>CM035157.1:60494439-61133189 GCA_020205615.1 Panax quinquefolius
CTTTCAAAATACTTGCATTTGATATGATTTTAGTGATTGATTGGTTAACTACTCATCATGCTAAAATTGATTGTTTTTTTAAGATTGTTAGCTTTCATATTCCTAACCAACCTATTATGCGAATTCAAGCAACCAAACCACTAAAGTCAATCACAGTAATATTAAGCCATAAATCCATTCGTTTATTGAAAAATGGATGTCAAGCTTTCTTAGCTCATGTCACGGATTTAAACAAAAATACGTCAAATTTGAATGATATTTCTATTGTTAATAAATTTCTTGACGTATTCCCTGAGGAACTTCCTAGGCTACCCCCAGAGCGTAAAATTGAATTTTGTATTGACCTTGAACCCGGTACAAAACCCATTTCCAAAGCCCGATATCGAATGGCTCCTATTGAACTTCAGGAGTTAAAAACCCAACTGTAGGAATTGTTAGACATCGATTCATTCGTCCTAGTACGTCTCCTTGGGGTGATCCTGTTCTATTCGTAAAGAAGAAAGATGGAAGTATGCGACTTTGTATTGATTATCGGGAGTTGAATCATGTCACCGTAAAAAATAGGTACCCGTTACCTCGCATTGATGACTTGTTTGATCAGTTGAAAGGTGCCAAATTCTTTTCAAAGATCGATCTTCGTTCCAGATATCATCAGTTAAAAGTTAAAACTGATGACATTCCAAAGACTGCTTTTAGAACTCAGTACGGGCATTGCGAATTCCTAGTCATGTCTTTTGGATTGACTAATGCTCCTGTTGCCTTCATGGATATGATGAACTGAGTATTTAAGGAATATTTGGATCATTTTATGGTTGTCTTTATTGATGACATCCTCATATACTCAAAAATCCGTGAAGATCATGAGCAACACTTGGGGCTGATACTCCAAAAGCTTCGTGAAAAGAAGCTATACGCCAAGTTGAAGAAATGCAAGTTCTAGCTTAAGGAAGTAGCATTTCTTGGGCACGTGATATCAAATCATGGAATATTTGTTGACCCGGCAAAGATTGAAGCAATACAAAGCTGGGAGAAACCCAAGTCAGTGACTGAAGTACGTAGCTTTATGGGATTAGCTGGTTATTATCAGAGATTCGTGGAAGGGTTTTCTCGAATCGCCACTCCGTTAACTCAGCTGACTCAAAAAGATATAAAATTCGGTTGGAGTGTGGAATATGAGAAGAGTTTTTAAGAACTTAAGTTGGGACTCATTTTAGCACCTGTTCTGACAATACCATCTGGTTTGGAGGGATTTGTCATCTACAGTGATGCTTCAGGCAAAGGTTTAGGATGTGTTCTCATGCAACATGGGAAAGTTATAGCCTATGCCTCGCGACAACTCAAAGAATATGAGAGGAATTATCCTAATCATGATCTAGAGTTGGCAACAGTCATTTTTGCGCTTAAAATCTTGAGGCATTACCTGTATGGGGAGAAAGTAGAGATCTATACATATCATAAAAGCCTCAAATATTTCTTGACCCAAAAAGAACTTAACATGCGGCAATGATGTTGGCTCGAGCTATTGAAAGATTACGATCATACCATTCAATACCATCTTGGAAAAGAAAACGTGGTTGCTGATGTGTTGAGTAGAAGATCATATGCGGGTACGAGTGCGATATTGTCAACGCAAAGGCCAATTTTGTATGACTTACAAAGGATGGAGATAGAGTTAAAGACTCTAGGGAACCACGTGATGATGTCAAATATATAAGTAGAACTGACTTTAATCGATAAAGTTAAAGCTGCTCAAGATTCGGACCTGGAGCTTATGCGTATGAGGAAAAAAGTACAAAAAGGTGCTATTCAAGAAGCAAGAATTGATGAAGAAGGAATACATTGAGTCAACTCTAGAATTTGTGTTCCTAATGACTCTGATTTGAAGTATAAAATCATGATGGAGGCACACAACACATCGTTTAAAATTCATCTCAAAAGTACAAAAATGTATCGTGATCTTCGACATACATTTTGGTGGAGCAATATGAAAAGAGAGATCGCAGAGTTTATCTCAAGGTGTCTAACCTGTCAATTTGTCAAGGCGGAGCATCAAGTGCCAAAAGGTCCATTGCAACCACTTGAAATTCCAGAATTAAAGTGGGAGCACATTACCATGGATTTCGTTACTGGTCTTCCCAAGGTTTCTTAAGGCATAGATGCAATTTGGGTCGTTGTTGATAGATTAACCAAGTTTGCTCATTTCTTACCTATACGAGAAACTTATTCACTTGAACGTCTTACTCGTATATACATAAATGAGATTGTAAGACTACATGGTATGCTAGTATCCATAGTTTCTGATCAAGACCCAAGATTCACTTCACGATTTTGGGTTAGTTTGCAAAAAGCTATGGGCATGAATTTACGATTTAGTTCGGCATATCATCCTCAGACGGACGGACAGTCGGAGAGGACTATTTAAACTCTTGAAGATCTATTAAGACTCTGTGTCCTAGACTTCAAAGGAAGTTAGGACAAGTACTTGCCATTATTGGAATTCTCCTACAACAACAGTTATCAAGCAAGTATAGACATGGCTCCATTCGAGGCATTGTATGGACGAAAGTGTCGTTCTCCAGTATGCTGGGACGAGGTGGGTAAAGAAACGTTGTTGGGACCGAAATTGGTACGTATGACAACGGAAAAGATTCAAATGATCCGACAACGTATAAAAACCTCACAAGATCGACAAAAGAGTTATGCTGATCTTCATCGAAGGGACGTGGAATTCAATGTTGGAGATCATGTGTTGTTACGTGTTGCTCCATGGAAAGGAGTTTCAAGATTTGGAAAGAGAGGAAAGCTCAATCCTTGATTCATTGGCCCATTTGAAATCCTCAATCGAGTAGGAACTGAAAGTAATATGCACACAAGCTAATCATGTTTGATGATAAAGCATATACTTTGTAACAATCTTATTCATTTATTAATAAAAAGTATTAATTTATTAAAGGCTTTTAATTATCTACATGATGCTGTTTTATAATATGTGATAAGCCCATAGTTTTAAGCAATGCTTTTAGAATAATGATGATGATCATTCTAATGAGATCTAAATTCTTAGAAAGCTTAAAACTAAAATAGTTCCCAATCGTTGGATTACTAAATTGGGGATTAGTGAATCCGGATAGATTGGTACATACGTTACTTTGCTCATTGGATGAGGATGATTGATCTCATGATCATTTGTGTGGAGACACTAAAGCAAGTATGTAGGTGCTTATTAGAGAATAAGTTCATCGAACGTGGCTCGCTAAAGGAATACCTAATGGAGTTTTACTTGCCGTCATCAATAGGAATTCTGTAGTGATAGTAGTACAAGTAATCCTTGGACTTGAGATCATCATAGTATCTTGTGTATGATGAGTTATACTTTGACTTATTTCTTAAGACCCTTAGGGTATATCAAAGGGTATGCTTGGGTATAATAAGTTGTACATGGAGATAATGTATGATCAATAAAGAATCTACCACTTCTAATAAAAGAAGAGAATGTCCTATGTGATTCGATAAATGACAACCCAAAGAGTCCTTGGCCAAAGGCGTAATGAAATTAGAAAGGAGTTTCTAATTTGCATTATTTGGAGTTGTGCATTTAAGGATCGAAATACATATAATTAAATAAAATAAGACTTGACAAGAATTCCATGTCTTATATTTAATTGGGACATTGTATGGTGGAAGGATTGAATTATGCGGTAACTATTTACTCAAAGGTTCTTTTATGATTAATGTTGAAATCTATATTATCCGGAAAGTCGTTGATCGCTAGGGAGGCTTATCCCTATTGTAGAATAAATATTATTTATTTAAATAAATTAACTGCTTAATTTATTTATTTAAATAAGATTAGAATTGTTCTAATTGATTTATTCACACCGGTTTAATATGGAGAACCTAAAGGGTCACACCATAAAAGGAAGAATAATTATTTAAGAAGTTAATGACATAATCGTAATAATATATGTTATGTATATTTAATTTAATCTATGGTGATAGAATAAATTAAATAACTTAATATTTATTATTTAATATTTTAGAAATATTAAATATAAATTAATAAGAGGAGTCTTATTAATATTATTACAATTATTGTTATTATTTTAATTTCTAAAAGAGTTTAGGAATTAATTTAATATAAGTACTCTCATTTATTCCTAATTGGATTAGGAAGGAAAATTAGTTAAAGGAGTTTAATTAATTATCCCTAATAAGATTATGGAGCTTAATTAATTAAAATAATTTAATTAATTAAATAAATCCCAATTCCTTAATTGTTAAGGTGGGTTGCCCACATCTATAAATAAGAGGAGTCTTATTATGGGTGATGGGGTTGTTGACTTTTACAACGACATAATTCCAATTTGTTGGAGAGTACGCCTTTTTCTATACAGATAGGAAAAACTAGGGTTTGAGCCAATACCCCTTCTTCTTGAAAAATTCTTTTTCCTTGGTGGATCACCTCTAGAGGCCAAACACATGGGTGGCTAACGTTGATCAAAGGAAGGAACCAAACCCGATGGATTCAAGTTGAACGCGAAAAGGATTGGAGGTGAACTTGTACCTGAGGAAGCTCGATCTTCAAGGGTATGATTTTATTCTTTATCTTTTCGTTTAATTAATAATTGTGCATAAAGGGTGATCCGGGTATATGGTTTGTAAAATTTTTAAACTCTGATTTTACACGTTTCCGCATTATTTGTGCAATTTGATTGCGCTCTTGAATATTACAAACCTAACAGGAACTGTGGCCTATAGATTCGCCTTACCGCCAAGTATGTCTCGTGTTCATAACATTTTTCATATATCTATGTTACATAAATACGTGGAATACCCAAACCACATTATTGAATTAGAACCAGACGAGATAGCGGAAGATTTAACGTATGAAGAGGTACCTGTTAAAATCTTGGATAAGAAAGAGCATATTCTACGCTCCAAGGTTATACCTCAAGTCAAAGTTTTGTGGAAAAACCACAATGTTGAGGAAATGACCTGGGAGTTAGAATCTAAAATGAAATCAAGGCATCCTCACCTCTTCGACGTACCAAGTACGTACACCAATTTTGAGGATGAAATTTCATAAGAAGGAGAGGTTGTAAGACCCCAACTTTTATGAATAAAGATTACTTTTCTCTACATATTATTTTGAGTAATAAAGTGTGGATTTGTTATAATGTTATAGTTGTGGGTAATATTTACAAATTTTGTAAAGTAAGCAAGTTGTCATAAAATATTCGTTTGGTTGGGGAATATTTGTTTTATTAGGGAATATTTGTACGACGGCAAAATCATTGGTGGACCCCACAACGAAAATACTGTTGGAGTTAGAAAATGACAGAAATAACTTTTTATAAAAATAATGGCAAAATTTTTATCGTTAACTATTGAAATACCCGGTGATAAAAGAACAGTATTACGCGTTGTTACACAGTAGCACACGGTATTATAAAGTGTCTTTGATTATTGATGCTTACATGAGAAGTCACACAGTTTTATTCAATTATTGCCACAGTAATTGCTGCATAGTATCTCACATTATTGATTCAATTATTATCGCTGTATTTTATATTATTAAATCAATAATTAAGACGACAAAGTTATTCATATTATTATTTGCCTTATTGACGATGTCTAGAAAGTTCTGTCGAGGAAAGGGGCTTGGTCACCTAATTGTACGCCAATAAGGAGAAGTCCTTATCAGAAAGCCCCCTTTTTCCTGGGAATGATCTGGTTGTCAATATTGTGAGTTATAATATTAATGATGAATAATTGTTGAAAGATTTAAAATGTGTTAATTGAAGATAAAATGATTTGTAGTAAATATTTATTTAATCTTTGTTATAATATAAGAAGTATGTTATGAGATATTTGTTGTAAGTTTGGTTTATTCTATAGGACCCATATGTCATCATCTAAGAGTCACTTTCTTCAATAGTACTTGCCTTTACCAGATGTCAAACCACTTGTTGTTTCACATTACATACGTTAAACCACTTGTTGTTTCACATTACAGGCGTTAAACCACTTGTTGTTTCACATTACAGGCGTTAAACCACTTGCCTTTTCACATTACAAGCATCAAACCACTTTTATTTTCATATTACCAGTCACCAAGCCACTTGTCTCTTCACATTGCAAGGGTTAAGCTAGAAATCTTCTATAAATAGAAGCTTATTTCTTCTTTCATTCTCAACAATTCACTAAGACTCACAAGAGAAAGCTATAAAGAGAGAATCAGAGAGAAAGAAGAAGAGTATTCTGTTACTACACTATTGCAGTATCCAATCTCCTACTATGGTAAGAGGTATTATTTATTTCATATTCGTAAGAGATATTATTTTTCGTATTCGTAAGTGATATTATTTTTGTTCAATATTCGTAAGAAATAACATTTTCTTCTATACTCTATAGCATATAAGTAATATTATTCCATTTCATATTCCTAATTCTACACTTATGTTGATAAGTATTGCTTCTATAATCCTTTAAATTAGTAGAATATCCTTGAAATTTGCGCTTCATCTAGTATCATTTCACAAGAATATTTTTCTGAATGTTCTTGTTAAATTTTGATCTTTTCATGTCGGGGTACTATTCACGTGGTACAATTCACAAAGTACTATTCATGGGGTACTATTCACTCAGGTACTATTCATGACAAAAGTTATTTCTTTTCTGTCCAAATTATTTTTACATGAATATTATTCTTGAATTTTATTCCACAAAATAGTATCATATTGACAATTTGGACATTCTTAAACTTTGGATAAATTGAATTATAAATATTTAATATTTATCCTTGATCTCGTTTAATTGAATTCTTATATCATTGTCATCATCCTCATGCTTATATTGTGATGAAAGTCATCTTTGGCCCGTAGTACATAGATGCACTGTTGCTTGGTATGATTATGACTATGTATCGGTATAATAATGACCATTAGTGATAATACGAATTTCATTGGCTCGTAGTGCATGGATGATTCGTGGATGTGATAATAATGAATATCCTTGGCCTGCAATGCATGGATAATTCAATGATGTGAATTATTTATTGAATTGAGTCTCAGCAATAAAATTGATGATAAACTTTTTAACCATAGAAGATAGTAGATATCATGCTCTACTTGACTCTTCTAGTGGATTATTTGTTTCGATGCAGTTAAACTTGTTGTCTATTGTATTCTATCAGTTTAACACTGTTGAAGGCTAACGATAATTTATTCTGCATTATCTTAGTCATAATATTCTTTACTGGGCTAGTTGAGCTCACCTTTTGCTTTCATTGTTCTTTTCAAGAAATGAGAATATGGTCGGGACTAGTTGGGGAACAGGGTGATGGTCTGAGATGGTGGCTATAGTAGTCCTCACTATTTTATAAAATAGTGTGATAGTAATTGTAATGAGAACTCTATTTGAGTTTGTATATTGTCTACAAGACAATATTTGTGTTAAAACTCTCAGCTTATGTTACACGACAGTTGTATAATTAAGTTTGTATTTGTATTTTGTACCATGTATTTGGCGACTCAGAATGTGTGATGTATACCTATTTTGGGGGCGTCACAACAAGGGCTGAAGATGCGTACGAGGATACTATTTATAACGAGTAAGCGTGATGAAGGTTGTTCTATAACCTAAAAGAGGACTAATGTAGTAGTATTCTGGCTAAGAGCTAGAATTAAGGTGTTTGAATTTCCAAGACAAAAATAAAAGCTTTCCGAAAAATTCTCCGGAAAACACTATTCATCCATTTTTGCTCGGGAATTATTTTTGAACTTCCGAAAAATATGTAACGATAGAATGATAAGGAAGGATGGATTAGCTAATAATAATTCAATTGTGACAGACGTAGTTTTTCACCCGCGTATTAAGTTTGAGAATGTTAAGAAAAGTGAAGATTTGAATGAATGATGATCGTGTGATAAGAAAGTTATCATACGAAGGAATGAATACAAGTATAATATGAGGTATTATACAAGTATATACGAAAGATGACATAACATATATGATGAATGTGACGCCCCCAAATTCAGGTACTTGAAACCTGAATTCAGTGCTTCACGATACCATTTCTTTGAGCGGAAAAATAGTAATAATGTCATAAATATCAAACTTAATTTACATATCAGAGTTTTCTAAATCCCAGGTACGCGACCTTAAAACATTTCATTACATGATAGATAATAAATAACATCATCTTTTTTAAGTCTAGCTATTACATAAGATAACACAAACTTATTCTGACAAAGTTCCTTTCCCTTTATTCCTGGCAGAGCCCTCTAGATGGTCATACTTAACTGAAACATTTAATTTAAGCAAGGATGAGCATTTGAGTGCCCAGCAAGTAATAACAATTATAAATATTAGCTGAAAGGATTAAATGTTTTCTTTCTACTACTCTTCTACAACAAATCAAAAGTTGTGAAGTAATCTGAATAATAATAATAATAACGTAACAACTCTCTATCAAATTTTTGAAACTACGTACTGACTATAAATAGGGTTAAGGTGACATACTATGAACATTGTTTTCCATTTTCAAATAGGTTTAGCAGAACTTCATCCGCAAACCGTCATAACTTACGGGCACGGGGGGTGATCAACCCGTTATGCCCTGTATTGATCAATACTACATGCAAGAACGATATCATCGTTCACTCTGTCCGCCTTGGGAGCATAAAAGTTTTCCCATGTTTGGGATGTTCATATTTAGTCGGGAATCCGAACCAAAACAATTTAATTGGATACAAAAAGGTTTTATCATATTCAACAATATTTCTAAATCTGTGTCTAGCTGGTCAAATTGCTTAGACGGCTTTTTCTTAACGTATACATACTGAGGATAAATAGGTGTATGTGTGTGTGTGTGTATATATATATATATATATATATATATATATATATATATATATATATATAAACATGTGATTAAATACAATGATTATCCAAGTGGGGTCACTTGAATAACCATATTTAGAAATTAACGAACAGAATTTATACATCTAAATTACCATATAGTACCATGTTGATAATCAATGATAAGATATAACATATATAACAATAGGGTTAATAATCTAGTACAATAATAATATAATTCTGAAACTTCTTACTCATGTCCATTGCATAAAAAAAATGCAAAGATAGGATACTTGCCTGGTCTGCTGCTTACACAACTTAGTTATATCATTAATTCAACAACCTATCATTTATAAGATTGTTCTATTGATTAGAATAACATATTATAACACATCATACTATTATTTACAGTTAATACATAACCTAATCACATTGTAACATAGTTATATCAGTCATTAAGGCACAAACAAATACTTATACAGTCAAATTAACTATATAGGTTTGAATCAAATTCAATAGCATTTTGGTGTACCGACGGCTTTATCGGGTAATTACCGAGTATAAAACTCTAATCTGTAACTCAAATATTATTCTGGATAATTAAATATCAATCATATTATTTATAAATAAGTTATAATAATTTATAATTAATTATTATAATTTATCTTAATTTTTTTCAAACTTTGGAACCATTATTAAATGATTTAAATATTAAATAATTCTATTATCATTAATATTTAAATAATATTAAAAATATCAATGCAACCCTTACCAAAATATCAAAGTTATTTTATAATAACTCAAAATATTTTAAAGTATTAATTATTACCCTTAAATAATTTTTAAAACATTTAAAATCATTTTAAACAATTACCTTTAATATTTAAATATTAGGTATTATTCACTAAAATATTAAAAGTCAATTATAATAACTTAAAATATTTTTAAACCAGCTATATCACTTTTAAATGATTTTTAAATCAATAAAATTATTTTTAATCTATTTATTTAATATTATTATTAAATAAATCTAACATCATTAATATTAAATAATTAATAAAATTTATCTTAAAATATTAAAAGTTATATTTTATAACTTAGAATATCTTTAAACTCTATATTTTAATTTAAAATGATTTTTATAATATTAAAATAATTTTTAAACTAATTTATTTAATATAATTATTAAATAAATCTAATATCATTAATATTAAATAGTTAATGAAATTTACATTAAAATATTGAAAGTTACATTTTATAACTTAAAATATTATTAAATACCTTATTATCATTTAAAATGATTTTTAATATACAAAAATCATTTTTAGTCAATTTATTTAATGCATTTATTAAATAAATTAAATATTAATAATATTCAAATAATTACTAATATTTATGGAAAATATGTCAAATTATTAAAAGTTAATTTTTATAATTTAAAATACTTTTTAAAACTGATTTAATAATTTTTAGAATTTATTTTCTATTTTTAAATGATTTTTAGAAATTAATATAATTAAATTTAATAAGTCTGTCACTATAGCCTTTAGCGACAGTATGTGTCGCCTTAGGTGTTCTTGAGCACCAAGTACACTGACAGTCAGTGTTCAAGGGTCTCACTTTGACCACACATTAAACACTGATTCAATATGTTTCTGGGCAAGCTAATACCTTAATCTTGTAGTACTAGTGTAATACTACAAGATCCAACAACAATCATGAACAAATTGAATCACAATTAAGAGATCAAAGCCTTCAAAGTAGCTGTCAGAGCTATTCTTCATTTTCTGGGTTACCCAGAAATGAAGAACAGTTCGACTAGCCTACTTTGGGCCTCCACTACTTGTTGCTTGTGTAATGTTTTAGTGATCTAAGAGTTTTAGTGTGTAGCTAACATGTAGGGGTATAGATCTATTACATAAAACACATATAACAACAACACAGCAAGAAGATCTAGTCCAGTCAAAGTCTGTCAGAAAAGTTGTGCATACGGTTTCTGGGTTTTCCGGAAATGCTCAATCAGTAACGAGTGGTCTACTTTAACCAGTCACTCCGATCGATATATTGATGTTATGAAGGGTCTAAACACATGGATCTAGAGTCCATCTAACAGACTACAACATGAAAACAAAAACAAGAACAAAACATCAAAAACCTGACAGATCTGGAGCCTTAAAAATCTTGTCAGACGCTATAAAATGATTTCTGGGTTTTCCAGAATTCATCTGGTCATGCCCGGTCAACGGGGTTTGACCAAGAATATCATGAAGTCTACATATCCCCTGACCCTGATTCCAGTTCTAGATTAAAGATATCATAACATACTACAAGTTTAAATCTTTAAATAGCCAAAACAGTAAACATGCTGAGATCTAGAAGGTCTGACATTCCTTGTCAGACAACATTTTGAAAATTTTCCAGATTCTTAAAAAAATTCAAATTCGTGCACTTAGATGTTATGGATCTAACATGTGCCAACCCAGATCACTTATGGACACTACAAACAACATATTTAAACATTTAAACATAAATCTAACATGATTTTGAAGATCAAATTTCTAGGGTTAGGTTTATACCTCTTGTAAGACCCCAACTTTTTTTTTTAATAAAGATGATTTTTTTCTATAAATATCATTTTTAAATATTATGGAGTGAATTTGAGATAATTTTATAGTTGTGGGTAATATTTATAAATTTTGCAAAGTACACAAGTTGTTATATAATATTCGATTGGTCGGGGAATATTCATTTTAACAGGGAATATTCTTACAACAGCACAATCATTGGTGGACCCCACAACGGAATTATTGTCGGATTGAGAAAATGACAAAAATATTTTATGAAAATAACGACGTAAGTTTTACCGTTAACTGTTGAAACACCCAGTGTTAAAAGTACAGGAATATACGTGGTTGCATAGTAGCACACGATATTGATTATTGATGCTTACGTGAAAAGTCACTCAGTTGTGTTCAATTATTGTTACAGTAATTGTTGCATAGTATCTCATGTTATTTGATTCAATTATTGTCGATATTTTATATATTATTAAATCAATAATTTAGATGACAGAGTTATTAATATTATTATTTGCAATATTAACGATGTCTAGAAGTTCTGCCAAGGAGAGGTTTGGTCACCTAATTGCGCGCCAATAGGGAGAAATCCTTATTGAAAAGCCCCCTCTTTCCTGGGATCGACCTGGTCGATTAATATTATGAATTATAATAATGATGATAAATATTATTAAAAATGTGTTTTGTGAAGCCAAGTGAATTGTTTGACTTAAATTATTGAATCTGATAGAATTCGCATATATCAACCAGTACAACACCATCACAGCAACTTACTACCAGTAGATTGTTTAATTTTGTTGGGGCTTTATTTTTTTAATAATGGCTCAACTTGCAGAAAGGTAATGCAAGAGGTCCACTTTTGTCCTGCATGTGAAAAGTTGGATTATTTGTAGCATATTCATAAAATCATGCAATTCTTGATTTATGGGTAGTTTTTTTAATGTGCACTAAGGCATAAAGTAATTTAGTTTTTGTCCTACTTAAATGCAACCTCATGATCTCAGTCTCGTGAACCAAATAGATGTGACTGGTGTTATGTATGTAATAGGTAACATATGGGAGAGGTAATATATATATATACATATATATATATATATATATATATATTTTATTTAAAGTTTTTGTTTTATTAGAATATTTTATTAATAATGCATAGTAAATCAATATGGACCGTCCGTTTAAAAGTAAATCAATCTGGACCGTTCATGAATTAGTTACTATTCAGTCCATTCTCCTATAAATAGAAGCTCATTCCTTCATTATTTCTTACGAATTCACTGAAACTCTAGAGAGAGAAACTATAGAGAGAAAGAAGAAAAGTATTCTGCTACTTCACTACTCCTATATCCAGTTCTTCTAAGGTAAGGGGTATTATTTCTTTCTTTCATCTTCATGAAGAGAATTTCTGTTATTCCATTCTTTATTATTATGTTGAATAACTTTTATCATCTGGCACCGCATACATGGTGAAATTCTTACATTATTCCATTCTTTATTTTTCCGTTGGAACATCCTCATGCATCGTAAATTACGCATGACCAGTTCCGTTATTTATTATTACATTGGAACATCCCATGCAATGCGTTACGCATGACACCGTTCCGTTATTTATTATTTTATTGGAATATCCTGTCTGTGCGTTTACGCATGACCTGGTTCTATTATTTATTATTCTATTAGAATATCCTGTCTGTGCGTTTACGCATGACCTGGTTCCATTATTTATTATTATGTTGGAATAACTTGTTTGTGCAGTCTATCACATGCCTGGTGATTTCTTTTGTTATTCAATTCTTTATTATACTCAGTTGGTTAAAGTTTTGGCTTTTATACTCCATTAAATTAGTGGAATATCCTTGATATTTGCGCTTCATCCACTATCTTTTCATGGAAATATTCTTCTGAGCATTCTTGAATTTTACTCTATGAAGCAGTATCATGTTGACAATTTGGACATTATTAGTTCATGGATAAATTAATTCTTGAACTTGTTTTATTGAATTCATATATCATTGTCATCATCCTCATGTTTATATTTTGTTGAAAGTCATCTGTGGCCTGTAGTGCATAGATGGACTTGGTATGATTATGATCAGGGATTATTCAGTGTAATCATGACCGTAATGTTTAAAATGATATGGTAAAAGTCCTAATTGGCCCGTAGTGTATTGATGGACAGTTGTTGGCATGATCATGACCATTGATGAATACACGAATATCCTTGGCCCGTAGTACATGGATAATTTGTGGTCGTGATACTAATAAATATCCTTGGCTGTAGTTCAGGGATGATGTGGATTATTTATTAAGCGGAGTCTCAGCGATAAAAGTGATGAAAAACCTTTTTAAATCATAAAAGATAGTAGATTTTATTTTCTACTTGACTCTTTTATTGGATTGCTTGTCCCGCTGCAGTTAAACTTGATGTTTGTTATATTTTATCAGTTTAACACTATTGAAGGTTATTCTGCATTATTGATAAGTGGATTTTATATACAGTTATCTGGTAACTTTTACTTGAATTAGTTGCTTATATTCATGTGTCTTAGTTACTTTTCATGTATTTTGTGTTCATTTTGTAGGTTATACGTTTGGGAACGGTGCGCGCGATTATTAGTAAGGAAAAATAAAGAAAATGCAAAGAAAAGCAATCTAGATTTCATTTGGGCTTTCATGTTTACTTCATGTTGTTGGTTTGGAACTTAGCTTACCTTGTACAGCGACTTCGTAGCTTTCCAGAAAGTCTTGAATCATTCTAATCGGAGTTCGGATGCAAGAAATATGATCTTTGTACCAACGAACATCGAACTTCGCTGTTTTGGTAAGCTATTTTCATAACAGTCACTTCCATCCCAATTTCAACCTTCATCCGGCCAGAATTTCTCAATCCTCAAAGAACAAAAGTTGTAGAGCTCGTCGATATCTTTAATTTGATAGGTTGCAGGCCTTGTAACTCCACTCGGATCAAAGGTTATGGCCGTTTTACCAGAGGACGCTGTGATAGAAAAATGATGCCCGCCGGGGCGGGCTTTTCCTTAGTAAAACCTCCGCCGGGGTGGGGGCACCAGCTGTAAAATTGTACTATAGCCCACCGGGGCGGGCCTTTGACAAGCCTAGACCCCCTCCGGGGCGGTGGTACGCGTAAAAGAAGCGTTTTTTGGCCAAATTTGAGTTCAGGAAGGATTGTTTCGATCCAATTGACTCAAGGACTTCCAAGAGGACTTAAAGACATGTAAAAGAGCTTATAGAAGGAGGAGAATAACAAGGATTAGATATTGAAGAGATGGGAGAGATTGGAGAGATTGGGAGAGAGCATTCCATTAGATTAGATTAGAGTAAATTAGATCAAAACACTAGTTCTAAATAGTTTTGGAGATTGAATCAACTTGAAGAACATTGAAGATCAAGAGCAGGAGCTTGAGGAAGATGGAGATTTGCTGATAACAGATTCAATTCCTTACTCTACTCTTATTTTTATCTTTTAATGTTATTTCAAGTGTGGATTCTTAGTTTTAATTCAATGAACTAATTATTTGTTTGAGATTACAATGGATCTTATTGTGTAGTTTATTTTAATATACTTCGCTATTAATTAATATGTTCTATTGTGAGGATTGTCTTTTGTGTTTTGAACTTAATTGTTTAATTGACTGGCCATCAATTACCGTGATAATCTATATGAACTCGAGAGATGAAGTATAGATATAGATCTGATCATGATAGCATGTGTTCAGGATTTTGTTAGTAGCTTAAACTTGATGAGTGTTAAGGTAGAGATATGCTTGACACCGCATGTAATCAGATAGAGAACTTATTCTTAAACTTTCTTCAATTGTAATTTACATAGAGATATAGTGGGTTAGTTGATTAAGGTGTTTAACGGATTTCTATCTTAATTGTGGATTGACGTTAATATGGTATTAGTGCATCAAGATGTGGTTAATACTACTTTAGTGTTCTTGATTAACAATTCGAGATAGAGAATAATTGATGAGAAGTGTGTTAACTTAAATACAACAATAAGTGAAGTTGTGATCTTAAATCTCCATAATCTTAATTTAACTAATGGAATTTAATAGTAGTTTAATTTATATAATTTGAAATTCATTCATTTAAATAAGATTGAGTTGGTTACGGGTTAGTACTTGGTGATTTTTATTAAATAATTCTCTGTGGGAACGATACTCAACTTATCACTTTATTACTTGTTGACCACGTATACTTGCGTGTTGTGCATAATTAGATTTTACCCAACAAGTTTTTGGCGCCGTTGCTGGGGAATTAGTTTAATATTTTTTACCAATATTAAGTTCAATCAAATTTGTCTTAATTTAAATATTTTTATTTTTATTTTTAATTCTCTTCCTATATTTCTCTCTTTTTAGGTACCATGGATGACTGTGCGTATCAATGGCCATACACGAACATGGCTCAACCAAGGGAAACGAGGATTGATGGACTTAATACATTTTTCGTAATGTCAGCACAAATTGAAGAACTTTCGAGGAAGTTGGACGTTATTGCAGCCCAACAGAGTCGAAGGATGGCAGTTACATATGGCTATTGTGCTGGCAATCACCCGAGTAATCAATGCACCATCAATCTTGGGCCGGTACAGTATGGTGGTAACTACCTCAATCAGTATGCATATGATAATTATGATCAAGTTTGGGGGTATCACCCGGATTCTTCATGGAGCTATACTTATGAAGACCAATACTCTACTCCAAATCCAACATACACGTCAGAATTCTCATATCCACCTCTAATGCGATAAGAAGACAATTTAGAGTTGAAGGAATTCATGTTAAGGATTATTGCAAACCAAGAGGATGATGAGTCAAGAAACATCGAGCCACAATTTTCAGCACCAGATGGAACAACTCATCACCACTTCAACTCAATACATGGATTCCAAAACTGAGACAAATTCAAGTTTGGAGGATTTATGGTTCAAGTTTGTAGCATCAACTGAGGAGAGGATGATTAATCAAGGGCGGTCAATTCAGAACCAAGAGAAAGCAATTCAAAATCTTCAAAATAAGATAGATCAATTGACCAAAGCCGTAAGCAACCTTCCTCGAAACAATTGGTGTTATAATGAGGATTCCGAGATTGATGAAGTGTTCGAGCCAAATCTACAGCTGGATGAGCCACAAGATGTTGGAAAAGAGACAAATGGGGATAATGACAACACGTTCGGTGAAGAACTAACTATAAGTACTAACAAGGATGAGCCGATGTTATTAGTGCCCCAATTTCCTTCTCCACCAAAGTTTAAGGATCCGGTTAAATTTGTAAAACCATGCCCGCTAGGTAGTCATGTCGTCGGCAAAGCAATTTATTACATAAGAACTAGTGCAACAATGAAGCCGCGGTGGGACGAGAAAGAGAAGATAGACGAAGAGCCCATTGTGTTTGACACACTTCCATGCCCAAATATGATCACAAACATAATGGAGATAACACCTAGTTATTTGACCTTTTTCATGGAGATTATACCAAAACAAAGCATGCTAGGTGACTTTAATTCAATGGCTATCACAAATTGGAACCTACCAAAAGCTACATTATTTCTGATGAATGGAGGGTTCCTTAATTATCGACAAGGAATTGGATAGCGTTGATCAGACAAAGTCAGGCTGAAAGACTGTATATCAAGCGTTGACTGGGAGGCAACCCAGGAAATTTTATATTTATATGCTTTACTAGTTTATTTAGTAGATAGGAATTAATTTGCTTATTAAGTTCTCTTATAATCTAATCCACGTTCTCTCTTCATTGCAGGTATTGGAGGTTCAATGGATAGGTAAATGATCATCGCCGCCATCGCCACCATCAACTCACGCCTAGTTAATTACAGGGAAGTTCTCTTCTACTTACCGCTATATTCTTACAATGAGGACATTGTAATTGCTAAGTTTGGGGGAGTTTAGTTTAGTTCATTATTGCATGTGTAGTTTCATGTTTATGTTATGTTATTTTGAATATGTTGTTAATTTAGTTCAGGTTTATTATTAAAAAAAAAAATCAAATCAAAAAAATCAAAAATAATAGTTAGTTACTATGTTCACCTTACATGATTCTAGCTGTTAGATAGTTCAGTTTATTTTGGCCAATGATGAGATTGGAATTGAGTAGACAAGTATAGAACTGACTATTAGAGCTTTGATGTGATTTCTTGTTATGAATTGAATCTTTTTCTGTTTGAAACTTGTATAATAAGGATAGCACAGTAAAAATAACTTGTTGATTGATTGAGTTTAAATTGATTCATAATGGGACTCTAAAGGATAATGCTAGTTTGAATGAAAGAATGATAAGAATAAGTAGTGAGGGCTAAAGTTAGACAAGAACCTAAGTTTGGGGGAATATTTGGGGTATATAAGCGATATTGAAAATAAAAGAAAAAGAAAAAAAGAAAAAAAAGTATGAATAAACACTGTGGCGTGCTTGTCTATTTTTGTGGCCTTTGTTACTTGAGTTAGCAAGCCCGAGGGGATTGTCTCTACACCTAGCGCCCTAAGGTCTTAATGGTCTGAGAGTCGTTGGTCGAAAGCTCGTTCAGGTAGCATTGAAAAGCCTAAGGGAATAAGACATTTCATAGCTATGTGTATATAAACGAAAAGAAAAAAAAAAGAGAGAATAAAATGGGAAATAAGAGCAAAAAGCCCCCGTAGATGAAAAATAAAGCATAAGTATCCCATGTTGACCCTCGATATTGGTAATTGTTTTATTTTAGTTAAATCTAGCTTGTTTTTGGATTTCTTGAGTTTGAATTGTATGATGCCTTCGAAGATACTTGTTATGTGTTAAATTTGATTTTATATCAGTTAACATTGTTATGGAGCACACACGCACTATACCAGTAATAACAGTTTAAGACTTGATGATTGACTAGGAAATTGTTGATTGGTTTTGATATGAAGTATTATCATATTTACTTGATTTCTCTAAGGCCGGTTGAATAGATTTGTTTTTGTCTTTACTGCTAGATTCGTAGGCATATAGATTAGTTGCATTTCATTGCATTGCATTGCATTATGTCGTGTTGCTTGGGGACAAGCAACGGTTTAAGTTTGGGGGTATTTGATAAGTGGATTTTATATACACTTATCCGGTATCTTTTACTTGAATTAGTTGCTTATATTCATGTGTCTTGGTTACTTTTCATGCATTTTGTGTTCATTTTGTAGGTTAAACGTTTGGGAGCGGTGTGAGCAATTATTGGTAAGGAAAAGAAAAGAAAAGCAATCCGGACATCATTTGGGATTTCATGTTTACTTCATGTTGTTGGTTTGGAACTTAGCTTACCTTTTAGAGCGTCTTCGTAGCTTTCCAGAACATCTTGAATTATTCTAATCGGAGTTCGAATGCAAGAATTATGATCTTTGTACCAACGGACATCGAGCTTCGCTGTTTTGGTTAGCCATTTTCATAGTAGTCATTTCTAGCCCAATTTTAACCTTCATCCGGCCCGAATTTCTCAATCCTCAAAGAATGAAAGTTGTAGAGCTTGTCGATATATTCAATTTGATATGTGGTAGGCCTCGTAACTCCTCTCGGATCAAAAGTTATGGCCGTTTTACCAGAGGACGCTGTGATTGAAAAATTATGCCATGCATGGGCTTTTTTCTTAGTAAAACCTCCGTAGAAAGGGGTACCAGCTAAAAAAAGCAATTATATAGCCCAATTCCGGGGGGGCTCTTGACAAGCCTAGACCCCCGCCGGGGCGGGGGTACGCGTAAAAGAAGCATTTTTGGCCAAATTTGAGTTTAGGAAGGATTATTTTCATCCAATTAACTCAAGGACTTCCAAGAGGACTTAAAGACATATAAAAAGGCTTATAAAAGGAGGAGAATATCAAGGATTAGAGATGGGAGAGATGGGAGAGATTGGAGAGATTGGGAGAGAGCGTTCCATTAAATTAGATTAGAGTAAATTAGATCAAAACACTAGTTCTAAATAGTTTTGGAGATTGAAGCAACTTGAAAACCACTGAAGATCAAGAGCAGGAGCTTGAGGAAGATGGAGATTTGCTGACAACTGATTCAATTCTTTACTCTACTCTTATTTTTATCTTTTAATGTTATTTCAATTGTGGATTCTTAGTTTTAATTCAATGAACTAATTCTTTGTTTGAGATTGCAATGGATCTTATTGTGTAGTTTATTTTAATATGCTTCGCTATTAATTATTATGTTCTATTGTGAGGATTGTCTATTGTGGTTTGTACTTAATTGTTTAATTGATTGTCCATCAATTCCTCTGATAATCTCTATGAACTCGAGAGATGAAGTATAGATTTAGATCTGATCATGATAGCATGTGTTCAGGATTTTGTTAGTAGCTTAAACTTGATGAGTGTTCAGGTAGAGATATGCTTGACACTGCATGTAATCAGATAGAGAACTTATTCTAAAACTTTCTTCATTTGTAATTCACATAAAGATATAGTGGGTTAGTTGATTAAGGTGTTTAACGGATTTCTATCTTAATTATGGATTAGCGTTAATATGGTATTAGTGCATCGAGAGGTGGTTAATACTACTTTGGTGTTCTTGATTAACAATTCGGGATAGAGAATAATTGATGAGAAGTGTGTTAACTTAAATGCAGCAATAAGTGAAGTTGTGATCTTAAATCTCCATAATCTTAATTTAACTAGTTTAATTTAATAGTAGTTTAATTTATATAATTTGAAATTCATTCGTTTAAATAAGATTGAGTTGGTTACGGGTTAGTACTTGGTGATTTTTATTAAATAATTCTTTGTGGGAACGATTCTCAACTTATCACTTTATTACTTGTTGACCACGTATACTTGCGTGTTTTGCGTAATTAGATTTTACCCAGCAAGTTTTTGGCGCCGTTGCTGGGGAATTAGTTTAATATTTTTTACCAATATTAATTTCAATCAAATTAGTCTTAATTTAAACATTTTTATTTTTATTTTTAATTCTCTTCCTATATTTCTTTCTTTTCAGGTACCATGGATGACTGTGCGTATCAATGGCCATACACGAACATGACCCAACCAAGGGAAACGGGGATTGATGGACTTAATACTTTTTTCGCAATGTCAGCACAGATTGAAGAACTTTCGAGGAAATTGGACGTTATCGCAGCTTAACAGAGTTGAAGGATGGCAGGTATGTGTGGCTATTGTGTTGGAAATCACGCGAGTAATCAATGCACCATCAATCTTGGGCCGGTACAGTATGGTGGTAACTACATTAATCAGTATGCATATGATAATTATGATCTAGTTTGGGGGTATCACCTGGATTCTTCATGGAGCTATACTTATGAAGACCAATACTCTACTCCAAATCCAACATACACGTCAGAATTCTCATATCCACCTCCAATGCAACAAGAAGACAATTTAGAGTTGAAGGAATTCATGTTAAGGATTATAGCAAACCAAGAGGAGAGGATAATGAGTCAAGAAACATCGAGCAACAATTTTCAGCACCAGATGGAACAACTCATCACCACTTCAACTCAATACATGGATTCCAAAACTGAGATAGATAATTCAAGTTTGGAAGATTTGTGGTTCAAGTTTGTAGCATCAATTGAGGAGAGGATGATTAATCAAGGGCGGTCAATTCAGAATCAAGAGATAGTAATTCAAAATCTTCAAAATAAGATAGATCAATTGACCAAAGCCGTAAGCAACCTTCCTTGAAACAATTGGTGTTATAATGAGGATTCCGAGATTGATGTAGTGCCCGAGCCAAATCTACAACTGGATGAGCCACAAGATGTTGGAAAAGAGATAAATGGGGATAATGACAACAAGGTTGGCGAAGAACTAACTATAAGTACTAACAAGGATGAGCCGATGTTATTAGTGCCCCAATTTCCTTCTCCACCAAAGTTCAAGGATCCGGTTAGATTTGCAAAACCCTGCCCGCTAGGTAGTCATGTCGTCGGCAAAACTCTTTATGAAATAAGAGCTAGTGCAACAATGAAGCCGTGGTGGGACGAGAAAGAGAACATAGACGAAGAGCCCATTGTGTTTGCCAAACTTCCATGCCCAAATATGATCACAAACATAATGGAGATAGCACTTAGTTATTTGACCTTCTTCATGGAGATTATACCAAAACAAAGCATGCTAGGTGACTTTAATGTAATGACTATCACAAATGGGAACCTACCAAAAGCTACATTATTTCCGATGGATGGAGGGTTCCTCAATTATCGACGAGGAATTGGATAGCGTTGATCAGACAAAGTCAAATGAAAGACTGTAAACTGCTACCGATCGGGGAGGCAACCCGAAATTTTATATTTTATATACTTTACTAGTTTATTTAGTAGATAGGAATTAATTTGCTTATTAAGTTCTCTTATAATCTAATCCACGTTGTCTCTTCATTGCAGGTATTGGAGGTTCAATGGATAGGTAAATGATCATCGCCGCCATCGCCACCATCAACTCACGCTTAGCTGATTACAGGGAAGTTCTCTTCTACTTACTGCTAAATTCTTACAATGAGGACATTGTAATTGCTAAGTTTGGGGGAGTTTAGTTTAGTTCATTATTGTATGTGTAGTTTCATGTTTATGTTATGTTATTTTGCATATGTTGTTAATTTAGTTCAGGTTTATTATTTTAAAAAAAACCAAATAAAAAAAATCAAAAATAATAGTTAGTTACTATGTTCACCTTGCATGATTCCAGCTGTTAGATAGTTCAGTTTATTTTGGCCAATGATGAGATTGGAATTGAGTAGACAAGTATAGTACTGACTATTAGAGCACTGACTATTAGAGCTTTGATGTGATTTCTTGTTATGAATTGAATCTTTTTCTGTTTGAAACTTGGATAATAAGCATAGCACAGTAAAAATAACTTGTTGATTGATTGAGTTTAAATTGATACATAATGGGACTCTAAAGGATAATGCCAGTTTGAATGAAAGAATGACAAGAATAAGTAGTGAGAGCAAGTTAGACAAGAACCTAAGTTTGGGGGAATATTTGGGGTATATAAGCGATATTGAAAAAAAAAGAAAAAGAAAAAAAGAAAAAAAAGTATGAATAAACACCGTGGCGTGCTTGTCTAGTTTTGTGACCTTTGTTACTTGAGTAAGTAAGCACTAGGGGATTGCCTCTACACCTAGCGCCCTAAGGTCTTAATGGTCAGGGAGTCGTTGGTCGAAAGCTTGTTAAGGTAGCATTAAAAAGCCTAAGGGAATAAGACATTGCATAGCTATGTGTATATAAACTAAAAAAAAAGAGAGAATAAAATGGGAAATAAGAGCAAAAAGCCCCTGTAGATGAAAAATAAAGCATAAGTATCCCATGTTGACCCTCGATATTAGTAATTGTTTTATTTTAGTTGAATCTAGCTTTTTTTTTGGATTTCTTGAGTTTGCATTGTATGATGCCTTCAAAGAGACTTGTTATGTGTTAAATTTGATTTTATATCAGTTAACATTGTTGTGGAGCACACACGTACTATACCAGTAATAACAGTTTAAGACTTGATGATTGACTAGAAAATTGTTGATTGGTTTTGATATGATGTATTATCATGTTTACTTGATTTCTCTAAGGCCAGTTGAATAGACTTGTTTCTGTCTTTACTGCTGGATTCGTAGGCATATAGATTAGTTACATTTCATTGCATTGCATTGCATTATGTTGTGTTGCTTGGGGACAAGCAACGGTTTAAGTTTGGGGGTTTTTGATAAGTGGATTTTATATACACTTATCCGGTATCTTTTACTTGAATTAGTTACTTATATTCATGTGTCTTGGTTACTTTTCATGCATTTTGTGTTCATTTTGTAGGTTATATGTTTGGGAGCGGTGTGAGCAATTATTGGTAAGGAAAAGCAAAGAAAATGCAAAGAAAAGCAATCCGGACATCATTTGGGCATTTATGTTTACTTCATGTTGTTGGTTTGGAACCTAGCTTACCTTGTAGAGCGTCTTCGTAGCTTTTCGGAACATCTTGAATCATTCTAATCGGAGTTCGGATGCAAGAAATATGATCTTTGTACCAACGGACGTCGAACTTCGCTGTTTTGGTTAGCCATTTTCATAGCAGTCACTTCCAGCCCAATTTCAACCTTCATCCAGCCCGAATTTCTCAATCCTCAAAGAACAAAAGTTTTAGCGCTCGTCGATATCTTCAATTTGATAGGTGACAAGCCTCGTAACTCCACTCAGATCAAAAGTTATGGCCATTTTACCAGAGGACACTGTGATAGCAAAATTATGCCCGCCGGGGCGGACTTTTCCTTAGTAAAACCCCCGCCGGGGTGGGGGTACCAGCTGTAAAACAGTACTATAGCCCACCGAGGCGGCCCCTTGACAAGCCTAAACCCCCGCCGGGGCGGGGGTATGCGTAAAAGAAGCGTTTTTTGGCCAAATTTGAGTTCGGGAATGATTGTTTCGATCTAATTGACTCAAGGACTTCCAAGAGGACTTAAAGACATGTAAAAAGGCTTATAAAAGGAGGAGAATAATAAGGATTAGAGATTGGAGAGATGGGAGAGATTGGGAGAGAGCATTCCATTAGATTAGATTAGAGAAAATTAGATCAAAACACTAGTTCTAAATAGTTTTGGAGATTGAAGTACCTTGAAGACCATTGAAGATCAAAAGCAGGAGCTTGAGGAAGATGAAGATTTGCTGACAACAGATTCAATTCTTTACTCTACTCTTATTTTTATCTTTTAATGTCATTTCAAGGGTGGATTCTTAGTTTTAATTCAATAAACTAATTCTTTGTTTGAGATTACAATGGATCTTATTGTGTAGTTTATTTTAATATGTTTCACTATTAATTATTATGTTCTATTGTGAGGATTGTCTATTGTGGTTTGGACTTAATTTTTTAATTGACTGGCCATCAATTCCTGTGATAATCTATATGAACTCGAGAGATGAAGTATATATTTAGATCTGATCATGATAGCATGTGTTCAGGATTTTGTTAGTAGCTTAAACTTGATGAGTGTTAAGGTAGAGATATGCTTGACACCGCATGTAATCGGATAGAGAACTTATTCTTTAACTTACTTTAATTGTAATTCACATAGAGATATAGTGGGTTAGTTGATTAAGGTGTTTAACGGATTTCTATCTTAAATGTGGATTGACGTTAATATGATATTAGTGCATCGAGAGGTGGTTAATACTACGTTAGTGTTCTTGATTAACAATTTGGGATAGAGAATAATTGATGAGAAGTGTGTTAACTTAAATGCAGCAATAAGTGAAGTTGTGATCTTAAATCTCCATAATCTTAATTTAACTAGTGGAATTTAATAGTAGTTTAATTTATATAATTTGAAATTCATTCGTTTAAATAAGATTGAGTTGGTTACGGGTTAGTACTTGGTGATTTTTATTAAATAATTCTCTATGGGAACGATACTTAACTTATCACTTTATTACTTGTTGATCACGTATACTTGCGTGTTGTGCGTAATTAGATTTTACCCAACAAGTTTTTGGCACCGTTGTCGGGTTATTAGTTTAATATTTTTTATTAATATTAATTTTAATCAAATTAGTCTTAATTTAAATATTTTTATTTTTATTTTTAATTCTCTTCCTATATTTCTCTCTTTCCAGGTACCATGGATGACTATGCGTATCAATGGCCATACACGAACATGACTCAACCAAAGGAAACGGGGATTGATGGACTTAATACATTTTCCGCAATGTCAGCACAGATTGAAGAACTTTCGAGGAAGTTGGTCGTTATCGTAGCCTAACAGAGTCGAAGGATGGCAGGTACGTGTGGCTATTGTGCTGGCAATCACCTAAGTAATCAAAAATAATAGTTAGTTACTATGTTCACCTTGCATGATTCCAGTTGTTAGATAGTTCAGTTTATTTTGGCCAATGATGAGATTGGAATTGAGTAGACAAGTATAGTACTGACTATTAGAGCTTTGATGTGATTTCTTATTATGACTTGAATCTTTTTCTGTTTGAAACTTGTATAATAAGGATAACACAGTAAAAATAACTTGTTGATTGATCGAGTTTAAATTGATGCATAATGGGACTCTAAAGGATAATGCTAGTTTGAATGAAAGAATGACAAGAATAAGTAGTGAGGGCTAAAGTTAGACAAGAACCTAAGTTTGGGGGAATATTTGGGTTATATAAACGATATTGAAGAAAAAAAAGAAAAAGAAAAAAAGAAAAAAAAAGTATGAATAAACACCGTGGCGTGCTTGTCTAGTTTTGTGGCCTTTGTTACTTGAGTAAGCAAGCCCGAGGGGATTGTCTCTACACCTAGCGCCCTAAGGTCTTAATGGTCTGGGAGTCGTTGGTCGAAAGCTCGTTAAGGTAGCATTGAAAAGCCTAAGGGAATAAGACATTGCATAGCTATGTGTATATAAACGAAAAGAAAAAAAAAGAGAGAATAAAATGGGAAATAAGAGCAAAAAACCCCCGTAGATGAAAAATAAAGCATAAGTATCCCATGTTGACCCTCGATCTTGAGTTTGCATTGTATGATGCCTTCGAAGAGACTTGTTCTGTGTTAAATTTGATTTTATATCAGTTAACATTGTTGTGGAGCACACACGCATTATACGAGTAATAACAGTTTAAGACTTGATGATTGACTAGGAAATTGTTGATTGGTTTTGATAGGATGTATTATCATGTTTACTTGATTTCTCTAAGGCCGGTTGAATAGACTTGTTTTTGTCTTTACTGCTGGATTCGTAGGCATATAGATTAGTTGCATTTCATTGCATTGCATTGCATTATGTTGTGTTGCTTGGGGACAAGCAACGGTTTAAGTTTGGGGGTATTTGATAAGTGGATTTTATATACACTTTTCTGGTATCTTTTACTTGAATTAGTTGCTTATATTCATGTGTCTTGGTTACTTTTCATGCATTTTGGGTTCATTTTGTAGGTTATACGTTTGGGAGCGGTGTGAGCGATTATTGGTAAGGAAAAGGAAAGAAAATGCAAAGAAAAGCAATCCGGACATCATTTGGGCTTTTATGTTTACTTCATGTTGTTGGTTTGGAACTTAGCTTACCTTGTAGAGCGTCTTCGTAGCTTTCTGGAATATCTTGAATCATTCTAATCAAAGTTCGGATGCAAGAAATATGATCTTTGTACAACCGGACGTCGAACTTCGCTGTTTTGGTTAGCCATTTTCATAGTAGTCACTTCCAGCCTAATTTCAACCTTGATCCGACCCGAATTTCTCAATCCTCAAAGAATGAAAGTTGTAGAGCTCGTCGATATCTTCAATTTTTAGGTCGCAGGCCACGTAACTCTTCTCGGATCAAAAGTTATGACCGTTTTACCAGAGGACACTATAACAGAAAAATTATGCCCTCCGGGGCGAACTTTTCCTTAGTAAAACCCCCGCCGGGGCGGGGGTACCAGCTGTAAAACAGTATTATAGCCCACCGGGGCGGCCCCTTGACAAGCCTAGACCCCCGCCGGGGCGGGGGTACACGTAAAAGAAGCGTCTTTTGGCCAAATTTTAGTTCGGGAAGTATTGTTTCAATCCAATTGACTCAAGGACTTCCAAGAGGACTTAAAGACATGTAAAAAGGCTTATAAAAGGAGGAGAATAACAAGGATTAGAGATTGGAGAGATGGGAGAGATTGGGAGAGAGCATTCCATTCCATTAGATTAGAGAAAATTATATCAAAACACTAGTTCTAAATAGTTTTGGAGATTGAAGTACCTTGAAGACCATTGAAGATCAAGAGCAGGAGCTTGAGGAAGATGGAGATTTGCTGACAACTGATTCAATTCTTTACTCTACACTTATTTTTATCTTTTAATGTTATTTCAAGTGTGGATTCTTAGTTTTAATTCAATGAACTAATTCTTTGTTTGAGATTACATTGGATCTTATTGTGTAGTTTATTTTAATAAGCTTCACTATTAATTATTATGTTCTATTGTGAGGATTGTCTATTGTGGTTTGGACTTAATTGTTTAATTGATTAGCCATCAATTACCGTGATAATCTATATGAACTCGAGAGATGAAGTATAGATTTAGATCTGATCATGATAGCAAATGTCCAGGATTTTGTTAGTAGCTTAAACTTGATGAGTGTTAAGGTAGAGAAATGCTTGACACCGCATGTAATCGGATAGAGAACTTATTTTTAAACTTTCTTTAATTGTAATTCACATAGAGATGTAGTGGGTTAGTTGATTAAGGTGTTTAACGGATTTCTATCTTAATTATGGATTGACGTTAATATGGTATTAGTGCATCGAGAGGTGATTTAATTCTACTTTAGTGTTCTTGATTAACAATTCGGGATAGAGAATAATTGATGAGAAGTGTGTTAACTTAAATGTAGCAATAAGTGTGGTTGTGATCTTAAATCACAGCTCATGTTGTATATTTAAGATTGTATTTGTATTATGTACCATGTATTTGGCGACTCAGAATAGGTGATGTATACCTATTTTGGGGGCGTCACAGTTGATATCAAAGCTTAGGGATATGATCCCTGGCTAAGATGTGAGACAAGAATTAGGAGGGGAGAGACGGGGAATTCCTTCGCTAGTATGACCTACCTAAGTTTATTTGGTATTTAATTGGTCGGTCAGAGTATAGGGATAATATATGATATATTAATTAACCCTTGTTTTGTGGCAGTATTTGAAAATGACATCCGAGAATGTTGAGAACATCAATGGAGCACAGGAGACCGTTGAGTCTCTATAGATCAATAACCAGGATAATGTGCATCATGAAGGCGACAATCCTCAGGCAAACAACAACACTGACCAGATGATGAACGATGGAATGTTCAGAGGCTTTATGCAATTCATGCAACATCAAGCAAGAGTGACTCCTGTACAAAATGCAGGTGGAAACACTGACAACTCTCGGACGATTACCGCTAAGCAGTTCATGGAAATGGGACCACCGAAGTTTTTTGGAGAGCCAAAACCACTTAAGGCGGAGACGTGGATAAAGCAGATCAACAAGATATTTGATGTCTTGGGATGCTCCGAGGAGCAAAAGGTTCCCTTTGCCACCTTCATGTTGCAGTGATGCACACATCGGGGGGAATCAGAAGCGTACTCAACCTGCCGCACTAAAGATGTCTTGGGAAAAGTTCCAAGAATTGTGCAACGACAAGTACTATCCCTAAAGTATTCGTCACATGAAAGAGGTAGAGTTCATCAAGCTGGAGCAAAATAACATGACCGTGTCGCAGTACGAAGCCAAGTTTGCCGAGTTGTCCCGATTTGCGTTCCATTTGGTTGATAATAAGGAGAGAATGACGTGAATGTTTCTAAGAGGTTTGAAACTCGAGATACGTCCATATCTTATCTCTCATAAACTGTGTTTGTATTCAGATGTTGTTAATAGGGCTCAGTTACTGGAGCGCGATAATGAGTCAACCAAACAAAAAGAGAACAGCCAGCAAAATGATAATACCAGTGATAGCAGTCATCGAAGCGGTGGCAATAAGCGTGGAGGGAATCAACATGCCAGAAGTGGTAACCACTTCGGTGGAAATCATGATCAAAACAATAAGAGTGGAAATTTCAAGAAGAGGAGATTCAACAATGATGGAAAGACGTCAGCATCAACACTCGTCGTTAAGGAAGGAGAATGACCACCTATCATATGCTTCAAATGTGGAGGGGAGGGACACATCAGTCCAAACTGAGCGATGCCATCCAAAGCATGTTTCAATTGTGGAAGAGAAGGCCACCTGAAACAATTTTGTCGTGCACCGAAGACAAGTCCAGCTGGGATGGAGGCATCAAAGGCCGTCCCAGACAAGACAAAACCGGTAGTTCAAGGGAGAGCGTTTGTCATGACCTCCCAGAAAGCAAGGAACCTGAACGAGGTCATCACGGGTAAGCTTATCATAAACTCTAACGAAATATATACCTTATTTGATACCGGTTCTACCCATTCTTTTATTTCTCCTACTTGCGCTCAACGTTTAAATTTGACTCCGATGTTTTATAGCATGATCATGACCGTTGATGAAAATACGATTATTTTTGGCACGTAGTGCATGGATAATTTGTTGTTGTGATACTAAATAATATCCTTGGCCTGTAGTGCAGGGATGATTTGATGATGTGGATTATTTATTAAGCTGAGTCTCAGTGATAAAAGTGATGAAAAACCTTTTAAATCATAAATGATAGTAGATTTTACTCTCTACTTGACTCTTTTAATGAATTGCATGTTCCTCTGCAGTTAAACTTGATGTCTATTGTATTTTATCAGTTTAACATTGTTGAAGACTAATGATAATTTATTCTGCATTATCTTAGTCATAATATTTCTTACTGGGCTAGTTGAGCTCACCCATTCTTTCACTATTCTCTTCAGGAAATGAGAACGTAGCCGGGACTAGTCGGGGAACGGAGTGACGATCCAGATGATAGTATTAGTAGTCCTCACTATTCTGTTAAATAGTGTGATAATACATGTAATGAGAACTTATTCTGAGAGTGGATATTGTCTAGAAGACAATATTTGTATTAAAACTCACAGCTCTCTTGTTGTATAGTAAAGATTGTATTTGTATTCTGTACCATGTATTTGGCGACTTAGAATATGTGATGTATACCTATTTTGGGGGCATCACAACATTCTTAGTTCATCATACTATAATATATACAACTTACTAGTTTATTACAAGGTAAACTAATCATTCATCTTCGTCTTGCCTTTATCCTTGTCAGATCCCTTGGTTCGTTCGGTCCAAGCTGCATTCATATGGTTCAAGCAGGAGTGAGCATAACAAGCTCAGCAAGTACAACAATTTCTTTCAAACAACATGCTTGAAACATAGGAATCGTATATCTTCAATAATTGGATAGTAGTTATGAAGTACTATCAATAATTCAAAATAACATTTCTTTTCCTTCAAAACGTTTTACAATGACAATATTCAGTAAGACATTAATTCTGGTCCAAGACCATGAGAATTTCATAATTTCTTTGAAAAGGACAACCCGACACTAAGTCCGTAAGTCCAGCATATCTTACGTGCACTTCTGGGTGATCAGCCCATAGTACTCTATGTTGATCAACACTACATTCATTAAACGTATGTACGTTTAAGTTTTGGCAACCTCGCGTGCCCATCGAATAATCGATGAAAAATACATTTGTTTATTCATACTTAGGCTTACCTTGAATCAGTACCAAACAATTGGCATAAGATAGAGTTAACAATTCTATATTGAAAGACTTATAAATAAATCAATCAACTCTTCAAGATTAGTCTAGCCGAGGTAAAACTGGCATCGACCCTTTAGTAAAACAGTTCATGCATCTCATAACATGAATCACAGAAAACTTGGCTAACACGAAGGTAAGACAAGCGTTTAAGAAACACTTGCCTTCAACGTTTGCTACAGTAAAATTACTTTTCCTTTGAGTGTTTATGGTCTCTACAACACATAATCACATAACATACCACATTAGGTCATGAATGAACATACATGATTCCTAATGAATCTTACCCTTCTTTTCAATCTAATCATGTATTAGATTTGTTATTATTAGTTCCGGCTTGCCATTATATTTTACATCGTTCTTACCAACTTCTTTCTATTCTATGTCTTAAGTGGATTTACTTCTTAATACAACTCGTTTCGAGTAAATTATCCTTCCTTACGGCTTACTACTGCTCCTACGTTATTATCCGAGACTTGATCGTCATCGGTTAAGTACACTTATTGTATACCGTTCATGTTTACGTTCTTATACTTTACGTTCGTTGTTTAACTATTCATTAAACAACATTACATTCCTAAAGTCATCACTATAAAAGTGATTTAGGAATGGTCTTATCATGTTCATTAAGTAATTACATGTCCCATACTTGTTCTGCAAACCATTAGATTTATAATCAACTTGGTCAATAAAATCCCCTTACTGGCGCCGTGGCGCGACAACCCTTTGTACTAGTGGTGCTGCGGCGCCACTTTCCAGTACTCAACATCCGGTCTCGGCGTTGCGGCGCGAGACTCATGCCTATGAGTGGTATTTGGCGACGACTCTAAAGATAGCACTCCTTTGCCCGGTCTTTGTCAAGCGCGACTTAAAGAGCTCATTCAAGTCATGCAAGTGCCAAACATCAGTATTAGAAAAATTTGACAGTTAATTTCTTAGGTGAGATTCCCGGCCTCATAACTTCTTCTTTATAAGTCCGAATTGGCTCGCTCAAGAGCCTATGGTTCACAAATTACATACTCTACGTGTTCATGTAAAAATTTTATCTATTTGACTTCGTTAATTAAAAATTCACCTATTAGTTCATTTTAACGAAAACGATAAACGTTCGTGAACGTTCAACGCTCGTTTCTTCGTTCTAAGTCGAAACTCAGTCATTTTCGAGTCCACAACTCTATAATGCCAAATGAGACTTGTCTCCATTGAAAACTAATGTTTCCAAGCTCAATATCAAAATTTGACCTCCATTCCGAGAATTTTACGAATTCGACGATTATCGTCCAAACTTGTGAATTCCGTTATAACTTCATTACTTATGATTTTTTCTTCGTTTCAAATGGATTCTATCCATCATATTAACATCTTAACCTATTCATTTCATTAACTTATATACATAATAAGTTCTTGCTTGTTCTTTGTGATCTTATAACTTTATTAAAGTATAAAATACATACACTTTCATTTTTCATGACTTATAATTATTTATGTTTTCTAACCATCATCCTTGCTTCTTGTTATCATACAACCTTATTATTACAACATAAGATAAGTTCCTACAAGTTCTTCCTTGTTTCATAACTTATTTATAAATAAAGTGCTTATTCACGGCTTATTAAGACTTAAGCCCTTTGATTTCTCATTCTTATCATTCCTTAGCATACTAGTTCTACCACTACTCACTTCTCTAACAATGGAAGAGAAAGAGAATCATGGTTTAGGATTGCTTACCCTTGAATATCACTTGGTTAATCTTTGATCTCCTTCTTGCTTCTTGAAAAATGAAAGACTAGCTTTCTAGTTTTTCTAGCTTATTATCTCTAACAAATAAGATCTCAACTTATTGGATGAAATGAACAACCAACAAAATGAAATCTAAGCTTGCTATTTATAGGATTTCTAAAGTTAGGGCATGATGGTCATTAATCCAACCCACCTCCTTAATCACCTCCTTACTATTAATTACCTAGGCATTAAGTTAACTTGGCCACCACACTTACTTAGCTCTTAAGTATACTTGCTTAGCACATAGGTTATCCTTTACTTGCTCATCAAATTAATTACTTGGCCATCACAACACTTAGCCATTAAGTTACTTGGTCATTACATATAAGCACTTTGCTTGCTCATCACATATAAGCACTTTACTTAGCCTTTAAGTTACTTAACTTATCCTTTGCTTAACCCTTAAGTCTACTTGCTCAACACACTTAATTCTTGGTTACCAATTCACCCATGGGTTTCCCCATGAATCAAGCTTTACCCATTGGATCTTATCTTGGGCTTTATATTCAATTAGCTTAATTAACTTATCTTATACATTGGGCTTGTAATTAAACAAACACTGGACTTAACCATTCCCACCCTTGGGCTTAACCATTCCTATACTTGGGCTTGTATAATTCCTAACAAATCCTCAAAGTCCAATACATTTAGCTTAAAGTCTCATAACGTATAATTTACGTATTAATCTTGTATTCTAACTCGTATACTTATTCATGTACATCATACCATCATTCATGCATACTCGTATAATACTTCGTATCATGCTCGTATTCATTACTTTGTACAATACCTACATATTATACGATCATCGCTTTAATTCATTATACGCATTTAAATTCCTTCTCGGAAGTTCAAAAATAATTCTCGAGCAGAAATGCGTGAATAGTGTTTTTCGGAAAATTTCTTAGAAAACTTTTATTTTCATCTTGAAAATTCAAACACTTTAATTCTACCATGTAGCCAAAATACTACGATAATCTGATATGTCTAGGTCATAGAACGACCTTCAAATAGCTTACTCCTATAATTAATTAATTAAATTCATTTAATCCATATAATCAAATAAAAATTTAATTCAAAAATCTGATTTTTTTCTGGGGCGTTACAGAAACAATGTGATTGATTGTTTGGTAGCTAATTACAGTATGCTATGTGAATATATCATGTAAATTCTGTAAAGGCTGAGAACAGTCGAATAAATTATTTGAAGACGCTTGAAGGCAAGTTTTTCTTAATGCTTGTCTAACCTTCGAGTTAGTCAAGTTTTATGTGATTCATTATAATGAGTTGCATGAACGATTTTAAAGAAAGGGTCAATGCCAATTTTAACTCGGCTAGACTATTCGTATGAGATAGATTGATTTGTATACATATCTTTCTATATAGAAATGGTAACGCTATCCTATGCCAAGTATTTGGTACGGATTCAAAGGTAAGTTTGTCTATGAACAAAAAAAAGTATTTTTCATCGTTTATACGATGGGCACGCGAGTTTGCCAAAACATAAACGTAAATACGTTTAACGGATGAATGTTCATCAACATAGAGTACTATAGGCTGATCACCTAGAAGTGCTCGTAAGAAATGTCAGATATACAGCCTTAGTGTTGTGATGTCCTTTTCAAGTATGAAAATAGAAAGATACTGTTCATGGTCTTTGGACCGGTTCAAAATCCCTAATCTATTATATATGTTGGGAATTGAGATTATGAATTGTTAAGTATTAATGTTTCATAATTCTTCATGACTATTTGTTCAGTTATGGAAGATTTTCATATAATTCCCGAATGTGGTATTAATATTATTCTTTGTTAAACTTGCTGAGCTTGTTATGCTCACTTCTTGCGTGAATTATATGTTTGCAGTTAAAGCCGAGCATACTGAGAATGCTAAGAGAAATAAGGGCAAGGCTAAAATTGATAGTTAACCATCTTGTAATAGATTAGTATGATTGTATGTATTATACTTACGAACAACAAATGATGTAATCAGTTTATGAACCCGGGAAAGGATTTCACTTTTATTGTAATAAGAAGATAGTTAATACATTCATTATGTTATGTTTTCAATGGAATGATTGTATAGTTATAAGTACCATGTAGCACCATATGTCGGGTCGGAAGATACCCAAATTTGGGGGTGTCACAGGTTGGTATCAAAGCATTAGGTTATAAAACTTAAGGGGGGAAGAACCTTAGGCTAATAACCTCGTAAGGAAGGTAAAGTCCGAAGAAAGAAAAATCGAGTCGAATGAGTTAATAAGGTATTGAGAAAACTTAGTACCGAAGGATTTAAAAGATGGAAATTAATCCTATATAAATTTTGTGCTTATACTATGGTGTATTATGTACTAATCAACATGTTATGTTTTGTAGATGTCAAATGATAGGTTGATGTATAGAGACATTCACATGGTGAGTGAAGAGTCAGTGAACCGAGTGGAGATAATACCTATGCCAATGGTGGAGGTACCGATAGTGGTTCTAGAAGATTTTGATCTAGAAGAGTACATTTCTGGGGAGGATTACTCTGAGGAAACAATGGGAATAACATCATATCTGAATATGATGATAGATGTGGAGTAGGATATGGAGGTAACATCGATTAATATGGTGGTACTGACTCAGGAGTCAACACCTCCAGATGCAATGAGATCATTGTACCTGGCTGTGCTTGATAAGAATGTGCATCTGCGCACGATGGTGCAGACACAAAACGAGGAGATTATCGCCCTATATGAGGCGAAGGAGTCTGCAGAGGCAGATTTTGAGTCGGAGCACGATGAGAAAGTGTTGATGACGGATAAGGCGAGGGATTATAAGGAAGAGGCCGTAGAGCTTCGAAAGAAACTTGTTGAAAAAGACCAGAAGATAGCAAGGATATCTTACATTTATGACTGTGCTCACGTGGATTTCAAGCTGAAAATTGCATGTTATTCTATTGAGTCAGGGCAGACTCGACATATGATTAGTCGAGATATTGTTTCGATTTTAGGAAATCAGAAACATGAGAATGCCGTGAGGCAGTGTTAGTAGATCATTAAATCTTTTTGGTATATATATAGTGACGTAAAACCCTCTTTTGTATAATTAAAGGGTAGTCTTTTTGTAAATCCCAATTTTTTTAGAAGTCAATCGCGGGATAGTAATGTATTAGCTTTTTGGCTATGGAAGCAAAGTGTAAACAGTTTTGACTATGGAAGCATATTAATATAAGGAAGTTTTTATTTAATGTTCTTGTTGTGGTATGAGTTGTTATTTGGGAATGATAACCAAGTAGTTAAATAGATAATAATGAAACTTTATTTATTTAATCAGAATAATGTCGCCAAGAAGGAGACAACGTAACCAAGAGGCTGAGTCACATAATGAAAATCAAGGGGGTCCTAATAACCCTATGCAAGAGTTCGTTAATTTATTAACGACATCATTTAACCAAGTTGGGGGAGGAATTCTCGTAGCACCTAGGGTACCTAGAACAACTAACTTTAAGGAATTCAAAAGTGTGGGTCCTCTAGAGTTCCAAGGAACAACGGACCCATTAGAGGCCCAGACATGGGTAAAAGAGATAGAGAAGGCGTTTGTTATCACAAACGTGGGTGAGGCATAAAAGACTTCTTTTGCGACTTACATGATGAAGGGGGAGGCCAACTACTAGTGGGAGGCTCACCAGGGTGGGGGCCAGAACGGAGGCAGTTACATGGGAACAGTTCAAGAAAGTATTCTTCGAGAACTACTTCCCCACTAGCATGCAAGGTAGAATGGAGATTAAGTTCTTGGAACTTAAATAAGGGGATATGATAGTTCCCCAATATGCAGCCAAATTCAATGAATTGGCAAGATTTGCTCAACATCAGGTGGACACGGAAGAGAGAAAGGCTCGTAGGTTTGAGCAGTGCCTGAAACCCTGGCTCTATAGTAAGATTTCGGTGTTTCAGTGTGCTTCCTACGGGACCATTCTGGAAAAGGCAATTATAGCCGAGGGTGGTGGGGAGGCGTTATCTCAATACCACAAGGAAAGAAAGAATAAGAATACGAGTGAGGGAGGAAATAAGGCAGAGGTTTCCAGCGGTAGTGGCACTATGCCAAAGAGGAAAAGCTTTAACCTTGGGAATACTGGGTGAAACAAGGAGATCTTAAGCGTAGGATGGAGGCATGTAAGACATGCGAAAAGACTCATTTGGGAGTTTTCTTAAAGGGAAAATCAGTTTGTTACAATTGTGGGCAGGAGGGACATTTATCACCCAACTATCCTAACCCTAAGAAAAATCATGGGTGTTTTGTTTGTGGATCATTGGACCACATGGAAAGAATTTGCCCGAAGAAAGGGTTAGAGGGAAATAAGGGTTCTGGTAGTAGCCATTACTGGACCAACACCATATGTGGGTAGACCCTCAGCCCGTACGTTTAATATGACTGTCCAAGATGCGGTTTCATCATCGAATGTAGTAGCAGGTATCATTTCAGTCAATAAAATAAATGCTTATGTATTATTTGACTCGGATGCTACTTGTTCTTTTATAGCATGTGAATTTGCTAAGCGATTAGGTTTAATCCCTGAAAAGTTAGCAATACCTTTAGACGTTATGGTAGAAAATGAAGAGATAATCCCCATTGAACATATTCATAAGGATTATTGCGTAATTATTAGAGGGAATAAGTTATCGGTAGATTTGGTACCGATATGGTTAAAAGAATTCGTTGTAATTCTTGGTATGGATTGGTTGATTAACCACAAGGCTATAATAGTTTGCCATAGGAAAAGTGTGAACCTTCGGCTTTCTAAGGAAACCAAGGTAGTGTTCTTCGGTAGTAAATCACCGAGACGCTCTTGTTGTCTATCGATGACACAAGCTAGGAAGATGTTGAGAAAGGGGTGTGTAGGTTATTTGTGCTATGTTGTGGATACCCAAAGGGTGTGAGTATCCTTGGACCAGATACCTATAGCTCAAGAGTTCGCGGATGTATTTTTGGAGGAGTTACTGGGTTTTCCGCCGGATAGGGAGGTTGAATTTGTAATTGATCTGTTACCGGGTACGACACCAGTTTCAAGGGCACCATATCGGATGACGGTAGTTGAGATGAAGGAGTTAATGGTTCAATTACAAGAATTATTAGACATGAAGTACATTCAACTGAGTGTGTCTCCTTGGGGAGCACCGGTATTGTTTGTAAAGGAAAAGGATGGGTCGTTACGACTTTGTATCGACTATCGAGAATTAATCTAGTTAATGATTAAGAATAAATACTCGTTGCCCAGGATCGATGATCTATTTGATCAGTTGAAAGGGGCAAAGTATTTTTTTAAGATAGATTTGCGTACGGGGTATCATCAGTTAAAAGTAAGGAAGTAGGATGTACCTAAGACAGCGTTCAGAACTCGTTATGGTCATTACGAGTTTCTGGTGATGTTGTATGGCTTGACTAATGCGCCAGCCACATTTATGGATATGATGAACAGAGTGATCAAACAGTATTTGGATAAGTTCATCGTAGTGTTCATTGATGATATTCTAGTCTATTTTAAGAGGCCAGAAGATCATGTTGAACATTTAAGAATAGTGTTGGAGACACTACGGAAGGAAAAGTTGTATGCGAAATTCACAAAGTGTGAATTTTGGCTTGAACGAGTGTAGCTTCTAGGATATGTTATTGATAAAGATGACATTTCCATGGATCTAGCAAAAGTAGAAGCAGTTAATGAGTGGGAGCAACCGAAAACGCCAACTGAGGTTCGAAGTTTTCTGGGGTTAGCGGGATACTATAGAAGGTTCATTTAGGACTTTTCTAAAATAGCTACTCTGTTGACAAATCTGACGAGGAAGTCGGTGAAGTATGTGTGGACTGAAAAATGTGAGAACATTTTTCAGGAACTAAAGAAGAGGTTAAGTGAGGCACCTGTATTGTCTTTGCCAGATGACATAGGGAATTTTGCAGTGTATAGTGATGCTTCGCATAGAGGACTGGGTTGCATGCTCATGCAGCATGGCAAGGTCATTGCGTATGCGTCACATCAATTAAAGGATTTTGGGAAGGTGTATCCTACTCATGATCAGGAATTGGCAACTGTAGTTTTTGCCTTAAAGATATGGAGCCATTATTTATATTTATATGGTGAGAAGTGTGAGATATACACGGACCCTAAAAGTCTGAAATATATCTTCACACAGAAGGAGTTAAATATGAGGCAGAGAAGGTGGTTGGAACTAATAAAAGATTATGATTGTGATATCTTATATCATCCGGGGAAAGCAAATGTAGTAGCTGATGCGCTAAGTAGGAAGGGTAGAGAGAAACTGTTAATGTTAACGACTCAAAATGAGTTAGTAACAACGATGGCGAGAATGGAATTAGAAGTTAAATTATCGGATGAAGCAGAGGAGATGTTATTTTCCATGGGGACTCAACCGACCATAGTGGAACGTGTTAAGGAAGTGCAATCGAGCAACGAGGAATGCGAACATATGAAGAAGAGGATAGAAGATGAAGAAAAGACTAAGTATAACCTCGATAAGGAGGGATTACTTCATTTTGAATGAAGAATTTGGGTTCTAAATAATTTTAAATTAAAGCAGGAGATAATGAGTGAGGCCCATATTTCAAGGTACTCGATATATCCCGGTAGTACGAAGATGTATCAAGACCTTCGTCGGAACTTTTGGTGGCCGAACATGAAAAGGAAGATAGCAGAATATGTTAGTAGGTGCTTAACTTGTCAGAGAGTTAAGGCTGAACACCAACGACCTAGTGGGTTGTTGCAATCATTAGAAATTCCAGAGTGGAAATGGGATCACATCACAATGGACTTTGTGGTGGGACTTCCAACAACAAAGAAAGGATACGATATTATTTGGGTGATAGTGGATCGATTGACGAAATCGGCTCATTTTCTACCAATAGGAGTTAAGTATAACCTAGAACAATTAACTAAGCTTTATGTCAAGGAAATTATTTCAAGACAAGGAGTACCTATTTCGATTATGTCAGATCGTGATCCACGATTCACATTGAACTTTTGGAGGAGTTTACAAGAGCAAATGGGAACACAGTTGAGATTGAGTACGGCGTATCATCCTCAAACGGATGGACAAAGTGAACGGATAATTCAAACGCTTGAAGATCTATTAAGATCTTGCGTTATGGATTTCAAAGGGAGTTGGGACGACCATCTAGCATTGGTGGAATTTGCGTACAACAATAGTTTTCACGCTAGTATAGGCATGTCGCCTTATGAAGCGTTATATAGAAGGAAGTGTCAAACTCCACTATGTTGGGATGAAGTGGGTGAACGTCAGATGTTGGGACCTGAATTGGTACAACAGACGGCGGACATAGTAAAGTTAATACGTGCTCGATTGGTAGTGGCTCAAGATAGACAGAAGAAGTATGCCGATCCTCACAAAGAAAAGAGATAATTTGATGTGGAGTCTTATGTCTTTTTAAAAGTATCGCCTTGGAAAGGGAAGATAAATTTTGGAAAGAAAGGGAAGTTAAGTCCAAGATTTATAGGACCTTTTGAGATTTTAAGAAGGGTAGGAGAGGTAGCTTATGAAAAAGCCTTACCTCCAGAAATGGAACGTATACACAATGTGTTTCACGTGTCTGTGTTGTGTCCCTATAATCTGGACTATAAACACGTAATAGAGTATGAATCTATTCAGATAGAGAAAGATTTATCATATGAAGAACTTCCAGTTCAAATTGTTGATAGGAAGGAACAAGTTTTGAGAAATAAGATAATACCTTCGGTGAAGGTGATCTGGAGAAACCACAATGCTGAAGAAGCAACGTGAGAACTCGAAAGTAAAATGAAGGAAATTTTCCTCATTTGTTTATGTAATTAAAACGAGATTCTGGGGACAAAATCCTTATAAGGGGGGGGGGGAGAATGTAACGCCCGAGAAAATCAGATTTATATGAGAATTAGATTTTTATTTGAGTATGTAAATTAAATGAATTTAATTGATTATTTATGTGAGTAGGCTATGTGAAGGTCGTTCTATGACCTAGAATATGCGGATGTGGTTAGAATCTTAGCTATGTGCTAGAATTAATTATTTTGAATTTCCAAGACGAAAATAAAAGTCTTCCAAGAAATTTTCGTAAAAACACTATTCATCCGTTTCTACTTAGGGATTAATTTGAAATTTCGAGAAATGCATAATGATAGAATATGAAGACACGATGGAATATTTATTAATATTTCATTTATGGCGAACGAAGTTTTCGCTTGCGGACTTAAAACCTAAGGGTTGAGAAGAATGATTTCTGGGAAGGAAGTGAGATTTGTATAATGAATTACGATAATGATTATGTGTACGTTATATGAGTGGGATGCGATTTAGTATACGAGTATAGTATGAAGATTTAATATGAAGTACAATACGATTATCGTACGAGTATTATACGAAGAGAATACGTGAATGATACGTTTAGAATACGATTGGTGTTATGGATTTATAGTTTAAAGGACTTAATATGATCCAATTGGATTTGGATTATACCAAGCCCAAGTAATTGAGTAATCAAGCACAAAGAATTATGTATTTAAGCCCAAGTCAAGGCCTAATGTTAGGTTTAATTAAGCCCAATCTAAGAAACCGAACCGTGGAGCGAACCGATGGGTCACCGAATGGGTAAAACCCATGGGCATGTGGGCAGGCCACTTGGTGGCACATTTAAGTGAACTACTTTATCAGCAAGTATTTTACTTGGTGATGAAGTAGAGAATAGTAAGGAGGTGGGGAGAATTGACCAAAAAGCCCTCCATTTGAATTGCCTATAAATAGAAGGCATATGTGGTCATTTGGTGGTTTCCAAGAGATCATCCAACTTATATTGAGAGAGAGAAAGAGCTAGACATAAGCAATCATCTCACTTTGAAGATTTTCATTAGAGATTTTAGCAAGAACACAAAGATCGGGAATGTAATATTCCATTAATAATAGTTTTCTATCCCTTTTGATTTCTTTGTTATAAAGAATCATAAATTGGTGGATCATGCCTCTTATGGAGGAATAAGGATGGCTTGTAATATGTAAAACCTTTATAAGTCATGTGTAAATGAAAATCGTAAGGGTTTACGTAAGTTTAAACCGTCAGAAATATTGATTTATGAACATGGTTGTTGATGGACAAATTAAATACCATCACTATTAGAATATGTGTATCATGCTTGGTTAGGATGTAGATATGAAATCAATGGAGTGTTTCATCTGATTTGGCATATAGAACACTATTAACAAATTTATGGCGAATATTACGGAATTAGACGTTAAACGTCGAAAATGTAGAAATTTCGGATTAGTAGTCGAAAGTTGCTGTGAGACTTGAAAACATTGGTTTTCAATGTTAACACGTGAGATAGGGTATTTAAGAGTCGTGGACTCAAGAATCATCGGATTCTGACTTAAAACGAAGAAAACGAGTATTGAACGCTCGAAAGCGTTTAAAGAACGATCAATAATGAACTTAGAAGTGAATTTTGAGTTAATGGATTCAGAATTGTAAAATTCTTATATGAACACGTAGAGTATGTAAAATGGGAGTTGTTGGCTTTTGAACGGACCAAATCAAACTTATAACGAAGAAGTTATGAAGCCGGGAAGTTCACTAAAAATTTTATCTGTAAAATTTTTTCTCAGTGTCGAGGTCCAGCAAATACATGCGCTGTACATAGCTTATAAGTGCTGCGCTGCACCCAGCACAATGCATGCATGTAATGACCTACTAAAGAGTAGCGCTGTAGCGCCATTCACATGTATAGGTTTTAGCCATGCAATACAATGAGACCGGCTTAGATCAGAAACCGGCCCGCAGCCAAGTTGTTGTCATATAGAGGCCACGCCACCATGACACAGGCGGTGGCATTTGTTAGACAAGTTAGGTTTGAACTCCAATTGTTTCAAGACCAATATGAGATAAGTTTATATACTTAATGAACATACTAAAACTATTCCTATGTTACATATACTAGTGTATATGGTGATGAACTTAAGAATTGAACGCGAGTTGTTAGTATGATAACGAAGAACACGAAGTGATAATGAGTAAGCTGTGAACGATAATCGACATTGGTACTTCACCAATGATGATTGAGTTCGGTTAGTAACGTAAGATCATTAACAAGCCAGGATGAAGGGTAATAAGTCGAATTGACTTTATTAATGAAATGAAGTCAATTAAAACATAGAAGAGAAAGAAGTTGGTAGAAACAACGTGATTGATTGTTTGGTAGCTAATTACAGTGTGCTATGTGAATATATCATGTAGATTCTGTAAAGGCTGAGAACAGTCGAATAAATTATTTGAAGATGCTTGAAGGTAAATTTTTCTTAACGCTTGTCTAACCTTCGAGTTAGTCAAGTTTTCTGTGATTCATTCTAATGAGTTGCATGAACGATTTTAAAGAAAGGGTCAATGCCAATTTTAACTCGGCTAGACTATTCATATGAGATAGATTGATTTGTATACATATCTTTCTATATAGAAATGGTAACGCTATCCTATGCCAAGTATTTGGTACGAATTCAAAGGTAAGTTTGTCTATGAACAAACAAAAGTATTTTTCATCGTTTATACGATGGGCACGCGAGTTTTCCAAAACTTAAATGTAAATACGTTTAACGGATGAATGTTCATCAACATAGAGTACTATAGGCTGATCACCTAGAAGTGCTCATAAGAAATGCCGAATGTAAAGCCTTAGTTGTGCTGTGAAGTCTTTTTCAAGTATGAAAATAGAAAGATACTCTTCATGGTCTTTCTATCGGTTCAGAATTCCTAATCTATTATATACTTTTGGAATTGAGATTATGAATTGTTAAGTATTAATGTTTCGTAATACTTCATGACTATTTGTTCAGTTATGGAAGATTTTCATATAATTCACGAATGTGGTATTGATATTATTCTTTTTTAGAACTTGTTTGAGCTTGTTATGCTCACTTCTTCATGCGTGAATTATATGTTTGCAGCTAAAGTTTAAAGCATACCGAGAATGCTAAGAGAAATAAGGGCAAGGCTAAGATGGATAGTTAACCATCTTGTAATAGATTAGTATGATTGTATGTATTATAGTTACGAACAATAAATGATGTAATCGGTTTATGAACCTGGGAAAGGATTTCACTTTGATTGTAATCAGAAGATAGTTAATAAATTCATTATGTTGTGTTTTCAATGGAATGATTGTATAGTTATGAGTACCATGTAGCATCATATGTCGGGTTAGAAGATACCCAAATTTGGGGGTGTCACACTGTCTTTCGTGAGGAGTTTGACGGATTAAGCAAACAAATTACAGATTTGGTTGTTCTACTTAAAGAACTACACCAGCCTACTCAGTGTTTATGAATACCCATACATACAGAATCCTTTGAAAATGGAGGAACACAAGGTGTTGATCAAGCAAATCCAATACCTGAGCTTCATTTGGATAAGTCCAACAAAATTCCAGAAAATACCCATCTCAAAGAAGATCCAGACACTGGTGATATCAGGAAAAAAGTCCGTCAAATAGAAGAGACCATTCGATCTATAAAAGGGATTGGTGCACACGGGAGTGTCTCATATGCCAACCTTTGTATATTCCCTAGTGTTCATTATCCAGAGAAGTTCAAGACTCTTGACTTTGAAAAGTATGACGGGTTAGGCGATCCTTACACACATTTGAATGTATTCATTGGAGAACTTGTTAGGTTTGTAATATTCATGTGCGCAATCAAATTGCAAAATAATGCGGAAGCGTGTAAAAATCAGAGTTTAAAATTTACAAACCATATACCCGGATCACCCTTTATGCATAATTATTAATTAAACGAAAAGATAAAGAATAAAATCATACCCTTGAAGATCGAGCTTCCTCAGGTACAAGTTCACCTCCAATCCTTTTCGCGTTCAACTTGAATCCACCGGGTTTGGTTCCTTCCTTTGATCAACGTTAGCCACCCATGTGTTTGGCCTCTAGAGGTGATCCACCAAGGAAGAAGAAAATTCAAGAAGATGGGTGTTTATGGCTCAAACCCTAGTTTTCTATCTCTATAGAAAAGGGTACTCTCCAACAAATTGGAATTATGTCGTTGTAAAAGTCAACAACCCCCTATCACCCATAATAAGACTCCTCTTATTAATAGATGTGGCAACCCACCTTAACAATTAAGGAATTGAGATTTATTTAATTAATTAAATTCTTTTAATTAATTAAGCTCCCTAATCTTATTAGGGATAATTAATTAAACTCCTTTAATTAATTTTTCTTCCTAATCCAATTAGGAACAAATGAGAGTACTTATATTAAATTAATTCCTAAACTCTTTTAGAAATTAAAATAATAATAATTGTAATAATATTAATAAGACTCCTCTTATTAATTTATATTTAATATTTCTAAAATATTAAATAATAATATTAAGCTATTTAATTTATTCTATCACCATAGATTAAATTAAATATACTTAACATATATATTAAGATTATGCCATTAACTTCTTAAATAATTATTCTTCCTTTTATGGTGTGACCATTTAGGTTCTCCATATTAAACCTAGGTTGTGAATAAATCAATTAGAATAATTCTAATCTTATTTAAATAAATAAATTAAACAATTAATTTATTTAAATAAATAATATTTATTCTACAATAGGGATAAGCCTCCCTAGCGATCAACGACTTTCCGGATAATATAGATTTCAACATTAATCATTAAAGAACCTTTGAGTAAATAGTTACTGACAATTCAATCCTTCCACCATACAATGTCCCAATTAAATATAAGACATGGAATTACCACAAGTCTTATTTTATTTAATTATATGTATTTCGATCCTTAAATGCACAACTCCAATAATGCAAATTAGAAACTCCTTTCTAATTTCATTCTCGCCTTAACCAAGGACTACCGGGTTGTCATTTATCGAATCACATAGACATTTCTCTTCTTTTATTAGAAGTGGTAGATTCTTTATCGATCATACATTATCTCCATGTACAACTTATTATACCCAAGCATACCTTTGATATACCCTAAGGGTCTTAAGGAATAAGTCAAAGTATAACTCATCATACACAAGATACTATGATGATCTCAAGTCCAAGGATTACTTGACTACTATCACTACAGAATTCCTATTGATAGCAAATAAAACTCCATTAGGTATTCCTTAGCGAGCCACGCTCAATGAACTTATTCTCTAATAAGCACCTACATACTTGCTTTAGTGTTCCACACAAATGATCATAAGATCAATCATCCTCATCCAATGAGCAAGCAACGATGTATCAATCTATCCGGATTCACTAATCCCCAATTTAGTAATCCAATGATTGGGAACTATTTTAGTTTTAAGCTTTCTAAGAATTTAGATCTCATTAGAATGATCATCATCATTATTCTAAAAGCATTGCTTAAAAACTATGGGTTTATCACATATTATAAAACAAAGATCATGTAGATAATTAAAAGCCTTTAATAAATTAATACTTTTATTAATAAATGAATAAGATTGTTACAAAGTATATGCTTTATCATCAAATATGATCGGCTTGTGTGCATATTACTTTCAATCTCCCACTTGCACTAAAGCCAATCGTCATGGTATCTTATACTCTTCTTCTCTAAGTGACGATTATCCCGCCATTGGATAAGCTTTAGTTAATGGATATGTAATGTTGTTCATGAGAGTCCACTATCTCTATAGTGATTTCCCATCTTTCAATGATTCTAATAATCAAATGAAAGTGTCACAACACATGTTTAGATCCAAGATGAGATTTAGGAACTATTCCTAGTTCTCAGAATGAACTTTTAATCCAAACAATCAACTTGCAACTTCATTTATAGCTATATACTTTGTCTTTATCACTAAACCAAAGAACTCTTTCTTTGTTTGGAACCTTTCCAATTCAACGCACCACTTGCTCAAGGTAACACTTTACCTTAAAGTGGATTTTCTCGTCGCTTGGTCTATCTGAAAAACTTGAGTCTGTTAAGCCCTCTAGTTTTAATTAAGACCCACCATGAATATGATCACACATCCTTAGTGCCTTAAGTAACTTTAAGATGTTTTCACCGACTCATAGTGAACTTCTCCAGAATATGACTGATCAACATCAGGTCTCGTATATTTCATTGCATACATGATTGTCACTCATGCGACCTCTCTTTTCAAGAGTCTGTGGGGACTATTAAGAGAGATACACTCCATAGCTCATCAACATGAGACATCTCTTGAGTTTGCCATGCTAAACGACTTTAGCATCAAATGAATATACGCTCGGGTTAAGTCGAGCATCCTTTTAAATCTATCTATATAGATTTATATCCCCAATTAAGATACTCTTCCCAAATCATTCATGGAGGAATGTTTAGACAACTTTATCTTTACTGATTGTAGCATTGGTATGTAATTCCTCATCCGTAGTATATCAACATATAATACTAGAAATTTCACGACGCCCCAATCGACCCTTTTGTACACACTAAAACTCTTACCTCATCGTATGTAACTCTGGATCATCATCTTCTATGATGCGTACCTCATCATCATCATCCATGATGAATCCATACCTCCTAGGTATCTTCGGTACTATTCCAGATTTTCGATCCGGTTGTGGTACAATAGGTCTATCTATAGGTTCCTCTTATTTGACTTATAGTGTTTTGTGGTTCTTGAACTCTTCAAGATCTATTATTCTCCCACCAGCCCTTTCAATGATAAACACCTTTATCTTAGAAGGCAGCATGTTTCGTAACAAACACCTTTTGCTAAGTAGAATTATAGAACATATACCCTAAACTTACTTTAGGATGTCCCACAAATCGACACTTGTCAAATCTTGTCCCAAGCTTATCCTTTTGAAACCTTTTCACATAAGTTGGAACCCCTTATCTTAACATACTTAAGATTAGGAATCCTCCCTGTCCATAACTTTTATGGAGTCTTGGGGCCGGATTTTGAGGTTACCATTTTCGTAGATATGCAGCCATTTCTAGGACGTTATCCCGTAAGGATACTTTGGAATGCTCAGTAAAATCATTATGGATCGCACCATGTTCAACAAGGTATGATTTTTCCTTTCAGATACATCAATCAATTATTGCGTATCTGGAGGCGTCCATTGTGAGAAAACCATTTGAGATGATCTAAAAACTTATTGCACAAATATTTATTCCTTGATCTAATCAATGAATCTTAATACTTTGCCAATTTGTTTCACTTCTGAATTCTTTGAACCTTTCAAATAATTCACACTTGTATTTCAACAAATACACACATTCAACTCTTTGAATGATCATTTCCTTTTTCTTGTACTAGTTTGTTCAATTTGCAAAATTATTTTCACGTAAGTCAAGTATACAAAATTTATTAAGTAATATTCCATTTATACAAAACATTATTATTATAAATAGAACAACAATTGTTCTTAATTATAATACCAAAGATTTCATTGTCCAACAATAAATTGGAAATAATATTTTAACAAGAATTGGAATACAATAACAACTTATCGACTTAATAGATTTGCCCAGTAGGTAGTGCTAAACTATAAGTTCCTATATACTAATGCAAAGAACCTTTGCTTCATTTTTCACACATAGATTACTTATCTTTGTTTAACTTTCTACTTCTGCTTTGGTCCTTCATAAATCTATATTTATGATAACCAAAGTCGGTATCCAATACCCAAGTAGAACCTTGACTTAAAGAAAAATTTATTTCAATCATGAACAAAAATCAGATTAGAACCGAAACTTCACTAAGCTTCTTTGGTTAGCCTCTGCAAGATGCTTCTCGCAGCTTTCTTTCCAAAGGTCCAAAGCTTATTGCAAAGGGAAGCAAACTCCTTTGCTATCCGTGACGCTTTTGTTCTTATTATCCTTTGTTTACGCCTTTCTATTTACCTTCTTTGAATCGCTTCTTCTTTTGTAAGATCCTTTGGCCTCTACCAAGAAGACTTGATCTTTCTTGGTTGAAAGTGACTCTCAACATTTTTCAATATGTTAAGCAAATCAATGAGGTGATATCTAGCTTGTTCATATAAAAATTCACAACAATTGTGAAAGGAGTCCGGAGTGAGTGCAAGATCAAATCTTGCTCAACTCTCCATCCATGACAAAACTCGTTGTCTAATCGATCAATCAAATTGATAATGTTAAGGACCTTTTATCTGCATTTATAGTGCCATCGGCCATTCTAGATCTAAGAGCTCCTTAGATATCTCGATATCTATCGGGCCCCACTTTCTCACCATCAACTACTTGATGTGCGGAATATAGTAGAAGCATCCATAGTTTCATGTGGACGAAGCTCGTTACTCATGGATGCGAGCATGATGCATCGAGCCAATCACAGCATCATCTTGCCACTTTCTAAAAGTAGCAATCTCTTCCTCGAGGCATTGTCTCGCAACCATTGCGGGATAGGCGATTAAGGACATAAGATGGCTTTTCAAATATGAGAACTATTCTCAAATTCCTTAACCAAGCCGCTTAATTCGGGTCCCATTAAATAACATCTAATATGTTTCGCAGTGATAGTAATTTTAGACATTGTAAAATTCTGTAAATGAATTTGTAATTAACAACATTTTAACATACATTCTTTTATTAATTACCAAAATAAATTAGGTCTTGTTTTAAATTGGTATCTTCCACTATTTTCTTCAAACTATATTACCTCACTTATATAGTTCAAAGAAAATCTAATTAAAGATTTGCTAGTGAGAATAAGGATCCTATTTCAAATGTATATAGCCTTGTGGTGACACAACAAACTATATATAAATAAATAGGTAGACAACTTTTGTCAATTACATCAACTATGCAACTCCTTTTCTTTTGCCTCTTAGATTATTTTGATCAAGTGGTGGCACATCCAAATCAAAATTATCCAAGTTAAGTCCGACCTAGCACTCCATATATTCAAAAAGAAAAATATCATCCTTGTGGTGACACAACAAAACAATATTGTTCAATTTTCTTTATAAGCATCAAATGTGATAAATTAACATCTTAAACACTTAATACTTGCCTTGTGGTGACACAACAAACTCATATTAAATATTTAATACTCTATTAATTTTATCATGCTAGAAGGCTTACGCTCGATATTCCAAATATCTTTGAACGCTTAGGACTTAATATACAAATTGAGGGGTTTGTTATTAATTTGTCTCATCTTGTTTAGCGCATTTATATATATATATAAAAACGCGCGTATATTAATTAACATGCAAAGCATGTTTGCATAATATATATATATATATATATATATATATAAGCATGCACATATAGAATACTATATTCTACCCGGATTGATTATGGACTTTTATTCTAGTTTGGTTCACTAGAGCCACCAAGTGAACCAAAAAGGTCAAACCCTAGGGTGCAAGAAATAATATTTAAATATAACTATTACATTTAAACCTAGGGCTCCATTACAAACTGGTCTTCAAGCGCCTCCTTGCTCCTTGATCTCCAATTTTTCAAAATTAATTCTAACTATTCATATTACAAAACTATTTAAAATAAATAGAAACCTTGATCGCTAGATCGAGGGAAGTACATAGGAGAGAGATAGAATTTACATTAAGAAAAATTAGAGAAGACGAGGTACGCAGAATTCCCATTTAATAAAACCCATACATTCATGCATCCAACTAAAATAAAATCCAATCATATCGGGTCAATTGTTCATAATCAATCCCATTTATTATCATACACATCATCATATGCATCAATAAATAACATTCATCATATGAATAATAAACATTTAATATATATATATTGATATCATTTAATGGGCAAATTTAGTTAGTATAAAATCTATTTTTGAATAAAAATAAACTCCTTTATTTAAATCCAAATTTAAATCAAAATAAAACTATTTTATTTTAATTTATCCTATTTTGAATAAAATAAACTATTTTATTTTAATCAAAATCTTTAATCAAAATAAACTCCTTTATTTTAATTAATTATGGAATCCAATTCCATGTAAAAAAAATCTTATTAAAGGAAACACTTAAATTATCTTTCTTTCCTATTCAAGGAAATAAACTCCTTTATTTTGAATAATATGAAATCTAATTTCATATCTAAATAAACTCTCTTTATTTAAGGAAACATGGATTTTCTTTCCTATTCACAAATAAACTCTTTTTATTTTGAATAATATGAAATCTATTTCATATCTAAATAAACTCCTTTATTTAAGGAAATTATAGAATCCAATTTCAACTCCAATTAGTTAGCATGGAATCCAATTCCAACTCTAATTAGTTAGCATGAAATCTAATTTTAAAATTAAATAAATCTTTTATTTTAATATTAAAATAAACCTTTTATTTTAAGATTAAAATAAACCTTTTCATTTTAAGATTAAAATAAACCTTTTATTTTAATTATAAAATTATTAAAATTAAAATAAAACTTTATATTTTAATATTAAAATAAACCTTTTATTTTAAAATTAAAATAAACTTTTATTTTAATTATATAATAATTAAGAAAATATATATAACTATTATATATATATAATAATAAAGAATATATATATATATATATAACTATTATATATATATATATATAATTATTATATATATATATATGTATATCAAATATATATATATATATATATATATATATATATATATATATATAATAACAAAGCATGCATTAAGTGAATAAGATATGTAAAAAAAAATTTATTTTCTTATTGTTTTATTCCTTGATTTGTATATAATATATATATATTTTTTTTTTTTTAATATTATTCCGTGCTATCCCTTGAACATATATCATATATATATATATATATATATATATATATATCCGCTCTTTATTTAAGTAAAACACGAAATCAAGTGACCTTTTTTTTTTTTTATTAATTATTTTATTTTATACAATAAAATTATGCCCAATTAAATTGTTCTAAACACATATCAATATACATATCAAATTAAAACAATTAATAATTTACATAAAGGTTTGGCTCTGATGCCACTGTTAGGTTTGTAATAATCATGTGCGCAATCAAATTGCAAAATAATGCGGAAGCGTGTAAAAATCAGAGTTTAAAATTTACAAACCATATACCCAGATCACCCTTTATGCATAATTATTAATTAAACGAAAAGATTAAGAATAAAATCATACCCTTGAAGATCGAGCTTCCTCAGGTACAAGTTCACCTCCAATCCTTTTCGCGCTCAACTTGAATCCACCGGTTTGGTTCCTTCCTTCGATCAACGCTAGCCACCCAAATGTTTTGGCCTCTAGAGGTGATCCACCAAGGAAGAAGAAAATTCAAGAAGATGGGTGTTTATGGCTCAAACCCTAGTTTTCTATCTCTATAGAAAAGGGTACTCTCCAACAAATTGGAATTATGTCGTTGTAAAAGTCAACAACCCCCTATCACCCATAATAAGACTCCTCTTATTAATAGATGTGGCAACCCACCTTAACAATTAAGGAATTGGGATTTATTTAATTAATTAAATTCTTTTAATTAATTAAGCTCCCTAATCTTATTAGGGATAATTAATTAAACTCCTTTAATTAATTTTCCTTCCTAATCCAATTAGGAACAAATGAGAGTACTTATATTAAATTAATTCCTAAACTCTTTTAGAAATTAAAATAATAATAATTGTAATAATATTAATAAGACTCCTCTTATTAATTTATATTTAATATTTCTAAAATATTAAATAATAATATTAAGCTATTTAATTTATTCTATCACCATAGATTAAATTAAATATACTTAACATATTATTACGATTATGCCATTAACTTCTTAAATAATTATTCTTCCTTTTATGGTGTGACCATTTAGGTTCTCCATATTAAACCTAATGTGAATAAATCAATTAGAATAATTTAATCTTATTTAAATAAATAAATTAAACAATTAATTTATTTAAATAAATAATATTTATTCTACAATAGGGATAAGCCTCCCCAGCGATCAACGACTTTCCGTATAATATAGATTTCAACATTAATCATTAAAGAACCTTTGAGTAAATAGTTACCGTACAATTCAATCCTTCCACCATACAATGTCCCAATTAAATATAAGACATGGAATTATCACAAGTCTTATTTTATTTAATTATATGTATTTCGATCCTTAAATGCACAACTCAAATAATGCAAATTAGAAACTCCTTTCTAATTTCATTCTCGCTGCCAAGGACAACCGGGTTGTCATTTATCGAATCACATAGGACATTTCTCTTCTTTTATTAGAAGTGGTAGATTCTTTATTAATCATACATTATCTCCATGTACAACTTATTATACCCAAGCATACCCTTTGATATACCCTAAGGGTCTTAAGGAATAAGTCAAAGTATAACTCATCATACACAAGATACTATGATGATCTCAAGTCCAAGGATTACTTGTACTACTATCACTGCAGGAATTCCTATTGACAGGCAAATAAAACTCCATTAGGTATTCCTTAGCGAGCCACGTTCAATGAACTTATTCTCTAATAAGCACCTACATACTTGCTTTAGTGTCTCCACACAAATGATCATGAGATCAATCATCCTCATCCAATGAGCAAGTTAACGATGTACCAATCTATCCGGATTTACTAATCCCCAATTTAGTAATCCAATGATTGGGAACTATTTTAGTTTTAAGCTTTCTAAGAATTTAGATCTCATTAGAATGATCATCATCATTATTCTAAAAGCATTGCTTAAAAACTATGGGTTTATCACATATTATAAAACAGCATCATGTAGATAATTAAAAGCCTTTAATAAATTAATACTTTTTATTAATAAATGAATAAGATTGTTACAAAGTATATGCTTTATCATCAAACATGATTGGCTTGTGTGCATATTACTTTCAGAACTAGGATCTTATGCCGAGGATAAGAAGCTCAGAATGCAGCTGTTCCAAAAGAGTCTAACTGGAGAAGCCCAATCGTGGTACACAAGATTAGACAATTCTAAAATCCATAGCTGGGAAGAGTTAACTCATGCCTTCGTCAGTCAGATGGCTCCTGACCGGTGCCAAATTACCAAAGTCAAGAAACAAGCCAATGAGTCTTTTAGAGAGTATGCTCAAAGGTGGAGGCGCCTTGCTGCTCAAGTTATTCCTTCTATGATAGAATCAAAAATGGTGATGACCTTCATAGATATACAAGAAGCTCCCTTCTATGAGAGAGTCTTAGCTGGCATTGGCAAGCCATTTTTTGAAATGATCAAACATGGAGAGATGGTTGAGATAGGATTGAAGTCTGGAAAAATTCAAGACCTAGCCGCTCTAAAAGCTGTTGTTGAGCACATCCAGTCCGGAACTTATGGAAACAACCCCCGGAGGGTCCAGAAAAAGAAAGAGGAAGATGTTTCCTTAACACTACAAGGTCAGAAAGGTAGTCAAAACATGCCTATCTAGAGGAGAAACTACTCCCCTTTTCAAGCACAGTCTTCTAACCCCACATTGCCAAAGGGTGGAGAAGTTCGACGCAATCGAGTGTTCACACCCCTAGGGGATTCACTCGAGAATGTTCTCAATCTTCTGACTACTCAGAAGAAAATTACACATCTTCTTCCACCAGCCAACCCGAATGGGAAGGGTTTCAATGCTACCCGAAAATGTGCTTCTCATGCCGAGGCACCGGGACATGATACTCAGGATTGCTGGGCCTTGAAACACAAGATCTATGATTTAATCGATAATGGGGAGATTGTGGTGACTAAACCTGTAAGACCCCAACTTTTATGAATAAAGATTAAATTTTCTCAAAATATATTTTCGAATATTATGGTGTGGATATGATATAATGTTATAGTTGTGGGTAATATTTATAAATTTTGCAAAGTATGCAAGTTGTTATATAATATTCAATTGGTCGGGGAATATTCGTTTTAACAGGGAATATTCGTACGACGACATAATCATTGGTGGACCCCACAACGGATTTAATGTCGGATTGAGAAAACGATAAAAATATCCTTTTATAAAAATAACGGCGAATGTTTTACCGTTAACTTTTGAAACACCCGGTGTTAAAAGTACAGTAATACGCGTGGTTGCCTTGTAGCACACGGTATTGATTATTGATGCTTACGTGAGAAGTCACCAAGTTTTGTTCAATTATTGCTACATTAATTGTTGCATAGTATCTCATGTTATTTGATTCAATTATTGTTGATATTTTATATATTAGTAAATCAATAATTGAGACGACAAAGTTATTAATATTATTATTTGAAATATTGACGATGTCTAAAAGTTCTGTCAAGGAGAGGTTTGGTCACCTAATTGCGCGCCAATAGGGAGAAATCCTTATTGGAAAGCCCCCTCTTTCCTGGGAACGACCTGGTTGTTAAATATTGGAAATTATAATAATGATGATAAATGTTGTTAAAAATATTGAGCGAATTTTTATGAAGTAATTGTGTAAATTTTACTTATTTTATGGATCCCCATTTATCCATTTTTCAAAATAATTGGAAGGAAGTTATAAAGTGTGTATATATATATATTTGTATAACATGTGTTTGGGTGGTGGTGGTCCTGGTGGATGATTTTGGCAGGATGTAATGTTGTTTTTCAAAGCTTGGACCTTTTTGCCAAATTTTTCAAGTTATGCATTATTATGGATAACTTGTGATTTAGGATGCTTTTTAATTGGTTAAGGCTTCCATATTGGCATGTGTAGTTTTTTCTAATTGGCCAACTCCTTGAAAAGGAATACTGATATGTTGGAACCGTGAAGCTGTGATGTTCCGTCCGTGATTTTTTTAAAATAACTGTTGCGTCTGTTTCTTAACAGTACCCCTTCCATTCTCCTATAAATAGGATGCTTAGTTAGAATTGAAAATCACACCAGAATCAGAGAATTCTTCTTCTATAATATTGAGCGTATTTCTTTAGAGTTTTAGAAAGCTTTGAGCGTAGAAAATAATGAAAGTTTTCTTCGAGAATATCCCCGCTATACCAGTTGGAATACTCTTCTTTTCAAGGTAGGGGATGTTATTTTTGTTCAATATTCGCTTGAAATAATATTTTTCTTCCATACTTTGTAGTATGTAAGTAATATTATTTCGTTTCAGATTTTGAATTCTATACTCATTTGGTTAAAGTTTTGGCTTCTATACTCCATGAAATTAGTAGAATATCCTTCATATTTGCGCTTCATCCAGTATCTTTTCATGGAAATATTATTCTGAGCATTTTTGATAAGTTTTAACTTTTTCATGCCGGAATACTATTCACGGGGTTACTATTCTTGAAGTACTATTCATGGGGTACTATTCACTCGAGTACTATTCACTCGGGGTACTATTCATGATAAAAATTGATTCGTTTTCGTTCCAAATTATTTTTGGTACAATATTATTCTTGAATTTTACTCCACAAAGCAGTATCATGTTGACAATTTGGACATTATTAATTTCAGGATAAATTAAATTATAAATCTTTAAAAATTTATCCTTGAACTTGTTTTATTGAATTCTTATATCATTGTCATCGTCCTCATGTTTATATTATGTTGAAAGTCATCTGTGGCCTGTAGAGCATAGATGGACTTAGTATGATTATGACCAGGGATTATTCGGTATAATCATGATCGTAATGTTATAAATGATGTGGTAAAAGTCCTCACTGGCCCGTAGTGCATTGATGGACAGTTGTTCGCATGATCATGACCATTGATGAAAACACGAATATCCTTGGCCCGTAGTGCAAGGATAATTTGTGGTTGTGATACTAATGAATATCCTTGGCTGTAGTGCAGGGATGATGTGGATTATTTATTAAGCTGAGTCTCAGTGATAAAAGTGATCAAAAACCTTTTTAATCATAAAAGATAGTAGATTTTATTCTCTACTTGACTCTTCTAATGGATTGCTTGTTCCGCTGTAGTTCAACTTGATGTTTGTTATATTCTATCAATTTAACAATGTTGAAGGCTTGAGAGTGGGAACACATGTTTTACAAAATGGAAGGATGGCGTAGTAGTTATATCCGCTGAGGATGATTTGGCTGCCAGGCCACTCACAATACAAGCAATTCAACTCAAAGGTGCTAACAATCCTTTGAAAGTGGTTGCGCCTGAGCCAATTCTCATGCCATCTAGGCCGCAGTATCCTGTTGTCAGCTTGAAAAAAGTCCCATGGAATTATGGGCTGGCTGAAGGATCTACATCCCACACAACTGTTGCGGTGTCGAAGGAGAATCTACTATATCTTCCCCATCGAGTGATGAAGCCTACCATCAAATCAAAGGGGAAAGTTCCCATGGAGAAAATTGAAGAGTTCCTCTGTACTATGGGCCATAACGAAGAAAAGGTGGTTTTAAGCTTGAGTGAAGCTCCACAACAAATTTCCATAATGGACTTCGTTTTTTCTTCCGAAGATCGCAGGAAGATCTTGTTAAGGGTCTTGGAAGAAGCCCATTTTCTAAAATCTGTGGATGTGGAAAAATTCCAACATCTGGTTGGTCACATTTTTTACAACAATGTGATATCTTTCACTGAGGACGACATACCTCCTGAAGGGATTGGTCATTGCAAGTCGTTGCACATAGCGGTGCTGTCCTCCGGATATATGGTGGGAGGAGTTTTGATAGATAGTGGGTCATCTTTGAATATATGTCCTTATGCCACCTTGGAGAAGATGAATATCAACCCCAAAAGGATCAAAAGTAGTCATACGGTTATCAAAGCTTTTGATGGGTCCCGACAAAATGTAGTTGGGGAGATTGAGTTACCTGTGGAGATTGGTCCACATACATTAAGTGTATCCTTTCATGTGCTCAAAATTCCCACAGGATACAACCTGCTATTGGGAAGACCGTGGAATCATATGGCTGGTATCGTCCCTTCCACCCTTCATCAGCAACTCAATTACATTATCAACAATAGCCTAATCACTGTTAATGCTGAGCCAGAATGTCATGAACAAGGTGACATATCACTCATTAGCTTCAACACAAAAAATAAGCCGGTCAGTTTCCATGCCCTAGAGATGAGCAACACTTATTACCATCCCATTGGGGCTTCACCTCTCACACCCAAGATTTCTGCTGAGGTAATGTCGGCCACTCAAGAGATGATGTCATTGGGTCATCAACCTGAACAAGGGTTAGGCAAAGATTATCAGGGCATTAAGTGCCCAATTCAAGTTCCCAATCAAACAGGGACAGCTGGATTAGGGTATTTTGCTAGGTCCAGTTACTAGAATCCTCACAATCACAAACAAATTCTTTCATCTTTAGCCATACGGTGATTATCTCCACCTACAGATCTTGAGCCTATACAGTCTTCGGTAAAGGTTCATGCCCATGTTATGGCTATGCTATTTCCCAAACCGATACCGGTTAAAGCAAAAGAGGTCCTGATTCCTGATATCGAAGTTGAAGAAAGGGAACAAAGACGTAAACAAGACATCGCCAGGAGTTTTTCTCACCCACGCATCCTTTTACATGATGAGCACACAAATAGATACACTCCAAACGATGATTGTCTCGATATTACGGTCATTATTCAGGAGAAGGAGGATAATGATAACCACTTCATCACTACCGTCCATCAAGAGTTCACCCTTGACAATTGGAGTAGCACTCCTTGCATTTGTTACCAAGGGTCAAAAGGGAAGAAACCCCCTCTGCCCTATAAATAGATTTAACTGCTCACTTTACGGTACAGTATTAGCAGTTATTTTGTCAGTATATGCAAACACTTTGTATGATTGAACAGTTTCATATGTTAAGTTAAAGCATATTTTGTTTCAGCACTCTGAACTTAGATGTGCCTATACTTGCTGATGCGGTGCCTTTTCTCCACAAGGATTGTAACTTTGATGAAAAGTTGAAATCAGACTTGATTGAAATAGAAGAGGACACTGAGATACCTCACGAAATCAAGGAATGTGTCGAGGATAAACCCAAACCAAATCTTGATCAAACCACCTCATTCAACCTTCGAACCTTAGAAAACCCTAAGTTAATCTAGATTGGTATAGACCTTAACCCAAACCAAAGGAATGACATGGTTACATTATTAACCCAATTCCAGGATGTGTTTTCATGGTCTCACGAAGACATGGTGGGTTTGTCCATGGACAACGTCATCCATCGCCTTGCCATTAAAGAGGGATTCAAACCAGTCAGGCAGAAACTCAGGCGATTAAAACCTGAGTGGAGTTTAAAAGTTAAAGAAGAAATTGTGAAACAATTTCAAGCTGGCATCATCATGGTTTCCACATACCCTGAATGGCTATCTAATATAGTCCCCGTGGCTAAACCAGGAAGAAAGGTGCGAGTTTGCATGGATTACCAGGATTTGAATAAATCTTGCCTTAAAGATAGCTTTCCTGTGCCATTTATCCATATACTTATTAACAATACTGCTCAATCTGACATGTACTACTTTGCTGATTATTTTGTGGGGTACCATCAAATTATGGTTGGTGAGGAGGATCGTGAGAAAACTGCATTCATCATGCCTTGGGGAACCTTTTGCTATAGACGGTTGTCATTCGGCCTCATCAATGCCAGAGCTACCTACAAGCGGGCCATGATGGCTCTTTTCCATGACTTAATGCACAAAGAGGTAGAGATCTACGTAGATGACATCGTTGTCAAATCCAGAAGGGAAGAAGACAACTTAGACCATCTCAGAAAGCTTTTCAAGAGCTGGAGCAGTTCTAGTATCTGGTATGGGGGAGCAGTATCCCGTCATCGTCAAATTGTAGTTTATCAGCACCAACAACACAGCTATGTATGAAGGTTGTTTCATGGGACTCAAACTTGCCCAATCAATGGGTATCATGCGGTTAACTAACTTTGGGGATTCAAAATTAGTAATCAGACAGACCACACGAATCTATCACACCAAAGAGCTACATTTGCTGCCTTACCATCGGCAATTTTTACAGATGGCTTCGGAGTTTGAAGAAATAAACTTCCTCTATATTCCTCGAAATAGAAATGATTTTCTGGATGCGCTAGTAACTTTGGCATCCTTGATCAACATACCTGACAAGGAAAACATGCCAAGTATCCCATTTGCCCTATAAAAAGCTTCGGCCTATGGAAATTTTATTGGAGAAGTATCGGATGAGCTACCTCCCATACAACACCCTTGGTATCAACATATCAAGGAGTACTTACGAGATGGATCTACACTCGTTGGGGCGAGCCCGACTGAAAGAAGGCAGATCCATCGACTGGCTATGAAATTCTACATGAGCAGAGATGCACTCTATAAAAGAGATGCAGGAATAGGTCTCCTCAGACGTCTGGACAAAGACCAAGCTTAGAGGCTCATGGATGAAATCCATGGTGGAGTATGTGGCCCACACATGAGTGACCCCCTACTTGTTAAAAAGATCCTCAGAACAGGGCATTACTGGCTCTCGCTTAAAGCTTACTGTGATGATCACATCAAGAGATACTATCAATGTCAAATTCATGGGAATGCTATCCAAGCCCCTTCGAGGGAGCTCCATAATAAGAGTTCACCTTGACCCTTCTCAATGGTGGGAATGGACGTGATCGGGCCCATCGAGCCCAAAGCCTGTAATGGACATCAGTTTATCTTCACCATGATCGACTACTTCACCAAATGGGTAGAAGTAGCCTCCTTCCCCAGAGTTACCAAAGAAGTTATCATTGCTTTCATCAGAAACAATGTCATTTGTCGGTATGGACAACCAGAGGTAATTATGTTAGACAATGCTAAGAACCTTAACAATAAAATAATGGAGGAGTTGTGCAGTAAATTCCACATCAAACACCTTAACTCCTTCATCTACTGTCCAAAGATGAATGGTGATATTGAAGCGGCTAATAAGAACATCAAGAAGATCATGCAAAGGATGTCCGCTAATCATAATGGATGGCCTGACCTCTTACCTCTGACTCTATTAGCCTACAGAACTTCAATGCGTACTTCCACCAGGGCAACACCCTACTTATTGACCTATGGGATGGAAGCAGTGCTCCCCATAGAAGTGGAAATAGAATCCCTTAGAGTGTTGATTGACGCTCATCTGAATGAAGACCAATGGTTACAAGACAGGTATCACCAATTATCTCTAATAGACGAAAGGCGAAGTTATGCTATCTTCCATGGTCAGTTATACCAACAAAGGATCGCCAGATCTTACAATAAGAGAGTCCGGCTACGGAAGTTTAAACAACATAACTTGGTTTTGAAGAAGATCATTGACAACCAAGATCAATCAAAGGGAAAATTCGCTCCAAATTATGAAGGCCCGTTTATTGTCAAGGAGGTATTGATAGGAGGTGCTCTCAGATTACAGGAAATGGATGACGACAAATTTCTATAGCTCATCAACTCTGACACCGTGAAACGATACTATGTCTGAAGTTACCATCAAGCAAACATCCTGGTTTTGGATCACCAGATCACCAGTCATTTCAGGTTTTCTAATCCTTACTACACACAACCTTTCTTCATTCTCATCTGCCCCATCAGGGAAACACACTCTTTAAGCCAGCAACCTGGTTTCAGATCATCAAATCTTTCACTCAACTTAATTCCAAACCTTTCAGGTTATCCAACCAGGGATTGAACCGTTCATACCCACTGTTTTATCCCACTACGGATAAGACTTTTCACACCTGCAGTTTGTCCTGAACATGGGATCAAAATTTTCCCCTGCAGTTTGTCCTGAACATGGGATCAAACTTTATCGGTTGCAAATCGTCCTGAACATGGGGCGAACTATGTCGACCTGATCTCCCCGATACCTAGGAGTACATAGGCAACCATTTTATATGGTCCGGTCGCACTAAAACAAAAACAACAAAAACATTTCTACACCCTTCTAATACAATCAAAAATCATAAAAACATTTCTACACTTTATACCCTTTTCGCATACATCATTAAACCTCTTACACCAGGCTCGAACTACGCAGACCTGATCTCTCTTCAATACGAGTACGTAGGCAACCATTTAGGGTTTGGTCTAACCCCCTACCAAAACAAATACTTGTCAATGGTACTGGGATCAAACTTCAATCCACCACATTTAATCGGCTTCAGACCAAAGGAATGGAAATACCTGGCCTCCCCATAAATAGGAGAGTTGGCGACCATCTAAGCTGCAGTTGATTCCTCAAAGGGCAATACCAATCCATAAGAGATGGATCTATTTGGGATCTCCTCTTGAATAAGAGTATCGATAACCATCTGTAGTGCGGTGAATTTTAGAGAGGAAAACTCACAATCCTCTCCACATCTACATATAGAAACCAGTCCCAAGACACCAAAGTGGGTAGGGATACACACAGATCAACGATCCATTCTGAAAAATCCTACGCCATCTCAATGTCCACCCATCAAGGATGAGTTCAAAATACATCAAGATCACAAGTCCTGTAAAAGTAGGCAAATATCAACCAAGTAGTAAGGCACAACTTAAAGGGAAGTGAATCAAAATATATTTCCCTGCCATATATAATGTTGTTTGATATATACAATATGTACTATACATGACAAAATGGCTAAGATAGTTTATGCAGGAAAATACAAGTCTATCTATAATCCCATGGATATACGAACTATCAAGTCCAATATGGCATTTCTCTCTGAAGAAGGAGGCAACGCTGCAAGCTCTTGCCCAAGAGTATCTACACGAGCTAATAGATCCACATTCAACTGCATGGTGGCATGATGCTCATCAATATATGCACTCATATCGGCAAACATGCCAGTAGTAAGGGATCTCACTGAAGTACTATCTATAACGTCCACATCCCGGGCAGATATAGCAGCATCCCGCTCAATAGTCAATACATCTATGGATGATTTAGCCTCATCCCGCTAAACGATAGCGGTGTCTCTATGAGCTACAGCCTCCTCTTTCTCTAATAGAGTTGCATGTCTCTCATCAAGAGCTATTAACATCAAGGCCCTAGCCTGATCTTTCTCAAAGGTCATCAGATAAAGACTCTACTCTAAATATTGTGCTGAATGCTGAATCACAGTAGCACTCATACTGGGAGAATCTACAAGAGCTGCTGGTAACCCAGTGAATAACTCCTCCTTAGTGGGAAGATCAATGTCCTCTATGGGCTCCCCATCATCAGAATCAATCTCCGGCACTGTGGATACTACCACAGCCGATGCTGTCTCTATCTCCATCCATGTAGAATACTCTGACGAACAACCCGGATGGCTAACAGAAAATCTAGCTAGCTCACACTGATCCCAACAGACATACACCCTAGATCTGTCCTCTACTAACAAGTGGCGAGAAGCCAAGCGCTGACTCAATGCCCCCTCAAAAGGATAGAAGTCCTGGTACTGGTCAAACTGTGACATCACAGCCAGTGGGTGGTAAGTAGTCATGCCCCCTCAAACTAGCTAGAGGGAGATAATCCATTTCAAGAGCATGAGTAATGAAGCTGTAGGGTGAACTAAGCCATGTACACTACAAAATGTTAAACAGATCTGCGATCCCTGCCAAGAATACTGACCAAGACGTAGGGTCTATACACTCTGCTGGCTGGAAGGAGTAAGACATGGCTATCTCATGGGTAAAATAATACTCGTGCCATCGTAAAGTGCCAATCGGTCTCAGGTGTGACATGAACTATACGTACAACATGATCGAACTACCTGTGAATACCCCTGCATGGTAGGTGGTGCAATATATGGCTGATCTCAGCGTCTCTGCTATAATCATCGGTACGATGGTATGACCCTCCCTGAGAGCTCTCACTGCTATAATGACGCCAATGTCTAGATTGTCTACGTTGAGATTTTTGAGTGTCCCTTTTCGTTACTTGTTCTTTGGTGTTCTCATGTTAATGTGAGATTTGTTTGAAAAAATAAGTGAAAAAGGTCCGACATGTGTAATGTCAATGATTGGACTTTAAGAGTCGCCAGTTGGTGTTTTTAACTGGTTGCACCAACGCAACTGAAAAAGGTTTGCACATTGACCCAATGTTTTGACACTGCTAGACGGGTCTATGAAACTGAGATTCATTTTGGGTCCGGGGGCATGATTATGCGGAGGGAAGGTGTTAGGCACCCCCCGACATCCGTGTTACCACGGTGACCGCCACTTTTCAAAGAAATTATTATATGAATGTGCGTGTCTGTGTGTGTGTGGATCAATGTGCAATTATTTGAAAGTAGTGTGAGGCCTCATTCGCACCTATATACACAAGGTTTGAATTTTATAGAAAAATTTAGTTTTAACCAAGATATATCAATGAAGTTTTGTAAAAGTGGTTTTTTAAACCTTGTGCTCAATAGAAATTGAGACCTTTTCATACTTCCATTTTTTATTGTTAAATGTTCGGCTTGTTTGCTTTTTTTTCGAGATGCGAAGCATTCTCGAGAAAATAATATACAGCAGTGCCAAACTCCTCATGGGAATGACAGCCATCCAAGGAAATTCAGACACTGTAAAATAATGTACAGGCTACTTACAGTTGAAAAATGTCAATCATGTGAACCGAATCTAGATTCAGTAAATTGAACCTGTGATCACATGATTCCTAGGCTCACATGATACTGTAATTTATATGGAAAGTAGTAAGAAGTTATATATATAAAAGCTGTAAATATATATATACAGACATGATCAACCACCACGAAACAACTCCATAGGGGATCGGAAATATAAATATATAAAAGCGATATATATATATATATATATATATATATATATATATATATATATATATATATATATATATATAGACATGATCAACCACCACGAAGTAAACTCGAATGTGGGACGAAATGTAAATAAAGATCTAAAGCGATCAACTGCCACGAAGTAAACTCCAGTGCGGAATGAAATATAAATAAAAGGCATAAAGGGCCACGAAGTAAACTCTAGGCCGTACAGAATGTAAATATATATATATATATATATATATATATATATGTACAAATATATATATAAAAGAAGTAAACGCACCGGATGTGAATCCAGGCTCATCGGATATGTCCGACAACAATTATATATATATATATAAGCGATTAAACGCACCGGATATAAAATCCAGGCTCATCAGACAGAGTCTGACCACAGTTTATATTTATATATATATATATATATATATAAGCAATTAAACGCTCCAGACTGAAGTCTAGGCTCAATCGAGGCATAACTCGATAATGTTAGTTCATATATGAAATATATACATATATATATATATATATAACTATATATATACAGACAGAAATGAAAACCACAGACTGATGTCCGGGCAAACACACTCACACGACTCTCAACGTGTACAACAGTGTGTGCTAATATGAGAAGAAGGCTTTATAAAATATGAGAAGGCTTACAGTGGGCTGCCAAAGTAGACTTCTATTGACTTTAAATGGATAAACACTCGGCTCATGGATAAAAACATAGCTATATGTGAGCTAACTCATCGCTTAGAAGTGAGGAAACACTCAAAAGATGTGTATGCAGAGCAAAATAGACAGGGCTTCCTCGCCTTTTTCCCTCCCTCTTCTTCTCAAATGGCTGACCCCAAGGCTTGTATATATAGATGGATGGCCACAGTACACTGCTGCACAAATGCATAGCTTGTACCTACTACCGGTGAGTCGTGGTGCATCCGAGCCTCGCGGGTCCCGTCATCTCATAGTATATGCAGTCGTGCACTGTAATGTCCACTCGAACTTGTAAAACATAAATCTGAGCATCCGAACGAGTTATATCTGACCTTTTTCAGATCGCTTGTGTCGAGAGTTATGCAATGACATGGATTAGAGGTTGTACGAAGTCAGGAAAAGGGGTCTATGCCTATGGTCTTCAAGCTTTAAATTCTATCCTAAGTACTGCCACGCGTAATAGTCACTCAGGATTGTTAATTGTGAGACCTCAGATTTTATCAATAAAGATTTAAATTTTGTTGAAATAATTTTTTAATATTATGGTGTGAATTTAAGATAATATTATAGTTGTGGGTAGTATTTATAAATTTTGCAAAGTATGCAAGTGGTTATATTATATTCGATTGGTCGGGGAATATTCGGTTTAGCAGGGAATATTCGTATAACTACTCAATCATTGGTGGACCCCACAATGTAATTATTGTCGGATTGAGAAAACGACAAAAATATTTTATTGAAATAACGGCGGAAGTTTTACCGGTGATATTTGTTGAACTACTTGGTAGTAAAAAATACGATGTCGTGTGTGGTTGCATAGTAGCACTACCTGTATTGATTATTGATGCTTATGTGAGAAGTCACTCGGTTTGATTCCATTATTGTCGATTAATAATATGAATTATTATAGCGATAATGACGCTTTTGTTTTATTCGTATTATTAACGTAATAAAACGAAACATCTTTTATATAAAATAGAATACTTTATTAAACTTATTCTATAAATAGAATATATTATATTTTATTATGCATAGTGTTGCATAGTGTTTTTTGTATGTTTTTTTGCATAGTATTGCATAGTGTTTGCATAGTAAAATGTTTTTATATAAATAGAATATATTATATTTTATTTAAAAGATTTTTCTTTAAATATGGACCGTCAGATTAAAGTAAATCAATCTGGACCGTTCATGGATTAGTTACTATGCATTCCATTTTCCTATAAATAGAAGCTCATTCCTTCATTATTTTCTTTTAATTCATTGAAACTCTAGAGAGAGAAATTATAGAGAGAGCTATAGAGAAAAGTTATAGAAAGAAGAAGAGTATTCTGCTACTTTACTACTTCTATATTCAGTTCTTTTACGGTAAGGGGTGTTATTCTTTCTTCTTGAAGAGAACTTCTGTTATTCCATTCACTATTATTCTGTTGGAATAACCTGTAAAAGTGGCATACCCTATACATAACCTCAGATACGCCAGATACCCTTTACTTGGTGAAATCCTTATGTTATTCCATTGCTTATTATTACATTGGAATAACTCAGATATACGCCGTTTACCCTATACTTGGTGACATTCTTCTATTATTCATTTGGAACATCCTCATGCATGTGTTTTACACCCGACTGGTTCCGCTCTTTATTATTATTACTCGCTTGGAACATCCTCATGCATGTGTTTTTACACCTAACCGGTTCCGCTCTTTTATTATTATTCATTGGAACATCCTGTGCATGTGTTTTACACGGACTGGTTCGTTCCGCTTTTATCATTCTGTTGGAATATCCTATCTATGTGTTTTACACCGATCCGTTCCATCTTTATTATTCTGTTGGAACATCCCGCTTGCGGTGTGAATTTCACCGACCGGTTCTCATTATTATTATTACGTTGGAATAACTTTATCTGTCGCAGTACCGCATGCATGGTGATTTCTTTTGTTATTCCATTCTTTATTATACCCAAATTGGTTAAAACTTTGACTTCTATACTCCATGAAATTAGTAGAATATCCTTGATATTTGCGTTTTATCCAAAGATCTTTTCATGGAAATATTCTTCCGATCATTCTTGAATTTTACTCTACGTAAACAAAGATCATGTTGACAATTTGAACGTTAATAATTCATGGATTAAATAATTCTTGAACTTGTTTTATTGAATTATTATGTCATTGTCATCATCCTCATGTTACATTATGTTATCTTTGGCTTACGTGCATAGATGAACTTAGTATGATTATGACCAGGATCATTCTAAGTATAATCATGACTTGATATAAATGATGTGACAAAAGTCCTCGGTGGCTGTAAATGCGATGATGGATAGTTTTTGGTATGATTATGACCAGGGGTGATTCGGTATAGTCATGACCATTGATAATTTGATGAAAATCCTCGACCGTGGTACGGGGATGATTAGATGTGGTGGTTTATTTATTAAAGTCGAGTCTCAAATGATAAAAATTGATGAAAACCTTTTAAAACCTAAAAGATAGTAGACTTTATTCTCTACTTGATTTTTTAATGGATTGCTTATTCATTTGCAGCTTAAACCGGTTGTCTATTGTATTTTATCGCTTTAACATCATTGAAGGCTAATGATAATTTATTCTCGCATTATCTTAGTCATAATATTTCTTCTTGGGCTAGTTGAGCTCACCTTTCTTTCACTTTTTCTCTTCGTGAAATGAGAACATAGCCGGGACGAGCCTGGGAACGCAAGTAATGGTCCAGAGGATAGCATTAATAGTCCTCACTATTCTCGTGAAATAGTGTGATAATAGTTGTAATGAGGACTCCTTTTGAGTTTGTATAATATCTAGTAGACAATATTTGTATTCAAACTCATAGTTTATGTCGATTATTATACCTACGCTTATATTAGTAAGTTGTATTTGAATTTATGTACCATGTAAGTGGCAACTCAAGATGGGTGACGATACCCTAATTTTGGGGCGCCACAGGTTGGTATCGAGCTTAGGGATATGATCCTCAGCTAAGATGTGAGAATAGAACTAGGAGGGAGAGACGGGAATTCCTTCGCTAGTATGACCTACCTAAGTTTATTTGGTATTTGATTGGTCACGTCCGAGTATAGTGATAATATGTTGCATGTCAATTAACCCTTATTTTGTGGCGGTATTTGAAAATGGCATCCGAAAATGCTGAGATAAGCAATGAAGCACATGAGAGTGTTGATTCAGTTCAAACAAAAGGTAACGACCAACAACACGATAATAATCATACTGGTGGCAACGGCTATCGTAACAATGATAACCATCGTGGGGAAATTATCATGCTAAGAATGGTAACCACTTGGTGGTAATCATGGCAAAGATAATAGAAGTGGGAATTTCAAGAAGAGAAGGTCATTTAGCTCGATTTTGTCGATAGTGAAGTCAAGTCCAGTTTGGGATAGTGGCACCAAAGGCGATACGGACAAAACAAAATCGGTGGTTTCAGAAGAGCGTTTTTCGTGACTTCTCAAAAGTGGGTAACCCGAACGAAGTTAGCACGGGTTAGTTAATTATAAATTCTTGCAAAGTCTATACCTTATTAGATACCTCTGTTCTACCCATTCTTTTATCTCTCTTGCTTATGCTCAACGCTTAAATTTGACTCGGAGAAATTAGACTTTGATTTATCTATTGAAACTTCGTTGGGAGAAACCTTCGTTACCTCCACTTGCTTATTAATCTTGTTGTTTCAAATAAACACTTTCACGTTACTTCGCTATCTTATCTCTTTGAAAATACTTGCATTTGAGGTAATTTTTGAAAACGATTGATTAACTACTCATTATTCTTTTTGTAAGGTTGTTAGCTTTCATATTCATAACCAACCTGTTATACGAATTCAAAGTAACCAAACCCTAAAGTTAATCACTGTTATATCAAGCCATAAGAAAAGAGCTCCGAACCTTTCGTTGTTGACTTCCTTATGTGGAATGCAATCAAGCCGACTTTCAGAAGCGAATGAATGAAGATGGCAAGTTTATAGGTATCATTGTGAGGTGCTATCTAGGTTAAGGGATAGAAGTCACAGTTGGTATCAATGTGACGTACTATCAAAGTCTTGGATAAGAGTAACAGTTTTGAATGATATTTCTATCATTAATAAATTTCTTGATGTATTCTTGAAGATTTCCTAGCCTACCCTAGAGCGTGAAATTGAATTTTGTATTGACCCCAAAGATAAAAACCCATTTCTTAAACCCTCAAATATTTCTTCAACTAAATAAATAGCTTTACGTGGTTTATGATGAAAGTCATAATAAAAGCATTGGAATAATGAAAATCATGGGTATATGAAGTATTAGTAAGTTTTATGATGAGTTATGTTGGTTAGTACGTAAAAACATGAAAGTTTCTTAGAAATCACAAAGAGTTGAAAATCGATTTTAGTGAAAACGTAACATGAAATTAAATTGACCATATCTCCTATTATATTTTGAATTTTTGAATGTGGTCAAGTCCTAGAGTTAGATCTATGAGTTACCTAACTAATCCAAGTGGAATTACTGGAAAAGGTGTTGTAGATTTTTGTGTGGACTGATTTTAGCAAAGGAGTGCAAAGCTGCAAAAACCGAAAAAGCTTCTGCCATGATTTTAGAGAGGCTGTTTCGGCAACTTAAATTATGAGAAAAATTCTGGCCTTTTGGGACATGAAAGTATATGGTATAAAGTACCTCCTGTCCAAAAATGAGCTCATTCTCGACTTAAAATGAGCAAGTTATGACTATTTCAATATTTAGGTTTTTCCCGAAAAACGCTATAACCGAGTTCTATAACTCCGATGACCATGAAATTTAAACTGGAAGCTCACGTTAACATGTGTAAGGTCCTGCCAAGATTTGGGAATTTTGGAGTTAAACTTGAGGTAGCTAATTTCTTAAGGAATTAATTAGAAATTGATTTTTGAAAATAGTAAATGAATTTTAAAAATTCCGAGAAAAATATATTTTCATTATGGGACTATATTATGCTAAATCCCAGAAAAGAAATATTTTTGGGACTGATTTGGTATTTTTCATGAAAATAGTTTAGTTACTGAACATATGAGTTAAATATGTTATGTGAAGTAACAAAGTTGAAAATAGGATATTATGGCTAGAGAATCTTATATAGAGTATATGTATATTTTTTGAGAGATTTGATAATTGGTGATGATATCTTATGAGTCCGGCATTTTGAATGATTAAATGCATTATATGGTAAAGCGTAAACAATTGAGATAAATTGTTTATAAATTTAAGAAGTGATTAAAATATTGGTATAATATTAATGATATTAGATTATGAGATTATTAAGTAATTGATAACATGGGGATATTCTTGAATCTGGATAAATTATATTATAAATGTTTAATATTTATCCTTTATCTTATTTGATTGATTCTTTATATCATTATCCTCATGTTTATATTTTTTTTAAAGTCATCATGGCACAGAGCATAGATGGACTTGGTATGATTATGACTGTGGATTGTTCTAAGATAATCATAACCAGTAATTGAAAATACAATTATCTTTGGTCGTAGTGCATGGATAATTTGTGGTCGTGATACTAATGAATATCCTTAGCCTTTGAAAGCGAGGGATGATTCGACGATGTGGATTAATTATTGAAATTTGAGTCTCAAAGAATGAAATATTAATTCATGGATGTGTTCAAAGTCATCTCGTGGCTTACGTGCATAGATGGACTTGGTATGATTATGACCGGGGATCATTCGGGTATAATAATCATAATAGTAATTGAAAACACAATTATCTTTGGTCAGTAGTGCATGGATAATTTGTGGTCGATACTAATGAATATCCTTAGCAGAGTGCGGGGATGATTTGACGATGTGGATTAATTATTGAGCTGAGTCTCAGCAATGAAATATTAATTCATGGATGTGTTCAAAGTCATCTGTGGCTTACGTGCATAGATGGACTTGGTATGATTATGACCAGGGATCATTCGGTATAATCATAACCGTAATTGAAAACACAATTATCTTTAGCCGTAGTGCATGGATAATTTGTGGTTGTGATACTAATGAATACACGATTATCTTTGGCCGTAGTGCATGGATAATTTGTGGTCGTGATACTAATGAATATCCTTGGCCTGTAGTGCAGGGATGATTCGATGATATGGATTAATTATTGAGCTGAGTCTCAAAGAATGAAATATTAATTCATTGATGTGGTAAAAGTCATCATTGGCCGTAGTGCATTGATAGACTTGGTATGATTATGACCACGGATTATTCGGTATAATCATGATCAGTAATTGAGAACACGAATATCCTTAGCCAAGAAGTGCATGGATAATTCATGGTTGTGATACTATTAAAATCGAGTCTCAAAGATTATTGGTTTTACAGCTTGTATATCTTTGGCTTCAGTAGTGCAAAAGATGAATTGTTAATGAATATCTTTGGCGGATTATGCGAAGATGAATTTAATATTTTTAACGATAAAGGTATTCAAGGTACCCTCACCTCTTTATCATATCAGGTACGTACCCTAATTTCGAGGGCGAAATTCCATAAGGAGGGGAGATTGTGAGACCTCAGATTTTATCAATAAAGATTTAAATTTTGTTGAAATAATTTTTTAATATTATGGTGTGAATTTAAGATAATATTATAGTTGTGGGTAGTATTTATAAATTTTGCAAAGTATGCAAGTGGTTATATTATATTCGATTGGTCGGGGAATATTCGGGTTTAGCGGGGAATATTCGCATAACTACTCAATCATTGGTGGACCTAGCATAAATGTAATTATTGTCGGATTGAGAAAACGACAAAAATATTTTATTGAAATAACGGCGGAAGTTTTACCGTTGATACCGTTGAACTACTTGGTAGTAAAAGTACAGTAATACGTGTGGTTGCATAGTAGCACACGGTATTGATTATTGATGCTTATGTGAGAAGTCACTCGGTTTGATTCCATTATTATCCGATTAATAATATGAATTATTATAGCGATAATGACGCTTTTGTTTTATTCGTATTATTAACGTAATAAAATGTAAACATCTTTTTATATAAAATAGAATACTTTATTAAACTTATTCTATAAATAGAATATATTATATTTTATTATTACGCATAGTGTTGCATAGTGTTTTGCATAGTGTTTTGCATAGTATTGCATAGTGTTTGCATAGTAAAATGTTTTTATATAAATAGAATATATTATATTTTATTTAAAAGATTTTTCTTTAAATATGGACCGTCAGATTAAAGTAAATCAATCTGACCGCTTCATGGATTAGTTACTATGCATTCCATTTTCCTATAAATAGAAGCTCATTCCTTCATTATTTTCTTACGAATTCATTGAAACTCTAGAGAGAGAAATTATAGAGAGAAGCTATAGAGAGAAAGTTATAGAAAGAAGAAGAGTATTCTGCTACTTCACTACTTCTATATTCAGGTTCTTTTTACTAGTAAGGGGTGTTATTCTTTCTTCTTGAAGAGAACTTCTGTTATTCCATTCACTATTATTCTGTTGGAATAACCTGTAAAAGTGGCATACCCTATACATAACCTGTATACGCGGCATACCCTTTACTTGGTGAAATCCTTATGTTATTCCATTGCTTATTATTCTCATTGGAATAACTCAGATACGCCGGTTTACCCTATACTTGGTGACATTCTTCTATTATTCATTGCTGAACATCCTGCATGCATGTGTTTTACACCCGACTGGTTCCGCTCTTTATTATTATTATTCTTTGAACATCCTGTCTCATGTGTTTTACACAGGACTGGGTTCCGCCTCTTTATTATTATTCCATTGGAACATCCTGTCTGCATGTGTTTTACACCGGACACAGGTTCCGCCTTTATCATTCTCGCTGGAATATCCTATCTATGTGTTTTTACACCGGATCTCGGTTCCATCTTTATTATTCTGTTGGAACATCCTGCTTGGTGTGTAATTTCACCTGACACAGTTCTCATTATTATTATTCTCGTTGGAATAACTCGCCTATCACGCAAGTACCGCATGCACGGTGATTTCTTTTGTTATTCCATTCTTTATTATACCCAGGTTGGTTAAAACTTTGACTTCTATACTCCATGAAATTAGTAGAATATCCTTGATATTTGCGTTTTATCCAAAGATCTTTCATGGAAATATTCTTCCGATCATTCTTGAATTTTACTCTACGTAAAACAATGATCATGTTGACAATTTGGACGTTAATAATTCATGGATTAAATAATTCTTGAACTTGTTTTATTGAATTATTATGTCATTGTCATCATCCTCATGTTACATTATGTTATCTTTGGCTTACGTGCATAGATGAACTTAGTATGATTATGACCAGGGATCATTCGGTATAATCATGACTTGATATAAATGATGTGACAAAAGTCCTCAGTGGCCTGTAATGCAGTGATGGATAGTTTTTGGTATGATTATGACCGGGGTGATTCGGTATAGTCATGACCATTGATAATTTGATGAAAATCCTTGACCGTGGTACAGGGATGATTAGATGTGGTGGTTTATTTATTAAGCTGAGTCTCAGCGATAAAAATTGATGAAAACCTTTTAAAACCTAAAAGATAGTAGACTTTATTCTCTACTTGATTTTTTAATGGATTGCTTATTCCGCTGCAGTTAAACTGGTTGTCTATTGTATTTTATCAGTTTAACACTGTTGAAGGCTAATGATAATTTATTCTGCATTATCTTAGTCATAATATTTCTTCTTGGGGCTAGTTGAGCTCACCCTTTCTTTCACCGTTTCTCTTGTGAAATGAGAACATAGCCGAGACGAGTCGGGAACGAAGTAATGGTCCGGAGGATAGCATTAATAGTCCTCACTATTACGTGAAATAGTGTGATAATAGTTGTAATGAGGACTCCTTTTGAGTTTGTATAATATCTAGTAGACAATATTTGTATTCAAACTCATAGTTTATGTAAATTTGTACCACGGCGCTTATATTAGTAAGTTGTATTTGAATTTATGTACCATGTAAGTGGCGACTCAAGATGGGTGACGTATACCTAATTTTGGGGGCGTCACATTAATCATCGGCTCTTGTGGGACATTGTTGGATGTATGTATATACGAAGTGTTGAGACGATGTGTCATTGTCGAAGGAACAAGATGACGTTCTGACTCCTCACCGGGGTTATCGCCGGTTTGAGTTGAAAGTAGACGTTGCTCAGGGTTACAGCTGAGATTGGACTACTTGTTGGTATGCTGCGATATCATCTTGTGGAGATGATGTTGTAACTCCTCACCGGGGTTATCGTCGGTTTAAGCAAAAAGCAGGCGTTGCTCAGGGTTACATCTGAGATTGGACTGCTGCTTGTATGTCTCATTGTCATCTGTGGACGTTCCTGTCTGCCCGTTGTTATCTCCGGGTCTGAGGTGTGTGTCCCTCGACAGGATGTCTGAGGTTGAACTTGATTGCATATGTTTGAAACAAGCATTTCTGGGGTTATCACCGGAACTGCAATGGCATCTCTTGGGGCTATCACCAAGGATGGGGTTGCTACTCCTAGTGTTTATCTGGGACTGGAACTAAGCATCGCGATGTTATCGCCGAGACAGAACTGTCCTCTCCGGTGTTGTTGCCAATCTTTTGATCCGCATATCTCGGGGTTATCTCCGAGATTGGAAATGACATTCCCAGTGTGTGTTCCGGGTTTGAGATGATGTTCCCGGTTTGTGTTTCGGGTTGGAACTGAACTTCCGGTAGTATCCGGAATGGATGTAAGTTGTCTTTCAAGGTTATCTCCATAAGACAAATCTACCCTCCTGCAATGTTAGTAATAGGAGTGCAGAAAATTTCGAGTGTCTACAGATGCCCCTCTTTATCATATTCATGCAATGCAAGACATGGATAGGACAAAGAATACTAGACACTTGAAATGTAAGCAAGATAAACATGATGTTATATGCAGCCACATGATGCCAATGTATGTAGAATGCATGAATGATTGTCAGGTAATCCTGCTGGGATGACAATTAGTGATGGCTTGGACATGCGATCCAAGTTTCCAAGGATGTTGACGTTGGGGCTATCACCAAAGTCTTGAATCCTAGACACTGGCTTATATTCCATAGAGGTACCTCTTGTGTGTAAGAGATCTATGTGGATAAAGCTTTGTCTGTTTGAGGATGTGTATAACATATTCCCTCATTCTATCGGAGTTACTGCCAATAGTTTATTGTTATCAGGGTTGCCTGATCTTCGCTGACGTGTGTATCACCGGATAAATCCCCGCTGGATGCATTGTCAAGGCTGGTTGACCTTCATTGATGTGTGTGTCAATGGTAGCATTGCGTCGTGACCCCTCGCTAGGGAAGGTTGCTTCGATGGGTTTACTTGCCATCGGTTGACATATCGTCAAGGCTGCTTGACCTTTATTGATGTGTATATCAATGGTTATATTACGTTGTAACCCCCGCCGGGGATACGTAGATGCTTGATAGATGTGCATTGTGACCCCCGACGGGGATACGTAGATGCTTGATAACTTCGGCATTGTAACCCCCGCCGGGGATACGTCAGGGTTGCCTGACACTTATTGACAAAATCGGACCTTTGTGGGGTATTGCCGAGCATGATCTATGAAAGTTGAGCTCATTGGTATAGTATACCCTGCATTCATGCGAATACCTTTGAGACGACGAGAGTTTAACTTTGACCGACGAGAAACTAGGATTTTAGGCTATTCCGCTCAATCGTGTAGCACTTTTATTCCTGATTTGGCCTTTTCAGCTTGTGAGACCTCCTTTGCAACTCTAACTGGAGCGAGCCGGAGGTGTGGGACCCATGTAGAAGTGCCGCAGGTGTACCTGCAAGAGCCGCAGGTGTTCCTGCGGCCAACTGTGCCTATGTATAGGCAAATGGTTGATTTCATAAGTCATTTTCAAGTTGCCCAACGAAGGAAATTTGAGAGCTCTTCTTCACATCTGCCGAGTTCGGGAAACTTTCTACATATTCTGCCACCATACAAGCGTTCTTCACTGTCCTGGTAACACATGCATGTATTTTTTTCCAATTTTTGTTCGTTGGAAAATGACTTATCGAATGAAATGCATTTAGACACATAGTAGTGAATATGCATGCTGATATAACTTGATAAAAAATATTCAACATAGCATTAAACCATGCTGAACATAATGATGTAAAAAAAATTAACTTTTAAAAGAGTCAAATTGGCACCTTTTATTGTCATTTCTTATCCTATATGAGGACAAATGAGTAAAGGTAGACAAGCAAAATAATCCTGGTAATTAGACTACACTTACGGATTTTTTACTGCAAAGTATTGATACATACAAGATGTATATGACTGTGTATAGGTGTGCTACTGAATGGCCACCTAGTCATGCCTATGTGCATGTGGATAGTCCCATTTACAAAGGGGCTATGGCAAAAAATTTCCCAAAATGTAGGTATTGGGTAGTCATGCATTTTTAACTCTACTGTAGATGTATGTTAAAGAAATGCATGCATACATGTAATCATAGAATGCATTTTGAAAAGACTCCAGGTAAGAAATTACCACACCCTTTCTAAGGTGATTTGGAGACTTGCTGTCCAGATATCATGGATCCGGATCAGCCGAGTAGTTCTCTGTGGGACCACTTACGGTGTACGGAGAGGGCTTTTGAAGAGCCTCATTGCTTCTGATTACATTAGCATTAGAAATAAGTCAAGGCAGAGGCGGTGATACGTCCTATTCGGGTTGAAGTGCCGAATGTCAAGGACGAGGAGGAGGATGCACCGATCGAGGTTCCTGCTCCTGCTGTGCGTGTTCCCCGTAGGGAGTTGTCAGGTATTCAAGTGGCGAACCTAGATCTTCTGGGTGACTTGAGTAGGCATCCTTCAGTATACCTGCACGCAAATGAGGTATGAAGTTAGATCTTTAATCTTCCTTATTTCCTTTTGATGAGGAGTCAAGGAGTCTGATGTTGATCTGCATTTGATGTAGGTTCCCGACTTCACACAACCTCGAGGGAACTGGTTTAGCATCCACTCTATGTATCAGGCCTTGCATGATGACTATAGAGCGATCGTCCATGGCTGGGGATTTGGGAAGTTCTTCTCCATTATACCTCGTTGCTGTCCCTGGGGTTACCTCAGGGCATTGTCTGAGCGGTGGTTTCACCAGACTCAGTCACTATATTTGCTGGACTGCGAGGTGATGATGATGCCGATGGATTGGCGGTTTATCACAGGTATGGAGTTTGGAGGGGAGCCAGTGCCTTACATGGCAGATATCACCCCTACTGCCGTTAGATCCTTGTTGGGAGTTCCGGCAGAGGCGCTCAAGGGCCTTTGAGCGTAGATGCTATGAGCGGGCTGTTGAGTGAGCCTATACCCGATGATGTGAGAGTCAAGGATCGCGTTCTCCGACGATTTTTCTTGATGATCATTAGGGGCTTCTTCATAGAAGATAACTCTTCTACGGTGTCCTTCGCTTTGATCAGCGCCACTCGACACGTGGACCGTATAGGTGAGTATGATTGGGGTTCCTACACCTTTTCTTACTTCCTCAGGGGAATGCGCATGCGATCGCAGTTCTTGACCGAGGCGTGGTTAGGATTCTACCCATTTCTGCTGGTGAGTGTTTCTCATGTCTTTTCCCATGTATGGGTTAAGAGTGTTGACTGACAACATATGTTTGCCATTGTGTTGGCAGTTTTGGGTCTATGAGAGGCTTCCTTATTTGCGTCCTGTGAGCATGTTTGGTTTAGATAGCTATCCACGAGGATGGAGATGGCATCATTCCACACTGGCGGAGGTCCCTGTTGCTGAGGGTTTCACTCATTGTCGCCTACAGCTGGAGCTATTGACAGCCAATGTCATCACATGGATTCCTTACTCTGGAGATCATTTGGGAGTTAGCTTTGAGGATGGGTACCCTACTGGAGTTAAGTACGTCATTTCCACCTGCAGGATTCCTCTCTTCACAGATGGAGGATGGGAGCTCTATTTAGGAGAGCGTGCTATTAGGAGCTTTACAAGAGAGATTTGTATACCGATCTTGCCTCCTGCCAGGCGTTATTGGCCTGTTTTGCAGTCACCCGTCATTGATATCCCATTGATGGGGATTGACGGCTTTACATTGTAAGAGGGCCCCTGTTCTCAGGAGATGTTCCAGCATTGGTGGATCCCTCGTACGATTGGAGCTCAGACTCGCACCACACAATTTATGGGGGATATGGTTCCAGGATTCGTGATGATGATGGATTGGCTAGCCTGTGTCAGAGATCCGACTCATATGACATAGATTGACAGACTGACTCAGCAGCTGGCCCGGTCATATCTTTTCATTCGGCATTTGGGCAGAGATCCTTCAGAGGTAGATACTTTTGATCCTTTCAGCTCTGGTGCTGGTTCCTCAGGTGACCCATATGGTTTTGCCGGTGCAGATCCTCCTTTGTATCGGTCTGACATCCCTATAGATAGAGAATCAGTTACTCAGGAGGAGTTACATTAGGTGGACAGGATCGATGATGTAGACATCGACACTCTTGACTTTTTCTGATGTATTTCTCGCCATCTCTTTTGATAGCCCTCATTGTATGTTGGGTAGCTTCGCCTCATTTCCTGTATTTTAGCCAGTCATGAGATGTATTAGATGATGATATACTTAGGAATGTATGTACAGTTTTCCATTCCCTATATCATATTGTCATCTATTGTATCATGCATGTTATTATGTTATGCATATGTATGTATGTCTAGAGATATTCAGCATTGACCCCTGGATGGTCTTATGACACGGCCCGTACAGATGTCTTCTTCGACAGTAAACCGTATTGATCATACCCCACCATTTGTGGTGGTAGCTGGCATGCGCTCATGGTATGATAGTATATCACCATCAGACATGGTGATCGTAGATGATTTGCTGCAGCATACTATGACCCTGTTGATGTTACAGGTTCCCACAGGATTTGTAGAGGGCATGCTAGAGCACTGGGTATCGGAGAGACAGGTTTTTCGATTTGGGACCCAGGAGTTGACTCCTACTTTGGATGAGTATGCACGATTTACAATGCTGCCACTGGACAGACCTTGCATGCATATGGCTATTAGAGACATGAGCAGACAGTTCATTACCCTCACCGGATTGAGACGTAGAGTGGTCCAGGACGAGATTACATCCAGCCACGTGATTGATAAGTAGGTTTTATACCTACTTATTCGGTATCTTTTACTTGAATTAGTTGCTTATATTCATGTGTCTTAGTTACTTTTCATGTATTTTGTGTTCATTTTGTAGGTTATACATTTGGAAGCGGTGTGAGCGTCTATTGGTAAGGAAAAGCAAGGAAAATACAAAGAAAAGCAATCCGGACATCATTTGGGCTTTCATGTTCATTTCATGTTCTTGGCTTGGAACTTGGACTATATTGTAGAGCTTCTTCTTAGCTTTCCAGACCATTTTGAATCATTCCAATCGGAGTTCGGATGAAAGAGTTTTGACATTTCTACCAACGGACGTCGTTGAACTTCATTGTTTTGGGTGGCCATTTGCATAGCAGTCACTTCCAGTCCAATTTCAACCTTCATTCGTTCGTTATTTCTCAACACTCAAAGAATGAACGTTGTAAAGCTCGTCGATAGCTTCGATTCGATAGGTGGCAGGCCCCGTAATTCCTCCCGGATCAAAAGTTATAGGCATTTTACCAGAGGACACTGCAGCACAAAAAATAATTAGCAGCTTGCACCCAAACCGGGGCTTGCTCTTTTTGGCCTTGATAGCAAGTCGGGGCTTGGATCCTGGGCATTTTAGCAGATTGCTAGCAAGCCAGGGCTTGCTATTACAAAGGGAAAAGGCAAGCTGGGGCTTGGGTATGCGCAGAATGAATAGTTTTTGTCTGAATTTGAGTCCGATAAGGATTGGTTCGAGTTGTTTGATTCAAGGACTTCCAAGAGGACATAAAGACATATAAGGAGGCTTATAAAAGGAGGAGATTTACAAGGATTAGAGGAAGTTTTTTGAAGAATTCCATTAGATTAGATTAGAGTAAAGTAGATCAAAACCTTAGTTCTAATGAGTTTTGGAGATTAAAGCAACTTGGAGACCATTGAAGATTCAAAGTAGGAGCAAGGAGGGAGCATCAAATCTACAGACAATAGATTCTATCTTCTTATCTTCTACTATCTTTGTCTTTTAATTTGTATTCAATTGTGGATTCTTAGTTTTAATTCAATAATCATGAACTAATTCTTTGTTTGAAATTACAATGGATCTAATTGTGTAGTTCATTTTAATATGCTTCGTTATCAATTATTATGTTCTATTGTGAGGATTGTCTATTGTGATTTGGACTTAATTGTTTAATTGGTTGGCCATCAATTACCGTGATAATCTATATGAACTCGAGAGATGAAGTATAGATTTAGATCTGATCGTGATAACATGTGTTCAGGATTTTGTTAGTAGCTTAAACTTGATGAGTGTTAAGGTAGAGATATGCTTGACATCGCATGTAATCGGATAGAGAACTTATTCTTCAACCTTCTTCAATAGTAATTCACATAGAGATATAGTGGGTTAGTTGATTAAGGTGTTTAACAAATTTCTATCTTAATTGTGGATTGACGTTAATACGATATTAGTGCATCAAGAGGTGGTTAATACTACTTGCGTGTTCTTGATTAACAATTCGGGATAGAGAATAATTGATGAGAAGTGTGTTAACTTAAACGAAGCAATAAATGAAGTTGTGATCTTAAATCTCCATAATCTGATTTGTAACTAGTGGTAATTAGAATTAGTTTAATTAAGTAATTTACTTTATAACATTAAATTGATTGTTTAAATAAAATTAGTTTGATTAAGGGTTAGTACTTGGTAATTTGTATTAATAATTCCTCGTGGGAACGATACTTAACTTATCACTTTATTATTTGTTTACCACGTATACTTGCGTGGTGTGTGTAATTAGATTTTACCCAACAAGTTTTTGGCGCCGTTGCCGGGGAATTAGTTTAATACATGTTTACCAATATTAATTTTAATCAAATTAGTCTTAATTTAAATATTTTTATTTTTTATTTTTAATTCTCTTCCTATATTTCTCTCTTTCCAGGTACCATGGATGACTTTGCGTATCAATGGCCATACACGAACATGACTCAACCAAGGGAAGCGGGGATTGATGGTGTCAATGCATTTTTCGCAATGTCAGCACAGATTGAAGAACTTTCGAGGAAGTTGGGCATTTTTGTAGCCCAAAGGAGTCGAAGGATGGCAGTTACGTGTGGTTATTGTGCTGGCAGCCATCCGAGTCATCAATGCACTGTTTGTTTTGGGCCGGGACAACATGGTGGTGTATACCTCAACCAGTATGCATATGATAATTATCATCAAGTTTGGGGGTATCACCCGGATTCGTCATGGAGCTACAATTATGAAGACCAATACTACGCTCCAAATCCAACTTACACAGCAGAATTTTCATGTAAACCTCCATTGCCACAAGAAGAAAAGTCAAATTTGGAGGAATTACTGTCAAAGTTCATAGCAAACCAAGAGGAGAGGAGGATTAATCAAGAGCGGTCAATTCAGAATCAAGAGATATCATTTCAAAATATGCAGAACCTGATGGATCAAATACTCAAAGCCTTGAACAACTGTCCTCGAAACAATTGGTGTTATGATGAGGATTCCAAGATTGATGAAGTGCCCGAGCCAAATCTACAACTGGATAAGCTGCAAGATGTTGGAAAAGAGACAACCGGGGATAATGACAACAAGGTCGGTGAAGAATTAACTATAACTACTAACAAGGATGAGCTGATGTTATTAGTGCCCCAATTTCCTTCTACACCAAAGTTCAAGGATCTGATTAGATTTGTAAAACCATGCTCTTTAGTAGTCATATCATGTCGCTCGGCAAGCTCTATATGACATAAGAGCTAGTGCAACAATGAAGCCGTGGCGGGACGAGAAAGAGAAGATAGACGAAGAGCCCATTGTGTTTGACACACTTCCATACCCAAATATGATCACAAACACAATGGAGATAGGACCTAGTTATTTGCCCTTCTTCATGGAGATTATACCAAAACAAAGCAAGCTAGGTGACTTTGATGCATTGGCCATCGTAAAGGGGAACCTACCAAAAGCTACATTATTTCTGATGGATGGAGGGTTCCTTAATTTTCGACAAGGAATTGGATAGCGTTGACCAGACAAAGTCGGGCTGAAAGACTGTAATTCAAGAGCTAACTGGGAGGCAACCCATGATTTTTTTATTATTATTTTATATTTATATGCTTTACTAGTTTATTTAGTAGATAGGAATTAATTTGCGTATTAAGCTCTCTTATAATCTAATCCACGTTATCTCTTCATTGTAGGTATTGGAGGCTTAATGGATAGGAAAATGATCGTCACAGCCATTGCCACCATCACTTCATGCTTAGCTGATTACAAGGAAGTTCTCTTCCACTTACCGCTATATTCTTACAATGAGGACATTGTAATTGCTAAGTTTGGGGGAGTTTAGTTTAGTCTTTATTGCATGTTTAGTTTCATGTTTATGTTATGTTATTTTGCATATGTTGTTAATTTAGTTTAGGTTCATTCTTCTTAAAAAAAATCAAAAAATTCAAAAATTCAAAAATAATAGTTAGTTATTATGTTCATCTTGCATGATTCCAGCTGTTAGATATTTACAATTTGTTTTGGCCAATGATGAGATTGGAATTGGGTAGACAAGTATAGTACTGACTATTAGAGCTTTGATGTGATTTCTTGTTATGAATTGAATCTTTTTCTGTTTGAAACTGGTATAATAAGGATAGCACAGTAAAAACACCTTGTTGATTGATTGAATTTAAATTGATACATAATGGGACTCTAAAGGATAATGCTAGTTTGAATGAAAGAATGATAAGAATAAGTAGTGATGGCTAAAGTTAGACAAGAACCTAAGTTTGGGGGAATATTTGGGGGTATATAAGCTATATAAAAAAAAGAAAAAAAAAGAGGAAAAAAAAGTATGAATAAACACCGTGGCGTCCTTGTCTAGTTTTGTGGCCTTTGTTACTTGAGTAAGTAAGCCCGAGGGGATTGTCTCTACACCTAGCGCCCTAAGATCATAATGGTCTGGGAGTCGTTGGACCAAAGCTCGTTAAGGTAGCATTGAAAATCCTAAGGGAATAAGACATTGCATAGCTATGTGTATATAAACCAAAAAAAAAAAAGAGAGAATAAAACGGGAAATAAGAGCAAAAAGCCCCCGTAGATGAATAATAAAGCATAAGTATCCCATGTTAACCCTCGATATTGGTAATTGTTTGATTTTAGTTGGATCTAGCTTGTTTTTGGATTTCTTGAGTTTACATTGTATGATGCCTTCGAAGAGACTTGTTATGTGTTAAATTTGATTTTATATCAGTTAACATTGTTGTGGAGCACACACGCACTATACCAGTAATAACAGTTTAAGACCTGATGATTGACTAGGAAATTGTTGATTGGTTTTGATATGATGTTTTGTTGTGTTTGCATGATTGTTCTAAGGCCGAGTGAATAGATTTGATTATATCGAATACTGCTGGATTCGTATGCATATAGATTAGTTGTATTTCATTACATTGCATTGCATTATGTTGTGTTGCTTGGGGACAAGCAACGGTTTAAGTTTGGGGGTATTTGATAAGTAGGTTTTATACCTACTTATCCGGTATCTTTTACTTGAATTAGTTTCTTATATTCATGTGTCTTAGTTACTTTTCATGCATTTTGTGTTCATTTTGAATGTTATACGTTTGGAAGCGGTGTGAGCGACTATTGGTAAGGAAAAGCAAGGAAAATGCAAAGAAAAGCAACCCAGACATCATTTGGGCTTTCATGTTCACTTCATGTTCTTGGCTTGAAACTTGGACTATATTGTAAAGCTTCTTCTTAGCTTTCTGGAACATCTTGAATCATTCCAATCGGAGTTCGGATGAAAGAGTTATGACATTTCTACCAACGGACGTCGTTGAACTTCATTGTTTTGGGTGGCCATTTGCATAACAGTCTCTTCCAGTCTAATTTCGACCTTAATCCGTTAGTTATTATCAAAACTCAAAGAATGAAAGTTGTAACGCTCGTCAATAGCTTCGATTCGATAGGTGGCAGGCCCCATAATTTCTCCCGGATCAAACGTTATGGCCATTTTACCAGAGGACACTACAGTAGAAAAAATAATTAGCAGCTTGCACCCAAGCCGGGGCTTGCTCTTTTTGGCCTTGATAGCAAGCCAAGGCTTGGGTCCTTGGCATTTTAGCAGATTGCTAGCAAGTCGGGACTTGCTATTACAAAGGGAAAAGGCAAGTTGGGGCTTGGGTATGCACAAAATGAGTAATTTTTATCCGAATTTGAGTCCGATAAGGATTGGTTCAATTTGTTTGATTCAAGGACTTCCAAGAGGACTTAAAGACATATAAGGAGGCTTATAAAAGGAGGAGATTTACAAGGATTAGAGGAAGTTTTTGGAAGAATTCCATTAGATTAGATTAGAGTAAATTAGATCAAAACCCTAGTTCTAATGAGTTTTGGAGATTGAAGCAACATGGAGACCATTGAAGATTCAAAGTAGGAGCAAGGAGGGAGCATCAAATCTACAGACAATAGATTCTATCTTCTTATCTTCTTCTATCTTTGTCTTTTAATGTGTATTCAATTGTGGATTCTTAGTTTTAATTCAATAATCATGAACTAATTCTTTGTTTGAGATTACAATGGATCTTATTGTATAGTTCATTTTAATATACTTCGTTATCAATTATTATGTTCTATTATTAGGATTGTCTATTGTGATTTGGACTTAATTGTTTAATTGATTGGCCGTCAATTACCGTGATAATCTATATGAACTCGAGAGATGAAGTATAGATTTAGATCTGATCGTGATAGCATGTGTTCAAGATTTTGTTAGTAGCTTAAACTTGATGAGTGTTAAAGTAGAGATATGCTTGACATTGCATGTAATCGGATAGAGAACTTATTCTTCAACCTTCTTCAATTATAATTCACATAGAGATATAGTGGGTTATTTAATTAAGGTGTTTAACGGATTTCTATCTTAATTGTGGATTAACGTTAATACGGTATTAGTGCATCGAGAGGTGGTTAATACTACTTGCGTGTTCTTGATTAACAATTTGGGATAGAGAATAATTGATGAGAAGTGTGTTAACTTAAATGAAGCAATAAGTGAAGTTGTGATCTTAAATCTCCATAATCTAATTTGTACCTATTGGTAATTAGAATTAGTTTAATTAAGTAATTTACTTTATAACATTAAATTGATTGTTTAAATAAAATTAGTTTGATTAAGGGTTAGTACTTGGTAATTTGTATTAATAATTCCTCGTGGGAATGATACTCAACTTATCACTTTATTACTTGTTGACCACGTATACTTACGTGTTGTGCATAATTAGATTTTACCCAACAGTGATATCCTAGCGTTTCCTGTTTGACAGGTTTGGCTCTGAGGATAGCTATGCACGGCATTCTGGGGATTTCACCACACCGGAGGACCATTGGCGTTCAGCCATAGTAGATGTACTGCTTCTATGCGTATTGTCATACGTCTTCATGCCGCGGTACATGGATGAGCTGGATATCGGCGCGATTATGGTAGTGAGAGCTCTCAGGGAGGGTCGTACCATTGTACCGATGATCATCGCAGAGACTCGAGGTCACCACATACCGCCGCACTTATCCGTGAGAGTGTTTATAGGTAGCTCTCGGTTAAATCAGTATGTGTGGTTTATGTCACACTTGAGACCGATTGGCACATTTAGACGGCAGGGGTTTTGTTTCACCCAGGAGATAGCCATGTCATACTCCTTTCAGCCTGTAGAGTGCACAGATGCCGCATTGTGGTCAGCTTTTCTGGCAGGGATTAGGGATCCGTTTGCCATATTGCCATGTTCAGGGCTTAGTTCACCCTACAGCTTCATTACTCATGCTCCGAACATGGATTAGCTCCCTCTAGCTGGATTGAGGGGCATGATTACTTACCACCCACTGGTCATGATGTGTCAGTTTGACTAGTTCCAGGATTTTCATCCGTATGAGGGAGCAGTGAGTTAGCGCTTTGCGTCACACCATTTATCAGTGGGGGACATATCCAAGTTGTATGCCTGTTGGGATCAGCGAGAGCTGGCTGAGTTTTCTGTCAGTCATCCAGGTTGTTCAGCAGAGTATTCCGCATGGATGGAGACAGCCAAGGCAGTATCCACAGTGCAAGGGATTGATTCTGATGATGAGGAGCCTATAGAGGAGGCTATTATTCCCATTTGATGATTTGACTGCTGGGCTGCCAGCATTTGTGATGGATTCTCCCACCCCGAGTGCCACTGTTACTCAGTATTCGGCACATCATTTGGAGCAGAGCTTACATCTGATGACCTATGATTGAAATCAGGCTAGGGCCGTGATGTTGACAGCTCTTGATGAGAGAGACACTTCTCTGTTAGAGAGGGATGAGGCTAGATCAGCCAGGGATGCATTGATAGTGGAGCGGGATGCCGCGTTATCTACTAGGGATGTGGCCATTGCAGACATCACTTTAGTGAGATCCCAGATGACTCTCAGTGTTGCCGACATGAGTGCTTACATTGATGAGCATTATGCCACCATGCAGTTAGCCTCTGATCTGTTAGCTCGTGTAGATACCCTTGGGCAAGAGCTTGCAGTGCTTCCTCTGTCTTTAGAGAGGGATGCTATGTTAGATCTGCTAGTCTGTATACACACAGATCTGTAGATAGCTTTGTATTATCCTGCACAGACTAGCTTAGCCATTTTGTTATGTACAAAGATGTATGTATATATCAAACAAGATTATATATGGCGAAAAATATATTTTGATTCACTTCCCTTTTAGTTATGCCTTGATACTTGCTTGATGTTTGCCTGTTTCTCCAGGGCCTTGTGATCTTGATGCATTCTGAACCTATCCTTGATAGATGGACATTGAGACGTCGCAAGATCTCTCAGAACGGAACATAGATTTTTGTATATCCCTACCATCTTTGGTGTCTTGGGACTGGTATCTGTATGGAAAAGTGGAGAGGAGAGTGGTTTCTTCCTCTCTGAGATTAACCGCACCACAGATGGTCGCCAGTACTTCTATTTATGAGAAGCCTAGTTCATTCCATCTCTTATGGGTTGGTATTGCTCTTTGAGGCACGATCACATCTTAGATGGTCACCGAATCTTCTATTTGTGAGAAGAGGTTGGGTAATTCCATCCCGTTGATTTGAAACCGAGGAAATGGGGCGAATTGAAGATTGATCCCAGTACCGTGTGACAAGTATGTTGTTCTGGTAGGGATTAGACTGCACCATGAATGGCTGCCTACGTACTACTATTGAAGAGGAGATCAAGTCTGCGTAGTTCGAACCTAGTGTAGGAGGTTCAACGCTGAATGCGGAAGGCAGTTGGGTGTAGAAGTATTTTTGTTGTTTTTTATTGTTTTGTAGAGAAAGGGTAGAAATGTTTTTGTTGTTTTTCTTTATTGCGACCGGGCCATAGAGAATATGGTTGCCCTCACTTCCCGGTATCGTGGAGATCAGTCGACGTAGTTACTTCTTAGGACAAATTGAAGGCGAAGAGAAGTGTGAATCCCATGTGCAGGCTATACTGCGGGGAGAAGAAAGTTTGATCCCATAATGGGGATAAACTGCAAGTGTGTAAAACGTTTGATCCCGTCCTCAGGACAAACTGCAGGCGTAGAAAATTTTAATCCTGTCTTCAGGATAAACTACAGGTGTGAAAGGTTCAATCCCGTCTTCAGGATAACCGAAATTGTGAGAGTTTAAATCCCATCTTCAAGATAATCGAGATTATATGAAAGGTTTGAATTGAGGTAAAACCAGGCTGCTGGTTTGAAGTGTATGTTTCCCTGAGGGGCAGAAGAGTATGTAGAAAGGAAAGGGTTCAAAACCGGAATGACTGGAGATTTGAGGATCAAAACCATGATGTTTGTTTGATGGTAACTTCAGACATAGTACCGTTTCACGGTGTTCGAGTTGATAAGCTGTGGAAATTCATCGCCATCCATTTCCTGCAATCTGAGAGCACCTCCTGTCAATACTTCCTTAACAATAAATGGGCCTTCCCAGTTAGGAACGAATTTTCCCTTAGATTGATCTTGGTTGTCAATGATCTTCTTCAAAACCAAGTCATGTTGTTTGAATTGCCGTAGTCAGACTTTTCTGTTATAGGAACGTGCGATCCTTTGCTGATATAACTGACCATAGAAGATTTCCGCGGTTCTCCTTTCGTCTATCAGAGACAATTGGTGATACCTGTCTTGTACCCATTGGTCTTCATCCAACTGAGCATCCATCAATACTCTGAGGGATTCCATTTCCACTTCTATGGGGAGCACTGCTTCCATCCCATAGACTAATGAGTAGGGGGTTGCCCTAGTGGGAGTTCGCATGGAAGTTCTGTAGGCTAATAAAGTCAGAGGCAAGAGGTCAGGCCATCTTTTATGATTTGCGGACATTTTCTGCATGATCTTTTTTATGTTTTTATTAGTAGCTTCAACAGCACCATTCATCTTTGGATGGTAGATGACGGAGTTGAGATGTTTGATGTGGAATTTTCTGCATAACTCTTCCATTATTTTGTTGTTGAGGTTCTTAGCATTGTCTGACACAATGACCTCTGGTTGTCCAAATCAACAGATGACATTGTTTCTGATGAAAGCAATGATAACTTCTTTAGTGACCTTGGGGAAGGATGTTGCTTCTACCCATTTTGTGAAGTAGTTGATCATGGTGAATATGAATCGATGTCCATTACTGGCTTTGGGCTCAATGGGCCCGATCACGTCCATTCCCCACATTGAGAAGGGCCATGGTGAACTCATATTGTGGAGTTTCCCTGGAGGGGCGTGGATAGCATTCCCATGAATCTGGCATTGATAGCACCTCTTGACGTGATCATCACAGTCAGCCTTGAGTGTAAGCCAATAATGTCCCTTTCTGAGAATTTTCTTGACAAGTAAGGGGCCGCTCATGTGTGGACCACATACTCCACCATGGATCTCATCCATGAGTCTCTGAGCTTGGCCTTTATCCAGACATCAGAGGAGACCTAATCCTACATCTCTTTTGTAGAGTGCATCTCCGCTCAGGTAGAATTTCATAGCAAGTAGATGAATCCTCCTCTTCTCAGCTAGGCTCGCCTCAGCGGGTGTAGATCCATCTCGTAGATACTCCTTGGTGATTTGATACCAAGGAATGTGGATGAGAGGTAACTCATCCGATACTTCTCAAACATAATTCCCATAGACTAGGGCTCTTTGCAGAGTAAACGTGATGTTTGGCATGTTTTCCTTGTCCGGTATGTAAACCAAGGAGGCCAACGTTGCTAATGCATTTGCAAAATCATTCATATTACGAGGAATGTGTAGAAAAGAGATTTCTTCGAACTCCAAAGCCATCTATAGAACTTGTCGATGGTAAGGCAGCAAATGCAATTCTTTGGTTTGATAGATTCATGTGGATTACTTGATTACCAATTCAGAATCCCCAAAGACAGTTAACCGCCTGATGCCCATTGAACGGGTAAGTTTTAGCCCCATGATATAGCCTTCATACTTAGCTGTGTTGTTGGTTCTGGCAAACTGCAATTTGACGACAACGGATCTTCGCTCCCCCAGATCGGATATTAGAATCGCGCCCATTTGCAGAGCCTTACAGATTAATGACTCCATCAAAATACATTCTCCACGTACAGCATGTATTGTACTGATGTTGTAACTGAATATTCATTACCCCTTCATCAAGAAAGTATGTTTCTAAGGGTTTGTAATCCCCTGCAGGTGCGGCGGCCAGTTGATCCGCAATTCCTTGACCATTGACAGACTTTTACGTCACGTAGACGATGTCAAATTATTGTAGGATCAACTGCCATCTGAACAGTCGATAATTCAGTATGGGCTTACTGAACACATACATGAGAGGATCCATTCGGGATATGAGATGGGTTGTGTGACCATGGAGGTAATGCTGTAACCTCATGGAAGCCCATGCTAAAGCACAACAAGTTTTCTCAATCAGAGTGTACTTGTGTTCACTGATGCTGAATCTTTTGCTGAGGTAATAGATAGCTCGTTCTTGGCCTCTATTGTCTTTCTACCCTAGCATGCAGCCCATGGCTTTGTCATTTATGAACAGGTACATGAACAGGGGAACATCATCCCTAGGAGGTACCAAAACAGGAGCATTAATCAGTTGCTCTTTGATTGTGAGGAAGGCTTTCTTACACTCATCGTTCCATTTCATGGAGGAGTTCTTCCTTAACAGCTTGAAGATAGGCTCATAGGTTGCTGTGAGTTGAGAAATGAATCTGCTAATGAAATTGATTCTTCCCAAAAATCCCCGTATTTCCTTCTCTATCTGAGGAATGGGCATTTCCTTGATGGCCTGGATTTTTGTAGGATCCAGTTCAATCCCTTTGTGGCTGACTAGGAAGCCTAGCAACTTTCCTGACTTAACACCAAAGGCGCACTTGGCGGGATTCAACTTCAAGTTGTACTTACGTAACCTGTTGAAAAGTTTTGTGAGATGGTCTAAGTGGTCATCCTCCTTTCGGGATTTGACAATGATGTCATCCACGTAGATCTCTATCTCTTTGTGCATTAAATCCTGGAAAAGAGCCATCATAGCTCGCTGATAGGTTGCCCCAGTGTTGATGAGACCGAATGACAACCGTTTGTAGCAAAAGGTTCCCTAAGGCGTGACGAAAGAAGTTTTCTCACGATCTTCCTCAGCGACCATAATTTGATGGTACCCCGCAAAGCAATCAGCAAAGGAGTACATGCCGTATTGAGCAGTATTTTTAATAAGAATATAGATAAAGGGCACGGGAAAGCTATCTTTAAGGCAAGCTTTGTTCAAATCCCGGTAATCCACGCAAACTCACACATTTCCCCCTGGTTTAGGCACGAGAACAATGTTGGATATCCACTCCGAATATGTAGACACCATGATGATGCCATCTTGAAATTGTTTCAAAATTTCCTCTTTGACTTTTAAACTCCACTCAGGTTTCAATCGCTTGAGTTTTTGCCTGCCTGGCTTAAATCCTTTTTTGATGGGAAGGCGATGAAGAACAATATCAGTGGAAAAACCCACCATGTCTTTACGAGACCATGAAACACATCCTGGGATTGGGTTAATAGTGCAACCATGTCATTCCGTTGATTTGTGGTAAGGTCTGAACCAATCTGCATTAGCTTAGGGTTGTCTAAGGTTCCGAGATTGAAAGGAGTGGTTTGATCAAGATTGGTTTGGGTTTGTGTGCGACCCATTCCTTAATCTCTTGAGGTGTCTCAATGTCCTCTTGGATGTCTATCAAGTCTGAGTCAAACTTTTCATCAAAGTTACAGCCCTTGTGGAGAGAAGGCATGTCATCAACAAGGACAAGCACATCTAAATTTAGAGTCCTGAAATAAAAGATGCTTTCACTTAATATATGCAACTGTTCGATCATACAAAAGTGTTAACATGTACTTGATAAAATAACTGCTAGTGCTGTAAAGGAAAGCAAGCAATTAAAGTTATCTACAGGGCAGAAGGATTTTCTGCCCATTTTACCCTCGTCGACCAATGAATGGAGTGCTACTCCAATTGTCGAGGGAAAAGTCTTGATGGACTGCAGTGATGGAAGGATCGTCATTGTCCTCCTTCTCCTGAATGATAACCATGATATCTGGGCAATCATCATCTGGGGTGTATCTGTTTGTATGTTCATCATAAACAATGACGCGAATGCCTGCCATCATCAAGGTCAGGTCATGTTTACATTTCTGTTCCTTTCCTTCCACTTCGGGATCAGGAATCAGCACCTCTTTTGCTTTGATTAGCAATGGTCTTGGAAACAGCATAGCCACAACATGGGCTGGAACCTTTACTGGAGATTACATTAACTCATGAGGTAAAGGCATAGAAAATCGCCATGCGACGGAAGCTTGAGGAACCTGCTTGTGCTTATGAGGGATTCCTCAGGATCGAATCGCGTAATAGCCTAGTCCGGTTATTCCAATTTGACTGGACATTTGAATAGGGTGCTTAATACCCTGCTTATCTTTTCCAAGCCCTTGTCCAGGTTGATGACCCAATGACATCATTTCTTGAGTGGCCAACATAACCTCGGCAGAAATCTTGGGTACGAGAAGTGGCGCTCCAATAAAATGGTATTGCATGTTACTCACTTCCAGAGTATGAAAACTGGCCGGTTCAACTTCTGAATTGAAGCTGATAATTGGTAGAGTTCCTTGTTCAGGACAATCCGGCTCAGCGTTGACAGTGACTAGACTGTTGTTGATAATGTATTTGAGTTGTTGATGTAAGGTGGAGGGAACAGCTCCAGCCATGTGTATCCATGGTCTCCCCAATAGTAGGTTGTATCCTGAGTCTATATTGAGGACGTGGAAGGATACATTGAATGTATTTGGACCAATCTCAATTGGGAACTCCATCTTTCCAATGGAATTTTGCTGGGATCCATCAAAAGCTCTGATGACCGTGTGGCTGCTTTGGATCCGCTTGAGATTGATATTCATCTTTACCAAGGTGTCATAAGGACAGATATTTAGAGATGAGCCTCCATCTATCAATACTCCTGCTAGCATATACCCGAAAGACAAAACTGCAATATACAAAGGCTTGCAATGACCGGTCCCTTAGGGAGGTATGTCATCATCAGTGAAGGATATCACATTGTTGTTGAAAATGTGATCAACCAAATGTTGAAATTTTTCCACGACCACTGATTTTGGCAAATAGGCTTCTTCTCAAACCTTCAGCAAGATTTTCCGATGATCCTCGGAAGAGAAAACCAAGTCCAGTATCGAAATCTGGTGTGGAGCTTCTTGCAAGTTTAAAACCACTTTGGCTTCATTGTGGCCCATAGTGCGGAGGAATTTTTCAATCTTCTCCATGGGCAACTTCCCTTTAACCCGCAAGTAGGTTTAATAACCCGTTGAGGAAAGATACAATTGGATTTTCCTTCAACCGTTTATGCGATAGTATGAGACATGGATCCTTCAGCTTCTCCATAATTCCATGGAACGTTGTGTAAGCTGACAATAGAATATTGTGGTCTGAAAGATAAAGAAATTGGCTCTGGTGCAGCCACTTTCAAAGGATTATCAGCTCCTTTGAGTTGAATTGGTTGTATGGGAAATACTTTGACAGTCTCATCATCAACTTCGGATATAACTGCTACTGATCCCTTCTATTTGGTAGGACATGCATTCCTACCCTTAAGTTGTACAGTGTAATCATCTGCCATTTGCAGGACACCGCTATCAATGAGATTCTAAATGAGGCGGCGGAGTGCCCAGCATTTTTCTGTGCTGTGACCGTGAGAATATGAATGATATTGACACATTTCATCAGGATTGAACTGTCCTGAACGGGGATTGATTGGAGGGAGAAGGAAGGTAATTCTTCCTTCGTTGATCAACATCTGTAATATCTCCTCCATAGATTGGTCCAAATAGGTGAATTCCTTTTGATTGGCAAAATCCCGACAGGCTTTAGCATTTGCTCGCTTCACAACCTTATCCTTCATAGCTTCGCTTTCTGAAGGTGGTGGGGAGGCATTCATAACAAAAGGAAGGAGATAGGCATGCTTCTGCCTGATTAATTGGCATGTGACTTGATGCTGGTGGGTCACTAGTTCTGCCAATTGTTCAATTTGTTTGGAAAGAGCTTTTGTAAGACCCCGAATTTTATGAAATAAAAGTATTCAATTTTTCTATTCAGTAAATGGTTAAATTGATAAAAGTTAAAGTTAAGGGTGATATATGATTTTTTTTTTCAAGATACGCATGGGGGTATAAAGTATTCATTGTTGTCGGGGAATATTCGTTTGGTCGCGTGGAATATTCTTTCCGTTTGGAGAATATTAAATGCAGACGACAAGCCACGATCATTTCAGGGGCCCCATAATGTAATAACCGCTTGGATGGAGAAAAAGCGACAAATTTGAGTTTTTATAAATAACGACGTAATCGCTATCTGCTTAACACTGTTGGAATACCCGGTTGGTAAAATAAAGTAATCTGCGTTGTTGCACATGCTTTGACACTCAGATTACACAAGATTTTTGAATTATTGATTCTTACGTAAGAAGGCACTACTCAATAATTGTTACGATAATTACTTGTTCAATATTTTATTTTATTGATTCAATAATTGCTCGTTGATATTTTATATTATTGTTGTTTCAATAATTATCACTTTGCATAATATTTCTCATTATCGGATCAATAATTCATATTATTTGAATAATATTATTAGATAACATTATTGGCAATGTCTAGAAAGTTACATCAAGGAGAGGTTTGGTCACCTAATTGCGCATGAGTAAGGAGAAATTCTTATTGAAAGCCCCTCTTTCCGGAGCCTGCTGGTTGTCATTATTGTGATTACGTAATATTATTTGTGAATAATTAGTTATTGATTCATATGATAAGAAAATATTTATTTGATGTGGATATAAATGATGGATTTATTTATGTGGTTATAAGTGAAGGAATTAATGATGAGGTGTTTTATCGAAGATTTTTGTCGAAATGGAGAACAAAATATGGGATTTTCGGAAAAATTAGTTTATTACTTGATTTTGTAAAATCCATAACTCTTTAATATATAATGAGTTAAGAGATGAGCCATATATCAAAAGAAAGCCCTAGAAGTAAGCTAATCAGAAATTTGAATCACCCAAAATTCTTTGTAGATATTTCGTGGTGAAATTTTGAATGAAATCGGATACGAAGGACTAATAGTCCTAAAAATCGTTGTTCTTCACTATATTGCGTGAGTTATAAATTTTGATCCGACCGTTGGATCGTTGTAATTTTTGGATATGTTATACATATATAAGTTGAGTATATGTCCACAAATTTTGAACCGTTAAAAATGAACGTATGATTTGTTATGAATTTTAAGAGGTAACTGATTCGGAAATTAGGTTTTGGTGGAAAATTCTAGAATTGAGTGGGCCCCACTCTTGGTTGTTGGGGAAGATGGCTGATTTTTGGTGGGTGGAATAGTAGCAGGTAAAGCCATCAGGTTGCAGGTTAAGTCTGCTTCGGCGTGCTAACATTTTCCTATAAATAGAGGGCTAAGTTAGAATTGAAAATCACACCAGAAACAAGTTTTCTCTCTTTCTCTCTCTATATTATCGAGCGTATTCTTGTGAGTATTTTGAGTATACTTTGAGTATTGTTAGATTCGGTTTGAAGTTCCTTCACAGACTATATCCTGTTTCAACTAGAAGTACTGTCTTTCGAGGTAAGGGATGTTATTTTCTTCTCAGATGATATTATTTCTTCAATATCATTATGCTGAAATATTGGTTGGAACTTTTTATCAAATTTGGAACTTTTTCATGTCGGGGTTACTATTCATGAGTTACTATTTACGAGTTACTATTCACGAGTACTATTCATGAAGCGTGAAGATGTTTTTTTGTGGAATTTCTATCTTTTGGTGTCGAGTTACTATTCACGTATACGGCACTATTCACGATATCGACACTATTCACGAATATTTGGCAAGACTATTCAATTTAAAAATGAAAATTTTTCTTTTCGTCTAAAATATCTATTACGGATACTAGCTTTGATTGTATCCATGTTTTGATCATTCTTGAATTTTACACCACTATGATTATTTTGAGGTATTTTGGGCGTGGATAAAACTAATGCAAAGATGAATGATTTAAGAAGAATATCTTTGGCTCAGAGTCAAGATGAACAGTGTTTAAATGAACATGACCAACCGATGAATATCATTAGCCATGAGTGCAAAGATGAATTATTGATGAATATCTTTTGCTCGTAATGCAAAGATGACTTTGTTGTTGAATATCTTTAGCCATTGTGGCAAAAGATGAATTATTGATGAATATCTTTTTGCTCGTAATGCAAAGATGACTGTTGTTGAATATCTTTAGCTTTGTAGTGCAAAGATGAATTATTGATGAATATCTTTGGCTTGTAATGCAAAGATGACCCGTTGTTGAATATCTTTAGCTTTGTAGTGTAAAAAGATGAATCGTTGATGAATATCTTTGGCCCGTGGTGCAAAGATGAATTTATTAGTATGATTATGAGCAGAGGCCGTGATTTGGTATAACCATGATCTTTGATGTTTCGTAAAGACAAGTGATGAAAATTATCTTTGTCTTGGATGAGGAAAGGAATTTAGAACTACAATTACGATTATGAGTTATACACGTGATTGTGGATGTGAATTGTTGATTGATGTTACGAGGATAAAACATTGTTGATGGATTTTTAACATGGAGAAGACAATAGACTTTATAGTCTATTTGACTCTTCTAATGGATTGCTCATTCACCGCAACTATGGTTGAAAAGTTTTATCATCTACCATATGTTCTAAATCTACGATTTATTCTTGATGAAGACTATTGATAATTTATTTATCTTTAGTCATAATATTCTTTATCTTGAGCTAGTTGTGCTCACCCTTTTGTTTCACAATTCCTTTCGGAGTAATAAAAGTGTAGCCGGGTCGAGTGGCGGGGATAGCGAGGAATAGAGTGGAGGTCTATAGATGTTGAGGTGAGGTGAATTTAACTTGGAAGGGTGTTTTGTCACTATCATACAAGATGTCTAATGACATACAACCTCGTGTTATCATAAGACATGGTTGTGCTCATCCACTTGCCGAGTATATTTACAAGCACTACCTATATAATCTTGGTGTTTGTTTGGAGTATAATACCCAATTAGAGACAATGGAGATAATGATATGTCAAGAGAAGACTCACCATTGGGAAGAATATGATAGTAATCTTCTCGTTTTCTTTGGGGTCTATTGGGTCAACCAAGGATAATTCAATGGCCATATGATATCTACCATAACCTAAAAGCATGGCCTCCCATGTATGAAGGTTTCCTTGAGCACTTCCCAAAGATTCTAATTTCTAAAACAGCTTTTGACTATACCTTTATGTAAGGTGTCATTGTGACGTACTTACGGTTGGTATATATTTGTATCCAAACTCACGAAGATATGTGTTGTTGTTGTATTTTACACGACAATTGTTGTAATAAAGTTGTAGTTGTTTTCGTACCATATATTTGGCGACTTCGAAATGGGTTGGATGGAATGAACCTATTTTGGGGTTGTTACATTTGGTATCGAGCTTAGGATATGATCTCTGGCGGAGATCGGGAATAGAACTAGGAGGGAGAGATGAGTAAATCCTTCGCTAGTGTGTCCTACCTAAGCTTATTTGTTAGTCGGTCATAATATCGAGATATTATGTGATATGTTAATTTGCTCAATTAACCTTTGTTTTGAAGTCGTATTCTAGAATGATATCTCAAATACGGGAGATGAGCAATGGAGAAATCATGATGACAGGGGAAGATGGAATCAAATGAAAGCAAGGTATTCTCAACTCTTTGAAATACCAGTGCGTAAATTTCGAGGACGAAATTTCATAAGGAGGGAGATTGTAAGACCCCGAATTTTATGAAATAAAAGTATTCAATTTTTCTATTCAAGAAAATGGTTAAATTGATAAAAGTTAAAGTTAAGGGTGATATATGAAATTTTTTTTTCAAGATACGCAAGGGGGTATAAAGTATTCATTGTTGTCGGGAATATTCGTTTGGTCGTGGAATATTCTTTACGTTTAGAATATTCGTATGCTGACGACGCGATCATTGTGGGCCCATAATGTAATAAGCGTAGGATGGAGAAAACGACAAATTTGAGTTTTTATAAATAACGACGTAATCGTTACTGCTAACAATTGTTGGAATACCCTTGGTAAAATAAAATAAAGTAATACGCGTTGTTGCACAAGAAGCACATGGTATTACACAATGTTTTTGAATTATTGATTCTTACGTGAAGAAGCACTACTCAATAATTGTTACGATAATTACTTTATTCAATATTTTATTTTATTGATTCAATAATTGTTTGCGTTGATATTTTATATTATTGTTGTTTCAATAATTATCAACGCATAATATTTCTCATTATCGGATCAATAATTCATATTATTTGAATAATATTATTAGATAACATTATTGGCAAAGTCTAGAAAGTTCATCAAGGAGAGGTTTGGTCACCTAATTGCGCCTCAAAGAAGGAGAAATTCTTATTGAAAGCCCCTCTTTCTTAGGAGCTGCACTGGTTGTCATTATTATGATTACGTAATATTATTTGTGAATAATTAGTTATTGATTCATATGATAAGAAAATATTTATTTGATGTGGATATAAATGATAGATTTATTTATGTGGTTATAAGTGAAGGAATTAATGATGAGGTATTTTATCAAGATTTTTGTCGAAATGGAGAAAAATATGGGATTTTCGTAAAAATTAGTTTATTACTTGATTTTGTAAAATCCATAACTCTTTAATGTATAATGAGTTAAGAGATGAGCCATATATCAAAAGAAAGCCCTAGAAGTAAGCTAATCTTTGTAGAAATTTGAATCACCCAAAATTCTTTGTAGATATTTCGTGGTGAAATTTTGAATGAAATGGTCCGAAGGACTAATAGTCCGAAAAATCGGTGTTCTTCAAATATATTATGTGAGTTATAAATTTTGATCCGACCGTTGGATCGTTGTAATTTTTGGATATGTTATACATATATAAGTTGAGTATATGTCCACAAATTTTGAACCGTTAAAATGAACGTATGATTTGTTATGAATTTTAAGAGGTAACTGATTCTAAATTAGGTTTTGGTGGAAAATTCTAGAATTGAGTGGGCCCCACTCTTGGTTGTTGGGGAAGATGGCTGATTTTTGGTGGGTGGAATAGTAGCGAGTAAAGCCATCAAAGTTGCGTGTTAAGTCCGCTTGGCGTGCTAATATTTTCCTATAAATAGAGGGCTAAGTTAGAATTGAAAATCACACCGAAAACAAGTTTTCTCTCTTTCTCTCTCTATATTATCGAGCGTATTCTTGTGAGTATTTTGAGTATACTTTGAGTATTGTTAGATTCGCAAGTTCCTTCAAAGACTATATCCTGTGTTTCAACTAGAAATCTTGTCTTTTCGAGGTAAGGGATGTTATTTTCTTCTCAAATGATATTATTTCTTCAATATCATTATGCTGAAATATTGGTTGGAACTTTTTATCAAATTTGGAACTTTTTCATGTCGGGGTTACTATTCATGAGTTACTATTCATGAGTTACTATTTACGAGTTACTATTCACGAGTACTATTCATGAAGCGTGAAGATGTTTTTGTGGAATTTCTATCTTTTGGTGTCGGAGTTACTATTCACGATACTTGCACTATTCACGATATCTGACCTATTCACGATATCGACACTATTCACGAATATGGCACTATTCACCGAAAAATGAAAATTTTTCTTTTCGTCTAAAATATCTATTCTGGATACTAGCTTTGATTGTATCCATGTTTTGATCATTCTTGAATTTTACACCACTATGATTATTTTTGAGGTATTTTGGGCGTGGATAAAACCAATGCAAAGATGAATGATTTACAAGAATATCTTTGGCTGTGTAGTGCAAAGATGAACAGGTGTTTAAATGAACATGACCAACTGTTGAATATCTTTAGCCGGTAGTACAAAGATGAATTATTGATGAATATCTTTTGCTCGTAATGCAAAGATGACCTGTTGTTGAATATCTTTAGCCGGTAGTGCAAAGATGAATTATTGATGAATATCTTTTGCTCGTAATGCAAAGATGACCTGTTGTTGAATATCTTTAGCCTGTAGTGCAAAGATGAATTATTGATGAATATCTTTGGCTTGTAATGCAAAGATGACCCGTTGTTGAATATCTTTAGCCTGTAGTGTAAAGATGAACTGTTGATGAATATCTTTGGCCCGTGGTGCAAAGATGAATTTATTAGTATGATTATGAGCAGAACCGTGATTTGGTATAACCATGATCTTTGATGTTTCGTAAAGACAAGTGATGAAAATTATCTTTGTCTTGGATGAGGAAAGGAATTTAGAACTACAATTACGATTATGAGTTATACACGTGATTGTGGACATGAATTGTTGATTGATGTTACAGGGATAAAACATTGTTGGTGGATTTTTAACATGGAGAAGACAATAGACTTTATAGTCTATTTGACTCTTCTAATGGATTGCTCATTCCGCTGCAACTATGGTTGAAAAGTTTTATCATCTACCATATGTTCTAAATCTCGATTTATTCTTCGATGAAGACTATTGATAATTTATTTATCTTTAGTCATAATATTCTTTATTGAAGCTAGTTGTGCTCACCCTTTTGTTTCACAATTCCTTTCGTGTAATAAAAGTGTAGTAGGGTCGAGCGAGGATAGCGAGGGAATAGAGTGGAGGTCTATAGATGTTGAGGGTGAGGTGAATTTAACTTGGAAGGGTGTTTTGTCACTATCATACAAGATGTCTAATGACATACAACCTCGTGTTATCATAAGACATGGTTGTGCTCATCCACTTGCTGAGTATATTTACAAGCACTACCTATATAATCTTGGTGTTTGTTTGGAGTATAATACCCAATTAGAGACAGGTGGAGATAATGATATGTCAAGAGAAGACTCACCATTGGGAAGAATATGATAGTAATCTTCTCGTTTTTCTTTAGGGTCTATTAGATCAACCAAGGATAATTCAATGGCCATATGATATCTACCATAACCTAAAAGCATGGCCTCCCATGTATGAAGGTTTCCTTGAGCACTTCCCAAAGATTCTAATTTCTAAAAGCAGTTTTTTGACTATACCTTTATGTAAGGTGTCATTGTGACGTGCTTTCTGATTGGTATATATTTGTATCCAAACTCACAAAGATATGTGTTGTTGTATTTTGCACGACAATTGTTGTAATAAAGTTGTAGTTGTTTTCGTACCATATATTTGGCGACTCAGAATGGGTTGGATGGAATGAACCTATTTTGGGGTCGTTACAGCTTTCATCTTTCGTTACATGGTAAACTGGAACTTTGCATAATCTCATTTGTCAACACCGTCTTTGATGGGTTGGGATGATTCGCCGTTAGAATTGGAACCTTGTAAAGTGCTCCAACTGATCATGTTGACCTCTTCTTTTTGTGTTGAGGAAGAGGGTTGTCTTCCACATGAGGTTGATCTAGTTTAGTGACCACGGTCTCACCGTTGTCTATTAAATATTGAATCTTATGTTTCAAGGCCCAACAATCTTGAGTATCATGTCCAGGTGCCCCAACATGATAAGCACACTTCTGAGTAGCATTAAAACCCCTCCCATTAGGGTTGGCTGGTGGAAGAAGATGTGTAATTTTCTTCTGAGCAATCCGAAGAGTAAGAATATTCTTGAGCGAGTCCCCTAAGGGTGTGAACGTTCGAGGTCGCTTTACTTCTTCACTTTTAGGCAATGGAGGGTTGAAGGTTGTGCTGGAAAACGGGAGTAGTTTCTACTCTGCATAGGCATGCTTGGATTGCCTTTTTGTCCTTGTAGTATCAAGGAAACATCCTCCTCTTTCTTTTTATGGACCCTCCGGGGGTTGTTTCCATAATATCCGGACTGGATGTGCTCAGCAACAGCTTTAAGAGCGGCTAGGTCTTGAATTTTACCGGACTTCAATCCCATCTCATCCATCTCGCCTTGTTTGATCATTTCAGAAAATGGTTTGCCAATACCAGCTAGAACTCTTTCACAGAAAGGAGCTTCCTATACATTTATGAAGGTCATGCCCATTTCTGATTCTATCATGGAAGCAATAACTTGAGCAGCAAGGCGCCTCCACCTTTGAGCATACTCTCTAAATGACTTATTAGACTGTTTCTTGACCTTGGTAATTTGGTACCTGTCAGGAGCCATCTGAGATTGAAAACTCTATTGAGTAAGGAAAGCGTGAGCCAGCTCTTCCCAGCTATGGATCTTAGAGTTGTCTAATCTGGTATACCATGAACGGGCTTCTCCAGTTAGACTTTTCTGAAACAGTTGCATTTAGAGTTTTTCATTTTCTGCGTAAGACCCAAGTTCTCCTATGAACACCTTTAAATGTGTATAAGGATCCCCTAATCCGTCATATTTCTCAAAATCAGGGGTCTTGAATTTCTCTGGATATTGAACACCAGGAAATATGCAAAGATCTGTATATGAAACACTGCCATGTGTTCCAATCCCTTTAAGAACGCGGATAGTTTCCTCCATTTGAAGGACCATTTTCCTGATATCACCGGTGTCTGGATCTCCTTTGAGATGGTTGTTTTCAGGGTCTTTGTTGGTTTTATCCAACTGATGTTCTGGGATTTATTTTTCCAGACCTTGAACTCCTCCTTGTGTAGAGGATTCTGTATGTGTAGGTATCTTCGTACCCTGAGTAGACTGGTGTAATTCTTTTAGTAAGACATCTAAGTCTATGATTTGTTTACTCAATCCATTAAATTCTTCTCGAGAAACAGCATTAGACTGATCATAAGAAGACATTATTGGTTGTAGGCTTGCAACCTTTTTGGATTTTGAACGGGTAACAGGCCCAATCGCTTCCCTACAAAAGACTTCGTAGTTTACTCTTAGGGTAATGTAAATGTTATCATAACATGTCCGTTTAGGAATTTTGTCCTACAAAACCGGTTGTTAATTGATAACATGTAATGCAGGCACAGATATTCTTCATATTTTCCGTTACATACCAATGATCATGGAATAGAACCACAAGTAAATGTTTTTACAGGTAATTTAAAATGGAAAGTATGAAGAGACTTCCCTCCGCGTTTGGTTTATTAGAGGCTGACCTATCTTAGGGTTACTCTTGTGGCTTTTCGACATGAAGGTCCCAGATCATCACAATCTACTTGACGGGAAGTTAATCCGGTCGTTCAACTGGAGTGAATCTGAGTGGTGCCTTTCCTGAGCCCCAGGGAATCATTCTTCCCACAAGTCCAGTAATCAAACACCGACAGGATAGCCTCCTGGTGGAGGGACCACACAACATACATTCACATACAACGTGTCTCACCGTTTATGCAAAATGTTGATATGTACGATGCACTAATATAACAGATAGATATTTAGCAGTGCAGTAATTAAGATGCATTCATACACATTCATCATAAATATAAATGCAACATTCACACACAAGCATATAACAATTTTGAAAAGCTTGAAATGGCGGCTTAAGCCCTCTTACTGGAGTCCCCAGCAGAGTCGCCACCTGTCGACGTCGGGATTTTTGAGTGTCCCTTTTCGTTACTTGTTCTTTGGTGTTCTCATGTTAATGTGAGATTTGTTTGAAAAAACAAGTTAAAAAGGTCCTACATGTGTAATGTCGACGATTGGACTTTAAGAGTCACCAGTTGGTGTTTTTAACTGGTTGCACCAAGGCAACCGAAAAAGGTTTCCACATTGACCAAGTGTTTTGACACTCCTTGACGGGTCTATGAAACTGAGATTCATTTTGGGTCCGGGGGCTTGATTATGCGGAGGGAAGGTGTTAGTCAAACCCCGACATCCGTGTTACCACGGTGACCACCACTTTTCAAAGAAATTGTTATATGAATGTGTGTGTGTGTGTGTGTGGATTAATGTGCAATTATTTGAAAGTAGTGCGAGGCCTCGTTCGCACCTATATACACAAGGTTTGAATTTTATAGAAAAATTCAGTTTTAACCAAGATATATCAATGAAGTTTTGTAAAAGAGGTTTTTTAAACCTTGTGCTCAATAGGAATTTAGACCTTTTCATACTTCCATTTTTTATTGTTAAATGTTCGTCTTGTTTGCTTTTATTTTTGAGATGCGAAGCATTCTCGAGAAAATAATATCTGTGATCTTAGCCGACTCCTCATGGGCATGACAACCATCCATCCAAGAAATTCGAACATTTGTAAAATAATGTATGTGTCGCCATACAATTTGAAAAATGTCCATCATGGGAATCGAATCTAGATTCAAGAACTCGAACATGTGATCACATGATTCCTAGGCTCACATGATCGCAATTTGTATGGAAAGCGATAGCGCTATATATATAAAAGTCAGAATATATAAAAGCGATATATATATATATATATATATATATATATATATGACATGATCAACCACCACGTAAACTCAAAACTCTGTGTGACGAAAATGTAAATAAAGTCGTAAAAGCGATCAACTACCATGAAGTAAACTCCGTGCATGACGAAATGTAAATAAAGTGTAAAAGGCCATGAAGTAAACTCCAGTGTAAATGCAGAATGTAAATATATATATATATATATATATATATATACAAATATATATATATAAAAGCGAAGAAACGCACTTGGATGTGAATCCAGGCTCATCGGATATGTCCGACAACAATTATATATATATATATATATATATATATATATATATATAAAAAAGCGATTAAACGCACCATATATAAAATCCAGCTCATCGATGTAGTTCGACCACGCTTTATATATATAAGTATATATATATATAAAAGCAATTAAACGCCTCCGCACCCAAGTTCAGGCTCAATCGAGGCATAACTCGATAATGTTAGTCCATATATGAAATATATACATATATATATATATATATATATATATAAAGTATATATACGTATGTAAATGAAAACCACGGATCAAGTGCAGGCAAACACACTCTCACACGACTCTCAACGTGTACAACAGTGTGTGCTAATATGAGAAGAAGGCTTTATAAAATATGAGAAGGCTTACAGTGCGCTGCCAAAGTAGACTTCTATTGACTTTAAATGGATAAACACTTAGCTCCCGCCGGATAAAAGATAGCTATATGTGAGCTAACTAGTGTTTAGAAGTTAGGAAACACTCAAAAGATGTGTATGCAGAGCAAAATGAACAGGGCTTCCTTGCCTTATTCCCTCCCTCTTCTTCTCACATGGCTGACCCCAAGGCTTGTATATATAGACAGATGGCTGCAGGTACACCTGCAGCAGCCGCAGTTGTACCTGCAGCTGGTCGTGATGCATCCGAGCCTCGCAGGTCCCATCGTCTCGTAGTACGTGCAGTCATGCACTGTAATGTCCACTCGAACTTGCAGAACTTCAATCCGAGAATTCGAACGAGGTATATCTGACCTTCTTTGGACCGCTTATGTTGAGCGTTACGCAATGACATGGATTAGAGGTTGTACGAAGTCAGGAAGAGGGGTCTATGCCCATGGTCTTCAAGATTCAAATTCTATCCAAAGTACTGCCATGCGTAATAGTCACTCGGGATTGTCAATCCTCGGCTCTTGTGGGACATTGTTGGATGTATGTATGTATGAAGTGTTGAGACGACGTGCCATTGTCGAAGGAACAAGATGACGTTGTGACTCCTCACTTGGGTTATCGCCGGTTTGAGTTGAAAGTAGACGTTGCTCAGGGTTACAGTTGAGATTGGACTACTTGTTGGTATGCTGCGATATCATCTTGTTGAGATGACGTTGTGACTCCTCAGCGGGTTTATCGTCGATTTAAGCAAAAAGCAAACGTTGCTCATGGTTACATTTGAGATTGGACTGCTGCTTCTATGTCTCATTGTCATCTGTGGACGTTCCTGTCTGCCTGTTGTTATCTCCAGGTCTGAGGTGTGTGTGCCTCGACAGGATGTCTGAGGGTGAAAATGATTGCGTATGTTAGAAACAAGCATTTCCGGGGTTATCACCGGAACTGCAATGGTATCTCTTAGGGCTATCACCAAGGATGGGGCTGCTACTCCCAGTGTTTCTCTGGGACTGGAACTGAGCATCGCGGTGTTATCCCCGAGACAGAACTGTCATCTCCGGTGTTATTGCCGATCTTTTGATCCGCATATCTCGGGGTTATCTCCGAGATTGGAAATGACATTCCCGGTGTGTGTTCTGGGTTTGAGATAATGTTCCTGGTTTGTGTTCCGGGTTGGAACTAAACTTCCTATAGTATCCGGAATGGATGTAAGTTGTCTTTCAGGGTTATCTCCAAAAGAAAAATCTACCCTCCTCCAATGTTAGTAATAGGAGTGCAGAAAATTTTGAGTGTCTAAATTGATCATCCATATATCGTGGCATTTACACGCATGACAATACACACATCAACAATACGTCTACTCTGGCTAGACTCCAATGATCCTCCGGCATGGTAAAATCACCAGAGTGCCATGTGTAACTGTCCTCTAAGCCAAATTTATCCATCAAATAACGCTCGGATACCAGGTGGCCGGATGTGATCTCATCCTGCACAACTCTACGCCTCAGCCCGGTGAGGGTCATAAACTGCCGACTCATGGCTCCAATAGCCATTCGCGCGCAAAGTCTGTCTAATGGAAGCACCGTCAACCATGCGTAATCCTCTAAGGTAGGAGTCAACTCATGGATAACAAACCAGAAAACCTACCTCTCCAGTATCCAGTGCTCTAGTATACCCTCTACAAAGCATGGGAGAACCTGAAACATCAGCAGAGTAATAGAATGCTGCAATAACTGATCTACAGTCACCCTGCCTAGGGGTGACATACTATCATACCACAATCTCAGACGGGATGCCACCAACACTGGTAGGGTATGGTCAATGCGGCTAACTGTCGAGGAAGAAATCTGTGTGGGTCGTATCATAAGACCATCCAGTGGTCAATGCTGAATATCTCTGGACATACATACATATGCATAACATGATATATGCATGATAAATAATAAATGGCAATATGATGTAGGGAATAACAGTATATACATTCCTAAGTACATCATCATCTAATATATCTCTGTACATCTAAAAATGCAGGGAAATGGGGCACAGACACCCAACAACTAACAGAGGCCTATCAAAAGATATAGCGAGAATGGGGCACAAACACCTATTATATAACAGAGGCCTATGAAAAGATATAGCGAGAATACACATCAGAAGAAGAAAATGGTGTCAATGTCTACATCATCAATCATGTCCACCTGATGTAACTCCTCCTTAGTCACTGGATCTCCATCAACGGGGATGTCAGGCCTATACAATGGAGGATCTGCACCGGAAAAACCATATGGGTCACCTGAGGGGCCAGCACCTGAGCTAGAAGGATCAAAAGTATATGCTTCTGAAGGATCTCTGGCCAAGTGTCAGATAAAGAAATGTGCCCGGTCCAACTGTCAGGTTAAACTGTCAATCTGTGTCAAATGAGTCAAATCTCTGACACAGGCCATCTAATCCATCATCATCACGGATCCAGGAACAATATCCCCCATAAACTGCGTGGCGCGGGTCTGGGCTTCGATGGTATGAGGGGACCACCAATGCTGGAACACCTCCTGAGAATGAGGACCCTCTGATAATGTAAAATCGTTAACACCCATCAATGGGATATCAATGGCAGGCGACTCTGATACATGCCAATAACGCCTGGCAGGAGGCAAGATGGGTATACGAATCTCTCATATGGTGCTCCTGATAGCACGCTCTCCCAAATAGAGCTCCCATCCTCCATCAGAAAAGAGAGGAACCCTACAGGTGGATATAAAGTACTCGACACCAGTCGGGTATCCATCCTCAAAACCAATGGCTAAATGCTCCCCAGAGTAGGGAATCCAAGTGATGACATCAGCTGTCAACAACTCCAACTATAGTCGATAATGGGTGAAACCCTCCGCTACAGGAACCTCTGTCAATATGGAGTGATGCCATCGCCGTCCTCGTGGATAGGTCTCCAAGCCTAGCACAATCACAGGACACAAGCATGTGAGCCTCTCATAGGCTTAGAACTACCAACACAAAGGCAAACATCTGCTGTCAGTCAACACTCTTAACTTATACATGGGAAATCAAAATAGAAATACTCACCAGAAGAAATGGGTTAAATCCTAGCCAAGCCTCTGTCAAGCCCTACGAACGCATGCGCATACCCTTGAGGAAATAGGCGAAGGTGTAGGAACCCCAATCATATTCTCCAATATGGTCAACAACTCGTGTGGCGCTCACTAAAGCGAATGATACCATGGAAGAGTTATCTGCTATGAAGTAGCCCCTAATAATTATCAAGAACAATCGCCGAAGAATGCGATCCCTAACTCTCACATCATCAGGTATAGGCTCACTCAACAGCCCGCTCATAGCATCTATGCTCAAAGGACCTGTACAGACTGTCCTGCCCTGGAGTGCCTCAGTCGGGACTCCTAGCAAGGATCTCATGGCAATCGGGATAATATTTGCCGTACATGGCACTGGCACACCTCTAAACTCCATACCGGTGATAAATCATTAATCCATCGGCGTCATCATAACCTCACAATCCAATAAATAGAGAGACTAAGTCTGGTGAAACCAGCGCTCGGACAATGCCCTGAGTTAACCCCAGGGACAGCAACGGGAAAAGATGGAAAAGAACGCCCCAAAACCCCAGCCATGCGCAATCGCTTGATAATCAGGATGCAGAGCCTGATATGTGGAGTGAATACGGAACTAGTTCCCTCTAGGCTATATGAATCCGGGAACTTGCTTTTCAAAGATGATCAACATCAGAACCTTTACTCCTCATCAATAGGAAAATAGCAAGATCAAAATCTAGTTGGTACCTCATTTGCATGCAAGTAAACTGAGGGTGTCGACTCAAATCACCCGTAAGCTCGGGATTGTCACCGAATGCTCGGAAAATCCTACGAGGAACATGAGCAAGCAGGAGCGGGGTTCATGAATCGGTACATCCTCCTCCTCGTCCTCAACATCCGGTACCTCAACCCGACAGACGTATCACCGCCACGCCCAGACATTTACAAAGTTTATTTTAATCTGAACGGGTCGAGGCACATCAGAAGCCCTCCTTCGTACACCTAAAGTGGTCCTGCGGGAACTACTCGGCAGATCCGAATCTAAATATCTGGACACAAGTCTCCAAATCACCTCAGAAAGGGTGTGGTAAATTCTAACCTAGAGCTTTTTCAAATACATTTTATGAATACATGCATGTATGCATTATTTTAACATACGTCTACAGTATAGTTAAAAAGGCAGAACTACCCAATGCCTATATTTTGGAAAAAAAAAATTCCATAGTCCCCTTTGTAAATAAAACTATCCACATGCACATAAGCATGACTAGGTGGCCATTCAGTAGCACACCTGCCCACAGTCATAAACATCCTATATGCATTACACTATCAAAGACAAAATCCATAAGGGTAGCTAATTACCAGGATTATTTTGCTTTTTCACCTTTGCTCATTTATCCTCAAATAAGATAAGAAATAGCAGAAAAAGGTGCCAATTTGACTATTTCAAAAGTTAAATTTTTTCACATCATTATGTTCAGCATGGTTAAATACTAACATTTACTACGTTGAATATTTTTTATCGCGTCATATGAGCATTCATATTAACTACTATGTGTTTAGAAGCATTTCATGTGATAACTTATTTTCCAACGGGTAAAAATTGGAAAAGAAGACATGCATACGTTACCAGAGCAGTGTAGAACACTTGTACGATGACAGAATTTGTAGAAAGACGCCTGAACTCAGCAGATCTGAAGAAGAGCTCTTGGATTTCCTGTGCGGTGCAATGTGAAAATGAATTTTGAAAGCAAACTGCAGCTTAAAACCACCCACGGTTGGCCGTAGGTGTACCTGCGGCTGCCGCAGGTGTACCTGTGGCTACCTCAGGTGTACCTGCGGCTCCCCTGGGTGGGTCCTACCCCTCCGTCTTGGTCCAATTTGAGTTGCAAAGGGGATCTCACAAGCTGAAAAGGCCAAATCAGGAATAAAAATGCTACACGATTTAGTGGAATAGCAATCCTGGTTTTCAAAGACCAAAATGTGGGTCTACATGTCACTCATTGGTATTCGCCCAGATGCAGGGTTCACTATACTGATGATCATAATAGTTGCAAACCACACTCGGCAATGCCTCACGAAGGTTCTAATGTCATCTGTGCGGGGTCGGAACCCAAAAACCTTTCTTCTCCAGTGAAAACTCTATCCAAATCATCTGTTAATGCACATGTCAATGAAGGTCAAGTAGCCTTGACAATATTCTCATCAGGGATCTCATCCGTTGATGTACATGTCAATGAAGGTCAGGCAACCCTGACAACGCAGACTGTTGGCAATAACTCCGACAGATCAGCAAAAAGACCTGGCGATATAAACCAGGAAGGACCATCCTCATCGGGGAGAACCGATGATGGAATATGTTATACACATCCTCAAAAGACAAAACACATCCCCACAGAGTCTCTTGTATATGAGAGATACATCTTCAATGTGAAGTCTGTGTCAAGGATTAAGGACTTTGGTGATCACCCCAACGTCAACATCCTGGAAATTCCTGAGAATTTTAGATAGCACGTTCAAGACAGTTCATTAGGGTTGTCAGTAATGACTGCCAACCCTGGTAGAAGTCAAGGGAGCCGACAATCATCCCATCCTATTGGAAAATAGTCCAATAAACCACATACATTTGCATCATGCTGTCGTACATTGCATCATGCTTATCCTGTAAAATTTCAAGTGTCTAGTATTCTTTATTTTATCCATGCCATTGCATTGCATGGATATGATAAATAGGGGCATCTGTAGACACTCAAAATTTTGCATTCTTGTTACTAACGGTGTAGGAGGGAAGAATCAACTTTCAGAGATAACCCTGGAGGACAAGACAGTTCCAGTTCTGGAAATCCCACAGGAGAAGCCTTTTTCATCTCAGAGATAACCCTGAGATATTCAACCCCAGAAACAACACCAGGAGTTTCAGTCTCAACCTCGAAGATAACCCCGAGGAGTGCAGTTGCAATTCTAGAGATAACCCCGGCAAAGCTCGTTTCAACCCCTAGTAATCAGCTTCAATCTTAGAGATAACCCCAAGGCACTTAATCCTAAACCCGGAGATAACCCCGGGAGGTCAGGCATACCTCAGAGACAACCCTGAGGACATCCAATACTTATAGCAACCCAATCTCAGAGATACCCCTGAGCAACGACTACTTTATCAGCCAAAACCGGAAATAAACCCGGTAAGGGGCAAAAGTATCATTTTTCCACCTCAATTCTACATACACGCCATCTCAACACATTTCAACATACATTCTACACAGTAGTGTCCTACAACAACCAAATAGCTACAATCCTGAGTGACTACTACACAGGACAACACACCGGATGAAATTTAAAGCTTGAAGACCAAGGGCATGGTCCCATCTTCCTGACTTCTTAAAACCTATAATCCCATGTCATTTGTGCATCTCTCGACAATAGCACTCCATAAAAGGTCTTGTACACCTCAATTGGAGGCCATGATTGAAATTCTAAAAGTTTGATCGGATATCACGTTGTACGTGTGCACGTACTTCGAGACGGCGGGATCCACAGGGCCCCGGGCACCCCGGGCAGCCATAGGTGCATTTGCGACTGCCGCAGGTGTACCTGCGGCTCCCCCCCACTATAAATATAGGGCTTGGGGTGGCCATTTTGTAAGAGAAAAACGGCGAGGAAACTCTGTCCAATTTTCTCTTTACACACTATAAACTTAGTGCTTTCTCATTTTAAACACTTGTGAGCTTATATACTGTCCTATTTTTACCGACGGGAGCCGAGCGTTTATCCATTTAAAGCTATAGAAGTCTTCTTTGGCAGTCCACTGTAAGCTTTCTTACACTTCTTAAAGCCTTTCTCTTCTACCGTGCACACATTTTTCTTCACATTGAGAGTCGTGTTACATGTGTATGCCCGGACTTTGGTCCATGGCTTTTATTTCCTTATATATATATATATACACATTTCTATTAGGTCTGGTGTTTACTTCGTAGTGTTTTACTGCTTTATTTACATTCCGTCCCGCCTGGAGTTTACTTCGTGGCGGTTGATCGTTTTTACTACTTTATTTACATTCCGTCCCGCCTGGAGTTTACTTCGTTGCGGTTGATCGTTTTTACTGCATTATTTACATTTTCATCCTGCCTGGAGTTTACTTCGTGGTGGTTGATCATTTTTACTACTTTATTTACATTTCTGATCCCCCATGGAGGTGCTTCGTGGTGGTTGATCGTGTCTATATATATATATATATATATATATATATATATATATCTCTTTTATATATTTACATTTATAGTCCCCCATGAAGTTCGCTTCGTGGTGGTTGACAGTCTGTATATATATATATATTTAACAGCTTTTATATATATAACTGTTTACAACTTTCATATAAACCGCTACATCATGTGAGCCTAGGAATCATGTGATCACAGATTCAGTCTCCTAAATCTAGATTTGGTTCCCGTGATGGACATTTTCGGTTGTAAATAGCTTATACATTATTCACGGTGTCTGAATTTCCTTAGACGGCTCTCATGCTCACAAGGAGTTCGGCACTGCTATATATCTTATTTTCTCAAAGATGTTTCGCATCTCGAAAATAAAAGCAACTAAGCCGAACATTTAATAAAATAGAAGTATCAAAGGCCTCAATTACTATTGAGCATAAGGGTTTGGAAAACCTATTTTACCAAACATTACTGTTATATCTTGTTAAAACTAAATTTTTACACAAATTCAAACCCTTTGTATATAGGTGCGAACGAGGCATGGCACCACTTCCAAATAATTGCACATTGACCCACACACACACACACACACATATTCATATAACAGTTTAATTGAAAAGTGGCGGTCACCGTGGTAACACGGATGTCAGGGGGTTCCTAACACCTTCCCTCTGTATAAGCAAGTCCTCGAACCCTAACGAATCTCGGTTTCACAGACCATTTTAGCAGTGTTACATCACGTGGTCAATGTGCAAACATTTTCTCGGTTGAGTTGGTGCAACCATTTAACACTACCAAAAAAATGGTCATTTGTGATGGCCAAAATCCCTCACAAAAAGTAGGAAAACCATCACGAAAGGTTTACGTGATGGCTTTAAGCATCACAATGGCCGTCTTGTATACGCCCATCATGAAAGGTCTTATGTGATGGTTTTGGCAATCACGCAAATGCTTAGTGCTTTTGTGATGATTAATACGATCACATTAACATATAATCTATTGTGATTGTCAAAGTCATCACCAAAAAACAAGACTTTAGGGATCAAATGTAAGAACGTGAATCTCTATTTACGTATAATTTATTTCACTATATGAATTATATCTATATTAATTGTATCAAATGATACTTGTAGGATTCGAACCCTCTCCCATTTGTAAACTAAATAACGAGTATTACCACTACACCAAAGTCCAGATCAAGATTATAATTTTAAAACAAAATATAAAAGGAAACATATGTGAGTTAACTTACTAAACAAAATTACTTCCAAACAAGATTTGGTGATTGCAATGGCAGTCACAAATACTCTATAATGACGGTAAAATTAGTCATCACTAAGAGCCATCATATATTTTATTATTTTGTGACGACTTGAAAATTCCATCACAAAATAGCTTCTTTTTGTAAGTGCAAATAAAAGTCGTCACAAAAATCTATTTTTTAATGATTGTCATGACCGTCATATAATATTGTTTTGATTATTTATTATATTAAAATATTAGTGATAGCTTAAATGCAATCACGAAACGGGTATATCTATAAGTGATGACTTAGTGCGTCACAAAAAGAAAATTTCTTTTGCGTGAAAAAATTGGTGTGATTGACATGACCATCACAATTATAATACATTGATGGCAAAATTAGTCATCATTAAGAGCCATCATATATACTATTATTTTGTGATTGCTTAAAAAGTGCATCAAAAATTACTATCTTTTGTGATTGTTTTTAAAAAACTGTCACAAAATTCCGTCACGTGTTCTTGTTTTTCTAGTAGTGTAAAAATACCAACTGGCGACTCTTACAGTCTAATCGTCGACATATAAATGTCGGACCTTTTCACAACTTATTTTTCCAAACAAATCTCACCTAACATGAGAACACCAAAAGACAATAACAAAAAAGGGACAGTAAAAATCCTGACGTCGATAGTATACTAGAAGAATACGAGGATTATACTTTAAAAAGCTTAAACCATTCTTAATGAACTAGTAGGATTTGGTTATGTATTTGGCAAGCCTAAGTGAAATATGTTAAAGCCCAAAGATAAGTAATGCAAGCACAACATTAGGCACAAAGTTAATTAAACCTAAGACCGAACCCGTGGATTAAACCGATGGGTTACTGGGTGAGAAAAACCCATGGGGCAACCCATGTGGCCCCCCATGGTGAGTCATGACTGGAGATGAGTAGGTTTTTAACATACGATTTATCTTCATTTAGCTTGTTTTATTGTTAGTTTTTTAAATATTTCATGTTGCTTTTGATGGGTTTTTGATTTAGGATATGAAGTGAGCACATCAAAATGCTAGCATTGGAAGAAAATTCAAGTAAAATTTACACATTCTGTAGGACCGGTGAGGAGCGCGCCATGATGATGAGAAAACTTGAAGACGGCGCTTAAGCGCGTGATGAGCTCTTGATCTAGTGGCGCGACCCGTATGCCTTAGGGTTAAAACCAACATACAGCGTCTTGTCTGATCGAAGCAGAGTTGGGTGACTTTTATTGGCTGGAAGTTAAGTGGTGTTGGGAGATGTAACTTTTGTATGTAATATGTTTATATTACGAGTGTGTCAAGGAGTTTATTTCATGTTAATTGGGACTCTATGTCCACAAACTTGTTGGGTTTGACTTGGAGTTTGATTTCCATTAGAATTCTTATGTGATGAGTTTGAGATGGAATAGAATTGAAGTGATGGTGTGGGAGTGAGTTTGCTTATGTTAATTGCTGGAGATTTCTCAAAGGGTACACATACTTAGAGACATACAATTGAAGAGCAAGAATTTGGGGGAACAAGAAAAAGAGGTGATTTCACGAAGATTGCATTGTTGAAGGGCGAGAAGGGTGATGTACTACTATTCTTATTTAATCTCAATTTGTGTATTCAGGATGATGATTTCTTTTATTTATTCAGTATTTAATTCATTAGTTATGAACTAAATTACTTTTTAGGCTTGCAATGGATCTTTAATGTTGAATGACAATTATTATGCCTTGATTTAAGTTTAATAAATTATTAATTCAGTTTATCTACTGTGATTTGTGATTAATTTATGAATTGCTTGATCACCAATTTTATTTGGAATTGTATGGATTCGAGAGATGAGGTATGATTCTAGACCTAGTCACAATAGCATGTGTTCATAAATTCTGTGATTGAATAGATTCTTGATTTATGTTAGGGTAGAGATATTATGTCTAGCATCGCATGTAATCTGGAAAGAACTTGGAATTAAATCCTTTTTAATTAAAATTCATTTAAAGATATAGTGAATTAGTTATTTAAGGTGTTTGGCTTAATTCTATCTAAATTGTGGATTTAAGTTAATATGGTTTTAATGCATCGAGAAATGGCTAATTCTACATGAGTGTTCTTGATTAATAAACTGTGATAATAAATTAAATTAGAATAAGGTGTGATAATTGGAATGATACTTAAAGTGAAGTTGTAAAGCCTAATTCTCCATTAATTGTTTGAAATTAAGGTTTTTAAGTTGTGTTGATTGATTAATATTTTTAGTTTATGAGTTTTATTAATTATCACTTTTAATTTGGTTTAGTTTAATAAAATTGGGTGAATACAAAATTGATAATTGTGAAGGTTAAATTCTTGCTATTCTCTTTGGGAAAGATACTCTACTTATCATTATATTACTTATTGACCACGTATACTTGTGTGATTGTGCATAATTAGATTTTACCTAACAAGTTTTTGGCGCCGTTGCCGGGGAATTAGTATAGATTTTAATAATTTTTTCAATATCAGTTTAATTAGTTCAGTTTTACTTAAACATTTTTTCTTTTTGTTTTGTTCATTCTTTTTTTAGGTTTTTGAAGTTGGTTTATGCAAACACGATCCAAAAATCTAGACTTGCTTCCTTTTGAGGACAACATTGAGAAACGGTTTGAAAGGCTAAGTAAGTGGATTAAGGAGACAAGGGAAGACTTCGAGAATTCTGAAAAAGAAAAAGCAATAGCTGCCAAAGACCAAAAAGCATTGAGAGATTTTGTTACACCTAAGGTGACTGAGATGCAATCGAGTATCATCAGGCCTGCTATAGCTGCAAATACATTTAAGATTAAGCCTGAAACTATTCAGATGATACAGAACTTGGTTCAGTTTGGGGGACTAGCAAATGACAATCCGAATGAACATTTGATCAGCTTCTTGGAGATTTGTGACACCTTTTGTATAATGGGGTGTCAGATGATGCAGTAAGGCTTCACTTGTCCCCATTCACTTTGCGAGATAAGGCGATGAGTTAGCTACACTCTCTACCATCGGGATCAATAACTACATGGGAAGACCTCACTCAAAAATTCTTAGAAAAATTTTTCCCACCAGCAAAGACAACAAAAATGAGAAACAAGATTACCATGTTTGAACAACAGCATGGGGAATCATTGTATGAAGGATGGGAGAGATATAAAGAGTTGCTCATAAAGTGCCCACACCACGAATTACCCAAATGGCTGCAGATGAACACATTCTACAACGGGTTGAACGAAAATCTCAGGACCAGTATAGATGCGACTTTGGGTGGAGCTTTTATGGCAAGAATTATGAGGAGGCGTATCAATTGATAGAGATAATGGCAGCTAACAACTACCAGTGGCCCACGACAAGGATGACATAACCTAAAGTGGCTGGGGTGTTAGAGGTAGATGGAGTGACAGCATTAGCAGCGCAAATTTCAGCGCTATCAAAGAAAGTGGACGCTTTGTCAGGGGTACAGACTCAACATGTTGTAGTTATTTGTGAATTGTGTGCGGGTGAACATCCTACATATCAATGTGCAATTAACCCAGTGTCTATGCAATTTGTGGGTAGTTACAACAGAATTCCATAGAATATGTACCATAATGCATATAATCCGGGGAATAGGAATCACCCAAATTTTTTGTGGAGTAATAACCAGCATCAACAAGCTCCACGACCATCTTATCCCCTAGGTTTCAGAATCAGAATCAACAAACATCTCAACATCAGGAGAGAAAATTAGATTTAGAAGAGATGTTGTCGAAGTATATAACCAATAACGAGGCAGCTATGAAATCTCAAGCAGTAGCCATCAAGAATTTGGAAAATCAGATGGGACAGATAGCTTTTGCCTTGAATAATAGACCTCAAGGAACTTTACTTAGTGATATAGAGAAAAATCCGAAAGGTAATCATGAGCAATGTCAGGCAATTATGTTAAAGAGTGGAAAACAGCTTGAGGGACAGAAAATTGAAAATTTGGCTGCAAAAGATGATAACAAAGAAGGAGAAAACAAGGTGGTTGAGGACAATTATGTGGAAGAAAAGCAAGAAGGGTAAAACAGATAATGAACCAGTAGTGTATCCTCCACCACCATTTCAGTAGAGAATTTAAAAACAAAAGCTAGACAAGCAATTTAGCAAGTTTTTAGAAGTTTTTAAGAAACTCCAAATAAATATTCCGTTCGCAGAAGCCTTAGAGCAAATGCCAAGTTATGCTAAATTCATGAAGGGAATTTTATCAAGGAAAAAGAAGTGGGAAGATTTTGAAATGATAGCTTTAACGGAGGAGTGCAATGCAATTTTACAAAGGAAGTTACCGCCAAAGTTGAAAGATCTGGGGTGTTTCACTATTCCGTGTACAATTGAGAATATGGCCTTCTAAAAGTGTTTATATGATTTAGGGGCAAGTGTAAATCTCATGTCGTTATCAGTATACACCGAATTGGGTTTAACAGCTCCAAAACCGACCAATATTTCTCTATAGTTGGCAGATAGGTCAGTTACGTACCCGAGAGGAATTGTGGAGGACATTTTGGTTAAAGTGGATAAATTTATATTCCCTGCTGATTTCATAATTCTGGATTACGAGGAAGATAAAAATATCCCAATCATCCTAGGAAGACCATTTTTGGCTACGGGTAGAACCCTTATCGATGTGGAAAAAGGTGAACTCACGATGATGGTCCAAGATCAGGAAGTCAAGTTCAATGTGTTCAAGGCAATGAAGTTTCCTACGGATGAAGAAGAGTGTTATCGGGTGGATGTCATTGATCGGATAGTTAAGGAAGACATGGAAAAGAGTTTGGTCAATGATCCATTGGAAATTACATTGTTGGGAGATGAGGATGTGGATGACCCAGAGTTTGTTGATTATTTGCATATGATAGATTCTTTGCCACGAGCAAGCAGATTCAAAGCACTAGTTGAACCATTGCACACAGAGGAAAGAGCCACGACAAGGATGAAACCTTCATTGGAGGAGCCACTACACTTGAGCTTAAGCCACTACCTAAACACCTCAGGTATGCATATTTAGGCAATTCTAATACTTTACATGTTATTATTTCTGTTGCGCTTAACGAATTGCATGAAAATAAGTTGTTGAGAGTGCTTAGAGAACACAAATTGGCTATAGGATGGACAATTACAGATATCAAGGGAATCAGTTCATCCTTTTGCATGCACAAAATTCTTATGGAAGAGGATGCAAAGCCAATAGTGGAACAACAAAGACGGTTCAACCTAATCGTGAAAGAGGTAGTGAAGAAAGAAATTTTAAAGTGGTTGGATGCGGGAATCATCTACCCAATTTCAGACAGTGCGTGGGTCAGTCCAGTTCAATGTGTGCCGAAGAATGGAGGAATGACCGTAAGTGAAGAACGAGGATAATAAATTGATTCCAAAAAGAACATTGACTGGTTGGAGAGTGTGCATGGATTACAAGAAGTTGAATAAAGCGACTCGCAAAGACCATTTTCCTCTACCTTTCATCGATCAGATGTTGGACAGATTGGCGGGACTTGAATTTTATTACTTATTGGATGGATATTTGGGGTATAATCAAATAGTCATTGCCCCCGACGATCAAGAAAAGACTACTTTCACGTGCCCATACGACACCTTTGCTTTCAGGGGAATGTCTTTTGGCTTGTGTAACGCACCCGCAACTTTCCAACGGTGTATGATGGCCATTTTCTCGGACATGGTGGAAAAGAATGTGGAAGTCTTCATGGACGATTTCTCTGTCTATGGAGATGATTTTGATGCTTGCTTGGAAAACTTGGTGATGGTTTTAAAGAGATGCGTAAAGATAAACTTGGTGCTTAACTAGGAAAAGTGCCATTTCATGGTCGAAGAAGGAATAATCTTGGGGTATAAGGTTTTGGTGAAGGGATTAGAGGTTGATAGAGCGAAGTTGGAAACAATAGAAAATCTTCCACCACCAACTACAGTTAAGGGAATCCGTAGTTTTTTGGGGCATACTGGATTTTACCGAAGATTTATTAAAGATTTCTCTAAGATTGCGAAACCATTATGCAGTCTCTTAGAGAAAGATGCAATTTTCAAATTCGATGAGAATTGTAAGATAACATTTGAGTTATTAAAGAAAAAGTTAACTACAACACCAGTTATCGTCGCATCAGATTGGAACAAGCTTTTTGAGTTAATGTGCGATGCAAGCGACTATGCAGTAGGGGCTGTTTTGGGTCAACATCGAGAGAAGATATTCCACGCCATATACTATGCAAGTAAGACACTTACGGAGACCCAAATGAATTACACTACTACAGAGAAAGAGTTACTTGCAGTAGTATATGCCTTTGACAAATTTCAGGTATATTTGATTAGAACAAAGGTGGTGGTTTATACGGATCACTCGGCAATTCGATATCTAATCACAAAGAAAGACGTTAAGCCACGACTCATCAGATGGATATTCCTCTTACAAGAATTTGATTTGGAAATAAAAGATAGAAAGGGGACATAGAATCAAGTTGCAGATCATCTTTCAAGGTTAGAAAATCCAGATAAAGATGGGACAAATAAATGTTTAATCAATGAGTCATCTCTGGATGAGCAGCTGTTTGGGGTCAACATAGAATTTCCATGGTATGCTGACTTTGTTAACTACTTGGTAAGCAACATCCTTCCACCTGACCTTACATGTCAACAAAAGAAGAAGTTCCTATATGACGTCAAATGGTACATGTGGGACGAGCCTTATTAATTTTATTTAAACAGTGCGCAGATAAAATAATTCGCCGATGCGTTCCATATAGCAAAATAAATAGTATCCTGCACGAGTGTCATTCATCTGCATATGGGGGACATTACGGGAGTGAAAGGACAGCGGCCAAAATACTTCAAGAAGGATTCTATTGGCCTACTATATTCAAGGATGCTCATCAGTTCATGAAGAGTTGTGACAGATGTCAATGGATGGGCAACATCTCAAAGAGGAAAGAAATGCCACTCAATACAATCATGGAGGTAGAAGTCTTTGATGTATGGGGAATGGACTTTATGGGGACTTTTCCTCCATCATTAAATAACTTATACATTCTCCTTACGGTGGATTATGTAACAAAATTGGTGGAAATGTAGCACTCCCTACAAATGATGCTAAAGTGGTCATAAAATTCCTACAAAAGAACATATTCACACGATTCGGGACACCAAGAGAAATCATAAGTGACGAGGGAAGTCACTTCTACAACAAAGCATTCACACCTCTCTTGGAAAAATACGGAGTTAATCATAGGATTGTAACAGCATATCACCCCCAGATAAGTGGGCAAGCTGAGGTCTCCAACAGGGAGGTAAAGAGAATTTGAGAGAAGGTAGTAAATCCGAACAGAAAAGACTGGTCTCTAAAGTTGGATGACGCATTATGGGCTTATAAGACAACATACAAGACGCCAATTGGGATGTTTCCATATCAATTGGTTTACAGTAAAGCGTGTCACCTACCTATGGAGCTACAACATAAAGCCTACTGGGAAATTTAGAACCTTAACTTCGACCAAACATCAACAGGAGAAAAGAGGCTTCTTCAATTGAATGAACTTGATGAATTCAGACTACAAGCCAATGAGAATTCGAAATTGTATAAAGAGAAGGTAAAGAAATGGCACGAACAGAAAATCTTACAGAGAAAGTTTGAACCGGGGTAATCAGTACTGTTGTTTAATTCAAGACTGAGACTATTTCCCGGAAAGCTCAAATCTAGATGGTCGGGTCCATTTACTATTAAGAGAGTCTTCCCACATGGCACCATTGAGATTTATAGCAGAAATCCACTCGAAACCTTCAAAGTCAACTGGCAAAGGCTAAAGCACTATTGGGGTGGCGACGTCGACAATGAAGCCATTGCAATCACACTTGCAGATGCACTATGAAATAAGAGGCACCGTCGGGCTTACGACATTAAAACTAGCGCTACTTGGGAGGCAACCCAAGCTCTAATCCTTTTCTATTTTATTTATTACGTACATTTTTAACTTATAGTATAGCTTAGATAATTCTTTTTCTTATAATAATAACTTCATGTTGATATGTTTGTAGGGAATGATGGAAAAATAAAGTCTTCAAGACACTGCACAAACGGCGCGGGCCGCGCCACTTAAAGCGTGTATCCAGCGCGTGCGCGTCAATTCGTCGAGAACATTCTGATCCTCCAGCACATGGCGCGCCACATCAAGCACACAAATGGCGTGGGGCACGCTACCATACTAGTACAAACTGACCTTAAAACGCGGGGTGCGCCATCTCAGGCCTACACACAGTGCGGGCCGCGCCGCTCAGAAATGCCAGGCACTAAAGGTGATCTAATTGCATCCTACTCGACAATAACCATCTAAAAACTCCTTCTTACATACAAACTCCCCACTTCTCTTACAACTCAAACTCTCCCACTACCCCATAAATCCTATAACTTCCACAACTCCGACTACACCATTTCTTCTTCTCCATTCCAACTTCTTCTCCATAAACTCTACAAATCCCAACACATGTTGGTTTTTCATCTCCTATATGAACGCTACCTATTCAAGTTGCCAAATTCATAAAAGATACAAGCAATACACTCCAACACTAAATCTAATTCCTCTCTTACACAAATTCATACAAATTAGGGCATCTTTACAAAGGGGGAAACACACAAAAAAATTCATTGAAGGTAAGCACAAAATTGCTTCATTCTCATTCTTCTTCTCTTTTATTGGTAATTTTTGTGACAACCCGAGAAATTAGATAATTTATTAAAATCTTAAATGATTGCTTTAAGGTCAAATAATAGAACTAGACAGAAAATAAGTGTATGCGCTTGATATTTTTGGGATGGAATTTTGAGGATTTCAAAATTCTATGTAGGATTTTGGAGAATTATTTAGGATTAAGTATATATGTGTATATGTTCTGTGGATATGGTATTATATGTGTTCAGAATATGTGGCTAATGGTCAAGGGTTGACCAAATAAATTTTATCAGTGTCAAACCCTAATATTATTGACGAATGTCAACGTTCAGTTAGAAAACCCTAGCAATGGATAAGAAATCCTAGAAACCGGTTCTGAAACCCTAATTTTAGTTCCGGGAATTCGAAACCCTAATTTGGGAAATCAAAGGCTAAATATAATGGCTTAAGTATTTTTGTGTATATATTAGGGATAACCCTAATTGCTAAATTAGAAAGCCTAACGTTTTGTATAAAACCTTAAGGGATTAAAAGTTATGTGTGTAATGAATATGAATATTATGTATTTGTTTATTTGTTTATTATATAAACAAATAAAAGAAACTAGGTTAATCTAATTATATATTAGGAATGAAATAATTGAATAACTTAAAGGTTATGGTATGGGAGAATATTATTATTTATAATATATACCAATTCTAAGAGATTTATTTTATACATCTCAATTAATTAATTTTATAACCTAATTATAGCAAGTCTAATTGGGTTAAGAAATTAAGTGTATGTATGCAAGGATTTAAATTATAATTGTGTACATGAAAATCCTAATTAAATAATTAGGGAATAATAATATTAAAAGTATTGGACTACGTAAATTTCATGGCCCAAGAAATTAAATTTAAAGTCCAAAAGATTATTTATGGAAAGCCCAAAACATCAATTATAATGGCCCAGAGAATTAAATTTGTAGCCCAATAAGAGAAGGGGTACTTTAAACATTTTGTATAATAGATATTTCACAACTTAGCCATGTGTCAATTTATTTATGAAGCCACATTACTTAATAATCTCCCATATATCTATGTAATGATTAAGGAGAGAGAGAAAGCTAGAGTGGGGTAATATTTATGGGGTAGTTGTGAAAAGACTAAATTGCCCTTCAAATTATAGTGGAAATAACCAAAATACCCTTAGTAGGTGTAAAATTATAAAAATACCCTTTCATCTTATCTTTTACTAAAAGATAAGACTAAATCTTGTGAGTCATCAAAGGAAAGATTTGAGCACATGTGATTTATTTTCAAAGATTTGGCAAGATTTAGTAAGGATAGGAAAGAGAAAGAGGAGATATTGCTAAGATTTTGGTAGGATATTATGTAGATATACATATGTTATATCTAAACATTTAGAGGACTATAAATAGCACCCCCCTCACTACCAAGCAAAAGTTTAATTCATTCTATCTTCTAAAGTTTCCAAAAAAAAACTTAAGAAAATAGAAGGAGAGAGAGAGGGGGCAACCATGAATGAGAGGAAAAAAGAAAGAAGAAACCATAGGTTTTCTCCATACATCTCACCTAAAAGTCCTAGAGAAAGCAAGAGAACTTGAGAGGCTAAGGAAGGGGGAAGACCAAAGTTGTGACGGGTTAAGAGAGCTTATTGAAATTGAAAGCAAGCTAGCTAAGTAAGAGAGAGAGGTTCGGACCAAACAAGAGGAGAGAGATAGGGTTTGATCTTCCATGTTCATTACCTACTTGTGGAATAGAAAAAAGATAATCTCAAAGCAAATGTATAAAACCTTTAATCTTAACTAAGTTTATTTATTTTATTTTGTTTGGCTTGAATCCAAAGCATGAGTTGTGATCTTGAACATTAGAACACTAGATGTACTAGTTAGATGGTGTGTTATGTGTAGATCTAACCATTTTAGATGTTAAAAGTTTGATCAAAAGAAAGAAAAGCAAAGCAGTTTTTAAAGCTTAAGAAAATTAGTGGACTGCTGCCACAAAAAGGAAATTTCGGTATTAGTTACATATTCCAGAAAATTCTGGGCTTTTGATATGTTGTGTTACACTGAATAAGCTTTCCATAGACTCTGAAACGGACTAAATCCGACATCGGAGGAGAGAGTTATGACATTTCAAAGTAGTAGTGTCAAAACTGTCCAACAAGTGCGGTGCAGTCCACTTGAACGGAATTTCTGGGCTGATATGTTCAGAATCTGAAAAAGCATCAGTAGGGAAGAGTTGTAGTCCCAGAAGTTAGCTTCGCGTGGGCTCAAGAATCGCCTAAAAATGTTTTAAAACGAAAATGTTATGACTGTTTTAGCGAAAGAGGGTAAATTTGGGAAAAAAATGAAAACTGTTGCGAGCGGACATTTTTGGGAAAGAGGTCCGAAATTACTGGGTTATAATATTTATAAATACTTTGGTATACCATGTATAACATATCCAAAGTTGGGAATTATTATAACATACCTGACACAATCGATACTGGTGCTCCATGTTTGGAAATTATTTCCTTAATATAAAGTCTAGCTAACTGGTCTAAGTTATACTTGACCCTAATTGGAAAAAAGTGAGCCGACTTCGTCAACCGGTCCACTATCACCCAAATTGCATCATACCCTTTCATTGTAGTTAGAAGTCCCACCACAAAATCCATCGTGATATTCTCCCACTTCTACTCCGGAATTTCCAATGACTGTAATAAGCCACTTGGTCGTTGATGTTCAGCCTTAACTTTTTGACAAGTCAAGCACCTAATCACATACTCAGCTATTTCTCTCTTCATGTTCAGCCACCAAAAACTCTGTCAAAGATCTTGATACATCTTAGTACTACCAGGATGAATTGAAAACCTCAAACTATGAGACTCTTATAAACCTGCTCCTTTAATTCTGTCTCATTCGGAACCCAAATTCTTCCTTCAAATCTTAATAATCCCTCATTATCAAGACTATACTTAATATCTTTTTCATTGGCTAACCGCTCCTTTATCCGGTCACACTCATCAGTTTTGAGCTGCACCCCCTTAACTCTATCTATGATGGTAGATTGCATCTCCGTCGTAAATAGTATATGTCCTGCTTCACTCGGCAACTTCACTTCTAATTCCATCCTAGCCATCTCTGTTATTAACTCAGTTTGAGCCATTAACAATGACAACTTTTCCCGACCCTTCCTACTTAAGGCGCCAAGAACTATGGCTTTTCTAGGGTGATACAGATTTCACAAATGTAATCCTTTATCAACTCCAAACCATCTCCTCTCGATCATATTCAACTCCTTCGTGGCGAAGATATATTTTAGACTCTTGTGGTCCGTGTATATCTCACATTTTTCTCCGTAAAGATAATGTCTCCATATTTTTAAGGCAAAAACTACTGCGACCAGTTCCAGATCATGAGTAGGGTAGACTTTCTCATAATCCTTCAACTACCTAGATGCATTCACAATGACCTTGCCATGCTGCATGAGCATGCAACCAAGTCCTCTATGCGAAGCATCGCTATAAACTACGAAATTTTATGTGTCATCGGGCAATGACAAAATAGGCGCTTCACTCAATCTCTTCTTAAGTTCTTGAAAATTGTCCTCGCATTTATCAGTCCACGCGTATTTCTCCGTCTTCCTTGTCAAGTTAGTCAACGGAGTAGCTATCTTCGAAAAATCTTGGATGAATCTCCTATAGTAACCCGCTAACCCTAGGAAACTTCGCAACTCAGTCGGCATTTTCGGTTGTTCCCAATTCATCACGGCTTCTACCTTCACTGGATCTACCGAAATCCACTCATGGTCAATGGCATGACCTAAAAACTGTACTTTTTCCAACCAAAATTCACACTTAGTGAACTTCGCATACAACTTCTCCTTCCTTAGTGTCTCCAACACTAATCTTAGGTGTTCAGCATGATCTTCTGGCATCTTAGAATAGACTAGAATATCATCGATAAACACCACAATTTAACTTGTCCAAATATGGTTTGAACACTCTTCATTCATCATATCCATAAATGCAAATTGGTGCATTAGTCAACCCAAATGACATCACTAGAAACTCGTAATGACCATAACGAGTCCTGAATGCTGTCTTTGGTACATCCTCCTTCCTAACCTTAAACTAGTGCCCCGTTCTTAAATCTATTTTAGAAAAATACTTAGCCCCTTTCAACTGATCAAAGAGATCATCGATCCTGGGCAATGGGTATTTATTCTTTATCGTTAACTTGTTCAACTCTCGATAGTCGATACAAAGTCTTAACGATCTGTCCTTCTTCTAGACAAACAGTATCGGCGCTCCCCACGGCAAAACACTCTCGGTTGAATGTACTTTCTATCCAATAGTTCTTGTAACTGTACCATCAACTCCTTCATCTCCACTGGCGCCATACGATACGGTGCCCTGGAAATTGGTGCCGCTCCTAGCACGATGTCTATTACAAATTCTATCTCCGTATCCGGCAGAAGACCCGGTAATTCACTTGGAAATACATCGGCAAATTCTCTAACTATAGGTATTTATTCCATGGTTGCTACCACTCTCTAGATATCAACAACATGACACAGATAACCTACACACCCCTCCCTCAAAAATTTCCTAGTTTGTGTTATGGTTAGACAACATGAACGTCCCGACGATCTATTCCTGTAAAATACTACCTGAGGTTGACTTAACGTTTTAGTGTTCACACATTTCTTCTGACAATCTATAATTTCCCCATGGTTAACTAACCAATCCATTCCGAGAATTACATCGAATTCTCCTAACTTTATAAGTATCAAATCAACCAATAATTTACAACCCCATATATCAATGCAACAACTCCTATGAACATCTTCAACAGGAATTATTTCTTCGTTTGCTACCTTAATATTTAAAGGTATAGGCAACTTTTCGGGAAGTAATCCTAATCGTTTAGCAAAATCACATGCTATAAATGAACAAGTAGCACTCGAATCAAACAACACGTAAGCATTTATGTCGTTGATCGGAATAATACCTAGGACGACATCCTCTGATGCAACTGCATCATGGACTGTCATGTTAAAGGTACGGCCCATCGGCCTACCCGGCTATGCTGGACCACCAATAGCTAACTTACCACTATTAGTACCCCTATTCCCATCTGTTCCCTTCTTTGGGCAGTTCTTTGCTATGTGGTCAGTTGACCCACACACAAAGCATCCGTGGTTCTTCTTCGGACTTGGACAATTAGGCTAGATGTGCCCTTCTTGTCCATAGTTGTAGCATACGGCCTTCCCCTTGAGACAGACTCATAAGTGAGTCTTCCCACAGGTTTTGCAGGCCTCCATCCTTCTCTTTAGGTCCCCTTGCTTTACTACGGTATTCCCAGAGCTAAACGCCTTCCTTTCCTGTCCCTCGCCACTACCGCTGGCGCCTTCGATTTTCACTCCCCCGTCCACTTTCCCCTTATTCTTCTTATCCTTGTGGTATTAGCTCAAAGCCTCACTACCACCTTTGGCGATTATAGCCTTCTCTAAAATGGTTCCAAATGAAGTACTTTGGAACACCGAAATACGATTATAGAGCCAGGGTTTCAAGCCCTGCTTGAACCATCGCGCCTTCCTTACCTCGGTATCCACTTGGTGTGGAGCAAACCTTGCCAGTTCATTAAACTTGGCGGCGTATTGGGGAACCAACATGTCCCCTTGTTTCAACTCAAGAAACCGTATCTCCATCCTTCCCTGCATGCTCGTGGGAAAGTAGTTCTCTAAGAATATCTCCTTGAACCTCACCCACGTCAAATTCTTTATCCCGGCCCTAGCCTGATTGGCTTCCCACCAAAAGTTGGCCTCTCCCTTCATAATATAGGTTGCAAAGGCAACTTTCTAGGCCTCGTCAACATTTTCTATCATTAATGCCTTCTCGATTTCTTTTACCCATGTTTGGGCTTCGATAGGGTCCGTAGTTCCTTTGAACTTCGGCGGACCAACACTCTTAAAATCCTTAAAGGTAGTAGCTCGCGCTATTCTTGGATTTACGGGGATATTAGCCCCTGTTCTATTAAATGCAGCTATTAAAAGATTAATAAACTCTTGCATTGGGTTAACCGGACCTCCCTCCGGTTGAGTTACATTAGCTCCTTGGTTAAGTTGTACTCTTCTTGGCGGCATTTTACATTCCCTTCTTTATTATATAGTTATTATTCGATATTAAACAATAACTTCAATCATCCATTGCTCATTATATTTCATAAAAAGGCTTATATTCATTCAATCATTGTAATATAATACTACATCGTTTACATTACACAGCCGAAGCTGATTACATTACTTTCCCGCTATTGCTTTCCAAAAATTGGGATTTACAAAAGACTACCCTTTATTATACAAAAGAGGGTTTTACGTCACTACTAGATACAAAAATATTTACATATCTAAACTACTCTAACCACTACTAAATCACATCTGCCTCAAGGCAGTATTGAAATTTGCCTTGGCAAGACCGACAATAATATCACGGCTGATAGTATGTCACGTCTGCCCTGCTTCTACATGATAACCAGCTACCTGCTGCTGGAAATCAGTATGAGAACTCCTATGTATATAGGACATTCTCCCTATCTTCTGCTGTTTGGTCTTTAGCTCCTCCTTGAGCTCAAAAACTTCATGCTTCAACTCATGGACTTTGTCCTTAGCCAAAATCCTCTCATCGTGTTCCTACTCCCACATGCACTCCACGTTCGTCTTGTCCTCTATAACCGCATGGAGCTCTACCTTCAGCTCCTTAAACTCCTGACAGTAATTGATATTTCTATCCAACACTGACATAAACAGTGGCATCATCGACTCTCCAGGAGCCATCTCTGCTGCTATTGCTACTGGATTAAAGGACACTACTTCCACTTCCTCTTCTATCATACCATCAAATACTAACATGAGGTCAGGATCATCTGAGTCTATAGACTCAATGACAACTATCTCTGGCTCTGCCGTTATGGGCTTCGGTATAACCTCTATTTGGTTCACCGATTCTTCACTAATAGCTTGCACATCTAACTGCATTCCATTTACTCCTGACATCTACACAAAACAATTAAGTTGATTAGTACATGTCAGTAGAATAATAAAAACACATAACATAATCATAATGCATTTTTATAAGGTTATTTTCTTCTTTTACTTCTTTGACTTCTCTTAAGGTTTTTAATCCCTCTTTAAGTTTTATAACCTAATTCTTTGATACCAACCTATGACGCCCCCAAATCCGGGTATCTTCCAACCCAACAAATGGTGCTACACGGTACTACCATTCACACATACATTCAATTGAAAAGTCTCAAATGAACAAATATGTCTTCTATATATTCAAAATAATATTAACATTTCCCCAGGTTCTTTATAACCATTACATTGTTCTTGTCATAATATCTAATATATTACAATCATTTACCCTATACTATTACATAAGTATTCTACGGGTTCGTCTTCGCTTGCCTTATCCTTCTCACGAGAGCCTTCTATCTGCTTCAATCTTAGTTGTGTTCATATGGTTCAAGCAAGAGTGAGAATGACTAGCTCAGCAAGTATGACAATTCTAATAAACAACATGCTTGAAACATAGGAATCTTATATCTTCAATAACTGGACAATAGTTACGAAGTACTATCAATAATTCAAAATAGCACTTCTTTTCCTTCAAAACGTTTTACAACAACAATATTCAGTAAAACATCAATTCCGATCCAAGACCTTGAGCATTTCATAAGTTCTTTTGAAAAGGACATCCCAGTACTAAGTTCATAAGTTTGACATTTATTACGAGCACGGCTAGGTGATCAGCCTATAGTACTCTATGTTGATCAACATTATATTCATTAAACGTATGTACGTTTAAGTTGTGGCAACCTCACGTGCCTGTCGTTTGACGATAAAACATTTTTAGCATACTCAGTCTTCGTTTGAAAACCATGTCAATATAACTTGGTAAACATTGACCATGCTTTGATAGAAACATAATATAAGTCTAGCCGAAAGAGTTGGCTTGGACTTCATCATACAATTCTTCATGTGTAAGAATACATGAATTACAAAGCTTGTCCAGATTGAACTGGAACAAGGGTTAGAATACTTGCCTTTAGCATCTGCTACAGTTAATAACACATTCTTGTTTAAGTCTTTAAGTCTCTACAGTAATGATAACATCACATAACACATTAGGTCATGAATAAACATACATGGTTCCTAATGAATCTTACCCTTCTTCTCAATCTAATTATGACTTAAATTTGTCATTATTGGTTCTGACTTTTTGTTATGTCGTTCTTACATTAACATACAATTGACTTACGTTAACCTTAATTGATAATACTTAAGGTTTAAACATGTCTTAATAATATTTTAATCAAGCCTTAGTTCATTACTAATGAGTTACCATTCATGTCCTACTTGTAAAACTTCTTCACTGGCTAAACCCTAGGATTGGCACCGCGACGCCGATCATTGCTTCTTTTAACTTCATGACTGCGGCGTGGGGTTAGCAAGATCGACATCCGGTCTTGGCTGCAAGCACCACATATAACCCTCAAGTTCGCTGGCAGGCCGACTTTCTACAAGATATGTTATTAGATCAGATATATAGTATATAAATACCACCAATATACCTTGGGTTGGCATCGCGGCGCCACCTCTGTGCACCAGAAAAATTTTACAGACTTTTAACTTTGCAAAATTCCCAAAATCGTAACTTCTTCGTTATAAGTCCGAATTGGCTCGTTCAAGAGCCTAAAGTTCAAAAATTATATACTCTACGCGTTCATGCAATAATTTATCTATTTGACTTTGTTTACTAAAATGTCACCTATTAATTCATTTTTAACGAAAACGATAAACTTTCGTGAACGTTCAACGCTCGTTTCTTCTTTCTAAGTCGAAATCCGGTCATTTTTGAGTCCACAACTCTATAATACCAAATATGACTTGTCTCCATCGAAAACCAACGTTTTTGAGTTCAAACACAAAATACGACTTCCATTCCGAGAATTTCACGAATTCGACGATTATTGTCCAATCGTGTGAATTCTGGCGAAAATTTATTACTAATGATTTGATCATGTTCTAAATGGATTCTAACCATCATATGAACATTTTAAACTACAAGTTACATCAATTTATTTTCAAGTTAGGTTTGGACTTATTCTTCATAAGTTCATGACTTAACAACTTATAAACTACCAATTTTCATTCCTTATAACTTATTATAGATTTAAGTCCTTTAATCAACATTCTCACATCTTATCAAATATACTAACTTCATATGATAAACAAATGACAAGTTCTTCATAAGTTCTTCATAAGTTTATAACTTATTTAGCTTCAAGTTACTTATTCATGACTTAATCAGCTTAAGTCCATTGCTTATTCAATTCTTACATATTCTTAGAATACATGCTTATTAAGTTACACTTCTCTTATCACCCTACAATGATAGAGATGGATAATTATTAGGCAAGAGTCTTACCCTTGATGAACTAGTCTTCTTCCTCTTTGAAAATCTAACAAAGGATGTTTGACTTATATGTGCTTATTCTCTCTAACCAATAAGTTGCTTTATAAGAGAAGTTGTTGGTTGAAAATAACAAGCAACAATGAAAATCCTAGCCTTCTATTTATAGGAAAGCCAAAGTGAGGGCATAAGAGTCATTAGGACATCCCACCTCCTTTAATCACCTCCTCACTATTAATTACTTGCTAAGCACAACACTTATCTCTTACTTGGTCCTTACTTAAAGTACTTGGCTATCACACAAAGGTCTTACCCACCAAGATAACCCATATCAACCTTGGTTTACTCCATTGATCATGGCTAACCCATTGGATCTTTACATTAGGCTTAAGTTAACTAACTTAGTTTATTCCTATTCGGCTTGCATTAAATAAATTTGGGCTTCCACCTTCATTCTTATTGGACTCTTCAATTGTTACACAATCCAATTAGTCCATTCCATTTAACTAAAAGTCTTATAACATATATTATGCATATAATTCTCGTATTCTAGCTCGTATATTAATTCGTAATATACATTATACCATCATTCATACATACCCGTATAATACTTCATATTATACTTGTATTCGTTCATTCATACAATACATAAGTATCATATGACCATTACATTTAATTTTTAGTACTTAATTTTCTTAACATTAACAAACTAAGTCCGCATGCAAAAATATTACGTTTTCCATACTTAGATTATTATTACATAATCCATCTCACCTTGATATTATAACGTTACGTATTTCTCGGAAGTTCAAAAATAATTCCCAAGCGGAAATTGATGAATAGTGTTTTTCAAAAAATTTCTCGGAAAACTTTTATTTTTGTCTTGGAAATTCAAACACTTTAATTCTCTCACGTAGTTAAAATACTACGACATTCCGACGTTCCGACGTTTCTAGGTTATAGAACGACATTCATCTTACTAACACATAATAATAAATAAATAATATTATTTTATTCATTATAAAAGTATTTACAAAAGGTTCGATCAGAAATGTAAAGCCCCCAAATCCAAGTACTTGAAACCGGAACCCGGCGCTTCACTATACCATTTCTATGAACGAAATAATACTAATAATAATAACAATAATATAGATAACAAACTTAATTTACATAATTATCAGAGTCTAGTTCCCAAGTACATAACCATTAAACATTCATTACAATACATGATATAATATATATATATATATATATATATCATTCTCATCTTAATAAAACCAAACTATTACATAATATATAGCATAACACTCATTCAGCAACTTTCCCTTTTCCTTTGTTCTTAGCCGAGCCCTCTGATTGTTCACACTTAGCTGAAAACATTTAAATTAAGCAAGGATGAGCATTTGAGTGCCCAGCAAGTAATAACAATTATAAATATTAGCTGAAAGGATTAAATATTTTCTTTGCACTACCCTTCTACAACAAATCAATAGTTGTGAAGTAATCTGAACCGATAATAATAACATAACAACTCTCTATCCAATTTTTGAAACTACGTACTGACTATAAATAGGGTTAAGGTGACATACTATGAACATTGTTTTCAATTTTCAAATAGGTTTAGCAGAACTTCATCCGCAAACCGTCATAACTTACGGGCACGGGGAGTGATCAGCCCGTTATGCCCTGTATTAACCAATACTACATCCAAGAACGATATTATCGTTCACTCTGTCTGCCTTGGGCGCATAAAATTTTTTCCATGTTCGGGATGTTCATACTTAGTCGGGAATCCGAACTAAAACAATTTGATTGGATACAAAAAGGTTTTATCATATTCAACGATATTTCTAAATCCGTGTCTACCTGATCAAATAGCTTAGGCGACTTTTACTTACTGTATACATACTGGCAATAAATAGGTCTATATATATATATATATATCAACATGTGATTAAATACAATGATTATCCAAGTGGGGACACTTGTATAATCATAATTAGAAATTAACGAACAGAATAAATATCTGAAAAATAATATAATACCATGTTGATAATCAATGATCGGATATAATATATATAACAATAGGGTTAATAATCTGGTACAATAATACTATAATTCTGAACCTTTCTTACTCATGTCCATTGCATAAAGAAAATGCAAAGGTAGAATACTTGCCTAGTTTGCTGCTTACAATACGCAACTTAGTTTTTATCTTTCGTATAACAACCTATCAGTAATAAGATCATTTCACTAATTAGAATAACATATCGTAGCACATAATACTACTTATTGTAGTCAGCACATAGCCTAATCACATTACCACACATGTTCAACAGTCATTTGATCACAAACAAACACATATCTAATCAAATTATCTAAGTCCAGATCAATTTATAAAACATGTCGGCGTACCGACAGCTTTATCGGGTAATTATCAAGTCTAAGACTCTATTCTAAAGTTCAATATCTAAAAGTATCTGTCATATTATTTTTAAATGACTTATAATAATTTTGAAACATTTATTATAAATTATCATGAATTTTCAAACACCAAAATTATTATTAAATGATTTAAATATTAAACAATTCTATTATCATTAATATTAATCTATTAATGAAACCATTGCCAAAATATTAAAGTTATTTATAATAACTCAAAATATTTTTAAAGTATTAATATTTCCTTTAAATGGTTTTTAAAACATTTAAAATCATTTTTAAATAATTGCCATTAATATTTAAATATTAATGTATCATTTATCAAAATATTAAAAGTCATTAAGTATAACTTAAAATATTTTTAATTCATTTATATCCTTTTAAATTAATAAAACCATTTTATAACCATTTATTTAATATAATTATTAAATAAATTTAATATCATTACTATTAAATTAATATCATTAATATTAAACTATTAATGAAATTTTCCTTTAAATATTAAAAGTTATATTTTATAACTTAAAATATCTTTAAACACTTTATTTTCATTTAAAATGATTTTTATAATATTAAAATCATTTTAAACTAAATTATTTAATATAATTATTAAATAACTTTAATATCATTAATAATAATTAATTAATGAAATTTACCTTTAAATATTGAAAGTTATATTTTATAACTTAAAATATTTTAAAATTATTTTAATATAATAAAATCATTTTAATTAATTTATTTAATAACTTAATTATCATTAATATTAATTTATTAATGAATTTCATCCCAAAATATTAAAAGTAATTAAAAATAACTTAAAATATTTTCTTATACCATAATATAATTTTAAATGATTTTCAAGTATTAAAATTATTTTAAATAATTTATTTAATATAATAATTAAATAAATTAAATACATTTAATATTTCAAAAATATTAATTATTTATGAAATATATTAAATATTATTAAAAACTATTTTTCATACTTTAAAATAATTTTTAGTAATTTAATTTGTATTTTTAATAATTAAAAACTAATTTTCTATAATTATTTAATAAAAATATAATTTTCAGAAATTAAGTGTCGCTAAAGACTACCTATAGCGACAAAACCGTCGCTATAGGTGTTCTTCATGATCTTCGTCAAAACCAAGAAAATCATGTCAGTTACCGAGTGGATCAGTTTGACCTAGCATAGATCTTGGATCTTAAAGTTTCTGGGCATGTTGTTAGTCAGATAGTGTAGTGCTAGTGCAAGACTACAAGATCCAAAAACAAACATGATCAAACAACACATAACCAAAGAGATCCGAGCCTCCAAAGTGGTTGTCAGAGCTGTTCTTCATTTCTGGGTTTGCCCAGAAATGAAGAATAGTTCGACGGCCCTACTTTAGGCTTCCACAACTTGAAATCCTATTGATGTTATAGTGATTTAATGCTTTCAGTGTGTAGCTAGCATGACAAGGAAGAGATTTAATACATTATATCACCAAAACACCAACAGATCAAACAAATATAAGTTGGTCAAACCATGTCGAGACAATGACATTTCAGCGTTTTTCCGGGTTACCCGAAAATGACTTTTCATGTTCGTCTCTAAAACTTGGTTTGATCGTCCACTACGATCCACCTATTTAATGAGTAGGAGATTTTAAGGCATAAACATGTAGTATAACCTACATACTATAACTTAGATACATCAACAATATCCAAAATGACTAACAACAGAAATATATGGGCGTTAGAAAATGTTGTCGACTGCTTTTACAGGCGCGTAATATGGTTACCCGAAGCGCCCGGATTATGGCCGAATCAACGGCTTTTGACCATTAATAATTTGCAATCTAGAGCAGATATAAGCTTGATGCTTGATCAAAATCAAGGAAAACATATCAGACTACAATATCAAACACTTAAAACACCAAATAAATAAACACACTGAGATCTAGAAGGCCTGACATTCATTGTTAGATATCAAAAACAAAAATTTTTAGTTTTTGTAAAACCTCAAATCTGAGCCTCTAGATGGTATGAATCTAACATCTAGCAACCCTGATTATCATTATACACTATATATAACATGTTTAACACAAAAAAACTAACATCTAAAAACAAATTAAAGGTTAGATTATAGCTTAGGGTTTTATACCTTTCTAAGAACAATTTTGATTCTAGGGTTCTGAGTTTGATATGGGTGTTAGTGGGGCTGGTTTTGGGACTGAAATGCCTTGATGTTTTCGGAGGTTTAAGCTTGAGAGAGTAAGGATGAGAGTTGTGCAAAAATTAGGCTAGCAAATGATTTTTCTCTCTCTCCAATCTATAAATACAAGTCTTAGATGCATCTATGGCTGAGCATAAACTAATGTGTTGGAGGTTTTATGTCACAAGTAGTTTTTAAAGTAGTTCACCAACTAAAGCGTTGGCAAAAATTGCAAGTTTACTAATAAATAATACAAGAAGGGCAAAATGGTCATTATGTTTGTAATTTTAATGGCCAAACTGCAAACTTAACACACCCTTAGGGTTTGACCCTTAGGTTTTAACCCTAAGGTTTACTATGTAGAATTTGTAGGACTTCCAATTAGGGTTTCTACAAAATAAAAATTTTAGTTTCTAAAATTTGTAATTAGGGTCTCCAATCTATAAATACAAGTCTTAGATGCATGTATGGCTGAGCATAGACTAATGTACTAGAGGTTTTGTGTCACATGGAGTTGTTAAAGTAGTTCACCAACTAAAGTGTTGGCAAAAATTGTAAGTTTCCTAATAAATAATACAAGAAGGGCAAAATGGTCATTATGCTTGTAATTTTAATGGCCAAATTTTAAACTTAACAAACCCTTAGGGTTTAACCCTAAGGTTTAGCATATAGAATTTGTAGGACTTCCAATTAGGGTTTGTACAGAATAAAAATTTTAGTTTTTAAAATTTGTAATTAGGGTTTCCTTAATTAGAATAGGTTTCTAATTACCTTATATATGAACATTAGGGTATTATTTACTAATTATAATTAACCTTGCTAATTTTTGATATTAGGGTTTACAATTTAGATAATTAGGGTTACCAACTCATAATCAGGGTTTCTAATTACTAAATTAGGGTTCTAGTCATTAGAGTTTTAAATTACTAATTAGGTTTTCCCTAATTAGCAATAAAATCTATCATGCATGATATTAATCACATTAACACAATTTATGACTGCTCATAAACATCGGTTTAAGTTTTAAATTAGGGTTTTTTAACAATAAATTAGGGTTTAACAACTTGAAATTAGGGTTTTCTAAATATTAAATAGGGTCTACCTAATTAATCATACAGTTATATAACGCACAACATAAATCATATAATACAGTTATTTAACAGTCTCGAACTCATAATTGAGTTTCAAAATAAGGTTTAACCAAGTAATGCTAAAGTTTTGACATTATACGTGTAAGACCCCAAAATTTTTAAATAAAAAAGAATTTCCTTTATTTATTATTTTGAAATAGTAAGGGTTGATTTGATTAATGTGGATAGTTAAGGGTTAAATATGCAAATATTTCAAAATAAGCAAGTGGTTATAAAATATTCATTATCGTGGGGAATATTCGTTTGGTGGTGGAATATTAAATGCTTTGTCGGGGAATATTAAATGCAATGGTGAAGCGACCATGTGTAGGCCCCATAACGGAAAGCGATTAGATGAAGAAAGCAGCAAATATAAGTTGTTTTTAAATAACGGCGTAGTTATTCTGTTAACACTATTGGAATACCGGTGGTTAAAACACGATGTCTGGCGTTGTTGCAGAGTAGCACCGCGTATTGCACCAATTATTGATTCTTACGTGAAGGCACTACTCAATAATGGTTACGATAATTCTTGTTCGATTATTTTATTGAGTTAATAATTCTTTGCGTTGATATTTTATATTCTTTGTTGTTTCAATAATTGTCATTACACGGTATCTTTCATTATCGAAGCAATAATTCATATTATCCCGAATAATATTATTAGATAACATTATTGGCAATGTCTAGAAAGTTACATCTAAGGAGAGGTTTGGTCACCTAATTGCAATGGCGCCAAGATGAAGAAATTCTTATTGAAAGCCCCTCTTTCTGAGAACCGGTTTGGTTGTCGATATTGTGATTACATAATATTATTTGTGAATAATTAATTATTGATTTATATGATGAGGAAAATATTGATTTTATGTGGATATAGATGGAGAAAATTTTTAAAATGACAATTGTTGAAAATTAATATTTTATCTTTTTCTCGATAAAATAATTCATTTAAATATATTATTTTAATAATATATTAATTGGTGATATTTTTACAACGAATGTGGGATATATGAGTATATCTGAGGAGGAAGAGTATTTTTGTTGCAATAAATGTTTAAAACATGTTAAACATGTCGGTGGACCCCATTTATTGATTGAAATTTGATTATAACTTTGTAAAATCGCCCGTTTGTGGATTTCGGTCAATTTCTATTTGGAATTTGGAAAACTTTCTTTTGCAAAGTTGTAGAGAATTGAATTTCCTATAAAAACTCATGAGATTCGAATTTTCTGATGAAAGGGCTATTTATTATGAATTATTGAAGTTCAAAGCTCAAAAATAATTGATTTTGGAAGTTTAAAATATTTAAAATAGGAAAAACGTTTTTGGAATGTTTAGGTGGCCTCATTTAACATGTGTAGGAGCTGAATTCAGTTGGCAAGTGTGCGTATGAGGTTTTGGAAAATAAATATTAATAATTTATTAAATTTTCTGCTTTGGTGTTCTAAGCATTTTCCTATAAATAGGGTGCTTAGGTTAGAATTGAAAATCACACCAGAAACTGAAGTTTTCTCTCTCTATATTATCGAGCGTATTCTTGTGAGTATTTTGAGTATACTTTGAGTATTGCTATACGGTGCAAGTTCAAGTCATAGCTTTATATCCTGTTTTGACTAAATCTTGTCTTTTCGAGGTAAGGGATATTATTTTTTTTAGTAATGATATTATTTCTTCAATATCATTATCCTAAAATATTGGTTGGAACTTTTATCAAATTTGGAATTTTTTCATGTCGGGGTTACTATTCATGAGTTACTATTCACGAGTTACTATTCATGAGTTACTATTCACGAGTTACTTATTCACGAGTACTATTAAGCTTCAAGCGTGAAGATGTTTTTGTGAAATTTCTATCTTTTGGTGTCGAGTCACTATTCACGTATCTGGCCTTATTCACGTATCTGGCACTATTCACGTATACGGTACTATTTACCGAAAAATAAAATTTCTTCTTTTAATCCAAAACATCTATTACGGATACTAACTTTCGATTGTATCCATGTTTTGATCATTCTTGAATTTTACACCACTATGATTATTTTTGAGGAATTTTTTGGCGTGGATAAAACCAAGTACTGAATCCTTAATCCTTAATCCTTGTCATTTTGTTTCACTGGATTCGTTTCTTTAAAATATTTTTCATCATCCTCGATCTTAAATGATGATATTATTGAATATCTTTGGCTTTGTAGTCAAAGATGAATGATTTCTGAAGAATATCTTTGGCTTTGTAGTGCAAAGATGAGCAGTGTTGAGATGAACATGGCCGATTGATTAATATCTTTGGCTCAGAGTGCAAAGAAGAAGCAGTGTTTTAAATGAACATGACCCGGTGATGAATATCTTTGGCACATAGTGCAAAGATGAATATTTGATTCGGATGTATATTGATTGATGTTACTGGGATAAAATATTGATGATGGACCGTTAAATTCATAGATTATAGTAGATTTCATTCTCTACGTAACTCTTCTATGAATTATTATTATTTCTCATGCGAATATATTGATCTGAAACTTGTTGTCTATTGTATTCTATCGATTTTCCTGTTGAAGACTAACGATAATTTGTTGTATATTATCTTAGTCATAATATTCTTTATCGGGCTAGTTAAGCTCACCCTTTTCCTTGTTGGTCCATTTTTCTTCTCGGAGGCGAGAATGTAGCGAGTACTAGTCGGGGGATGGAATGAAGGTTCTAGAGAGAGTTGTTTAGTAGTCCTCACCATTTTGTAAAATAATGAATCAATAATTATGATGGGGATTTATTTGCATGTGGATATTGTCTAGAAGAAAATATTATATTTAAACTCATTATATATATATTGTCGTATTTCACACGACATTTGTATTATTGAAGTTGTAGTTTGCTTTTTGTACCATGTATTTGGTGACTCAAAATGGGTGTTGTGTATACCTATTTTGGGGGCGTCACAGTTGGTATCAGAGCTTAGGGATATGATCTCTGGCGGAGATCGGGAATAGAACTAGGAGGGAGAGCGAGTAAATCCTTCGCTAGTGTGTCCTACCTAAGCTTATTTGTTGGTTGGTCATATTATAGGGTATTATGTGATATATTGATTTATTTAATTAACCCTTGTTTTATGATAGTTTTTAAGAATGGTCTGCGAGAACGTTAACAATGGAGTGAATGAGATCGTGGAGACACACCTCTAATCGCCAACCAGGATAATGTGATGTCAGGCGAAGAAGGAATTAGAGATATCCATGTGGTGAGTGAAGAATTTATAGTTTCACCCGAGATAATCGCAGAGGTAACAGCTGAGAGTGAGGAAGAAGAGGAAGAAGAGGTACCTGAAGAGAGTTTATTAGAGGTATTTTATGATCAAAATATAGAATTGCAAAATCGTATTCATGAGTTAGAAGAAGCGGGCTAAAGAATTGCGAGCGATCGTGGAGCAAAAGGATGCAATGATTCAAGCTTATGTTACCCGATCGTGATGCTTGAATGAAAGCACTCTTTGACGAGTATAAGATGATAAAAATTTGGAATCGAAATGAAAAGAAGAAATAAGCGAGCAGTGAGAATGAGTGATGCATGGGTAAAAAAACGCACGACGCGTTGATGTTATGGAAAGAGATGTCCAATCTAAAAAGAGAAGATTTAACGATGACGGGAAGACGTCGGCATCAACATCAGCACCATCAACAAATTCTAGGGGAAGAGAACGATCGCCAGTTAGATGCTACAGATGTGGAGAGGAGGGACATATAAGGTCAAACTGTTCAAAGCCTTCCAAGGTATGCTATAATTGTGGAAAAGGTCATATCGCTCGAGATTGTACGATATCAAAACCCAGTCCAGCGTGAATGGTGACTCAAAAGGATGTCCCAGAAAAGTCAAAGTCAACGATTCCGGGAAGAGCGTTTGTTGTGACCGGTCAAAAATACGAGGAACCCGAACGAAGTTAGCACGGGTTAGTTAATTATAAATTCTTGCGAAGTTTATACCGGTTCTACCCATTCTTTTATCTCTCTTGCTTGCGCTCAACGTTTGAACTTGACTACGGAGAAATTAGACTTTGACCTATTTATGGAGAATCCGTTAGGAGAAACTTTCATTACATCTGTTGTTTAGAAATCTTGTTTGATTCAGGTTGGCACTATCACATTACCTGTTAACCTTATTTCTATAGAGATATTTGTTTTTGATGTGATTTTAAGGTTAACTACTCATCATGCCGAAATTGATTATTTTCGTAAGGTTGTTAGTTTTCATATTCCTAAGCAACTTTGTTATTCAATTCAAGCAATCAAACCATTGTAGTCAAACATTTTCATATCAAGCCATAGAAGTCATTCGTTTATTACGGATGTAAAATTTTCTTAGTCCATGTTATGGATTTGAATAAAGACACGTCGATTTGAATAATATTCTGTTGTTATTGATTTTTCCGACGTATTTCTGAAGAATTTCTTGGCTTACTCCCAAAGCTCGATATTAAATTTTGTATCGACTTTGAACCCGTACAAAACTCATTTCTAAAATCTCATATCGAATGGCTCTATTGAACTTGAGGAGTTAAAAATTCAACTATAAATTTGGTATCTAAGCCTTTATCTTGTGACTTCCTTTGTGGAATTCACTAAGCGAACTCTCTGTAGGGGCGTCATATTAGATGCGATAGTAAAGCGATAGGTGTCATTGTGACGTGCTATCCAAGATTGGGATATGAGTCACGATTGAGAGCAACCTAAGTCGATTATCGAAAGACGTAGCTTTCTGAGGCTTAGTTGGTTATTATCGGAGATTCGTTGAAGGATATTCTCGAATCGCTATTCCATTAACGTGGTGACTCGAAAAGATACAAAATTATTATGGAGCGAGGAATGCGAGAAGATTTTCCAAGAGCTCAAGAGGCGACTCATTTCGCACATGTTACGATCATGCCATCCTGGAAAAGCGACGTGGTAGGTGGCGTGATGAGTAGAAGATCATATCTTGAGGACGCAGAGTGCGATGATGTCAAGTATACGATAGAGCCAACTTTAATAGAAAAAGTTAAGGTTGCTCAAGCCACCAATCTTGAAATGATGCGTATGAAGAAGAAAAGTACAAGAAGGAGCTATTAGGGCGAGAATTGATGAAGAAGGAATACTTGAGTCCACTCTAGACTTTGTGTTCCTAACGACTACGATTTGAAGCATAGAATCATGATGGAGGCACACAACACATTGTTTGCAATCCATCACAGGAGTACCAAAATGTATTATGATCTTCAACATATATTTTGGTGGAGCAATATGAGGAGAGAGATCGCGTAGTTTATCTCGAGATGTTTAACTTGTCAACGTGTAAAGGCGGAGCATCTCGTACCTAAGGGTCCGTTGCAACCACTTGAGATTCCGGAATGGAAGTGGGAACACATTACTATGGATTTCGTTATGGGTCTTCCTACGGTTTCTCAAGGCATCAATGTTATTTGGGTTATTGTTGATAGATTAACCAAGTTTGCTCATTTCTTGCCGATACGGGAGACTTATTCCCTTGAACGTCTTTCTCGTATGTACGTAAATGCGATTGTGAGATTGCATGGCATGCCAGTATCCATAGTTTTAGATCGTGACCCAAGATTCACTTCATGATTTTGGGTTAGTTTGTAGAAAAGCTATGGGCACAAATTTGATTCGGTTTGTCATACCATCCTCAAACGGATGGGCAATCGAAAAAGGACTACTCAAACTCTTGAAGATATATTAAAACTCATGTCCTAGATTTCAAAGGAAGTTGGGATAAGTACTTGCCATTGGTGGAATTCTCATACAACAATAGTTATTAAACAAATATAGGCATGGTTCCATTCAAGCATTATATGGACGAAAATGTCGTTCTCCAATATGTTGGGATGAGGTGGGTGAAGCAACATTGTTGGGACCCGAGTTAAATACGATATGACTACAAAGAAAAGATCCAAATGATTCGACAACGTGTACAAAGCGGCACAAGATCGACAAAAGAGTTATGCGGATCTTCATCGAAAGGGCGTGGAATTTAATGTAGGGGATCATGTATTGTTGCGAGTTGCTCCATGGAAGGGAGTTACAAGATTTGGGAAGAGAGGAAAGCTCAATCCACGATTTATCGGTCCATTTTAAATTTGTTGACCGAGTAGGAAATGTAGCCTATAGACTTGCATTACCTCCGGTATGTCTCAGTATTCATAATGTATTTCACATATCTCGTACTTAAATAATATGTGAAAGACCCGAACCACGTTATAGAGTTAGAACCGGACGAGATAGCCGAAGACTTAACATATGAGGAGGTACCTGTCAAGATTTTGGATAGGAAGGAGCATGTCCTACGCGCAAAGGTTATATCATAAGTTAAAGTTTTGTGGAAGAATCATGCTATAGAGGAAATGACCTGGGAGTTGGAAACGAAAATGAAAGCGAGGTATCCTCACCTTTTCGAAACACCAGTGCGTCGTCGTCGATTTCGAGGACGAAATTTCATAAGGAGGGAGGTTTTAAGACCGAAAATTTTTAAATAAAAGGAATTTCCTTTATTTATTATTTTGAAATAGTAAGGGTTGATTTGATTAATGTGGATAGTTAAGGGTTAAATATGCAAATATTTCAAAATAAGCAAGTGGTTATAAAATATTCATTATCGTCGGGAATATTAGTTTGGTCGTGGAATATTAAATCTTTGTCGAGAATATTAAATGCGACCAAGACACCATGTGTGGGCCCCCATAATGGAAAGCGATTGGATGAAGAAAACGACAAATATAAGTTGTTTTTAAATAACGGCGTGGTTATTCACCGTTAACACTATTGGAATACCGGTTGGTTAAAACACGATGTCTGCGCGTTGTTGCACAAGATAGCACTTGCAGTATTGCACCAATTATTGATTCTTACGTAAGAAGGCACTACTCAATAATGGTTACGATAATTCTTGTTCGATATTTTATTGAGTTAATAATTCTTTGCGTTGATATTTTATATTCTTTGTTGTTTCAATAATTGTCATTACACATTATCTTTCATTATCGAAGCAATAATTCATATTATCTGAATAATATTATTAGATAACATTATTGGCAATGTCTAGAAAGTTACATCTAAGGAGAGGTTTGGTCACCTAATTGCGGCCATGATGAAGAAATTCTTATTGAAAGCCCCCTCTTTCACAGGAACCGCACAGTTGTCAATATTGTGATTACGTAATATTATTTGTGAATAATTAATTATTGATTTATATGATGAGGAAAATATTGATTATATGTGGATATAGATGGAGAAAATTTTAAAAAATGACAATTGTTGAAAATTAATATTTTATCTTTTTCTCGATAAAATAATTCATTTAAATATATTATTTTAATAATATATTAACGGTGATATTTTTACAAATGAATGTGGGATATATGAGTATACAAGGAGGAAGAGTATTTTTGTTGCAATAAATGTTTAAAACATGTTAAACATGCTCGGTGGACCCCATTTATTGGTTGAAATTTGATTATAACTTTAAAATTGCCCGTTTGTGGATTTCGGTCAATTTCTATTTGGAATTTGGAAAAACTTTCTTTTGCAAAGTTGTAGAAATTGAATTTCCTATAAAACTCGCATGAGATTCGAATTTTCTGATGAAAGGGCTATTTATTATGAATTATTGAAGTTCAAGCTCAAAAAATAATTGATTTTGGAAGTTTAAAATATTTAAAATAGGAAAAACGTTTTTGAATGTTTAGGTGGCCTCATTTAACGTGTGTAGGAGCTGAATTCAGTTGGCAAATGTGCGTGAGGTTTTGGAAAATAAATATTAATAATTTATTAAATTTTTACGCTTTGGTGTTCTAAGCATTTTCTTATAAATAGGGTGCTTAGGTTAGAATTGAAAATCACACCGAAAAGCTGAAGTTTTCTCTCTATATTATCGGCGTATTCTTGTGAGTATTTTGAGTATACTTTGAGTATTGCTATACGGTGCAAGTTCAAGTCATAGCCTATATCCGGTGTTTCAACTAGAAGTATTGTCTTTTCGAGGTAAGGGATATTATTTTTTCGTAATGATATTATTTCTTCAATATCATTATGCTAAAATATTGGTTGGAACTTTTATCAAATTTGGAACTTTTTCATATAGGGTTACTATTCATGAGTTACTATTCACGAGTTACTATTCATGAGTTACTATTCACGAGTTACTTATTCACGAGTACTATTAAGTGAAGCGTGAAGATGTTTTTGTGAAATTTCTATCTTTTGGTGTGTCGGAGTTACTATTCACGTATCGGACTATTCACGTATCTGACACTATTCACGATATCTGGTACTATTCAATAGAAAAATAAAATTTCTTCTTTTCGTCCAAAACATCTATTCTGGATACTAACTCTGATTGTATCCATGTTTTGATCATTCTTGAATTTTACACCACTATGATTATTTTTGAGGTATTTTTGGGCGTGGATAAAACCAAGTACGAATCCTTAATCCTTAATCCTTGTCATTTTGTTTCACTGGATTCGTTTCTTTAAAAATATTTTTCATCATCCTCAGTCTTAAATGATGATATTATTGAATATCTTTGGCACAGAGTCAAAAGATGAATGATTTCTGAAGAATATCTTTGGCACATGAGTGCAAAGATGAGCAGTGTTGAGATGAACATGACCGATTGATTAATATCTTTGGCACATGGTGCAATGATGAACAGGTGTTTAAATGAACATGACCAACTGATGAATATCTTTGGCCTGTAGTGCAAAGATGAATATTTGATTCCAGATGTATATTGATTGATGTTACAGGGATAAAATATTGATGATGGACTGTTAAATTCATATATTATAGTAGATTTCATTCTCTACGTAACTCTTCTATGAATTATTATTTCCGCTGCGAATATTGATCTGAAACTTGTTGTCTATTGTATTCTATCAGATTTTTCCCTGTTGAAGACTAACGATAATTTGTTGTATATTATCTTAGTCATAATATTCTTTACTGGGCTAGTTAAGCTCACCCTTTTCCTTGTTGTTCCATTTTTCTTCTCGGGGAGGCGAGAATGTAGCGAGTACTAGTCGGTATGGAATGAAGGTTCTAGAGAGTTGTTTAGTAGTCCTCACCATTTTTGTAAAATAATGAATCAATAATTATGATGGGGATTTATTTGCATGTGGATATTGTCTGAAGACAATATTATATTTAAACTCATTATTATATATTGTCGTATTTCACACGACATTTGTATTATTGAAGTTGTAGTTTGCTTTTTGTACCATGTATTTGGCGACTCAGAATGGGTGTTGTGTATACCTATTTTGGGGGCGTCACAATACGCATAATTGACCAACCATTATCAATACGTACATACAGTACATATTTATAGCACTGAAAAATCAAAATATAAATAAAATTATATTATTATTCTCATTCCTTAATCAAAATCTAAAATTAGGGTTTGGATTCCATATCGATTTATCTTTTATATTTACCCTTATTAATTAAGGTAAAATAATTAACTTAATAATGCACTTCAAATTCATATAATAAAATAATTATTATAATTATTATAAAAATCTTTTCATATATTAGTTAAATAATATATAATTATATTTTCATGGAAAATAATTAATAAAAATATTTCTACTATAAAATTAATTATTATAAGAATATAATTTATAATAATCAATAATTCTAAAATTAAATTATTTGCAATAATTATTGTAATAAATAATTTTTTATTTATCACATACATATATATACACATTACCTAGCACATACTTCCACATTTATTAATAAAAAAAATTATACGCAAAATTTTTGATTTATTTATATAGAAAATCTTGGGTTATTACATTCACCCTCCCTTATAAAGATTCCGTCCCCGGAATCACCGTTTTAAAACCTATACATACAAGGGTACATAGCAAACACAATCATTGCAAGTAGATCTCGACCAACTTTGATCGAACTGATCTTTAACTATGCACATAAAGCTTGTCTATCTGATTAAACGGAAATTTAATTTCTAAAAGAACTCAAATTCCTTCTTTAAAATTTCTTTATAAAATAATTTACTATATATATGAAAATCATGTATAAAAAAATAAAAGTTATACGAATAATACGTGGAGTTCCATTACCAGCTGCCATCATATCCTGGACCGTCATGTTGAAAACCCTCTTGTTGTTGATTTTGTTAGCTTACTCGATGACGTTGGTCCTGTGATTGTTAAAGTCCCGCTACCCTTGCCAGTAGTTACACTTCCTGCCTCCATCCTTCTTTTTGCACAATCCTTCACCTTGTGTTCAGTCGACCCGCACAAAAAACTCCCACTGTTCATTCTTGGATTAGGGCAGTTGGGAGAGATATGGACCTCTTTCCCGCACTTATAACAAACAAACTTACCTTTTAGACATTCACCTGTATGGTTCTTTCCACAATTCTAACACTGTACAGCTGGCTTCTTAACACCTTCCTACTTCACCTAGACATTTTCAACATTGCTCACCTTCCTCTTTCCATTTCCACTCCTGCTCCCACTATTAATTTCTACCTTCCCAGCTCTTTCAACCTTACCCTTATTCCTTTTCTCCTTGTTGTAGAAGCTCATGGCCTCACTCCCCTCCTAAGAAATAATAGCTTTCTCCATGAGTGCTGCAAATGTAGGGATCTACAACACCGCCACCTTGTTGAGCCAGGGTTTTAATCCCAGCTCAAACCTCCTTACTTTCCTAGCCTCCATATCAATTTGATGCGGAACGAACCTAGCTAACTCATTGAACTTTGAGACATACTCTGCAACAGTCATATTCTCCTGCTTCAACTCTAAAAATTTCACCTCCATCCTAGCCTGCATACCAGATGAAAAATAGTTTTCAAAAAATAACGTCTTAAACCTATCCCATGTAACTACACCTTCTCCTTCCCTCGCCTGATTCGCTTCCCACCAAAATTTTGCCTCCACCTTCATCATATAGGTGGCAAAAGTGGTCTTTTACCCCTCAACTACCCTAGCTATGACAAACACCTTTTCAATCTCTTTAACCCAAGTTTGGGCTTCAACAGGGTCAGTTGTACCTCTAAATTCTGGTAGTCATACTAACCTTAAAGTCTTTGAAGTTCGCTAAGCGATTATCCAGTTGGTTCTCTGCGGCTGGTATTCCTTGTTTCATAGCTTGTGCTACCATGTTTGCAAAGTGTTGCATCGGGTCTATTTGTTGTTGTCCCTCAGCGTTGTTGACAGATTCTTCTGCCCTTTGGTTTCGAGTTTGACATCTTGGCGGCATTATCTGGTTAAGTAAAACCAAAATTTATACTTTATTAACTTAAATTCTAAACCTTATAGCATAAGTTTAATATATTAAACTCATTTCATTACTTAAACTTAGATTCATATTCATTTAGCGAATATTTTACATAGCATAACACATACTGCTTTAAACATCAGCTATCCCTTTGTAACTACAAAAGTTGGGATTTACAACCTTGACTAATACAAAAGTTGGGAACATTACATTACATAGACATACCTATCATATATATTACATTAAATATACCTACACAACAGAACCTATACTACCTATTTATAATGCCTTTTTCTTGGACAACCTTTCACCTGATGACCTTCCAATCCACAAATAAAACATGCTCCTGGTTTATAGTCGGGACAATAAAGAGTAGTATGTCCCTCATAGCCGCAAAGATAACATATCTTTTTCCATTTCTTCTTATCGAATTTTCCTAAGTCGTGGTCTTCTATCTTTCTTTTCCCCTTATTGCTCGAAGCTGCACATGATGTGTTGCTTGTGGCTCCCATTTGATCAATTTGGATTTTAAGCTTATCTTGTTCTTCCATTGTTTCTAATAAGGCTTTTCGTAACTGACTATTTAGTAGCTTTTCTATTTCCTACAGCTTTTCTAGAGAAGAAACCTTGTTCCTCAAATTCTACACCTCCGTTGATGCTTGTTAAGCTTCAACTTTAGTGTCTGAATCACTATCTATCAGCTCCACCATCTCCGGATCTGGTACTACGTTTTCCAAAATAACCACCTCGTCAGAGTTGTTTTCATCGTGAGCCTCTATTTCAGCTATTGGCTTTGATATTAGCTCTGGTGTATGGATTTGATCCTTCTTCATGCTATAAGCATATAACAAGCCTTTTCCACAAGACATCTACACACATAAATTATCATGATTAGCATATAGTATATACACACAACAAATAATAGTTTTATATGAGTTATCTTTAATTTTGTTTGACGATGAATTTATTCAATTAATCTCTTTTTAAACTTTAAATGAGTTATTCATATTTTCAACGTTTCCCTCTATTCTAAGGTTATAACCTAAGATCTATCCCACCTAAGGTTTCTAACCCTAAGCTCTGATACCAACCTGTAAAGCCCCAAAATCTAGGTACTTGAAACCCGAACTCGGTGCTTCACGATACCATTTCTATGAGCGGAATAATACTACTAATAATAACAATAATATAGATAACAAACTTAATTAACATAATTATCAAAGTCTAGTTCCCAAGTACGTAACCTTTAAACATTTATTACAATACATGATATATATATATATATATATATATATATATATATATATATATATCGATCTTGTCTTAATAAAACCAAAGTATTACATAATATATAGCATAACACTCATTCAACAACTTTCCCTTTTCCTTTGTTCTTGGTCGAGCCCTCTGATTGTTCACACTTAGCTGAAAACATTTAAATTAAGCAAGGATGAGCATTTGAGTGCCCAGCAAGTAATAACAATTATAAATATTAGCTGAAAGGATTAAATGTTTTTTTTTGCACTACCCTTCTACAACAAATAAATAGTTATGAAGTATTCTGAACCGATAATAATAACATAACAACTCTCTATCAAATTTTTGGAACTAAGTACTGACTATAAATATGGTTAAGGTGACATACTATGAACATTGTTTTCAATCTTCAAATAGGTTTAGTAGAACTTCATCCGCAAACCCTCATAACTTACGGGCACGAGGGGTGATCAGCCCGTTATTCTCTATATTGATCAATACAACATGGAAGAACGATATTATCACTCACTCTGTCCACCTTGGGCGCATAAAATTTTTCCCATGTTCGGGATGTTCATACTTAGTCGGGAATCCAAACCAAAACAATTTGATTGGATACGAAAATGTTTTATCATATTCAACGATATTTCTAAATCTCTGTCTAGGTGATCAAATAGCTTAGACGACTTTTACTTACTGTATACATACTGGCAATAAATAGGTCTATATATATATATATATATATATATATATCAACATGTGATTAAATACAATGATTATCCAAGTGGGGACACTTGTATAATCATAATTAGAAATTAACGAACAGAATAAATATCTGAAAAATAATATAATACCATGTTGATAATCAATGATCGGATATAATATATATAAAAATAGGGTTAATAATCTGGTACAATAATAATATAATTCTGAACCTTTCTTACTCATGTCCATTGCATAAAGAAAATGTAAAGGTAGGATACTTGCCTGGTCTGCTGCTTACAATACGCAACTTAGTTTTTATCTTTCGTATAACAACCTATCAATAATAAGATCATTTTACTAATTAGAATAACATATCGTAGCACATAATACTGCTTATTACAGTCAGCATATAACCTAATCACATTACCACACATGTTCAACAGTCATTGGATCACAAACAAACACATATCTAATCAAATTATCTAAGTCCAGATCAATTTCTAAAACATGTCGGTGTACCGATAGCTTTATCGGGTAATTATCGAGTCTAAGACTCTATTCTAAAGTTTAATATCTGAAAGTATCTGTCATATTATTTTTAAATGACTTATAATAATTTATCATGAATTTTTAAACACCGAAATCATTATTAAATAATTTAAATATAAAACAATTCTATTATCATTAATATTTAATTAATATTAAACTATTAATGAAACCATTACCAAAATATTAAAGTTATTTTCAATAATTCAAAATATTTTTAAAGTATTAATATTTCCTTAAATGATTTTAAAAATATTTAAAATCATTTTTAATAATTATCATTAATATTTAAATATTAATGTATCATTTATCAAAATATTAAAAGTCATTAAGTATAACTTAAAATATTTTTTTAATATCCTTTCTAAATGATTTTAAATTAATAAAAACATTTTAAAACCATTTATTTAATATAATTATTAAATAAATTTAATATCATTACTATTAAATTAATATCATTAATATTAAACTATTAATGAAATTATCCTTTAAATATTAAAAGTTATATTTTATAACTTATATATTTTCTTATACCATAATATAATTTTAAATGATTTTTCAAGTATTAAAATCATTTTTAAATAATTTATTTAATATAATAATTAAATACCTTTAATATTTCAAAAATATTTATTATTTATGAAATATATTAAAAATTATTAAAAACTAATTTTCAAACTTTAAAATAATTTTTAGTAATTTAATTTGTATTTTTAATAATTAAAAACTATTTTTCTATAATTATTTAATAAAACTATAATTTTCTGAAATTAAGTGCCGCTAAAGACTGCCTATAGCGACAGAACCGTCGCTATAGGTGTTCTTCATGATCTTCATCAAAACCTAGAAAATTATGTCAGTTACCGAGTGGGTCAGTTTGACCAAGCATATATCTTGGATCTTAAAGTTTCTGGGCATGTTATTAGTCAGATATTGTAGTGCTAGTGCAAGACTACAAGATCCAAAAACAAACATGTTTAAACAACACATAAACAAAGAGATCTGAGCCTCCAAAGTGGTTGTCGAGTACGTTTCTTCATTTACGGGTTTGCCCGAAATGAAGAAACAGATCGATCGCCTACTACTGAGCTTCCACAACTTGAAATCCTATTTATTTTTAGTGATTTAATGCTTTCAGTGTGTAGCTAGCATGACAAGGAAGAGATTTAATACATTATATCACCAAAACACCAACAGATCAAACAAATATAAGTTGGTCAAACCATGTCAGACAACATGTTTAAGCGTTTTCTGGGTTACCCAGAAAACAGCTTTCATGTTCGTCCGGCTTGGTTTGGCCGTCCACTACGATCCACCTTTTTAATGATTAGGAGATTTTAAGGCATAAACATGTAGTATAACCTACATACTACAACTTAGATACATCAACAATAACCAAAACGACTAACAATAGAAATATCTGGGCATTAGAAAATGTTGTCAGACCGTTTCTGGGCAGTGTATGGGTTACCCAGAAACGCCCAGTCATGGCCGGTTAACGGCTTTTGACCATTAATAATTTACAATCTAGAGCAGATATAAGCCTGATGCTTGATCCAAATCAAGGACCACATATCAAACTACAATATCAAACACTTAAAACACCAAATAAATAAACACACTGAGATCTAGAAGGTTTGGCATTCATTGTCAGATATAAAAAACAAAAATTTTCAGTTTTTGTAAAACCTCAAATTCGAGCCTCTAGATGTTATGGATCTAACATCTAGCAACCCAGATCATCATTATACATTATATATAACATGTTTAACACAAAAAAAACTAACATTTAACAACAAATTAAAGGTTAGATTATAGCTTAGGGTTTTATACCTTTCTAAGAACAATTATGATTATAGGCTTCTAAGTTTGATATGAGTGTTAGTGGGGCTGGTTTTGGGACTGAAATGCCTTGATGTTTTCGGAGGTTTGAGCTTGAAAGAGTCAAGGGTGTGAGTTGTGCAAAAATTAGGCTAGCAAATGATTTCTCTCTCTCTGTCTCTCTCTCTCTAATCTATAAATACAAGTCTTAGATGCATGTATGGCTGAGCATAGACTAATGTGCTGGAGGTTTTGTGTCACATGGAGTTGTTAAAGTAGTTCACCAACTAAAGTGTTGACAAAAATTGCAAGTTTCCTAATAAATAATACAAGAAGGGCAAAATGGTCATTATGCTTGTAATTTTAATGGCCAAATTTTAAACTTAACAAACCCTTAGGGTTTAACCCTAAGGTTTAACATATAGAATTTGTAGGACTTCCAATTAGGGTTTGTAAAAAATAAAAATTTTAGTTTCTAAAATTTGTAATTAGGGTTTCCTTAATTAGATTAGGTTTCTAATTACCTTATACATGAACATTAGGGTATTATTTACTAATTATATTAACCTTGCTAATTTTTGCTATTAGGGTTTATAATTTTGATAATTAGGATTTTTAATTACTAAACTAGGGTTCTAGTCATTAGGGTTTTAAATTACTAATTAGGTTTTCCCTAATTAGCAATAAAATCTATCATACATGATATTAATCACATTACACAATTTCTGACTGCTTATAAACTCCGGTTTAAGTTTCAAATTAGGGGTTTTTAACAATAAATTAGGGTTTAACAACTTGGAATTAGGGTTTTCTAAATATTAAATAAGGTCTACCTAATTAATCATACAATTATATAACGCACAACATAAATCATATAATACAGTTATTTAACAGTCTTGAACTCATAATTGAGTTTCAAAATAAGGTTTAACCAAGTAATTCGAAGATTTGACATTGTACGCATAATTGACGAACAATTATCAATACGTACATACAATACACTTTTATAGCACTGAAAAATCAAAATCAAAATAAAATTATATTATTATTCTCATTCCTTGATTAAAATCCAAAATTAGGGTTTGTATTTCATATCTGATTTATCTTTCATATTTAACCTTATTAATTAAGGTAAAATAATTAACTTAATAATCTGTATAAAAATTCATATAATAAAATAATTATTATAATTATTTTAAAATCTTTTCATATATTATTTAAATAATATATAGTTTTATTTTCATGGAAAATAATTAATAAAAACATTTCTACTATAAAATTAATTATTATAATAATATAATTTATAATAATCAATAATTCTAAAATTAAATTATTTGCAATAATTATTGTAATAAATAAATTTTTATTTATCTCATACATATATATACACATTACCTAGCACATACTTCCACCTTTATAAAAAAAAATATTATACGCAAAATTTTGGATTTATTTATATAGAAAATCTTGGGTTATTACAGGAAATATAAATAAGGTAGTAAAGACGATCAACCGCCACGAAGTAAACTCCAGGCGGGACGAAATGCAAATAAAGCAGTAAAAAATAATCAATCGCCATAAAGTAAACTCCAGGCCTGACAAATATATATATATATATATATATATATATATATATATATAGAACAACATACATTCTCAAATCCCAGGTTCTAAAAACTTTATAACCTCTTTTATTATAAATAATGATAATTACATTATTCTTTACATCTTACACGAGTGACTTTCATCCGCCACTAATGATACATAATAGTTCATTAAACTAATCTAAATTTCATTTAACTTATTTTATATTACAAGTCTTCACTTGATCTTCACACTCATTCACATACTGAATGGCACTCCATCTGGATATCGTCAGCTTGATCTTTACGGGATCATTAAGTTCTTCTAACATCGTTCGCTGAAAATGTATTTCATTTAAAGAAAGTGTGAGCATTCAATTGCCCAACAAGTCATAAAAGTTGAACAAACAACTTCAGGAATTTAAACATTCTTTTAAGAGTTTAATAACCGAACAAAGGTTATGAAGCAGCTTGAATAATAGGAATAATCTCGATTCCTATCATTTTAAAACAATATTCACTTTTATTTTAAAATACTTTCATTCTTCTACCTTTTTTATACACATTCTGTCTGGCTAGAATCATTAGCACAAACTTAGCAATAATGGATCATGTATAAATAGAGCATTCTCTTATTGAACAGTTAAATTACAGAACAGTTCATCTTATAGAAACACAAAAGTGTCCGCATTGTGGCACAAGGCCTCATACGTTCTACCACCTTGTACAAATATCACACATTCGAACATAGGCAGAACTTCTCAAGTTTAACATCTGAGAAGTTTAAGAAATTAGCATTCATTTAGAATATGAATGAAGTTAGGAAACTTGCCTTACGCCCAGCTCTAGCTTATGCTGAACTACTAATTTCAATTCATATATAGCACATAAGAAAAACAACACATTCACCAATTAGTCATGTATATTTGACTTATGCATTGGTTTGCTTAACTTTACTTCTTAGGGTTCGCGTTCTTGCAACCTAAGTTTATGCGACCACTTTCACTACCGTTCTACGGCTTCATGACATACGGAGATGTCTTACTTATACGTTCATCATCTTTGATGTTTTACATTCTTATCTTCTTCTTATAACTTCTCTAGGACTCAACACACATCACTTCTTTGCTAGCAGTTTATATGGTACTCTGAGTGGTTTCCCACAAACAACCAACAAACAAGTTCCCGTTTCATCTACACTGCCCATAATAGTGAGTTAGATCGGTTGCTAGTTTTGTATATACCTTCGCTCTCTGAAGGAATTGTTTAGTCCAGCTCCCATATGTCAACCATCAAAGGTTACGATTTCACCACAACCTAACTTATCTTAACTTATCAGAACTATTAACTATAATGTTCGTTAAGTCAATTTCTTATTTCTTATGCCTTTCTAATAACTAAATGCCATACCTCAGGATTCATTCTTATCTGACTCACATTCGGCTTTCATTAATCTTATTACCGTTCGTTACGACTTTTCACGATAATCCATATCTTACTTACTACCTTCGTCAATGTCTACGTCATACAACCAAGGTATACTTAGAATGTTCGTCCGACGCGAATATGATTCACGAGGATCGTTTACGTATTCAACATTAACGTTGCTCATCTCTTAATCTCTCATTCAACCTTTACTCAAGGTTTTAATCATTTTCAATCATTATCCATCCCATGAACCCCATGTTCATTATTCTTTCTTAATGTCAAAGCCATACTGTTCGTTGTATGCTAAGACCGATCATTCATCGCAACTGCATTATGTTCACAGCGTCTATACGCTTTACACTTATCTCTCATTACCACAACATAATATCAAAATGTTATTCATTACCCTCGTCAATCAATGTCTAAGGAATCACCATCATAGCAGTCCCTCATGTTCACTTATCGTGACTACGGTCCCCGAATTTCGGTTCCGTAACCTGCGTATACATTCTTTATCTTTTAGTCTCATTTAATCTTTTCATTCAACCTTTATTAAAGATTTAAAACACTTGATTAAGGGTTACATTAGTTGAACATTATGTTCGTTATCTTTCCTTACGTTTCCCCCAAGAGTTAAGAAGTTAAAAGTTCTTCTCTAGCTTTTTCCCTACACTGGCGCTGCGACGCCACTCCTTTCTTTATCTCTCATGCCGCGGCGAAAGTCTGCAGTACCCGGCTCCCTGGTCTGGCACTGTAGTGCCACCTTATAGGTCATGGATGGCACCGTGGCGCCAAGCCCTAACCCTAGAAAATTTCTCTAAGTGTTAAATCTAATTTGATACGCTTATTTTCCACTTTCATAACTTATTCGTTATAACTCAGAACGAGGTCGTTCCAAGGCTATTCTCTTCCTTATCTTATGTACTTCAATCCCCCTTTGACAGAACTTCATCCTGAATCCATTAACATGCCATTTAATTGGCTTAATCTTCACCCTTCATCCGTTTTATGTTTTTAACACTCTTTGTTCGCTCATCCGTAATTCGGTCATTCGAACTCGAAACTCTTTCATTCTTGAGTCCATGACTCATGTTTTCTATTTTCTCTTACTTTCTTATGAAACCATATACATTTGGGTTCATTTACTAACTTTCTAATTCTCGTTCGTCTTTTACAAAATTTCGTCACAACTTTGTTATAGCTCAGTTTTAATCCGTTCTTCATGAACGTTTCTACCGTTCCTAACCAAGCAATAAGCATCTAACTTATATGCAATGGTTTTAAACTTGTTCATCAACAACAATTATCTTACGATGGTTTTAAATTTGTCCATCAACAACGTTCTTCGTGTGTTTTTCGTGTTCTTCGTTCGTTCTTCATTTTTTATCGATATTTTGGATTACGATTTCACTTTTTCTTGTAATTTAATGTTATAGAACATCATTCCTTACTTATTTGACCTACTCATTCATATAATTCCCTCGGATCGTTCTAATTCATTTTGAATCGTATACTTCCTTAAGAAATTTATAAACTAAACTTTAAATTCTTATTTCTTCATTTTCTTATGATTTCAACCATATGAAATCATTTTTACATCTTTTACTTCATATTCTCATTAAACTATGTCTTAATATAGAAAAATTCATTAAAAGTTCAGTTTTTGGAATACCTCTCTTCTTCAATTTTCCTACGTTGGACAAAGGTTGCTCACGAGCAAGCTTTTCCGCTTCCTTTTCCTTCTCTTTCTCCCATCTGAACTCTCTCTCTCTCTCTCTCTCTCTCACAGAGTGTAGGATTTTCAAAATCCCAAAATAATGAATTAAGCTTCCTATTTATAGAAAACCAAGGCTAGGGGCATTTTAGTCATTTTGCCCCCCAAACCTCCTTACTATTCATGACTTAAGCACTAAGTTTACTTACTCCTTAAGTTTACTTAGCCCTTAAGTTTACTTATCCCTTAAGTTTACTATTTCCACCTCCTTAGTTAACCTCCTTACTATTCACGAAAACTTAGCACGTAAGTTTAAGTGGGTTCCGCTCTTCGGGTTTAAATCGACGCTTTTAAAAATCGAGATTCTCGGAATCCAAATAATTTTGGATATTTCGTCTTTCCTTTACCGATTAACATTTACGTATTCTTCGGATTTCCAAAAAACTGAAAAACACTTTTTGGTGTCAAGCGTTTTCCTTCACGTTTTACCCCTAACGTAGTTAAACGAGTGAAAAGTACATAACAGTACTTTTCGTCATTTTTATTTCGTCCGATTTCTGCACATTTTTTGAGAAAAACTTTTATCGGTTTACTTAACTTTTCACGACATATTATCGTTAAATCTATTGACGGAATGTCATTTCAACATACTGAACTCTCGAAAAGGCTTAGGTTATTCAAACCCTAACCCTTAGGTTTTGTCGGGTGAATAGTGCCTATTTCATCTTTTTCCCAAGAAATATTTTTTTCCCCAGAAATATTTTATTTTTGTCTTGAAAATTCTTACTCGTTCAATCTAGCTCGTAGCCAGAATCCTCCCTATTAATAATCATCCTAGGTTCTAGAACGATTAATAAACACATAGCACATAATATTATTAATAAAAATTTATTTTATTAATAACTAATTCTTTAAACTTAAATTCTGGACGATCCGAATTTTCGGGTCGTTATATTTTATATATATAACTGCTTACAACTTTCATATAAATTGCTACATCATGTGAGCCTAGGAATCATGTGATCATATATTTAGTTTACTGAATCTAGATTAGGTTCCCGTGATGGACATTTTCGGCTGTAAACAACTTGTAAATTATTAACGGTGTCTGAATTTCCTTAGATGGCTCTCATGCCCACAAGGAGTTCGGCACTGCTATATATTATTTTCTCTCGAAGATGCTTCGCATCTCGAAAAAATAAAAGCAAACAAGCCGAACATATAATAAAATGGAAGTATCAATGACCTCAATTACTATTGAGTACAGGGTTTGAAAAACCTCTTTTCCAAAACATCACTGCTATATCTTGTTAAAACTAAATTTTTACACAAATTCAAACCCTTTGTATATAGGTGCGAACGAGGCATAACACTACTTCCAAATAATTGCACATTGACCCACACACACACATACACATTTATATAACAGTTTAATTGAAAAGTGGCGATCACCGTGGTATCACGGATGTTGGGGTGTGCCTAACACCTTCCCCGCATAAGCAAGTCCCCGAACCCTAATGAATCTTAGTTTCACAGACCAGTTTAACAGTGTTACATCACGTGGTCAATGTGCAAACCTTTTCTCGGTTGAGTTGGTGCAACAATTTAAAAATACCAACTGACGACTCTTATAGTCAAATCGTTGACATATAAATGTCGGACCTTTTCACAACTTGTTTCTTCAAACAAATCTAACTTAACATGAGAACACAAAAAGACAAGAACAAAAAAGGGACAGTAAAAATCCCTATGTCGACAGGTGGCGACTCTGCTGGGGACTGTCAATAAGAGGACTGAAGCCGCTACTACAAACTTTTTAAAACTGTTATATGCTTGTGTGTGGATGTTGCATTTATATTTTTTTGATGAATGTGTACGAATGCATTTACTTACTGCACTTAATGCTTTACACTATATCTGTATACGATATTAGTGCTTCGCACATGTCATCATTCCCATAAAGGTGAAACACATTGTATGTGAATGTATGTTGTGTGGTTCCTCCACCAGGTTCCTCCACTAGGATCCTATCAACTGACATCTGTTTTGTAGGATAATATTCCTAAAAACGGACACATTATGATAGCATGTAAATATTTATATATTCCCTAAGACTAAACTACATAAGTTTTTGTAGGGACACAATTGGGCCTGTTACCTGCTCAAAATCCAAAAACACCACGAGCCTACAGCCAACTATGTCTTCATCTAACCAATCTAATCCTGCTCCTGTCTCTCGTGAAGAGTTTGACGGATTAATCAAACAAATTACAGATTTAGTTGTTCTACTTAAAGAACTACACCAGTCTACTCAGGGTTCATGAATACCCGTACATACACAGTCCTCTGCACATGGAGGAACACATGGTGCGGATTAAGAAAATCCAATACCTGAGCTTCAGTTGGATAAGTCCAACAAAATTCCTGAAAACACCCATCTCAAAAAAGATCCAGACACCTGTGATATTAGGAAAAAAGTCCTTCAAATGGAAGAAACCATTCAGTCTATAAAAGGGATTGGTGCACACGGGAGTGTCTCATATGCCGACCTTTGTATAGTCCCTGGTGTCCATTATTCAAAGAAGTTCAAGACTCCTTACTTAGAAAAATATGACGGGTTAGGAGATCCTTACACACATTTGAAGGTGTTTATTGGAGAACTCGGATCTTATGACGAGGATGAGAAGCTCAGAATGCAGCAGTTTCAAAAGAGTCTAACTGGAGAAGCACGATCGTGGTATACCAGATTAGACAATTCTAAGATTCATAGCTGGGAAGAGTTAGCTTATGCCATCCTCAGTTAGTACAGCTTCCAGTCTCAGATGGCTCCTGACCGGTACCAAATTACCAAAGTCAAGAAACAAGCCAATGAGTCTTTCGGAGAGTATGCTCAAAGGTGGAGACGCCTTGCTGCTCAAGTTATTTCTTCTATGACGGAGTCAGAAATGGTGATGACCTTCATAGATATACAAGAAGCTCATTTCTATGAGAGAGTCTTAGCTGGCATTGGCAAGCCATTTTCTGAAATGATCAAACATGGAGAGATGGCTAAGATGGGATTGAAATAAGGAAAAATTCAAGAACTAGATGCCTTAAAGATTGTTGCTGAGCACATCTAGTCCGGAACTTATGGAAACAATCCCCGGAGGGTCCATAAAAAGAAAGAAGAGGATGTTTCCTTGATACTACAAGGTCAGAAAGGCAGTCAGGATATGCCTATCAAGAGGAGAAACTACTCCCCTTTTCAAGCACAATCTTTCAACCCTACATTGGCAAAGGTTGGAGAAGTCAGATGCAATTGAGTGTTCACACCCCTAGGGGATTCACTCGAGAATGTTCTCAATCTTCTGACTACTAAAAAGAAAATTACACATCTTCTTCCACCAGCCAACCCGAATGGGAAAGGTTTCAATGCTACACGGAAATACGCTTATCATGTTGGGGCACCGAGACATGATACTCAAGATTGTTGGGCCTTGAAACACAAGATCTAGGAATCGATCAACAATGGTTAGATCGTGGTCACTAAACCCGACCAACCTCATGTGCAAGACAACCCTCTTCCTCATCACAAAGAAGAAGAGGTCAATATGATTAATTGGAGCAGTGGACAAAGTTCTAATTATGTTTTTAAATCTTCCCAGACCAGCAAGGACGATGCTGACAAATGGGATTATGCACAGTTCCAGTTTATGATCCATCAACTGGTGATCCATCAACACCAAGTCACACGCCAATTAGTTAGTTAGGAGCATGCCAGTCTCCTTCCTTTTTTCATGAATACTCCATCATCGCCTTCAAAAAGTAAAACACTGGAGGATAAAGTTGCAAAAAGAGCAAGTGCCAAAGCCCGTCGGGATTTTTCCAACAAGAGGGAATTTACATACCTTGGCCAACCTATGGAGGAGATATTTCAGATGTTGATCAATGAAGAAAGAATTACATCCTTTCTACCTCAAATCAATCCTCGTTCCAGATAGTTTAATTCTAATGGAGTATGCCAGTATCACTCTTATCCTCGCGGATACATCACAGAAAAATAGTGGGCACTCCGTGTAACAGCCCCAAATCCTAGTCCTAATCACCAAGGATCTGGTATACTATTTCTACAACTATTGCGGAAGATATAAACATAAATTGTTTATACATTAAACTTTGTACACTATTCCCCCAAGGTCGAGTAACCTTAACTTATACACAATTCATAACATATTTGACATATAACGTTGTTATCATACATTACTGTTATAATTCTAGCTGCACATAAAATTTCAAGCTGGACTTGTCTTTAACCTTTCCTTGTATCTGACGCATTCTTCTTAATCTGTAATTTTTATCATGATATAGCAATGGTGAGCATAAGTTTGCCCAGCAAGTTTAAGTTTAATAAATTAAGGATATATCATGATTGAAAGAATTTGAATAATAAGCTTGCTATAATTCAACAATATATTTGTGAATTAGCATGAACAAATTTTTTTATAACTGATCGACCAAGTCAATAGGAATTGAATGGTCAAGAAAGAACATGAACATAGCAATTATATCTAGATCGAATGGTAAGGAAGGTGATCAGCCTTTCATACCTGATGAACACATGCATTATTTGCACAGAAAGCTTTTCAATAATTGATAGACATGGTAATCAGAAATGACTAGCCATAATTATAATTGAAAGAAAGATCTACTCGAGGTCGAGTTTAGAGAACACTTGCACAATAATTAGGAGTTCAAGTTTAGGAACTTGCCTGTATCACAGACTATTGCTACACAGTTTATATCGCTTTATCCGAATACCTAATATTAGTAATATAGATCTCCAATATTAGAATAATATAATCACAATATAATACTATTATATATATATATATAATAATCCTAAACAAATAACCCTATCAGTCCATAAACTACCTATGACTATTTCAGTCTGAGTCGAAACCAACACAAATCTGACATCTCGATGGTCTAGTCGGATAAATCTCGAGTCTAAAATCACTGAGACTCGGTCTAAACTGGTTCACAGATATTTTAGATAATTTATTATCAGTAAAAATATTTTTCATAAGCTCGTAATAAGTTTCAAGTAATTATTACCATTTATCATAATTTTACAATCACTTATATCGTATTTATATAATATAAACACCACATTATTCTCTTATCATTAATATTTATTTAATATTAAATATTAATAAAAATCATAACATAATATTATTATATATTTATAATATCAAAAGTATTTTTAATACTTTAATTTCTCATTTATATGATTTATAAATCTTTAAATCCATTATCCAATAATTTCTATTAATATTAAAATATTAATATTTTTATGAGAAAATATCAAAAGTTACATTTTATAACTTCAAATATTTTTATAACACTTAAATCATTTTATATGATTTTTAAAACATTAATTCTATTTTTCTATAATTTATTTAATATACTCATTAAATAAATCCACTACCATTAATATTAATTTATTAATGAATTTCATCACAAAATATCAAAAGTTATTAAAATAACTTAAAATATTTTCTAATACTTAGTAATATAATTTTTCATGATTTTTCAAGTATTAAAATAATTTTTAAATAATTTATTTATTATTATAATTAAATAAATTAAATACCTTTTATATTCTGAAAATACTAAATATGTATGAAATATACTCAAAATAATTAACAACTAATTTTCGGACTTTAAAATAATTTTTAGGAATTTATTATGTATTTTTAATATTTAAAAACTATTTTTTCTATTTATTAAATAAAATAATTGATTTTCCGAAATTATCGGTAACTAAAGGGCCCTATAGAAACAAAACTGTCGCTATAGGTGTTCTTGAGCCTAAACCCAGATTTCATGTCAGTCACCGAGGGGCTTACTTTGACCAGAATTTAATTTATGATCCTAAGATTTTCTGGGCTTGCAAAAGTGTTAAAGTTGTAGTATAAGTGTAATACTACAACTACATACTAAGTTCATAGCCAAACCATTACCTAAAAGCAAGATATAAGATGCAGAAAAATATGTCAGAGCTGTTCTTCATTTCTGGGTTTTCCAAAAATGAAGAGCAGGTTATCACTTTTGATGCTCTATAACTTTACTTCTATGGCTTGTTTGTGTGATCTAAGAGTTCCAACATGAAGTATACATGACATGGTACAATAAAATACCACTAAATAATTATAATAACACCACATTTAATAGATCTTGGTCGGTCAAACTATGTCAGAAAGACTGTTCTTGGCGAATTCTGGATTTTCCAGAAATGCGAGAATATGGACGGTCAACCCTACTTTGACCAGAAATAGCTTTTAATCCAAGTACGATATAAGTGTTCTAGAGGCATGATAATGTAGTATACATGTCAGTCTACAAATATATAAAAACAACAAGACCAAATCACTTAACATAAGCAAGATCCATGGCCTGCAAAATGGTTGTCAGACCAAACTGGATTTCTGGGTTTTCCAGAAACAGTTTGGTCATGGTCAGTCAACTGACTTTGACTACTTATAACTTAAGATCTAGACATGGTATGGGGTTGATTCCACTTCCAGTCTACTCTCCTCTTAGCAAAGAACAAGTCTATAACTTCTAACACACCTAATAATTAACACATAGAGATCTATCTATGAGGCCTGACATATGGCTGTCAGGCCATATTTTAGGGTTCATGATCATTCTTTAAAAACTTGATTTCTAACATCCAGATGTTATAGATCCTTGATATTACATCTTTGATCACTAAATAACATCCTGTAGCATAACTTTAACCAACAAATAACATAATTTAACATCAAACACATAAATTTAGCAAGTTAGGGTTTTATACCTTTTCTAGCTTTGATTTTTGATTTCTGATCTTTGATCTTGTTCTTGACTTGCTATTAACTGATGAAGGCTTTGTTTCTCACCCTCTCTCACACTAAGTTTCAAAATTTAGGAGAGAGAATAGGCTTGGACAAAATAATAAGTAAAGTAAGATTTCTTACTTTTAAATCTTTGATTTTTGTATACAATGTATCTAATGTTGCAAGGTGGCACTTAAGATCTGATCTTGGGAGATTTTAAGGCACATGGGATATGCTAGCTTGATGACTCACAAGATTTCACAAAATCTTTTACTTATGTTTTAAGAAAAAGGGTATTTTGGTCATTTCGCATTCACTAAGGGAAATTTGGTCTTTTCCCCTATAATTTGAAGGGTATTTTGGACATTTCCCTTTTATCCCACAACTTATAACACTTAGGCATTTAAACTTAGCTTTTGAATTCCCAATTTAGGGTTTTCAATTTCTAAATTAGGGTTTTGAATTCCTGGAACTAAAATTAGGGTTTTCGGACATATCGTTAGGGTTTTTAATAGTTTGTTAGAGTTTTCTAACTTAAACATGACATTTTTAACCTAACTTTAGGGTTTACTAAAGTTATAACTTATCCAATAAATTCCTTGATCTTAAATCACAACTGTACACATAAAATCACTGATTAGGGTTAATAACTTAACCTTAACGTTCTCATTATAATTTTAGGGTTTGTCATTAATGAAACCCATCTGATCAACATTTGATCCTTAACCACAAACTATACACATAAAAATTTACTGTTGTGATGCCCCCAAATCCGGGTATCTTCCCACCCGACAGATGGTGCTACACGATACTATCATTCACATATACATTCAATTGAAAAGCCTCAATAGAACGAATATGTCTTATATATATTCAAAATAATATTAACATTCCCTCAGCTTCTTTATAACCATTACATTTGTTCTTGTCATAATATCAAATATATTACAATCATTCACCATATACTATTACATAAGTATTCTACGGGTTTGTCTTCGCCTTGCCCTTATCCTTGTCGGAGCCTTCGGTCCATTCGATCTTAGCTGTGTTCATATGGTTCAAGCAAGAGTGAGCATGACTAGCTCAACAAGTATGAAAATTCTAATAAACAACATGCTTGAAACATAGGAATCATATATCTTCAATAACTGAACAATAGTTATGAAGTACTATCGATAATTCAAAATAACACTTCTTTTCATTCAAAATGTTTTACAATAACAATATTCAGTAAAACATCAATTCTGGTCCAAGACCTTGAGCATTTCATACTTTATTTGAAAAGGACATCCCGATACCAAGTCCGTAAGTTCGATATTTCTTACAAGCACGTCTAGGTGATCAGCCTATAGTACTCTATGTTGATCAATACTACATTCATTAAACGTATGTATGTTTAGGTTATGGCAACCTTACATGCTTGTCATTTGACGACAAAACATTTTTAGCATACTCAGTCTTCGTTTGAAAACCACACCAATATAACTTGGCAAACATTGACCATGCTTTGATAGAAACATAATATAAGTCTAACCGAAAGAGTTTGCTTTGACTTCATCATTCCATACTTCATGCATAAGAATACATGAATTACAAAGCTTATCTAGATTGAACTGAAACAAGGGTTAGGATACTTGCCTTTAGCGTTTGCTATAGTTATAACACGTGCACTTTAAGTCCTTAAGTCTCTACTGTAAATGATAACATCACATAACACATTAGGTCATGAATGAACATATATGGTTCCTAATAAATCTTACCCTTCTTCTCAATCTAATCAGTACTTGGATTTGTTACTAATAGTTCTGACTTGCCATTATAGTTCACAATGTTCTTTCATTAATGTTCGATTGATTATCATCAACCTTTAACCATCCTACATTAAGTGTCTAACAATGTCTTAACACTGCTATAATTAATCTCTACTTCTTTGTTAATCGGCTAACATTCATTCCATACTTGAAAACTCTCTTCATTGTTAAAACCCTAGGGCTGACAATTTCTTCTTTGTGCCGCGCTACGACGCGAGTTAGCAATACCTGACAACCGGCCTTGGCGCTGTGGCACCACACATAACTCTCTCTCACTACACGTCATGTATGTGACTCTCTAAAGAGGGTGATAACACTATATATATGGCAATGCTAGCCACCACCATTATACTGTGGGTTGGCCATGCGCTTTCACTCAAAGGTCATCGATAACTTTAACAGATTTTTAACTTTGTGAGATTTTCGGGCTTCTAATTTCTTCGTTATAAGTCCGAATTGGCTCGTTCAAAAGCCAACGATTCAAAAATTACACACTCTATGTGTTCATACAAGAATTTTATCTATTTGACTTCGTTTACTCAAAATTCACCTATTAGTTCATTTTTAACGAAAACAATAAACGTTCGTGAACATTCAATGCTCGTTTCTTTGTTCTAAGTCGAATTCTGGTCATTTTCAAGTCTGCAACTCTATAATGCCAAATATGACTTGTCTCCATCGAAAATAAACATTTCCGAGTTCAAACACAAAATATGACTTCCATTCCGAGAATTTCATGAATTCGACGATTGTCGTCCAATTGTCTGAATTTCGACAAAACTTCGTTACTAACGATTTGATCATCAGTCCAAATGGATTTAATTCATTCTATAAACATTTCAATTTACATATTACAACAATTTATTTTTAAGTTACGAATTAGCTTATTCTTTATAAGTTTATAACTTAACAAATTATAAACTACGAATTTTCATTCCTTATGACTTATTATAGATTTAAGTCTTTTAACCAACATTCTTACATCTTTTCAATCATACTAACTTCATATGACAAGTTTATCATAAGTTCATAACTTATTGAGGTTTAAACTACTTATTCATGACTTATTCGGCTTAAGTCCATTGGTTATCCCATCCTTATATGTTCTTAGCATACATGTTCATCACTTCTCTATCAAGCTATTAAGGTAAAGATAGAAAATTATTGGACAAAAGTCTTACCCTTGATGAACTAGTACTTCTCTTCTTCATGAAAATCTAACAATGGAAGTTTTGACTTATTCTTGGCTTATTCTCTCTAACACTTAAGTTACTTATAAAGGAAAGTTGTTGGTTGAAATGAACAATCCAACAAATGAACTTTAAGCTTGTTATTTATAGAATTGGAAAAGTTAGGGCATATTGGTCATTAAAACATCAACCTCCTTAAGTCACCTCCTTACTATTCAGCTACTTAACAACTAAGTAAACTTGCTAACCACTCATATTACTTGGACATCACAAAACATATCCATTGCTTGGTCATCACATAAAGTTCTTGGTCACCAAGATTAACCCCCATCAACCTTGGTTGCTCCATGGATCAAGCTTAGCCCATTGAATCATTATATTGGGCTTAGGTCTAATTAACTTAACTTAACCTTGGACTTGAATTAATAACCACTTGGGCTTGAACCTTAATTCTTATTGGATTATACCAATATGCTAATAATCCTACAAGTCCCACTTAATTGGCTAAAAGCCTTGTTACATATACTATACGTATAATTCTCGTATTCTAACTCGTATATTAATTCGCGATATACATTATTCCATCCTCCGTACATACTCATATAATACTTCGTATTATACTTGTATTCGTTTATTCGTACAATAAATAAGTATCATACAATCATTACATTAAATTCTTAATCCTTGATTTTCCTAACGTTCTCGAACTAAGTCCGCACGCAAAATATTATTTTTTCTATATATAGATTATTATTACATAATCCATCTCACCTGGATATTATAACATTATGTATTTCTCGGAAGTTCAAAAATAATTCCCGAGCAGAAATCAATGAATATTATTTTTTAGAAAATTTCTCGAAAAACTTTTATTTTTGTCTTGAAAATTAAAACACTTTAATTCCTTCATTTAGTTAAAATACTACGACGTTCCAACGTTTCTAAGTTATAAAACGACATTATTCTTACTAACACATAATAATAACAAGTAATATAATTTTATTCATTATTTTGTTAAATAAAATTATTTTACAAAGGATCCGAATTTCTCGTTCGTTACATTCTTCCCCCCTTATAGAGACTCTGTCCCCAGAATCTTGTTTCACATTACACAAACAACTGAGGGTAATCCTCCTTTATCTTTTCTTCCAATTCCAACGTTGCTTCTTCTGCATCGTGGTTCTTCCATATCACCTTCACGGAAGATATAATTTTGTTCTGCAGAACTTGTTCTTTTCTATTGACAATTTGAATTGGCATCTCTTCGTACGTTAAGTCCTTCTCGATATGAATCGGTTCATACTCTATTACGTGCTTATAATTCGGCTTATAAGGACGCAATACTGATCCATGAAACACGTTATGTATTTGTTCTAGGTCTAGAGGTAATGCTATCATGTAAGCTACTTCACCTACCCATTTTAACACTTCAAAAGGTCCTATAAACCTTGGACTTAACTTTCCCTTCTTTCCAAAGTGTATATTTCCTTTCCAGGGAGATACCATTAGAAATACATAAGGGCCTACTTCAAACTCCCTATTTTTTCGATGCAAGTTTGCATACTTCTTTTGTCTGTCTTGAGCTACAATGAGATGCCTTCGTATCAACTTCACCATATCCGCTGTTTGTTGCACCAATTCTGGCCCTAGCATTCGACGTTCTCCCACTTCATCCCAATACATTGGTGTTCTGCACTTCCTTCCGTATAAAGCTTCGTAAGGCGGCATACCTATGCATGCATGATAACTATTGTTATACGCAAACTCTACTAATGATAGATGATCATCCCAACTACCTTTAAAATCCATGATGAAAGATCTTAACATATCTTCTAATGTCTAAATTGTTCTCTCGCATTGTCCATCAGTTTGTGGATGATACACCGTACTCAGCTTTAACTGCGTTCCCAACTATTCTTGTAAACTCCTCCAAAGGTTTGATGTGAATCATGGATCACGATCTGACACAATTGATACTGGTGCTTCATGTATGGAAATTATTTCCTTAACATAAAGTCTAGCTAACTGATCCAAGTTATACTTGACCCTAATTGGCAAAAAGTGAGCCGACTTCGTCAACCGATCCACTATTACCCAAATTGCATCATACCCTTTTGTTGTAGTTGGAAGTCACACCACAAAATCCATCGTGATATGCTCCCACTTCCACTGCAGAATTTCCAATGACTGTAGCAAGCCGCTTGGTTGTTGATGTTCGACCTTAACTTTCTGACAAGTCAAGCACTTACTCACATACTCGGCTATTTCTCTCTTCATGTTTGGCCACCAAAAACTCTATCGAAGGTCTTGATACATCTTAGTACTACCAGGATGAATCAAAAACCTCAAACTATGAGACTCTTGTAATACCTGGTCCTTTAATTCCGTCTCATTCAGAATCCAAATTCTTCCTTCAAATCTTAATAAGCCCTCATTATCAAGACTGAACCGTATGTCTTTTTCATTGGTTAACCTATTCTTCATCTCGTCACACTCATTAGTTTTGAGTTGTACCTCCTTAACTCTCTCTACGATGGTAGATTGCATCTCCATCGTAAATAGTATTTGTCCTGATTCAGTCAGCAATTTAACTTCTAATTCCATCCTAGCCATCTCTATTATCAACTCAGTTTGAGCCGTTAACGTAGACAACTTTTCCCGACCCTTCCTACTTAAGGCATCAACTACTACATTCGCTTTTCCAGGGTGATATAGGATTTCACAGTAATAATCCTTTATCAACTCCAACCATCTCCTCTTTCTTATATTTAACTCCTTCTGTGTGAAGATATATTTTAGACTCTTGTGGTCTGTGTATATCTCACATTTCTCTCCGTAAAGATAATGTCTCTATATCTCTAAGGAAAAAACTACTGCGGCCAGTTCCAGATCATGAGTAGGGTAAACTTTCTCATAATCGTTTAACTGCCTGGATGCATACGCAATGACCTTACCATGCTGCATGAGCACGCAACCAACTCCTCTATGCGAAGCATCGTTATAAACTACAAAATTTCCTGTGTCATCGGGTAATGACAAAACAGGCGCTTCACTCAATCTCATCTTCAGTTCTTGAAAACTGTCTTCACATTTATCCATCCACATGTATTTCATCGTCTTCCTAGTCAAGATAGTCAACGCAGTAGCTATCTTCGAAAAATCCTGGATGAATCTCCGATAGTAACCCGCTAACCCTAGGAAACTTCGCACCTTAGTCGGCATTTTTGGTTGTTCCTAATTTATCACGGCTTCTGATAAGTAGGTTTTATACCTACTTATTCGGTATCTATTACTTAAATTATTTGCTTAAACTCGTGTTTCTTAGTTACTTTTCATACATTTTGTGTTCATTTTGTAGATTATATGTTTGGGAGCTGTGTGAGCGACTATTGGTATAAAAATGCACGAAAAAGCAATACAAACATCATTTGGGCTTTCATGTTCATTTCATGTTCTTGGCTTGGAACTTGGACTATATTTTAGAGCTTCTTCTTAGCTTTCCGAAACATCTTAAATCATTACAATGGGAGTTCGGATGCAAGAGTTATGACATTTATACCAACGGGTTTTGAACTTCACTATTTTGGGCGGCCATTTGCATAGCAGTCACTTCCAGTCCAATTTCGTCCTTCAGTCATTCGATATTTCTCAAAACTCAAAGACTGAAAGTTGTAGAGCTCATCGATAGCTTCGATTTGATAGGTGGAAGGCTCCGTAACTCTTCCCGGATCAAAGGTTATGGTCATTCTACCAGAGGACACTGCAGTAGAAAAATAACTAACAGCTTATACCCAAGCAGGGGCTTGCTCTTTTTTGCCTAATACCCAAGCTAGAGCTTGGGGTCCCGAGTTCAAAAACAGCAGCATAGCAAGCCGGGGCTTGCTATTTGCAAGGTAACAAGCAAGCTGGGGCTTTGGTACGCGTAGAAAAAGTGAATTTTGTCAGAATTTGAGTTCAAGAAGGATTGGTTTGAGCTGTTTGATTCAAGGCCTTCTAAGAGGATTTAAAGTCATATAAAGAGACATATAAAAGGAGAAAAATTCCATTAGATTATATTAGAGTAGATTGGGAAAAAACCTTAGTTATTATGAGATTTGGAGATTGAAGCAACTTGGAGACCATTGAAGATCAAGAGCAGGAGCTTGAGAAAGATGGAGATTTACTGACAACAGATTTATTCTTTACTCTACTCTTAGTTTTGTCTTTTAATGTGTATTAAAGTGTGGATTCTTAGTTTTAATTTAATGAACTAATTCTTTGTTTGAGATTATAATGGATCTTATTGTGTAGTTTATTTTAATATGCTTCACTATCAATTATTATGTTTATCGTGAGGATTGTCTATTATGATTTGGACTTAATTGTTTAATGGATTGGCCAATAATTACCGTGATAATCTATATGAACTCGAGAGATGAAGTTTAGATTTAGATCTGATCATAATAGCATGTGTTTGAGATTTCTTCATAGATGGAATTCATGATTCGTGTTTAGGATAAAGATATGTCTTTACGCCATATGTAATCTTATAGAGAACTTGTGCTTTAAATCCTTTTTAATTGTAATTCACATAGAGATATTATGGATTAGTTAATTAGGGTGTCTTGCTTAATTCTATCATCTATGGATTTAACTGAGTATGGGTATTATGCATCGAGAGGTGGTTTTATCTGCTATAGTGTTCTTGATTAACAATTCAGGTTAGAAAATAATTGATGAGAAGTGTGTTAACTTAAATGAAGCAATAACTGAAGTTGTGATCTTAAATTTCCATAATCTGACTTTGAATTAATGGTGATTAGAATTAGTTTAATTAAGTAATTTACTTTATAACATTAATTTGATTGTTTAAATAAAATTAGTTTGGTTAAGAGTTAATATTTGGTAATTTATATTAATAATTCCTCATGGGAACAATACTCTACTTTCACTGTATTACTTGTTGACCACGTACACTTGCGTGTTGTGCGTAACTAGATTTTACCCAACATGTTTTTGGCGTTGTTGCCGGGGAATTAGTTAATATATTTTTGCCAATATTCGCTTAAATCAAATTAGTCTTAATTTACACATTTTTTTTTAATTTTATTACCTTTCTATTTTTCTCTCTTTTCAGGTACCATGGTTGGATGCAATTATCAAAGGCTATATTCGAGTATGACTCAACCAATGGGAGCTGGGATTGATGGTCTCAATGCATTTTCTACATTATCAGCGTTGCTTAAGACACTTTCGAGGAGGTTGGACGTTGTTGCAACCCAAAGTAATCAAAGGATAGCAGTTACTTGCAATTATTGTGTGACGCCCCCAAAACAGGTATGCATCACCCATCTTGAGTCGCCAAATACATGGTGCAGAACTCAACTACAAACTTAATTATACAACTGTTGTGCAAAATACGACAAAACATAGCTGAGAGTTTAAACACGAATATTGCCTTCTAGAAAATATCCACACTCATTGGAGTCCTCATTACAATTATTATCATACTATTTTATAAAAATAGTGAGGACTACTATAGCCACCATCTCGGACCATCACTCCATTCCCCGACTCGTCCCAACTATATTCTCATTTCCTGAAGAGAACGTTGAAAGAAAGGGTGAGCTCAACTAGCCCAGTAAGAAATATTATGACTAAGATAATGTAGAATAAATTATCATTAGTCTTCAACAATGTTAAACTGATAAAATACAATAGACATCAAGTTTAGCTGCAGCGGAATAAGCAATCCATTAGAAGAGTCAAGTAGAGCATGATATCTACTAACTTCTATGATTTAAAATATTTTCATCAATTTTTATCGCTAAGACTCAACTTAATAAATAAACCACATCATCGAATCATTCATGCACTACGGGCCAAAGATATTCATTAAATCATCAATGGTCATGACTATACCGAATAATCCCTAGTCATGACTATAGTGTTCTTGATTAACAATTCAGGATAGAAAATAATTGATGAGAAGTGTGTTAACTTAAATGAAGCAATAAGTGAAGTTGTGATTTTAAATCTCCATAATCTGATTTTAAATTAGTGGTGATTAGAATTAGTTTAATTAAGTAATTTACTTTATAACATTAAATTGATTGTTTAAATAAAATTATTTTGGTTAAGAGTTAATATTTAGTAATTTATATTAATAATTCCTCGTGGGAACGATACTCTACTTTCACTGTATTACTTGTTGACCACGTATACTTGCGTGTTGTGCGTAACTAGATTTTACCCAATAGCTTCCACCTTCATTGGATCTATTGAAATTCCCTCATGGTCAATGACATGACCTAAAAATTGTACCTTTTCCAACCAAAATTCACACTTAGTGAACTTCGCATACAACTTTTCATTCCTTAGTGTCTCCAACACTATTCTTAGGTGTTTATCACGATCTTCTGGCGTCTTGGAATAGACTAGAATATCATCAATAAACACTACAACGAACTTGTCCAAATATTGTTTGAATACTCTGTTCATCATATCCATAATTGCAGCTAGTGCATTAGTCAATCCAAATGACTTTACTAGAAACTTGTAACGACCATAACGAGTCCTGAATGCTATCTTTGGTACATCCTCCTTCCTAAACTTCAACTGGTGATACCCCGTTCTTAAATCTATTTTAGAAAAATACTTAGCACCTTTCAACTGATCAAAGTGATCATCGATCATGGGCAATGTGTATTTATTCTTTATCATCAACTTTTTCAACTCTCTGTAGTCGATACAAAGTCTCAATGACCCATCCTTCTTTTTGACAAACAATACCGGTGCTCCCCACGTCGAAACACTCGGTTGAATGTATTTCCTGTCTAACAGTTCTTGCAACTGCACCATTAACTCCTTCATCTCCACTGGGGCCATACGATATTGTGCCCTAGAAACTGGTGCCGCTCTGCATAATGTCTATTACAAACTCGGTCTCCCTATTCTATGGAAGACCCTGTAATTCACTCGGCAATACATCGGCAAATTCTCTAACTATAGGTATTCGTTCCATGGTTGCTACCACTCTCTGGGTATCAACAACATGACACAGATAACCCACACATCCCTTCTTCAATAATTTCTTAGTTTGTGTCATGGTTAGACAAAACGAATACCCCGACGATCTATTCCCATAAAATACTACCTGTGGTTGTTTTAACGTTCTAAGGTTCACACATTTCTTCTGACAATCTATAATTGCCCCATGGTTTACCAACCAATCCATTCCGAGAATTACATCGAATCCTCCTAACTTTATCGGTATCAAATCTACCAATAATTTACAACCTCGTATATCTACGCAACAACTCCTATGAACATCTTCAACATGAATTATTTCTTCGTTTGTTACCTTAATATTTAAAGGTATAGGCAACTTTTCGGAAAGTAATCCTAATCGTCCAGCAAAATCCCATGCTATAAACGAACAGGTAGCACCTGATTCAAACAACACATAAGCATTGATGTCGTTGATCAGAATAATACCTGTGACGACGTCCTCTGATGCAACCGAATCTTGGACTGTCATATTAAAGGTACGACCCATCGACCTACCCGGCTGTGCTGGACCACTAATAGCTAACTTACCGCCATTAGTGCCCCGATTCCCGTCCGTTCCCTTCTTTGGGTAACTCTTCACCTTGTAGTCAGTTGACCCACACACAAAGCATCCGTGATTCTTCTTCGGACTTGGACAGTTAGGCGAGATGTGCCCTTCCTGTCCACAGTTGTAACATACAACCTTCCCCTTGAGACAGACTCCTAAATGAGTCTTCCCACAGGTCTTGCAGGCCTCCATTCTCCTCTTCGGGTCTCCTTGCTTCACTCCGATATTCCCAGAGCTGAACACTTTCCTCTTCTGTCCCTCGCCACTCCCACTAGCTCCTTCTATCTTCACTCCCCCATCCACTTTCCCCATGTTCTTCTTATCTTTGTGGTATTGGCTCAACGCCTCGCTACAATAGGGTCCGTAGTTCCTTTGAACTCTGGTGGACCCACACTCTTAAAATCCTTAAAGGTAGTAGCTCGTGCTACTCCCAGATTTACGGGGATATTAGCCCCATTTCTATTAAATGCGGCTGTTAAAAGATTAACAAACTCCTGTATGGGGTTAACCAGACCTCCCTCCGGTTGATTTACATTAGCTCCTTGGTTACATTGTACTCTTCTTAGCGGCATTTTGCTGATACAATAAACAACACATCGCGTTATTATTCCTTTCTTATTAATTAGTTATTATTTAAGATTAAACAATAACTTTAAAATTCATTACTCAGTTGTTCTGTAAAAAGGCTTATATTCATTCATTCATTGTAGTATAATACTACATCATTTACATTACACAGCCTAAGCTGATTACATTACTATCCCGCTATTGCTTTCCAAAAATTGGGATTTACAAAAGACTACCCTTTGTTATACAAAAGTGGGTTTTACGTCACTACTAGATACAAAATATTTATATATCTAAACTACTCTAGTTACTACTAAATCACATCTGCCTTAAGTCATTATCAAAATCTGCATTGGCAAGACCGGTAATAATATCACGGCTGATACTATGTCGCGTCTGCCCTGTCTCTATGGGATAACCAGCTACCTGCTGCTGGAAGTCTGCATGAGAACTCCTATGAATATAAGACATTCTCCCTTTCTTCTGCTTTTTAGTCTTTAGCTCCTCCTTGAGCTCAAAAACCTCATGCTTTTGCTCATGGACCTTATCCTTAGCCAAAACTCTCTCATCGTGCTCCTGCTCCCACATGGACTCCACGTCCGTCTTATCCACTATAATAGCCTGGAGCTCTGCTTTTAGCTCCTTAACCTCCTGACAGTAATGGATGTTTCTATCCAACACTGACATAAAAAGTGACATCATTGACTCCCCAGGAGCCATCTCTGCTGCTATTGCTACCGGGTTGAAGGACACTACATCCACTTCTTCCTCCATCATGCCATCAAATACTGACATGAGATCAGGATCCTCTGAGTCTCCAGACTCAATGACTACTACTTCGGGCTCTGCCGTTATGGGGTTTGCGATAACCTCTATCTGGTTAACCGATTCTTCGCTAACTGCCTGAATATTTAACTCCATTCCATTTACACCTGACATCTACACAACACAATTAAGTTGATTAGTACATGTCAGTAGAATAATAAAAACACATAACATATTCATAATGCATTTTTATAATGATATTTTCTTCTTTAACTTCTTTGACTTCTCTTAAGGTTATGACTTAAGGTATTAATTTCCCCCCTTAAGTTTTATAACCTAAGGCTCTGATACCAACCTGTGACGCCCCCAAATCCGGGTATCTTCCAACCCGATAGATGGTGCTACACGGTACTACCATTCACATATACATTCAATTAAAAAGCCTCAATATAAAGAATATGTCTTCTATATATTCAAAATAATATTAACATTCCCCCAGGTTCTTTATAACCATTACATTTGTTCTTGTCATAATATCAAATATATTACAATCATTTACCCTATACTATTACATAAGTATTCTACAGGTTCGTCTTCGCCTTGCCCTTATCCTTGCCCTAGCCTTCGGTCCGTTTGATCTTAGCTGTGTTCATATGGTTCAAGCAAGAGTGAGCATGACTAGCTTAGCAAGTATGACAATTCTAATAAACAACATGCTTGAAACATAGGAATCATGTATCTTCAATAACTGAACAATAGTTATGAAGTACTATCGATAATTCAAAATAGCACTTCTTTTTATTCAAAACGTTTTACAATAACAATATTCAGTAAAACATCAATTCCGTTCCAAGACCTTGATCATTTCATAGTTTATGTGAAAAGGACATCCCGGCACTAAGTCTGTAAGTCCAACATTTCTTACGAGCACGTCTAAGTGATCAGCCTATAGTACTCTATGTTGATCAACACTACATTCACTAAACATATGTACGCTTAAGTTGTGGCAACCTCACGTGCCTGTCGTTTGACGATAAAACATTTTTAGCATACTCAATCTTTGTTTGAAAACCACACCAATATAACTTGGCAAACATTAACCATGCTTTGATAGAAACATAATATAAATCTAACCAAAAGAGTTGGCTTTGACTTCATCATACCATATTTCATGCGTAAGAATACATGAATTACAAAGCTTGTCTAGATTGAACTGAAACAAGAGTTAGAATGCTTGCCTTTAGCGTCTGCTATAGTTATAACACGTGCACTTTAAGTCCTTAAGTCTCTACAGTAAATGATAACATCACATAACACATTAGGTCATGAATGAACATATATGGTTCCTAATAAATCTTACCCTTCTTCTCAATCTAATCAGTACTTGGATTTGTTACTAATAGTTCCGACTTGCCATTATAGTTCACAATGTTCTTTCATTAATGTTCGATTGATTATCATCAACCTTTAACCATCCTACATTAAGTGTCTAACAATGTCTTAACACTGTTATAATTAATCTCTACTTCTTTGTTAATCGGCTAACATTCATTCCTTACTTGAAAACTCTCTTCATTGTCAAAACCTAGAGGTCAAGCGCTTACTGGCGCCACAATTTCTTCTTCTTCATCTTGCCTTCTGGCGAGTTAAGTTACACGACAATAACCCCTTGGCACTGTGGCACTACATATAACTCTCTCAGCTGCACCGCGGTGTGACTCTGTAGTAGGTTATAGCACTATATATGAAATTTGTATTTACCACCATTATACCTGTAGGCTCAAGACCTTGACGCCAACTCTCAGGCACCGTGATAACTTTAATGATTTTTTTAACTTTGTGAGATTTTCGGGCTTGTAATTTCTTCGTTATAAGTCCGAATTGGCTCGTTTAAAAGCCAACGGTTCAAAAATTATATACTCTATGTGTTCATGCAAGAATTTTATCTATTTGACTTCGTTTACTCAAAATTCACCTATTAGTTCATTTTTAACGAAAATAATAAACGTTCGTGAACGTTCAATGCTCGTTTCTTTGTTCTAAGTCGAATTCTGGTCATTTTCAAGTCCGCAACTCTATAATGCCAAATATGACTTGTCTCCATTGAAAACAAACATTTCCGAGTTCAAACACAAAATATGACTTCCATTCCGAGAATTTCATGAATTCGACGATTGTCGTCCAATTGTCTGAATTTCGACTAAACTTCGTTACTAACGATTTGATCATCAGTCCAAATTAATTTAATTCATTCTATAAACATTTTAATTTACATATTACAACAATTTATTTTTAAGTTACGAATTAGCTTATTCTTTATAAGTTTATAACTTAACAAATTATAAACTACGAATTTTCATTCCTTATGACTTATTATAGATTTAAGTCTTTTAACCAACATTCTTACATCTTATCAATCATACTAACTTCATATGACAAGTTTATCATAAGTTCATAACTTATTGAGGTTTAAACTACTTATTCATGACTTATTCGGCTTAAGTTCATTGGTTATCCCATCCTTATATGTTCTTAGCATAAATGTTCATCACTTCTCTATTAAGCTATTAAGGTAGAGATAGAAAATTATTGGACAAAAGTCTTACCCTTGATGAACTAGTACTTCTCTTCTTCATGAAAATCTAACAATGGAAGTTTGACTTATTCTTGGCTTATTCTCTCTAACACTTAAGTTATTTATAAAGGAAAGTTGTTGGTTGAAATGAACAATCCAACAAATGAACTTTAAGCTTGCTATTTATAGAATTGGCAAAGTTAGGGCATATTTGTCATTAAAACATCCACCTCCTTAAGTCACCTCCTTACTATTCACCTACTTAACAACTAAGTAAACTTGATAACCACTCATATTACATGGACATCACAAAACATATCCATTGCTTGGTCATCACATAAAGTTCTTGGTCACCAAGATTAACCTACATCAACCTTGGTTGCTCCATGGATCAAGCTTAGCACATTGAATCATTATATTGGGCTTAGGTCTAATTAACTTAACTTAACCTTGGACTTGAATTAATAACCACTTGGGCTTGAACCTTAATTCTTATTGGATTCTACCAATATGCTAACAATCCTACAAGTCCCACTTAATTGGCTAAAAGCCTTGTTACATATACTATACGTATAATTCTCGTATTCTAACTAGTATATTAATTCGTGATATACGTTATTCCATCCTCCGTACATACTCAAATAATACTTCGTATTATACTTGTATTCATTTATTTGTACAATAAATAAGTATCATACGATCATTACATTAAATTCTTAATCCTTGATTTTCCTAACGTTCTCGAACTAAGTCCGTACGCAAAATAGTACAATTTCCATACATAGAATATTATTACATAATCAATCTCACCTCGATATTATAACATTATATATTTCTCAGAAGTTCAAAAATAATTCCCGGGCGGAAATCAATGAATAATGTTTTTCGAAAAATTTCTCGGAAAACTTTTATTTTCGTCTTGGAAATTCAAACACTTTAATTCCTTCACGTAGTTAAAATACTACTTCGTTCCGACGTTTCTAAGTTATAAAACGACATTATTCTTACAAACACATAATAATAACAAGTAATATAATTTTATTCATTATTTTATTAAATAAAATTATTTTACAAAGGAACTGAATTTCTCGGTCGTTACAACTGTTCACATATACCGACTCGTATACACTTTGATACTTAACCTTGATAATTCTTCACAAGAATTTTAAATCCACCAAAATCTTATACCTCATTACCAGACTATCACTTACCATCCACCAAATTATTTAAGTCTTGTCCAAAAATTTTAAAATTCTTAAAATTTCTTTACAGAACTACCAATTCCATACACTTATTTTCTGTCTAGGTTCTAATATTGAACCTTAAATCAATCAATTAAGATTTTAAAATTTTTCTAAATTCTCGGGTTGTCACATTCACCCCTTCTTCTAAGAATTTCGTCCCCGAAATTCACCTTACACCATAAACTATACTGCTTACACCATTCATACACATCATCGCATGCTACCCAATTCACCACTCACAAGAGTAAAAAATTTTCAAATTGTGCTGAGGAGTCATATAGACTATGATTTTTCATATTCGCAAATGTTTTAGAGAAATTCATCCGCAAACCATATTACCGTGAAGACATAGAGGGTGATTAGCCCGATATACCCAGTACTAGCCCAGTAATACTGGTTTTGTCTATTTCTCGTCACTGCCATAGGCACAAAAATTTTACCTCAGTCTTATTGGATTCCGCACCAAAACAATTTGGTTCGGGATTTTTTTTTCCAATGAACACTTAGAGTTTTCATAAACATTAGTCTAGTTGAATCGAATAGCGTAGACTCATATCAATAATCAATTTCAATCGATTTACGAATGTGTATAGCCAAACGCCGTTGGCAAATTAAAATTTTGAAAATATTTTTGAGAATGACGCTACGATGCCGCATCAGACATCAAATCCGCTTGACGATGCCGTCATTGTATGGCTTTGTCATAACACATCGTAGAATAGTGGAACAGTGATTTTAGATCGAATTCACACTAAGTATTCCTGTATTTATAACTCTATCAACTTTTTATCATCTTTGCACCAGGTTACATGGTACATAAGTGATAAATAAAAAATATATTTTGATATTTCAAATCATTATCGTCTAGCTGAAACAAGTAGCATAGACTATACTTTAAACCATTCAAAAATCATTATAAATCTGTTTTATCATCCTAACAGGTAACGAGGTGTAGGTGGCCCGAAGACCACGCATACACAATGGTCACCAAGAGTTTAGAATAAAAAAAATCATTTCAAAATGCACATAGTGCGTATTTAGCTTGATGTCAAAATTTTGAAGTCTAGCATAGCTAGGAGTTTTGGAAAATTTATGTCTCCACTAATAATCATTCGCTTAAACAGTCTATTTATTCCTATAGTCCTTAATACTCCATTCACACAAAACTATACCCAGTTCGTCAAACCACACTTATGAGTTCATGAACTTTCCACAATCATATGAGTTTAGAAACTTGTCCTAGTCAGACCTTTGTCGTCCATTCGCTGAGGGGTTCATAAACATTTCATATAACCATGAGTCACGAACATAACATAAGTATAAGTTCTAAGAACTCGTACTTGACCTTATATCCTCTACCTATAACCTATCTATTTGTTATACACATGAGAAATGAATCACCCTATTAACATGCATATAACAAATAGCGCGACTCAAACATTTCATAATCCCCACTTAATTCTAATTCCCTTGTCAATACGAATTTCATTTAATCTGTATTCATAATCCTTTCCTGAATCTGTACCAATTCATAGTACAACAGACACAACAATCTTGCTTTAAACCTTTCAATCATTAGATTGATTCTTTTCCCTGCTATCACCTTATTAGATCACGGGGTGATCTCATCATATATATTATGATTCATTTCTATGTTATGATCGTTTTGGTTTACGATCTCTTATCCCTGTATCTTTAGTCTTTTTGACTCTATCTATTCATCACTATTGTTTAACTTTATTATCAGAGTTAGGGAACTCTGTATCTTTACAAATTGCCGAGATTTATCTTTAAATCTTACCGACCAACTAACTCTATGTGAGTTAGATCTTATCCTAATCACTACGGTTATTAGTCTAAGGTATCAATACCCTTGGTTTATAACCAACAGCTTTGATACCAACTATAACAGCCCCAAATCCTTGTCCTAATCACGAAGGATCTGGTATACTATTTCTACAACTATTGCGGAAGATATAAACATAAATTATTTATACAATAAACTTTACACACTATTCCCCCAAGGTCGAGTAACCTTAACTTATACACAATTCATAACTTATTTGACATATAATTCTAGCTGCACATAAAATTCTAAGTTGGACTTGTCTTTAACCTTTCCTTGTATCCGACGCATTCATCTTAATATGCAATTTTTATCATGATATAGCAAGGGTGAGCATAAGTTTGCCCAGCAAGTTTAAGTTAATTTAATTAAGGATATATCATGATTGAAAGAATTTGAATAATAAGCTGGCTATAATTCAACAATATAGTTGTGAATTAGAATGAACAAATTTTTTTATAATTGAACGACCAAGTCAATAGGAATTGAATGGTCAAGAAAGAACATGAACATAACAATTATATCTTGACCGAATGGTAAGGAAGGTGATCAACCTTTCATACCTGATGAACACATGCATTATTTGCACAAAAAGCTATTCAACAATTCATAGACATGGTAATCAAAAATGATTAGCCATAATTATATAAGGAAAGATCTACTCAAGGTCGAGTTTAGAGAACACTTGCACAATAATTAGGAGTTTAAGTTTAGGAACTTGCCTGTAGATGCAAATCTCATCGCTACAGTAAATTTTTTTTCAAGACCTAATATTAGTAATATAGATCTCCAATATTAGAATAATATCATCACAGTATAATAATGTTATATATAGATATATGTATATATATAAATATATATATATATACAATAATCATAAACACATAATACATAACCCTATCAGTCCATAAACTACCTATGACTCGGTATCAAGTCAGTCTAAGTCGAAACCAACACAAATCTGACATCCCGACGGTCTAGTCGGATAAATCTCGAGTCTAAAATCACTAAGACTCGGTCTAAACTGGTTCACAGATATTTTAGATAATTTATTATCAAGAAAAATATTTTTCATAAGCTCGTAATAATTTTCAAGTAATTATTACCTTTTATCATAATTTTTAAATCACTTATATCGTATTTATAAAATATAAATACCACATTATTCTCTTATCATTAATATTTATTTAATATTAAATATTTATAAAAATCATAACATAATATTATAATATATTTATAATATCACAAAGTATTTTTAATACTTTAATTTTTTATTTATATGATTTATAAACCTTTAAATCTATTATCCGATAATTGCTATTAATATTAAAATAGTAATATTTTCATGACAAAATATCAAAAGTTACATTTTATAACTTCAAATATTTTTATAACACTTAAATAATTTTTATATGATTTTCAAAACATTAATTCTATTTTTTCATAATTTATTTAATATATTCATGAAATAAATCCATTACCATTAATATTAATTTAATAATGAATTTCATCACAAAATATCAAAAGTTATTAAAAATAACTTAAATATTTTCTAACACCATAATATAATTTTCCAAGATTTTTCAAGTATTAAAATCATTTTTAAATAATTTATTTAATATTATAATTAAATAAATTAAATACCTTTATATTCCAAACATACTAAATATTTATGAAATATTCTCAAAATAATTAAAAACTAATTTTTGGACTTTAAAATAATTTTAGGAATTTATTATGTATTTTTAATAATTAAAAACTATTTTTTTCTATTTATTAAATAAAATAATTGATTTTTCAAAATTATTTGTCACTAAAGGGCCCTATAGCGACAAAATCGTCGCTATAGGTGTTCTTGAGCGTAAACCCAGATTTCATGTCAATCACCGAGGGGCTTACTTTGACCACAATTTAATTTATGATCCTAAGATTTTCTGGGTTTGCAGAAGTGTTAAAGTTGTAGTATAAGTGTAATACTACAACTACATACTAAGTTCATAGCCAAACCATTACCTAAAAGAAAGATCTAAGATGCCGAAAAACATGTCAGAGATGTTCTTCATTTATGGGTTTTCCAGAAATGAAGAACAGTCGCAGGGTATCACTTTTGATGCTCTGTAACTTTCCTTCTATGGCTTGTTTGTGTGATATAAGAGTTCCAACATGAAGTATACATGATAGGGTATAATAAAATACCACTAAATCATTATAACAACACCACATTCAACAGATCTTGGTTGGTCAAACTATGTCAGAAAGACTATTTTGGGCGAATTCTGGATTTTCCATAAATGCAAGAAAACGGATGGGCAACCCTACTTTGACCAGAAATAGCTTTTATTCCAGTTAAGATATAAGTGTTCTAGAGTCATGATCATGTAGTATACATGTCAGTCTACAAATATATAACAACAACAAGACCAAATCACTTAACATAAGCAAGATCCATGGCCTGCAAAATGGTTGTTAAACCAAACTGGATTTCTGGGTTTTCCAGAAACAGTTTGGTCATGGTTAGTCAACTTAACTTGACTACTTATAACTTAAGATCTAGACATTGTATGGGGTTAATTCCACTTCCATTCTACTCTCCTCATGGCAAAGAACAAGTGTATAACTTCTAACACACCTAATAATTAACACGTAGAGATCTATGAGCCCTAACATATGGTTGTTAGGCCATATTTTAGGGTTCATGATCATTCTTTAAAAACTTGATTTCTAACATCTAGATGTTATGGATCCTTGATATTACATCTTGGATCACTAAATAACATCCTTTAGCATAACTTTAACCAACAAATAACATACTTTAACATCAAACACATAAATTTAGCAAGTTAGGGTTTTATACCTTTTCTAGCTTTGATTTTTGATTTCTGATCTTTAATCTTGTTCTTGACTTGCTATTAACTGATCAAGGCTTTGTTTCTCACCCTCTTTCACAGTAAGTTTCAAAATTTAGGAGAGAGAATAGGCTTCGACAAAATAAGAAGTAAAGTAAGATTTCTTACTTTTAAATCTTTGATTTTTGTATACAATGTATCTGATGTTGCAAGGTGGCACTTAAGATCTGATCTTGGGAGATTTTAAGGCATGTGGGATAAGCTAGCTTGATGACTCGAAAGATTTCACAAAATCTTTTAATTAAGTTTTAAGAAAAAGTGTATTTTGATCATTTCGCATTCACTAAGGGCAATTTGGTCTTTTCCCCTATAATTTGAAGGGTATTTTGGACATTTCCCTTTTATCACACAACTTATAACACTTTGGCATTTAAACTTAGCTTTTGAATTCCCAATTTAGGGTTTTCAATTTCTGAATTAGGGTTTTGAATTCCCATAACTAAAATTCGGGTTTCGAACTTGTCATTAGGGTTTCTAACAGTTTGTTAGAGTTTTCTAACTTAAACATGACGTTTTTAACCTAACTTTAGGGTTTACTAAAGTTATAACTTATCCAATAAATTTCTTGATCTTAAATCACAACTGTACACATAAAATCACTGATTAGGGTTAATAACTTAACCTTAACGTTCTCATTATAATTTTAGGGTTTGTCATTAATGCAACCCATCTGATCAACATTTGATCCTTAACCACAAACTATACACATAGAAATTTACTGTTCACATATACCGACTTGTATACACTTAGATACTTAACCTTGATAATTCTTCACAAGAATTTTAAATCCATCAAAATCTTATACCTCATTACCAGATTATCACTTACCATCCACCAAATTATTCAAGTCTTGTCCAAAAATTTTGAAATTCTTAAAATTTCTTTAAAGAACTACCAATTCCATACACTTATTTTCAGTATAGGTTCTAATATTGAACCTTAAATCAATCAATTATGATTTTAAAATTTTTCTAAATTCTCGGCTTGTCACATTCACCCCTTCTTCTAAGAATTTCATCCCTGAAATTCACCTTACACCTTACACCATACTGCTTGCACCATTCATACACAACATCACATGCTACCCATTACACCACTCAAAAGAGTAAAAAATTTTCAAATTGTGCTGAGGAGTCATATAGACTATGATTTTTCATTTTTGCAAAGGTTTTATGGAAATTCATCCGCAAACCGTCTTATCCTGAAGACGTGACGCCCCCAAATTCGGACCACCACTTGGTCACTCAAATTTGGTTCATCACGTTCTCATAGTAAAACCATAATAACTAAAATAACGCATATATAACGGAAAATCTACTTTAGAATAATATACAATGAATTATTATAATTATTCCCCCAAGTCTCACAACCTACAGTGCTTAATAGATTACATAATAATATCGAATAAAGACTTATTACATAATCTTACATAAGCTTAAACATAGTCTGAAATAGTTTTAATACATATAATAGATTTTAAACATAAAAGGAACAAGCTAGTCGGTAGCCTTGCCCTTGCCCTTGCCCTTATCCTACCCGGATACACTTCCATGTTCTGCCTTTACTGAAAGGTTTTTAAAAGCAAGTATGAGCACAAATTGCCCAACAAGTAATATACAACAAGGGTGTAGGATATATATCAAAAGGTTTGAAATATCGAAGTGTCATTTCTAGGATAGTTTAAAGTGTCGGAATAACATCAAGGATAAGAAATATCAATAATTCTCTGAATAAGAACAATAATTTAATATAAATCAACAGATATATATGAACTCGACGGCTATCAAGGTATCTAACTGAATAAACAATTTATACTGAGCAGTCACTAAGGACCATTGAACTTCCACTAGAGTTATCAATATTAAACTGATAACCCAAAATATCAAGTACTATAGATGATCAGTCTACAATATTGTACGTTATGCATAACACCACAATAATATTTATTCATGTGTTGGGGTTTCCAACGACATACACTCCCCTTACCAAAAGGGTTGTCCAACTTAGTTTCCAAGATTTCTGCACCAATCAATTGGTTTGGGACAGTTTGTATAAACATGCATATAGTCTAGCCGAATCAAATGGCATCGACTCTTTCACAATATTCAAGGACAATACCAATTTCAACATGAATAATAGCTTTCACAAGGGTTTAACATACTAGCTCATTTGAACGAGAAAGTAATGTAACTTGTATTCAAAGGGATAAGCTTACGGTATTTGTCAAATAAAATAATGCAAGGGTTTAGGATCCTTGCACAACATAAATTTGAGTAAGGTTAGAGAAACTGTAACAATCCGGAATTTCAAATTTTAAAAGTAGAAATTTATTGAATTATATAAATATTTATTTGATGTGTTTATTGTTGAAATTGATGAAATAAATATTTAATTGATGTGGTTATTATTATTAAATATTTATGAATTAAATTTATTAGATAATATTCTAAATTAATTGAATTTATAATTTGGAGAGTTAATAATATAACATGAGATGTTATATTGTTGTCTTAATTTAATAATTTAAAATGGTATATTAAATTATTAAATAAAATTATAATAAAATTATAATTTTGTAATATTTATTTAAGTGGAGTATTTATTTAAAATATAGTATGTGTAATTATTTTATTTGATTAGTGTTGGATATGAAAATCCAAAAAAGTCATATGTGGTTATAAATTATAAACTAAATTGTTTATTAAAATAATTAAAGTAGTTTAATTTATTTTTACCTAAACAAGGCTTAAATATATTAAATCTTTATTTTGAAGATTTTTTGCCAAACAAAGCTTTATGACATTTAGATTTTTAATTTTGAATTTGTAAATAATATAAATAAAATAAATTAAATAAATTAAATAATAAATAAAATATAATTATAACATATACGTTTAATGTGTAACGGAGGTTATAATAAGTTTACGTATTAAGATTATATCAGTTTTCTTTTAAGTATTAGTTACCCTATATTGACACAAAGAGGAGGAAAGAAGAAAAGTTCAGAGAATTGAGAGTTTCAGTGAGAAAATTGCAGAGAATTGAGAGAGAGATTGTGAGAATTGTGAAGCAACTTCAGTGTTTAGCAAGAATTAACAAGCCAATTGAAGGTATTTTCTTTAACCTTGATATTATATATATATGTGTATGTTTTACGGCATAAAATTTCTAAGTCCTGTGAATCCAATTTGTCTTGAATGGTTGTTATGAACTAAATTATTGTATCTATATTTATTTGTGGTGTTAGAACTAGTATTTAGTTAAGAATTATTATGCTTATTTAGTTTAAAAGGAAGAAAATAATGTCAGTGAATATTTTTTCATATGGTTCATGAAAAGTACCAATTTTGATGATCAATTCGCATGTTAAACCAAATTGAAGCTTGTTTATGCTAGTTGTCGACGTCGGGATTTTTGAGTGTCCCTTTTTTTTACTTGTTTTTTGGTGTTCTCATGTTAATGTGAGATTTGTTTGAAAAAACAAGTGAAAAAGGTCTGACATGTATAATGTCGACGATTGGACTTTAAGAGTCGCCAGTTGGTGTATTTAATCGTCGCACTAACGAACCAAAAAAGGCTTGCACATTGACCCAGTGTTTTGACACTGCTAAACGGGTCTGTGAAACCAAGTTTCATTTTGGGTCCAGGGGCTTGATTATGCGGAGGGAAGGTGTTAGGCACCCCCCGACATCCGTGTTACCACGGTGACCGCCACTTTTCAAAGAAATTGTTATATAAATGTGTGTGTGTGTGTGTGTGGATCAATGTGCTATTATTTGAAAGTAGTGCGAGGCCTCGTTCGTACCTATATACACAAGGTTTGAATTTTATAGAAAAATTTAGTTTTAACCAAGATGTAGCAATGACGTTTTGTAAAAGAGGTTTTTCAAACCATGTGCTCAACAGGAATTGAGACCTTTTCATACTTCCATTTTATTGTTAAATGTCTGGCTTGTTTGCTTTTATTTTTGAGATGCGAAGCATTCTCGAGAAAATAATATACAAAGATCTATCAACTCCTCATGGGCATGATGACTATCCAAGGAAATTTAGACATCGTAAAATAATGTACAGTCACTTATACCGAAAAATGTCCATCATGGGAACTCAATCTAGATTCATGAACCGAACACAGCGATCACATGATTCCTAAGGTGACGACATGATAATCTGCAATTTGTATGGAAAGCGATGGCGCTTATATATATAAAAGTTATAAATATATATATATATATATATGTGTGTGTGTGTGTGTGTGTATGCATGATCAACCACCACAAAGCAACTCTACGGGGATCAGAAATGTAAATAAAGCAGTAAATGCTATCAATTGTCATGAAGTAAACTCCAGGCAGGACAAAATGTAAATAAAGTTGTAAAAAGCGATCAACTGCCATGAAGTGAACTCCAGGCAGGACGAAATGTAAAAAAGTTGTAAAAAGCCACGGAGGAAACTCCAGGCTTGACAGGAATGTAAATATATATATGTAAAAATATATATATAAAAGCAGTAAATGCACTGGATGTAAATCCAGGCTCTTCAGATATGTTCGACAATAATTATATATATAAGTATATATATATATATATATATAAGCAATTAAACGCACCGGATGTAAAATCAAGGCTCACAAAATGTAGTCCGACCACGCTTTATATATATATATATATATATATATATATATATATATATATATATATATAAAAGCAATTAAACGCTCCGCATCAAGTTCAGGCTCAATCGAGGTATAACTCGATAATGTTAGTCCATATACATGAAATATATACATATATTAGTATATATATACAGACTGAAATGAAAATCACGGACTGAAGTTCGGGCAAATGCACACAACACGACTCTCAATGTGTATAACAGTGTGTGCTATATGAGAAGAAAGCTTTATAAAATGTAAGAAGGCTTACAGTGGGCTGCCAAAGTAAACTTCTATGACTTTAAATGGATAAACACTCAGCTCCTGCCGGATAAAAGATAGCTATATGTGAGCTAACTAGTGTTTAAAGAAGAGGAAACACTCAAAAGATGTGTATGCAGAGTAAAATAGACAAGGCTTCCTCGCCTTTTTCCTTCTCTCCCTCTCTTTAAATGGCTGACCCCCAGCCTATATTTATAGACTAATGGCAGTAGGTACACCTGCGGCAAATTGTGTTGGATCCGAGCCTCTCGAGTCCCGTCATCTCGTAGTACATGCACTCATGCACTATAATGTCCACTCGAAGTTGTATAACTTCAATTCGAGCATTCAAATGAGGTATATCTGACCTTCTTCGGACCGTTGGTGTTGAGAGGTATGCAATGACATGGATTAGAGGTTGTACGAAGTCAAGAAGACGGGTCTATGCCCATGGTCTTCAAGCTTTAAATTCTATCCAAAGTACTGCAACACGTAATAGTCACTCGGGATTGTCATTCCTCGGTTCTTGTGGGACATTGTTGGATGTATGTCTGAAGTTTTGAAATGACGTCCCATTATTGAAGGAATAAGATGACGCTTAACTCCTCGCCGGAGTTATCGCCGGTTTGAGTTGAAAGTAGACGTTGCTCAGGGTTACAGCTGAGATTGAACTACTTGTTGGTATGCCGCAATATCATCTTGTTGACGTGGACAGATGATGTTATGACTCCTCACTGGGGTTATCGCTGGTTTAAGCTGAAAGCAGACGTTGCTTAGGGTTACATTTGAGATTGGGCTACTTGTTTGTATGCCTCACTGTCATCTGGATTGAAGCTGATCGCACATGTTTGAAACAAGCATTTCTGGGGTTATCGTCGGAACTGTAATGGCATCCCTTAGGGCTATCACCAAGGATGGGGTTGCTACTCACAATGTTGTCTTTGGGACTGGAACTGAGCGTCGCGGTGTTATCGTCGAGACAGAACTGTCCTCTCTGGTGTTGTTGTCGGTCTTTTAATCTGCATATGTCGGGGTTATCTCCGAGATTGGAAATGACATTCCCGGTGTGTGTTCCGGGTTGACATGACGTTCCCGGTTTATGTTTCGGGTTGGAACTGAACTTCCGGTGGTATCCGAAATGGATGTAAGCTGTCTTTCAGGGTTTTCTCCAAAAGACTAATCTACACTCCTGCAATGTTAGTAATAGGAGTGCAGAAAATTTTGAGTGTCTACAGATGCCCCTCTTTATCATATTCATGCAATGCAAGGCATGGATAGGATAAAGAATCCTAGACACTTGAAATGCAAGTAAGAAAAACATGATGCTATGTGTAGCATCATGATGCATATGTATGATGCATGAATGATTGTCATGTAATCCTGCTGGGATGACAATCAGTGATGACTTGGACATGCGATCCAAGTTGGATGTTGACGTTGGGACTACCACCAAAGTCTTGAATCCTAGACACTGGCTTATACTCCATAGAGGTACCTCTTGTGTGGAAGAGATCTGTGGGGATAAGGCTTTGTCTGTTTGAGGATGTGTATAACATGTTCCTTCATATTGTCGGAGTTACTGCCAACAGTTTGTTGTCGCTGCCAGGGCTGCCTGACCTTCATTGATGTGTGTATCACCGGATAAATCCCTGCTGGGCGTATTGCCAAGGCTGCTTGACCTTCATTAATGTATGTATCAATGGTAGCATTATGTTAAAACCCTTACCGGGTAAAGTTGCTTTGATGGGTTTACTTGCCATCGGCTGATATGACGTCAAGGTTGCTTGACCTCCATTGATGTGTGTATCAATGGTTGCATTGTGTTGTAACCCCCGTCGGGGACACGTAGATACTTGGAAGGATATGCGTTGTGACCCCTGCCGGGGATACGTAGATATTTGAAAGATATGCGTTGTGACTCCCGCCGGGGATGCGTAGATGTTGATAACTTCGGTGTTGTAACCCCCACCGGGGAGGTTTGATATTTCATGGTTTTTCGCGTTGTAACCCCCGTCGGGGATTGTTTAGGGTTGTGACCTTGCAAATGATGGCATCGGACCTTTGTGGGGTATTGCCGAGCATGGTTTGGATTCTACCCATTTCTGCTGGTGAGTGTTTCTCTTGTCTTTTCCCATGTATGGGTTAAGAGTGTTGACTGACAGCAGATGTTTGCCTTTGTGTTGGCAGTTTTGGGCCTATGAGAGGCTTCCTTATTTGCGTCATGTGAGCGTGTTAGGTTTAGACACCTATCCATGAGGACGAAGATGGCATCATTCCATCTTTGGCGGAGGTCCCCATTCTTTGAGGTCAGCACTCATTGTCGCTTCTGAATTGGGCTATTGACAAACCGATGTCATCACATGGATTCCCTACTTTGGAGAGTATTTGGGAGTTATATTTGAGGATGGGTACCCGACTAGAGTAAAGTACGTCATTTCCACCTGTAGGATTCCTCTCTTTACAGATGGAGGATGGGAGCTCTATTTAGGAGAGCGTACTATCAGTAGCACTACAAGAGAGATCCGTATGCCGATCTTGCCTCCTACCAGGCGTTATTGGCCTGTTTTGCAGTCACCCGTCATTGACATCCCATTGATGGGGATTGATGGCTTTACATTGTCAGAGGGCCCCTGTTCTTAGGAGATGTTCCAGCATTGATGGATCCCTCGTACTATTGGAGCTTAGACCCGCGCCACACAGTTTATGGGGGATATGGTTCCAGGATCCGTGATGATGACGGATTGGCTAGCCTGTGTCAGAGATCCGACTCATGTGACACAGATTGACAGACTAACTCGACAGCTGGACCGGTCACATCTTTTCATTTAGCATTTGGGCAGAGATCCTGCAGAGGTAGATACTTTTGATCCTTCCAGCTCTGGCGCTGGTCCCTCAGGTGACCCATATGGTTTTGTCGGCGCAGATCCTCCTCCTTTGTATCCGCCGACATCCCCAGTGAGATAGAGATCCGGTGACTCGGGAGGAGTTACATCAGTGGATGATGTCGATGATGTAGACATCGACACTCTTGACTTTTTTTAATGTATTTCTTGCTATCTCTTTTGATAGGCCTCTGTTGTATGTTGGGTAGCTTCGCCCCATTTCCCTGTATTTTAGCTGTACATAGATGTATTAGATGATGATATACTTAGGAATGTATGTACAGTTTTCCATTCCCTATACCATATTGCCATCTATTGTATCATGCATGTTATTTTGTTATGCATATGTATGTATGTCCAGAGATATTCAGCATTGACCCCTGGATGGTCTTATAACATAGCCCGTACAGATGTCTTCTTCGACAGTTAGCCGTATTGATCATACCCCACCATTTATGGTGGTAGCTGGTATGCGCACATGGTATGATAGTATAGCACCATCAGACATGGTGATCGTAGATGATTTGCTGCAGCATACTATGACCTTACTGATGTTTTAGGTTCCTCCAGGATTTGTAGAGGGCATGCTAGAGCACTGGGTACCGGAAAGACATGTATTTCGATTTGGGACCCATGAGTTGACTCCAACTTTGGAGGAGTATGCACGATTGACAATGCTGCCTCTGGACAGACCTTGCATGCATATGGTGATGGGAGACATGAGTAGACAGTTCATGACTCTCACAGGGTTGAGGCGCAGAGTGGTGCAGGATGAGATTACATCCGGCCATTTATATCCCAAATAAGCGTTTCTTTTTGTGAGTTTGGCTCGAGGACGCCTATGCACGGCATTCTGGGGATTTCACCACACCGGAGGATCATTGGCGTTCAGCTAGGGTAGATGTACTGCTTCTATGCGTATTGTCATACGTCTACATGCCGCGGTACATGGATGAGCTAGATATCGGCGTTGTCATGGCAGTGAGAGCTCTCAGGGAGGGTCATACCATTGTACCGATGATCATCGCAGAGACCTTGAGGTCAGCTACATATTTCTGCACTTATCCGGTAGGAGTATTCACAGGTAGCTTGGTCATGTTGTACATGTGGTTTATGTCACACTTGAGACCGATTGGCACATTTAGACGGCATGGGTTTTGTTTCACCCATGATATAGCCATGTCATACTCCTTTCAGCCTGCGGAGTGTACAGATGCTGCATCATGGTCAGCTTTTGTGGCAGGGATTAGAGATCCATTTGCCATATTACCGTGTTCAGGGCTTAGTTCACCCTACAGCTTCATTACTCATACTTCAGGCATGGATTATCTCCCTCTGGCTAGATTGAGGGGCATGATCACTTACCACCCATTGGCCGTGATGGGTCATTTTGACTAGTTCTAGGATTTTCACCCGTATGAGGGGGTGGTCGAGTCGTCAGCGTCCACACCGTTTGTCGTGTAGGGCAGATCCGGGTTGTATGCTGTTGGGATCGGCGAGTGGGTGAGTTTTCTGTCGATTATCCGGTTGTTCTGCAGAGTATTCGCATGGATAGAGATAGAGATCATGTCGGTACGGCGATATCCACACAAAGGTGGATTGATTCTGATGATGAGGAGCCTATAAAGGAGGATGTTATTCGCACCGATGATTTGACTGCTGGGCTGCCAGCATTTGTGATGGATTCTCCCACCCCGAAAGTGCCATCATTACTCGAAGATTCGACACAACATTTGGAGCAGAGCTTACATCTGATGACCTATGATAGAGATCAGGCTAGGGCCGCGATGTTGACAGCTCTTGATGAGAGAGATACTGCTCTATTAGAGAGGGATGAGGCTAGATCAGCCAGGGATGTATTGATTAGAGAGCAGGATGCCGCCTTATCTTCTAGGGATGTGGCCATTGCAGATAGCACTTCCATTAGATCCCAGATGACCATCAGTCTGGCCGACATGAGTGCTTACATTGATGAGCATTTTGCCACCATGCAGTTAGCGTCTGATCTGCTAGCTTGTGTAGATACCCTTGGGCAGGAGCTTGTAGTGCTTCCTCTGTCTTCAGAGAGGGATGCTATGCTAGATCTGATAGTCCGCATACACAAAGATCTGTAGATAGCTTTATATTTTCCTGCACAGACTAGCTTAGCCATTTTGTCATGTAAAGCACAGATGTATATATCAAATAGAATTATATATGGCAGGGAAATATATTTTGATTCACTTCCCTTTTAGTTATGCCTTGATACTTGCTTGATGTTTGCCTGTTTCTCCAAGGCCTTGTGATCTTGATGCATTCTTAACTTATCCTAGATAGATAGACATTGAGACGTCGCAAGGTCTCTCAGAATGGATCGTTGATTTCTGTATATCCCTACCATCTTTGGTGTCTTGCGACTGATATTTGAATGGAAAATTGGAGAAGAGGATGGTTTCTTCCTCTCTAAGATTGACCGCACCACAGATGGTTGCCAGTACTTCTATTTGTGAGAAGCCTAGTTAATTCAATCTCTTATGGGTTGGTATTGCTCTTTGAGGCACGATCGCAGCTTAGATGGTCACCGAATCTTCTATTTGTGAGAAGAGGTTGGGTAATTCCATCCCTTTGATCTAAAATCGATGAAATGGGGCAAACTGAAGATTGATCCCAGTACAGTGTGACAAATATATTGTTCTGGTAGGGGTTAGACTGCACCATGAATGGCTGCCTACGTACACTTATTGAAGAGGAGATCAAGTCTGCGTAGTTCGAAGGGTGTAGAAGTATTTTTGTAGTTTTTTGTTGTTTGTAGAGAAAAGGTAGAAATGTTTTTGTTGTTTTTCTTTATTGCGACCGGGCCATATATCATATGGTTGCCTACGTACCCCCGAGTATTAGGGAGATCAAGTCGACGTAGTTCGTCCCTCAAGACGAATTGAAGGTGAAGAGAAGTGTAAATCCCATGCGCAGGCTATACTGCGAGGAGAGGAAAGTTTAATCCCATAATGGGGACAAACTGCAAGTGGATAAAATTTTTGATCCCGTCTTCAAGATAAACTGCAGGCGTAGAAAAGTTTAATCTCGTCTTCAGGACAAACTTCAGTGTGAAAGGTTAAATCCCGTCTTTAGGATAATCAAAATTCTGAAAGGTTAAATCCCGTCTTCAGGATAACCGAGATTGTATGAAAGGTTTGAAATGAAGTGAAACCAGGCTGCTTGTTTGAAGTGTATGTTTCCTTGAGGGGCAGAAAATTATGTAGAAAGGGTTCAAAACCAGGATGTTTGTTTGATGGTAACTTCAGACATAGTACCGTTTCACAGTGTCCGAGTTGATAAGCTGTGGAAATTCATCTCCATCCATTTCCTGCAATCTGAGAGCACCTCCTGTCAATACTTCCTTGACAACAAATGGGCCTTCCTAGTTAGGAGCGAATTTTCCCTTAGATTGATCTTAGTTGTCAATGATCTTCTTCAAAACCAAGTCATGTTGCTTGAATTGCCGTAGTCGGACTTTTTTGTTCTAAGATCGTGCGATCCTTTGCTGATATAACTGACCATGTAAGATTGTCGCGGTTCGCCTTTCGTCTATCAAAGATAATTGGTGATACCTGTCTTGTACCCATAGGTCTTCATCCAACTGAGCATCCATCAATACTCTGAGGGATTCCATTTCCACTTCTATGGGGAGCACTGCTTCCATCCCATAGACTAATGAGTAGGGGGTTGCCCCAGTGGAAGTTCGCATGGAAGTTATGTAGGCTAATAAAGTCAGAGGCAAGAGGTCAGGCCATCCTTTGTGGTTCACATACATTTTTTGCATGATCTTTTTGATGTTTTTATTAGCCGCTTCAACAACACCATTCATCTTTGGATGGTAGATGACGGAGTTGAGAAGTTTGATGTGGAATTTTCTGCATAAATCCTCCATCATTTTGTTGTTGAGGTTCTTAGCATTGTCTAACACAATGACCTCTGGTTGTCCATATCGACAGATGATATTGTTTCTGATGAAAGCAATGATAACTTATTTAGTAACTTTGGGGAAGGAAGCTACTTCTACCCATATGGTAAAGTAGTCGATCATGGTGAATATGAGTCGATGTCCATTACTGGCTTTGGGCTCGATGGGCCCGATCACGTCCATTCCCTACATTGAGAAGGGCCATGGTGAACTCATATTGTGGAGTTCCCTTGGAGGGGCGTGGATATCATTCCCATGAATCTGGCATTGGTAGCACCTCTTGACGTGATCATCACAGTCAACTTTGAGTGTAAGCTAATAATGCCTCGTTCTGAGGATCTTCTTGACAAGTAGGAGTCCGCTCATGTGTGGGCCACATACTCCACCATGGATCTCATCCATGTCTCTTAGCTTGGTCTTTGTGTAGACATCTGAGGAGACCTAATCCTGCATCTCTTTTGTAGAGTGCACTCCGCTCAGGTAGAATTTCATAGCAAGTCGATGAATCTGCCTCTTCTCAGTTAGGCTCGCCTCAGCGGGTGTAGATCCATCTCGTAGATACTCCTTGATGTGCTGATACCAAGGGTTGTGGATGGGAGGTAACTCATCTGATACTTTTCCAATGTAATTCCCATAGATTGGGGCTTTTTGTAGGGCAAACATGATGCATGTCATGTTTTCCTTGTCCGGTATGTAAACCAAGGAGGCCAACATTGCTAATGCGTCTACAAAATCATTCCTATTACGAGGAATGTGTAGAAAGGAGATTTCTTCGAACTCCAAAGCCATCTGTAGAACTTACCGATGGTAAGGCAGCAAATGTAATTCTTTGCTTTGATAGATTCCTGTGGATTGCTTTATTACCAATTAGGAATCGCCAAAGACAGTTAACCGCCTGATGCCCATTGAACAGACAAGTTTTAGCCCCATGATACAGCCTTCATACTCATCTGTGTTATTGGTGCTAACAAACTGCAATTTGACGGCGACGGGAAACTGCTCCCCTGTACCGGATAGTAAGATAGCTCCAACTCCGGAGCCTTCTGAATTAACAGCCCCATCAAAATACATTTTTCACTTATGGCATATATCGTACTGATGTTGTAACTGAACTATCATTACCCCTTCATCGGGAAAGTATGTTTCTAAGGGTTTGTAATCCCCTGTAGGTGCGACGACCAATTGATCCGCAATTCCTTGACCTATAACAGATTTTTGCGTCACGTAGACGATGTCAAATTGCTTTAGGATCAACTGCCATCTGGACATTCGATAATTCAGTATGGGTTTACTGAATACATATTTGAGAGGATCCACGTGGGATATGAGATGAGTTGTGTGACCATGGAGGTAATGTTGTAACCTCATGGAAGCCCATGCTAAAGCACAACAAGTCTTCTCGATCAGAGTGTACTTGTGTTCATTGATGCTGAATCTTTTGCTAAGGTAATAGATAGCTCGTTCTTGGCCTCTATTGTCTTTTTGCCCTAGCATGCAGCCCATAACATTGTCATTTATGGATAGGTACATGAACAGGGGAACATCATCCTAAGGAGGTACCAAAACAGGAGTGTTAATCAGTTGCTCTTTAATGGTAAGGAAGGCTTTCTCACACTCATCGTTCCATTTCATGGATGAGTTCTTCCTTAACAATTTGAAGATAGGCTCACAGGTTACTATGAGTTGAGAAATGAATTTGCTAATGAAGTTGATCCTTCCCAAAAATTCTCGTATTTCCTTCTCTGTCTGAGGAATGGGCATTTCCTTGATGGCCTGGATTTTGGTAGGATCCAGTTCAATCCCTTTGTGGCTGACTAGGAAGCCTAGCAACTTGCCTGACTTAACACCAAAGGTGAACTTGGCAGGATTCAACTTCAACTTATACTTACGCAACCTGTTGAATAGCTTTATGAGATGGTCTAAGTGGTAATCCTCATTCCGGGATTTGACAATGATGTCATCCACATAGATCTCTATCTCCTTGGGCATTAAATCGTGGAAAAGAGCCATCACAGCTCGCTGATAGGTTGCCCCGACATTAATGAGGCCGAAGGACAACCGTCTATAGCAAAAAGTTCCCCAAGGCGTGATTAAAGTAGTTTTCTCACGATCTTCCTCAGTGACCATAATTTGATGGTACCCCACAAAGCAATTAGCAAAGGAGTACATGCCGTATTGAGCGGTATTGTCAATAAGAATGTGGATAAAAGGCACGAGAAAGCTATCTTTAAGGCAAGCTTTGTTCAAATCCCTGTAATCCACGCAGACTCGAACCTTTCCCGCTGGTTTAGGCACGGGAACAATGTTGGATATCCACTTCGGATATGTAGACACCGTGATGATGCCAGCTTGAAATTGTTTCATAATTTCCCCTTTGACTTTTAATCTCCACTCAGGTTTCAATCGCCTGAGTTTTTGCCTAACTGGCTTGAATCCTTCTTTAATGGGAAGGTGATGAAGAACAATGTCAGTGGACAAACCCACCATGTCTTTATGAGACCATGCAAACACATCCTGGAATTGGGTTAATAGCGCAACCATGTCATTCCGCTGATTTGTGGTAAGGTCTGAACCAATCTGGATTAGCTTAGGGTTGTCTAAGGTTCCAAGATTGAAAGGAGTGGTTTGATCAAGATTTGGTTTGGGTTTGTCTGTGACCCATTCCTTAATCTCTTGAGGTGTTTCAATGTCCTCTTGGATGTCCATCAAGTCTGAGTCCAACTTTGCATCAAAGTTACAGCCCTTGTGGAGAGAAGGCATGTCATCAACAAAGACATGCACATCTAAATTCAGAGTCCTGAAACATAAGATGCTTTCACTTAATATATGCAATTGTTCGATCATACAAAAGTGTTAGCATATACGTGATAAAATAACTACTAGTGCTGTAAAGGAAAGCATGTAATTAAAGTTATCTACAAGGCAGAGGGATTTTTTGACCATTTTACCCTCGTTGACCAATGCATGGAGTGCTGCTCCAATTGTCGAGGGAAAAGTCCTGAAGGACTGCAGTGATGGAAGGATCGTCAGTGTCTTCTCTCTCCCGAATGATAACCATGACATTTGGGCAATCATCGTCTAGGGTATATCTATTTGTATGTTCATCATGAACAATGAGGTGAATGCCTGCCATCATCAAGGCAAGGTCATGTTTATGTTTTCTTTCCTTTCCTTCTGCTTCGGGATCAGGAATCAGCACCTCTTTAGCTTTGGTTGGCACTGGTTTCGAAAATAGCATAGCCACAGCATGGGCTGGCACCTTTACTGGAGATTGCAATAGCTCATGAGGTAAAGGCATAGAAAATTGTCGTGCGACGGAAGCTTGAGGAACCTGCCGTGCTAATAAGGATTCCTGTATCTGGAACTAGAAAAATAACCTAGCCCAGCTGTTCCAATTTGTCTGGACAGTTGGATAAGGTGCTTAATAACCAGTTGATCCTTACCAAGCCCTTGTCCAGGTTGATGACCCAATAACATCATTTCTTGAGTGGCTGACATAACCTCGGCAGAAATTTTGGGTACAGGAAGTGGCGCTCCCATAGAGTGGTATTGCGTGTTACTCACTTTCAAAGTATGGAAACTGGTCGGTTCAACTTCTGAATTGAAATTGATAACTGGTAGAATTCCTTGTTTAGGACAATCCGGCTCAATATTGATAGTGACTAGACTGTTGTTGATGATGTATTTGAGTTGTTGATGTAGCGTGGAGGGAACGGCTCTAGCCATGTGTATCCATGGTCTCCCCAATTACAGGTTGTATCCTGAGTTGATCTTGAGGACGTGGAAAGATACATGGAATGTATTTGGACCAATCTCAATTAGCAATTCAATTTTTTCGACAGTATTTCGTCGGGATCCATAAAAAGCTCAGATGACCGTATGACTGCTTTGGATCCGCTTGAGATTGATATTCATCTTTACCAAGGTTGCATAAGGACAGATATTCAGAGATGAGCCTCCATCTATCAATACTCCTGCTAGCATATACCCGACATACAACACTGCTATGTGCAATGGCTTGCAATGACCGGTCCCTTCGGGAGGTATGTCATCATCAATGAAGGATATCATATTGTTGTTGAAAATGTTATCAACCAAATGTTGAAATTTTTTCACATCCACTGATTTTGGCAAATAGGCTTCTTCTAAAACCTTCAGCAAGATCTTTCGATGATCCTCAGAAGAGAAAACCAAATCCAGCATCAAAATCTGTTATGGAGCTTCTTGCAAGCTTAAAACCACTTTGGCTTCATTATGACCCATAGTACAGAGGAAGTTTTCAATCTTCTCCATGGGAAATTTCCCCTTTGCTTCGCAAGTAGGTTTAATAACCCGTTGAGGAAGGTATAGTGGATTTTCTTTCGACACTGTAGCAGTAGTATGAGACGTGGATCCTTCAGCTTCTCCATAATTCCATGGAACTTTATGCAAGATGACAACAGGATGTTATAGTCTGCAAGGTAAAGGAATTGGCTCTGGTGCGTCCACTTTCAAAGGATTGTCAGCTCCTTTGAGTTGAATTGGTTGTATGGGAAATACTTTGATAGTCTCACCATCCACTTCGGAGATAACTGCAACTAATCCCTTCCATTGGGTAGGGCATGCATTCCGACCCTTGAGTTGTACAGTGTAATCATCTGCTATTTGTAGGACACCGCTATTAATAAGATTCTGAATAAGATGGCAGAGTGCCCAACATTCTTCTGTGTTGTGACTGCGAGAATGTGAATGATATTGACACATTTCATCAGGATTGAACCGCCCTGAGCGGGGATTGATCGGAGGGAGAAGGAATGTGATTCTTCCTTCATTGATCAACATTTGAAGTATCTCCTCCATAGACTGGCCCAGATAGGTGAATTCCCTTTGATTGGAAAAATCCCGATGGGCTTTAGCACTTGCTCGCTTTGCAACCTTATCCTCCATAGCTTTGCAATCTGAAGGTGTTGATGGAGCATTTATAACAAATGGAAGGAGATAAGCATGCTCCTACCTAATTAATTGGCGTGTGATTTGATGCTAGTTGGTCACCAGTTCTTCCAATTGCTCAATTTATTTGCAAAGAGCTTTCATCTTTTGTTCCATGGTAAACTAGAACTTTGCACAATCCCATTTGTCAACACCATCTTTGATGGGTTGGGATGATTCGCTGTTAGAATTGGAACCTTCTACAGTGCTCCAACTGATCATGTTGACCTCTTCTTCTTTGTGTTGAGGAAGAGGGTTGTCTTGTACATGAGGTTGATCTGATTTGGTGACTACAATCTCACCGTTGTCTATTAGATCCTGAATATTATGTTTCAAGGCCCAACAATCTTGAGTATCATGTTCAGGTGCCCCGGCATGATAAGAAGACTTCTGAGTAGCATTAAAACCCCTCCCATTAGGGTTGGCTGGTAGAAGAAGATGTGTAATTTTCTTCTGAGCAGTCAGAAGAGAAAGAATATTCTCGAGCGAATCCCCTAAGGGTGTGAACGTTCGAGGTCGCTTTACTTCTCCACTTTTAGGCAATGGAGGGTTTGAAGGTTGTGCTTGAAAAGGGGAGTAGTTTCTCCTCTGCATAAGCATGCTTGGATTGCCTTTTTGTCCTTGTAGTATCAAGGAAACATCCTCTTCTTTCTTTTTATGGACCCTCCGGGGGTTGTTTCCATAAGATCCGGGATTTGGATGTTCTCGACAGAATGACTTTAAGGCGGCTAGGTCTTGAATTTTACTGGACTTCAATCCCATTTCAAATTTATCTCGCCATGTTTGATCATTTTAGGAAATGGTTTGCCAATACCGACTAGAACTCTTTCATAGAAAGGAGCTTCTGTAGACATCTATTAAGGTCAAGCGACCATTTACGATTACATCATGGAAGGAATAACTTGAAGCGATGAGAAGGTGCCTCCACCTTTGAGCATACTCTCTAAATGACTCGTTTGATTTGTTTCTTAACCTTGGTGATTTGGTACCGGTCGAGAGCCATCCGAGATTGAAATCAGTATTGAATGAGGAAGGCATGAGCCGACTCTTCCAATCATACTTTTAATCTGGTAACAGCAGGCTTCTCGCATTCTTTTCTCGAGCCTTTCATTTTGAGCTTTTCATTTTTACCCAAGACCAAGTTCTCCAATAAACACCTTTAAATGTGTGTAAGGATCCCCTAATCCGTCATATTTCTCAAAATCAGGGGTCTTGAATTTCTCTGGATATTGAACACCAGGGAATATGCAAAGGTCTGTATATGAAACACTGTCCTGTGTTCCAATCCCTTTGAGAATGCGAATGGTTTCCTCCATTTGAAGGACCTTCTTCCTGATGTCACCCGTGTCTGGATCTCATTTGAGATGGGTTCCTTCAGGGTCTGGGTTGGTTGTATCCAACTGTTGTTCTGGAATTATTTTTTCCAAACCCTGAACTCCCCCTTTTGTAGAGGATTCGGTATGTATAGGTATCTTCGTACCCTGAGTAGACTGGTGCAATTCTTTCAGTAGAATGGCCAAGTCTGTGATTTGTTTACTCAATCCGTCAAATTCTTCTCGAGAAACAGGATTAGACTGTTCGGAAGAGGACATGATTGGCTGTAGTCCTGTGGCCTTTTTGGATTTTGACCGGGTAACAGGCCCAATTACCTCCTTACAAAAGACTTACGTAGTTTAGTCTTAGGGTAATATAAATGTTATCATAACATGTCCGTTTTAGGAATTTGTCCTACAAAACTGGTTGTTAATTGATAACATGTCATGCATGCATAGATATTCTTCATATTTTCCATTACATATGAATGAACATGGAATAAAATTACAAGTAAATGCTTTTACAAGTAATTGAAAATGGAAAGCATGAAAAAACTTTCCTCCGCGTTTGGTTTATCAGAGGTTGACCTATCCTAGGGTTTGTCTCATAGATTTTCGGCATGAAGGTTCCCAGATCATCGCAATCTACTTGACGGGAAGTTAATCCGGTCGTTCAACTAGAGCGAATCTGGGTGGTACCTTTCTTGAGCCCCGGGGAATTATTCTTCCCACGAGTCCAGTAATCAAACACCGACAGGATAGCCTTCTGGTGGAGGGACCACATAACATACATTCACATACAACGTGTCTCACCGTTTATGTAAAATGATGACATGTGCGAAGCACTAATATCACAGATAGATATTTAGTAGTGCAGTAATTAAGATGCATTCGTACACATTCATCAGAAATGTAAATTCAACATTCACACACACAAGCATATAATAATTTTGAAAAGCTTGTAATAATGGCTTAAGCCCTCTTACTGCAGTCCCCAGCAGAGTCGCCACCTGTCGACGTCGGGATTTTTGAGTGTCCCTTTTCATTACTTGTTCTTTGGTGTTCTCATGTTAATGTGAGATTTGTTTGAAAAAATAAGTGAAAAAGGTCCGACATTTATAATGTCGACGATTGGACTTTAAGAGTCGCCAGTTGGTGTATTTAACTGGTTGCACCAACGCAACCGAAAAGGCTTGCACATTGACCTAGTGTTTTGACAACTTTGCTAAAGCATGAATCTGTGAAACCGAGATTCATTTTGGTCCGGGGCTTGATTATCTGGAGGGAAGGTGTTAGGCACCCAGACATCCGTGTTACCACGGTGGTGGCCACTTTTCAAAGAAATTGTTATATAAATCTGTGTGTGTGTGTGTGTGGATCAATGTGCAAATATTTGAAAGTAGTGCGAGGCCTCGTTCGCACCTATATACACAAGGTTTGAATTTTATAGAAAAATTTAGTTTTAACCAAGATGTAGTAATGACATTTTGTAAAAGAGGTTTTTCAAACCCTGTGCTCAATAGGAATTGAGACCTTTTCATACTTCCATTTTATTGTTAAATGTCCGGCGTGTTTGCTTTTATTTTCGAGATGCGAAGCATTCTCGAGAAAATAATATACAGTAGTGCCGAACTCCTTATGGGAATGACATCCATCCAAGGAAATTTAGACACTGTAAAATAATAAACAGGCTACTTACAGCTGAAAAATGTCCATCATGGGAACCGAATCTAGATTCAATAAATTGAACCTGTGATCACATGATTCCTAGGCTCACATGATACTGCAATTTGTATGGAAAGCAGTAAGCAGTTATATATATAAAAGCTATAAATATATATATATATATATATATATATATGTGTGTGTGTGTGTGTGTGTGTGTGTGTGTGTACATGATCAACCACCACAAAGCAACTCCACGGGGGATCAAAAATGTAAATAAAGCAGTAAATGCTATCAACTGCCACGAAGAAACTCCAGGCAGGACAAAATGTAAATAAAGATGTAAAAAGTGATCAACTGCCACGAAGTGAACTCCAGGCGAAATAAAATGTAAAAAAGGCGTAAAAAGCCACGGAGGAAACTCGAGCTTAGCGAGAATGTAAATATATATATATATATATATATATATATATATATATAAATATATATATATATATATATATAAAAGCGATAAAGCATATAGGATGGATGTAAATCCAGGGCTCATCGGATATAATAAACAACAATTATATATATAAGTATATATATATATATAAGCAATTAAATGCACTTGGATGTAAAATCAAGGCTCATCGAATGAAAGTCTAACCACAGCTTTATATATATAAGTATATATATATATATATATATATATATATATATATATATATATATAGCAATTAAACGCTTCTAGGCAAAATCTAGGCTCAATCGAGGCATAACCAGATAATGTTAGTCCATATATATGAAATATATACATATATTAATATATATATATATATATATATATATATATATACAGATAGAAATGAAAACCACGGACCGAAGTCCGGGCAAACGCACAGAACACGACTCTCAATGTGTATAACAGTGTGTGCTATATGAGAAGAAGGCTTTATAAAATGTAAGAAGGCTTACAGTAGGCTGCCAAAGTAGACTTCTAGGACTTTAAATGGATAAACACTCAAATTTCTGCTTGGATAAAAGATAGCTATATGTGAGCTAACTAGTGTTTAAAGAAGAGAAACACTCGAAAAGATGTGTATGTAGAGTAAAATGGACGGGGCTTCCTCGCTTTTTCTTCTCTCTCTCTCTCTTCAATGGTGACCCTCCCATTTTACTATATTTATAGGCCGATGGCCATAGGTACACTGCGACGATCATGATTGTACTGCTGGTTTGTCGTGGTGGATCCGAGCCTCGTCCGGAATCCGTCGTCTCGTGAAATCGTGCACTCATACCTTTGTAATGTCCGCTTCGAACTCTGCAGAACTTCAATCCGAGCATCCGAATGAGGTATATCTAACCTTCTTCGGACCGCTGGTGTCGAGAGTTACACAATGACATGGATTAGAGGTTGTACGAAGTCAGCAAGAGGGGTCTATGCCCATAGTCTTCAAGCTTCAAATTCTATCCAAAGTACTGCCACACGTAATAGTCACTCGGGATTGTCATTCCTCGGTTCTTGTGGGACATTGTTGGATGTATGTATGAAGTGTTGAGACGACGTGCCATTGTCGAAGGAACAAGATGACGCTTGACTCCTCACCGGGGTTATCGCCGATTTGAGTTGAAAGTAGACGTTGCTCAGGGTTACAGCTGAGATTGGACTACTTGTTGGTATAACGCGATATCATCTTGTTGACGTGGACAGATGACGTTGTGACTCCTCACCGGGGTTATCACCGGTTTAAGCGGAAAGCAGACGTTGCTCAGTGTTATATCTGAGATTGGGCTACTTGTTTGTATGCCCACAGTCATCTGGATTGAAGCTGATCGCACATGTTTGAAACAAGAATTTCTACGGTTATCGCCGGAATTGCAATGGCATCCCTTGGGGCTATCACCAAGGATGGGGTTGCTACTCCCAGTGTTGTCTCTGGGACTGGAACTGAGCGTCGCGGTGTTATCACCTAGACAAAACTGTCCTCTTCGGTGTTATTGTCGGTCTTTTGATCTGCATATCTCGGGGTTATCTTCGAGATTGCAAATGACATTCCCGGTGTGTGTTCCGGGTTGACATGACGTTCCCGGTTTGTGTTCCGGGTTGGAACTGAACTTCCGGTGGTATCCGGAAAGGATGTAATCTTTCTTTCAGGGTTTTCTCCAAAAGACGAATCTACCCTCCTGTAATATTAGTAATAGGAGTGCCGAAAATTTCGTGTGTCTACTCTAGTTCATTAAGAAACGAAGATAGCGTAGTTTGAATGAAGTGATTCGGTGTAAAATTGTAATCACAGTGTTGATTTTTGTAGAGGATGTCAAAAATTGAGTTTTTATATAAAAATCAGAAATTTGAGAAATTAAACTAGCTTAAGTTGTTGTTAAATTATTCTATATTGATATATATGTGAGGAAGCATGTTTGTAATAGTTTTATATCATTTATTTGTGTTAATTTCACTATTTGGTGGGTGAAATTCGTGTTAATTGGGCTAAAATCGACTCTTTATTCATCTGCAGTTTACGCCTCTAATACATGCCGAAGGCAGCTACTTATAGGTGCCAAGGCAAAAAGCGCAGTCTTATTGTGCTTGGATCCCAGGGCTTATGTATGGGCGCATTGCGCTTATATATCTATCTCTGAGGCGATGACTTGCTGCTGGCGATGCGGACACAGGATAAGCGACACTATAACTTGGTCTAATGATGTGTTAACTTAATAAACATAGAATATGGAGGTTAAAACAGAACCGTGTCGTGTCATTGATAATTTCAAGGTTGAAAATGATTAGTAAGTAATGAACGTGGCATATTAGACTTAGTGAGCATGATGATTAGTAAATATGTATTATGAAGGTTAACACTTGGAATTTCTAATATTGATGTAGTAGCATAAGACTTGTACTAAATTAACAAGTTTACTTATAAATGGGTGTTATTTTGGAAATGGATGTTAACATGTCTAATAGATATTGTGATTGCACTAAAATGTGTAGGATATTGGAGTACGTGAGTTGTAATTGTATAGCTTACGCAAGAGGCAAGTTCCCTAACCTTTGCTACTTTATTATTCATCAAGGTTACTTTTCACTGTTATGTTATACTTATGCAAATTCTTTATCTGTAATCTCTTGTTTAACGATTTATTGTCATGCAAGTTATTTAACCCTCATTTATTGTTGAGTAAGTTAGTTTATCTTTGTTTCTTTATTCCAATCGAGATTACCTTGGTTATTCAAAGCCTGTAATTTTATTGTAAGAAGTGTGTTTATTATTTACTACTAATAAGCTTTGTTTGATCTTCGTTCTTGATATCATTGTACTATCTTACATTATTGTACCGAACTCTAAGTTGGTTAGCGATTCTTTACCAATTCAACTAATCTTTAGTTAATGAATATTCTAAACTCTAAATTACCCTTGAAGTCAACCTAAACAAAATTTCCTTTCATTTGTTTATGTACTCACACACCTTTGAAGGCATGTTGTCGATGATAACATTTGTTCAACTTCGAAATTGTTAATACTCTAGCTCTTATTGATTCATCGATATACCTTGTTCATGAGGACATTATAATCAAACCCTTGAATAGTTATTGATTCCTATTTGATTCAGCCAGTACTTGGTTGATGAGCGTTCTAAAAATCTAGACTTCCTTTGAAGCTAATTCCCAACCAAACTTCCTTTGGTTTGGAACCTGATAATCTAAGCTGAGATGAACAACCCTATATCAGGGGATTATTTTAGAGCTACACAATAGCATTAAAATGTTTACGCAATACATAGTACAAAGGGCTGATCACCTAGAGTACGGAATGATGGTCCGTATTATCGTTTAGTCTGTTAAAGGTTACAGTAGAAACGGTTGTGAACCTAGGACATAGATGATGATTATAGTCTTTTAGATTGTTAAAGGTTAAAGTAGAAATACTTGAAAACCTAGAATAGAGTTTGTGGTCTTGTGACCCTCAGTGTATTCTTTGATGTTGTTGTCTATTGTTAACTTAAACGTTCATTATTCCTTTGAACTCATAGCTGTTGAATTAAAGTTTATTGTTCTGGTAAGAATATTTTACCATTGAAAACTCAGTTAATTATCATTCATAAAACAATTATTGTATATTATCCTTCTTGAGGGCAATTGTTTGCTCACTCTTGCACAAAACAATGCAGATAAAGTTAAAAAGTTTGAAGAGCTTTCTACAAGCAAGGGCAAGGACAAAGTGCTTGATTAGATGACAACGTTTAATTTATCTTTTATTTATGAAGCTTATGTAATAGATTTATTTATGATCATGTTTTAATTTTTTTGCTGATGATTGTAATAAAGGTTAGATGACCTGGGATTTATTTTAGATTATGTAACCCTTTAAATGGGAGATTGATTGTTTAAGCTTTTGAGTTTAATTATATCCTTTTGTTTATGGGTAGTTAATTATGATTTAATTGGACAATGAACACCAAATTTGTAGGATTGAGGTGCCCGGATTTGGGGGTGTCACAAGTTGGTATCAAAACTTTAGGCTATGAACCTTAGGTGGGGAAACCTTAGGCTATAACCTTCTAGGAGATCGAAAATATAGAGGTGATAAACTCTTATCGAGTTTTAAGGAATGAATTAAGGAAATTTATTGAAGATAAAATGATAATATACTTTATGTGTTTATGTGTTAATGACTTATGTGCTCTCAAGTACTTAGGAGTAGCAAGTATTATACACATTAAGTTGTGGGTTGTTAAAACTTTGTTGTCGGAATGACTGATGAAGGAAGATAGGGATTAGGATCCCTGAGAAGTTCATTCTGTCTAAGTATAGTTTGTATTGGGAAAGCCATACCCATTGATTTCTGTTGTAGACCTTGGGTATAGGCTTGAGTTTGAACGAGAGGATAAATTTGGGGTGATACAGGTGAAGGATGAGAACGAGGAGGGGGAATTCCTCTAACGAGGCGTATGGTCATAACATTGAGTTATAAAAGAAGGTCGAAAAATTAGAAGGCCTATCCATAAAGCACCAAGCCACGTTAGCGTAAGAAGTTGTCGCGACTCAAGACCATACTGCACAACTTGCTGATGTAGAGCGTATATTAGCTTAGTTAGAATATTAAAGAGGATAGTTATTAGCTGGGAATGAGATTGCAGGGAATGATGGAAAGGAGTGGAAAGAAAAAGTCGAAGAAAAGCATCACGAGATCGTGTTGAAGACGCATGGGTGAAGGCTTCTAAACGCGTAGATCGTGTTGAAGAAAAGTAATAGAAGGCTAAGCGAATGATGGAACTTAGAATTAAGTATTCTATTTTCTATATAGGTTGAGATTTATCTTTGGTATGTGATGGATCATCAAGTGATCCTAAAATTTTATTATTACAGGATAAATAATATAAATAGAAATGAGGCTATTTTGTGATGTGGTAATGTAATAAATGAATAAATACATCATAATTTATTAAGATATATTATGTGTCATCTATAAGTGGTTGAGATAAGTTTGAAAATTTTAATGCGATAATGAACGATGATCTAATAGTTCGAGTTTTAAACAGTAAGATGTCGCCTAGAAGAAGACAGCAGCGTCAACAGAGCCCCAAGGAATATGCGTACAATAGGGAAGCGAACGAAAATCCAGTGCCACAATTGGTGAACTTTCTGGTGGGAGCACTGGCAAATCAATGAATTTACAGCTATATGATCAATCTCGATGTTCCAACCAAATTCGTTTACAACAGGTTTGGAGAGAACTATTGATGAAGACAGGGAAGGTAATACGATGGCATACAATCAAGAGTAGAGGGGAAGGAAGAGTGAAGATGATAAGGTGGATGATAGCCATACCGGTAATGCTTGGAAAAGAAAGTGGAACAACGGTATTGACGATGAAAATCAGCAAGGAAAGGAAAAGAAGAAGGTGGAGGCATGTAGCAACTGCGAAAAGAAACATGTAGGTGTTTGTTTGAAGAGAAAAAGGGTGTGCTTTAATTGTGGCTCGAAGGGTCACATTGCACCAAAATGTTCAAGACCGAGGAAGGGAGCCTGCTTCATGTGTGGATAAAAGGAGCACTTAGCTCGAGGGTGCCCAAAGAAAGCGACAGGAAAAGCAAGTGGAAGCAAGGGGGGCAGTGGTAAGCTGGTTATTGTAGAGATAGCTCCACTGAGTCGACCAACCGAACAATCATCCAACATGGCGATGCAGGGCGCAATGCAAGGTATGGTTCGAATCAGTTATTTGTATGACTGTGTGTTATTTAATTCAAGTGCCACTTGTTAATTTATGCCTGATGAATTTGCTTAGAAACTAGGTTCTCTACGGGAAGAGTTAGACTATTCCTTAAATATTGAAAGCGTGAATAATGATTCCTTTTATGTGGATGATTAGAATTTCCATATTGGTATTAAAGGCCACGTGGTGACAATGGATTTATTTCTGAATTGATTTATGATACTCTGAGGAAGTCAAAGGTAGTATTTTATTCTTTTAGTTGCACCTGTGATGTCTCTACGAGATAGTACAAGAAATTTTGCGATGCATTATACAATATATGTGAGGCTATGTGGGTAGATGGAACGACAGGGTCATCTTATATGTATCACGTAAGTTAAAATTTTTATGTGAAAGGGCATCTGACTCACGATCAAGAGTTAGAGATAGTAGTGGTTGCCCTGTGGGTTTAGAGGTGTTATTTTGGAAAGTAGTGTGAGATATAAACAGACCATAAGTGTCTAAAGTATATTACCGCACAGGAGTATTTAAGCATGTGTTTCAAGTGGTAGTTGAAGTTGTTCAAGGATTATGACTGCAAAAATCCTAAACGAACGTGATTGCCGACGTCTTAAGAAAAAGGGTTGGAGTTATTTTTATTAACTGTGCAAGATGGGTTCATAATAGAAATGACTAGGTGATGGTAGGAAGTAATATATATATATATATATATATATATATATATATATATATACAAAAAAAAATGTCAGAGGAGAAGCTATTTAGATGGAAAAGCAATGCAGTTTTGCTAGGCGAGTAAAGGAAGAGAAGCTCCAGATGAAGGTGTCAAATTCATAATCGATCTTGAGGATAGTTAAAAGTAGAAGGAAGAAACTAGGTTTCGCTAATACGAGAATTGAAAATGATGTTTTGCATAAAATTTATATATTGAATCAACTAGGGAGCAAGAAATTTATATATTGCCTTCGATAATACTATTGGTGGCAAGATATGGTGATAGATTTTAGTTAGCATATTACCTATCAATCGATTAATGCGAAGTTATATATTAAAATTATTGTTTCAAGGCATGGTGTTTTGATGTCAATTATGTCGAACCGAGATTCACGATTTACATCAAATTTTCGAAAAGGTTTGCAAGAACATGTGGAACGCAATTAGAAATAAGTATGTCATATCGTTTGCAAATTGATTGCCAAAACTAAAAGAAAATCCGGACATCGGAGGCGTGCTAAGCGCGTGAGAGAAGTTTTCGATAATGTCATACGAGGAATCCGCATTGAGCAAGTATAGGCAAGTTAAGAATAAGTTAAGAGTAAGGTAATGTTAGGTGGGATTTCAATTGAGGACTCATATTGAAACTAAGTTGTACAAATCTTTGTATGGGCAGAGGTTTTGTGCTTATACTTGGTTTATCACATTGATAATCATTGGAATATTGGTATCGCGTTATCCATGTGTATGTGGTGGAAAGGTGATTATTTTCTCATATATATATTAGATAGTTAGAGGTTGTTAAGATTAGGTTAGATAATATTAAGATTAGGTTCAATTCTTAAAACTTAAGCATATGGTAAGTTTGTGACTCAGAATCATATGGTATGTTTTGAACCCCTCAGCGAATGGACGCCTATGGTCTGACTAGGATAAGTTCCTAAACTCATATGATTATGGCAAGTTCCTAAATTTCCAAAGTGTGGTAAGTTTGACGAACTATATTGGGTATAAATCGGTTATAGTATAAGAAGCATGGAAGAAGTGAAGAGATGGTTTTAAGGTAGATTTACCTCTACGGTTAGAACGCATTCACAATGTTTTCTTGTTTCAGTGATATGATCGAACAAGCTTGACTGCAATCGTGTGATCAAGTATGAACCGTTATGGTTGTCCTACGACGAAATTTCTATCCAGATAGTTGACAGAAAAGAACAAATGCTCAGGGATAAGGTGATACCTTCTGTGAAGGTGGTATAGAGGAATCACAATGTCAAAGTGACTACGTGAGAACTCGAAGCTGAAACGCTAAAAAATTACTCTCAGTTATTTGTTTAATTTGTGTCTTCAATTCTGGGGACAAAATCTTTGTAAGAAGAGAAGAATGTGATTATTCGATTGTTTGAGTTGTGATTCTGGGGACAGAATCCTTGTAAGGAGGGAAAGATGTAACAATCCAAAATTTTAAATTTTAATAGTAGATATTTATTGAATTATATAAATATTTATTTGATGTGTTTATTGTTGAAATTGATGAAATAAATATTTTATTGATGTGGTTATTATTAGTAAATATTTGTTAATTAAATTTATTAGATAATATTCTAAATTAATTGAATTTATAATTTGGAGAGTTGTAATATAACATGAGATGTTATATTGTTGTTTTAATTTAATAATTTAAAATGGTATATTAAATTATTAAATAAAATTATAATAAAATTATAATTTTGTAATATTTATTTAAGTGGAGTATTTATTTAAAATATAGTATGTATAATTATTTTATTTGATTAATGTTGGATATGGAAATCAAATAAGTCATATGTGGTTATAAATTATAAACTAAATTGTTTATTAAAATAATTAAAGTAGTTTAATTTATTTTTACCCAAACAAGTCTTAAATATATTAAGTCTTTATTTTAAAGACTTTTTGCCAAACAAACCTTATGGCTTTTGGATTTTTAATTTTGAATTTGTAAATAATATAAATAAAATAAATAAATAATAAATAAAATATAATTATAACATATACATTTGTGTGTAATGAATGTTATAATAAGTTTACGTATTAAGATTATATCAGTTTTCTTTTAGGTATTAGTTACCCTATATTGACACAAAGAGGAGGAAAGAAGAAAAGTTCAAAGAATTGAGAGTTTTAGTGAGAAAATTGCAGAGAATTGAGAGAGATTGTGAGAATTGTCAAGCAACTTCAGTGTTTAGCAAGAATTAACAAGCCAATTGAAGGTGTTTTCTTTAACCTTGATATTATATATATATATATGTGTGTGTGTGTGTGTGTATGTTTTACGGCATAAAATTTCTAAGTCCTGTGAATCCAATTTGTCTTGAATGGTTGTTATGAACTGGATTATTGTATCTATATTTATTTGTGGTGTTAGAACTAGTATTTAGTCAAGAATTATTATGCTAATTTCGTTTAAAAGGAAGAAAATAATGTCAGTGAAATTTTTTTCATATGGTTCATGAAAAGTACCAATTTTGATGATCAATTCGTATGTTAAACTGCAAATTGAAGCTTGTTATGCTAGTTCATTAAGAAATGAAGATAGCGTAGTTTGAACGAAGTGATTCGGTGTAAAATTGTAATCACATTGTTGATTTTTGTAGAGGATGTAAAAAATTGAGTTTTTATATAAAAATCAGAAATTTGAGAAATAAAACTAGCTTAAGTTGTTGTTAAATTGTTCTATATTGATATATGTGAGGAAGCATGTTTGTAATAGTTTTATATCATTTATTTGTGTTAATTTCACTATTTGGTGGGTGAAATTCATGTTAGTTGGGCTAAAAAATCGACTCTTTGTTCATGCGTTTACGCCTTTACATGTACTTGTAATACCACAGCAATATTTGTGGCAGAAAAAAAATGGCCTTGTTGTCTTGCGCTACCAAATTAAGCGTCGGTCCCTTATGTATGTATGGCCTTGCGCTACATGCCATTACTTGATCTGAGGGAGTGACTTATGTTGTTGATGTAGACCTGGGATAGCGACACTATAACTTGGTCTAATGACGTGTTAACTTAATAAACATGGAATATAGAGGTTCAAACAGAACCATGTCATGTCATTGATAATTTTAAGGTTGAAAATGATTAGTAAGTAATGAACGTGGCATATTAGACTTAGTGAGCATGATGATTAGTAAATATGTATTATGAAGGTTAACACTTGGAATTTTTGATATTGATGTAGTAGCATAAGACTTGTACTAAATTAACAAGTTTAGCTATAAATAGGTGTTATTTTGGAAATTGATGTTAACATGTCTAATAGATATTGTGATTGCACTAAAATGTGTAGGATATTGGAGTACGTGAGTTGTAATTGTATAGCATACGCAAGAGGCAAGTTCCCTAACCTTTGCTACTTTATTATTCAACAAGGTTACTTTTCACTGTTATGTTATACTTATGCAAATTCTTTATCTCTAATCTCTTGTTTAACGATTTATTTTCATGCAAGTTCTTTAACCCTCATTTATTATTGAGTAAGTTAGTTTATATTTTTTTCTTTATTCCAATCGAGATTACCTTGGTTATTCAAAGTCTGTAATTTTATTGTAAGAAGTGTGTTTATTCAGCTACTAATAACTGTTGTTTGATCTTCGTTCTTCAATATCATTGTACTATCTTACATTATTGTACCGAACTCTAAGTTTCTTAGCGATTCTTTACCAATTCAACTAATCTTTAGTTAATGAATATTCTAAACTCTAAATTACCCTTGAAGTCAACCAAAACCAAACTTACTTTGGTTTGTTTATGTGCTCACACACCTTTGAAAGCAAGTTGTCGATAATAACATTTGTTCAACTTAGAAATTGTTAATTCTCTAGCTCTTATTGATACATCGATATACCTTGTTCATGAGGACATTATAATCAAACCCTTGAATAGTTATTGATTCTATCTTATTGAACGATTACTTGGTTGATGAGCGTTCTAAAAATCTAGACTTCCTTTGAAGCTAATTCCCAACCAAACTTCCTTTGGTTCGGAACCTGATAATCTAAGCTGAGATTAACAACCCTATATTAGGGGATTATTTTAGAGCTACTGTGATAAGCGTTAAAATGTTTCTTGTAATACATAAAGTACAAATGGCTGATCACCTAGAGTACGGAATGATGGTCCGTATAGTCGTTTAGACTGTTAAAGGTTACAATAGAAACACTTGTGAACCTAGGACATAGATGATGATTATAGTATTTTAGACTATTAAAGGTTAAAGTATTAATACTTGAAAACCTAGAATAAAGTTCGTGGTCTTGTGACCCTCAGTGTATTCTTTGATGTTGTTGTCTATTATTAACTTAAACGTTCATTATTCCTTTGAACTCATAGCTGTTGAATTAAAGTTTATTGTTCTGGTAAGAATATTTTACCATTGAAAACTCAGTTAATTGTTATTCATAAAACGATTATTGTGTATTATCCTTCTTGTGGGCAATTGTTTGCTCACTCTTGCACAAAAAAATGCAGATGAAGTTAAAAAGTTTGAAGAGCTTTCTACAAGCAAGGGCAAGGACAAAGTGCTTGATTAGATGACAACGTTTAATTTATCTTTTATTTATGAAGCTTATGTAATAGATTTATTTATGATCGTGTTTTAATTTTTCCGCTGATGATTGTAATAAATGTTAGATGACCTGGGATTTATTTTAGATTATGTAACCCTTTAAATGGGAGATTGATTGTTTAAGCTTTTTAGTTTAATTATATCTTTTGTTTATGGGTAGTTAGTTATGATTTAATTGGACAGTGAACACCAAATATGTGGGATTGAGGTGCCCGAATTTGGAGGTGTCACAAAAACTTGCCTTAAGCGTAGTTTATCCACGTTAATAAATCAACACTTTTGAATCCAATTTATAACGCATTTATATGTTCAAGATGTTAATTAGCTAACACAATCTTTAATCAAGCTTAACACGATTCAAGTATGCACACATATGGTACAAAATCATTTTATAAGTAATCATGAATCAAACACTTAAATATTTTATAAACAAATCAAGAATGCTCAAGGTTAGGACCTCCTCTACTCATGGACTTTCCAATTCAATGTAACACACACTTATCAACTAAGCATCACACATATATATATGTACATTAGTAGATTTTAGATCACATTTAGCATCATAGGCATCATGTATGTTACTTTCCAAAAGTCATAACTCATTTTTTGGGATTTTAGATTGGCGTAGCTACGCCTCATAGCTAAGCTTCAGGACAAATAAGCAATTGACTGGCCCCCGACCCAAAAAAACTCAACTCACTTTTTGCCTTGTGATCTCTGTTTGGCTTTGAACACACAATCATATTTTGTCATGTTAAAGGCTTTCACATGCTTCGTAGATTAATCTAGGTCCCTTATTGCATAACATGGTTCTAAGTTCGATCATTTCAACAATTTAAGGTCATTCAAGGTCATGAAACCACAAAGTCTAACATGCTTGCTTTCAAAACATACAAGACAATTATAAAACTCATGTTAGGCATTCTTGGGTGTATTCATAACACATATGTGACACTAACACTGCTTTAGTTGAAAAATTGGCTTTGTTCATGCTTTTCTCAAAACATGCTACACAAGTATGGTATATATATGTTTATGCTACATGAGTGAGTCTAAGAGTGTCATAAAACATGATCACAAATGTCATATTCTAATCCTCAAGGTAGCATGTAAATATTCACGTTCAAAGCTTACTAGTTAGTTCAATACATTCATGTTTGCCTATAAATCTCATTTATACAAGCTAAAAGTTTATTCATGCATTTCTAAGTCATGCTATCATGTTGGCCAAGTCAAAATATACATTATGAAGAATCATGCATGTTAGCTCGTTAGACTAAGTTTTCTTAAAGACTTCTTTAATACAAATCCTAATAAGTTTGGTCATGAGCAAGGAATTAAGAGTTATACATCATGCATGTCTAAATCATATCAATGTGCTTGCGGGTCAGTACATAAACATGGCACTCATACTCATCAAGTTCATTGCTAAAGTTTCTAAATTCATTTCAACTACACACTTCCATTAATCATGCTAATGCTAGTCTAACATACTCATATTAGGTCCATATAGCTATATATACCCTTAAAACATGCTTGCATGCTAGTACACTACATAATACTTCAACAATCTGCAAAATAGAAGCTCAAAACAAATTTCATAGGTCGACGCAGATCGTCCAGAAACACATCCTGAAATTCACTCACTACGGGTATATCATTAATCTCTATTCCCTTTATACGAGTATCCACAACGTAAGCTAAATAACCTACACATCCTTTCTTTAACAATTTCTTACCCTGCATCATCGTAACGCAACACGATTGCTTAAGCGATGAGCTACCATATAACACTACCTTAGACTTACCCGGAGTCTAAAGGTTCACACATTTGTTCTGACAGTCAATTACTGCAGCATGGTTATATAACCAATCCATCCCCGGTATTACGACAAATTCTCCTAGTCTAATAGGAATCAAGTCTATGCTCAGTTCATGTTCTCTAATGTTTGCATGACAATTTTGATAGACGTATTCTCCAGGGATTATTTCTTATTCGCAACTTCTATGTTCAAAGGATCTTCTAAACGTTCTCGGGGTGTACTAAGTTTACTAGCAAATTCTTCAGATACAAACGAACAGGTGGCTCCTGAATCAAATAATACATAAGCATTTATATTATTGATTGGGATTATACTTGACACCACGTCCTTTGCAGCTACGGCGTCTTGGGCAGTCATGTTAAAGGTTTGAGCGATCGATCGGTTGGGTTGCACAGGTCCACCAATCATTAACTTCCTCCTCATTTGCTTCCGCCAGCTCCATCGCTTCCTTTCTTTGGGCATTCTTTTATCTAGTGCTCTATTGATCCATAAGTAAAACATCCTCTGATCTTCTTCAGCTTTGGGTAATTTAGCAATATGTACCCCTCTTAGCCGTAATTATAGCAAGTGTTTTTCCTCTTCCAACATTCTCCCTGATGGCTTCTTCCACATTTGTTACAAGCTTCGGTCCTCTTCTTGAAGTTTCCTTGGTGATTCCCACCTTGATTGTTGCTTCTGTTGTTATTGTTTTCCCATTTCCTCTTTTCGAAGTTACTTCTTCCGCTGCTACTCCCTCCATGATGCTCACTACCAGCGTTCTTATTCTTCTTCTCCTTATGATATAGACTCAAGGCCGCACTGCCACCTTCTGCAATGATTGCCTTCTCTAACAATGTCGTAAAGGAATCAATATGGAAGACCGATACCTTATTGTACAACCACGATTTTAACCCTTGCTCAAAATGTCTCGCCTTCCTCTCCTCATCCATAACTTGGTGTTCTGCAAACCTCGCTAATTCATTGAACTTAGTTGCGTACTGCGCCACCGTCATATCACCTTATTTTAACTCTAGGAATTTTACCTCCATCCTACTCTTCATACTTTTCGGGAAATAGTTCTCGAAAAACAATGTAGTAAACCTCTCCCACGTTATTGTTCCTTCCCCCCATTCTCTGCTGGTTAGTTTCCCACCAATAGTTTGCTTCACCCCTCATCATATATGTGGCAAATATTATCTTCTGGTCTTCACCCACTCGAGCTATAGTGAAGGCCTTCTTAATCTCCTTGATCCAGGTTTGCGCAACTATCGGGTCAGTGGTTCTCGCAAACTCTATGGGTCCTACACTCTTAAAATATTTGAAGGTCGTTACTGGGACAGCTTGGGGAATAGGTTGTACGGGTTCATTTCTTCCCCTCAGAGCTTCTCCCAATAAATCTACCAGTCTCTGTATCGGATCTACAGGACCTCTCTCATCATTAACTAACTCTTATGGGACAGTTATTCTACGCCTGGGCGGCATTTTCTGCATCACAAAATTTTCATTTTATTATCTAATTATAATACTTAGACATTTCTTAATATAAAGAACTACATGTTTATAACACATTTCTGAAATAAGATCATTTATATTCATATGCCAAAGGGTTACATTACATCTTCTTTTCTAGTATACTGCTATAAATGATAACACATATCCCCTAATATCACAAAAGACGGGGACATACTAACATACTACCCCTCTAGCACTTTTCAGAAGTTTGGGGGTTTCACCAATATCTCACATCTTACACAAAAGATTGAGATTACAACAACTTATTAACAACACAAAGATGAAACTACTACACTACTGGTCTTCTTCCTCTAAACTCAATCTAACATCCCACACTCAACGGCGCTCTAATATTCCTTCTATGTGATGTGTACCACCATGTCCCGACTTATGGTATTGTGGGTCTGTCCTTGCTCAGCTGGGTTACGATGTACCCCATCGATCAATCTCTCAATGGTCGTGCGAAGAGCATAGCCTATCTTGTTCATCTTCCTCCTCTTGCACCGCACCTCATCCTATAGGTCATCTGCCCTATCATTGGCTTCTTCCCACTTCTCCTCAAAGTGAATCCTATCCATCACCTCCATTTCTAACTGAGTTCGGAGGGCCTCCTTCTCTGCCCTCTCAGTCAACACCTTCTGCTCTAATTCCTCCAGCTTTCCTACCACCTCAACATTCCTCTCAACCACTCGGTGAAACAAAGCTCCCATCTGGAACCCTGCTTCCTTACGGTGAGCAATCTCCGCCTCCATCTCCTGCATCACTAGTTTCCTCTGATGGTCCTCGTCCCTCAACTTCTGGAACATGAACTCCCTTTCCCTAGCCTCAGCCTCTAGCTCCTCCACTCTACATCCCAACTCTAAAATCTGTTCTTCATACTCTCCTAAAATCTGATCCTCAAAAGTAGCCTCGTCGGAGTCCTCCACAGGCTCGGGCTCCTCTTCCAAAGGCTCCTCTTCAGGGTCAGACTCCACCTCTTCCTCATCGTCATCATCAAAAGGGGCTACTACTGAAATAGGCTCTGCTATCAAGGGTGTCTCAATTACTACGTGGATATCACGCGGCTCCTCCTCTACTACTCGGCTAGGTCCTCCCATGTTATTCATCCTACAATCACTAACATAAGACAACACAAACAACAACTCCATTAGAATGTTAAACAAACATAAGTTCATTGTATAGAATGAAGTTACATTTCTTAACACACTAATTTTCTCAAGGAAAACTCAACATGAGTTTTATCTCTTTCCTAACTTCTAAGTTCTCCCGAGTTATAATCTAAGGACACTCGCTCCTAAGGTTTATAACTATGGCTTTGATACCAACCTCTGACGCCCTCAAATTCGGACCTCCACTTGGTCACTCGAATTTGGTTCATCACGTTCTCATGGTAAAACCATAATAACTAAAATAACGCATACACACCGGAAAATCTACTTTAGAATAATATACAATGATTTATTATAATTATTCTCCCAAGTCTCGCAACCTACAGTGCTTAATAGATTACATAATAATATCGAATAAAGACTTATTACATAATCTTACATAAGCTTAAACATAGTCTGAAATAGTTTTAATACAACATAATAGATTTTAAACATAAAAGGAACAAACTAGTCGGTAGCCTTGCCCTTGCCCTTGCCCTTGCCCTTATCCTGCCCGAATACACATCCCTATTTTGCCTTTACTGAAAGGTTTTTAAAAGCAAGGATGAGCACAAATTGCCCAACAAGTAATATACAACAATGGTGTAGGATATATATCACAAGGTTTGAAATATCGAAGTGTCATTTCTAGGATAGTTCAAAGTGTCAGAATGACATAAGGGATAAGAAATATCAATAATTCTTTGAATAAGAATGATAATTCAATATAAATCAACATATATATATATATATATATATATATATATATGAATTCTACGGCTATCAAGGTATCCAACTAAATAAACAATTTATACTGAGCTGTCACTGAGGACCATTGAACTTCCATTAGAGTTACCAATATTAAACTGATAACCCAAAATATCAAGTACTGTAGATGATCAGTCTATAATACTTTACGTTATGCATAACACCACAATAATATTTATTCATGTGTTGGGGTTTCCAACGACATACACTCCCCTTACCAAAAGGGTTGTCCAACTCAGTTTCCAAGATTTCTGCACCAATCAATTGGTTTGGGACAGTTTTTATAAACATGCATATAGTCTAGCCGAATCAAATGGCATCGACTCTTTCACAATATTCAAGGAAAATACCAATTTCAACACGAATAATAGCTTTCACAAGGGTTTAACATACTAGCTCATTTGAACGAGAAAGTAATGTAACTTGTATTCAAAGGGATAAGTTTACGGTATTTGTCAAATAAAATAATGCAAAGATTTTGGAACCTTGGAAAACATAAATTTGAGTGAGGTTAGAGAAACTTGCCTTAAGCATAGTTTATCCACGTTAATAAATCAACACTTTCGAATCCTATTTATAACGCATTATATGTTCAAGATGTTAATTAGCTAACACAGTCTTTAATCCAGCTTGACATGATTCAAGTATGCACACATATGGTACAAAATCAGTTTATAAGTAATCATAAATCAAACACTAAGTTATTTTATAAACAAATCAAGAATGCTCAAGGTTAGGACCTCCTCTACTCATGGACTTTCCAATTCAATGCAACACCAACTTATCAACTAAGCATCACTCATATATATGTACATCAGTAGGTTTTAGATCAAATTTATCATCATAGGCATCATGTAAGTTACTGTCCAAAAGTCAAAACTCATTTTTTGGGATTCCAGATTGGCGCAGCTGCGCCATGGCTAAGCCTAGGACCGGCGCAGCTGAGCCATACCCTGACCGCAATTAATTAATATTAATTAATGGATTAACAATTCCGTTGTTGGACATAACATATTGCAATATACTCCTATCATATGGTTTCATCCACGTTACACATATCACATTAATATCCCCAATTCAGTGCTACAGTAGAAAGTAACCAACTCAAATCGACGGATGATGGCGCAATTGCGTCGGCTTTATCTTCTTTGAGACAAGAATGCGCCATGCCCCACACAAAGCAAGATGGTCTGACTTTTGCGTGCGCTTTTCAATGCTAACTTGTTATACATGGCATGAATTGATCTCCACATGAGTGTTACTACTAGTCTACGAGTGTATTGATTACTTATACGAAATCACATGATCGACATGATTAATTCTCCTAATTCCCGTTTTAATTCACTTAATGAATTTCCTCGTTCGCATTATGCCACACGAGGCATTTCACACTTTTCATTGCCAATTCACATTTTTTAATACACGTTGATTTAATACCAATCAATTTTATTAACCGACTCGTAAAACAATAACACTTATTTTCACATAAATCGTATTTTCATTAATATATTTATTTTATAATACGTGGAAATTCTCGGGTATTACAGAAGACATAGAGGGTGATCAGCCTGGTATACCCAGTACTGGCACAGTAATACTGGTTTTATTTATTTCTCATCACTGCCATAGGCACAAAAATTTTACCTCAGTCTTATTGGATTCCGCACTAAAATAATTTGGTTCAGGAATTTTTTTTTCAATGAACACTTAGAGTTTTCATAAACATTAGTCTAGCTGAATCGAATAGCGTAGACTCATATCAATAATCAATTTCAATCGATTTACGAATGTGTATAGCCAAACGCCGTTGGCAAATTAAATATTTGAAAATATTTATTGAGAATGACGTCATGATGTCGTACTGTATTAACAGTCCGTTTGAGGATGCCGTCATTGTATGACTTTGTCATAACACATCATATAATAGCGGAACAATGATTTTTAGATCGAATTTACACTAAGTATTCCTGTATTTATAACTCTATCAACTTTTTATCATCTCTACACCAGGTTACATGGTACATAAGTGATAAATAAAAAATATATTTTGATATTTCAAATCATTATCGTCTAGCTGAAATAAGTAGCATAGACTATACTTTAAACCGTTAAAAATCATTACAAATCTATTTTATCATCCCAACAGGTAACGAGGTGTAGGTGGCCCGAAGTCCACGCATACACAATGGTCACCAAGAGTTGAGAATAAAAAAAAAATCATTTCAAAAGGCACATAGTGCGTATTTAGCTTGATGTCAAAATTTCGAAGTCTAGCATAGCTAGGAGTTTTGGAAAACTTATGTCTCCACTAATAATCATTCGCTTAAATAGTCTATCTATTCCTATAGTCCTTCATACTCCATTCACGCAAAACTATACCCAGTTCGTCAAACCACACTTATAAGTTCATGAACTTTCCATAATCATATGAGTTTAGGAACTTGTCCTAGTTAGACCTTTGTTGTCCATTCGCTGAGGGGTTCATAAACATTTCATATAACTATGAGTCATGAACGTAACATAAGTATGAGTTTTAAGAACTCGTACTTAACCTTATATCCTCTACCTATAACCTATCTATCTGTTATACACATGAGAAAGGAATCACCCTCTTAACAAGCATATAACAAACAACACGACACAAACATTTCATAATACCCACTTAATTCTAATTCCATTCTCAATACGAATTTCATTTAATCCGTATTAATAATCCTTTCCTGAATCTGTACTAATTCATAGTACAACAGACACAACAATCTTGCTATAAACTTTTCAATCATTAGATTGATTCTTTTCCCTGCTATAACCTTATCAGATCACTGGGTGATCTCATCGTATATATTACGATTCATTTCTATGCTATGATTATTTTGTTATACGATCTCCTATCCATGTACCTTTAGTCTTTTAGACTCTATCTATTCATCACTACTATTCAACTTTATTATCAGAGTTAGGGAACTCTGTATCTTTACAACTTGCCGAGATTCGTCTTTAAATCTTACCAACCAACTAACTCTATATGAGTTAGATCTTATCCTAATCACTGCGGTTATTAGTCTAAGGTATCACTACCCTAGGTTTATAACCAACAACTTTGATACCAACTGTAACAGCCCCAAATCTTGGTCCTAATCACCAAGGATCTGGTATACTATTTCTATAACTATTGTGGAAGATATAAAAATAAATTGTTTATACAATAAACTTTACACATTATTCCCCCAAGGTCGAGTAACCTTAACTTATACACAATTCATAACGTATTTGATATATAACGTTGTTATCATACATTGCTGTTATAATTCTAGCTGCACATAAAATTCCAAACTGGACTTATCTTTAACCTTTCCTTGTATCCGACGCATTTGTCTTAATCTGCAATGTTTATCATGATATAGCAAGGGTGAGCATAAGTTTGCCCAGCAAGTTCAAGTTCAATAAATTAAGGATATATCATGATTGAAAGAATTTGAATAATAAGTTGGCTATAATTCAACAATATAGTTTTGAATTAGCATGAACAAATTTTTTTATAACTGAATGACCAAGTCAATAGGAATTGAATGGTCAAGAAAGAACATGAACATAGTAATTATATCTGGACCGAATGGTAAGGAAGGTGATCAGCCTTTCATACCTGATGAACACATTCATTATTAGCCATAATTATAATTGAAAGAAAGATCTACTCGAGGTCGAGTTTAGAGAACACTTGCATAATAATTAGGAGTTCAAGTTTAGGAACTTGTCTGTTTCACCGACTACAGCTACACAGTTTATATCGCTTCATCCGAAGACCTAATATTAGTAATATAGATCTCTAATATTAGAATAATACAATCATAGTATAATATTGTTATATATATATATATATAAAATAATCTTAAACACATAACACATAACCCTATCAGTCCATAAACTACCTATGACTCGGTATCAAGTCAAACTATTTCAGTCTGAGTCGAAACCAACACAAATCTGACATCCCGACGGTCTACTCGGATAAATCTCGAGTATAAAATCACTAAGACTCGGTCTAAATTGGTTCACATATATTTTAGATAATTTATTATCAGTAAAAATATTTTTCATAAGCTCGTAATAATTTTCAAGTAATTATTACCATTTATCATAATTTTTCAATCACTTATATCGTGTTTATATAATATAAATACCACATTATTCTCTTATAATTAATATTTATTTAATATTAAATATTAATGAAAATCATAACATAATATTATAATATATTTATAATATCGTAAAGTATTTTAATACTTTAATTTCTCATTTATATGATTTATAAACCTTTAAATCTATTATCCAATAATTGCTATTAATATTAAAATATTAATATTTTCATGACAAAATATCAAAAGTTACATTTTATAACTTCAAATATTTTTATAACACTTAAATCATTTTATATGATTTTTAAAACATTAATTTTAATATATTCATTAAATAAATCCATTACCATTAATATTAATTTATTAATGAATTTCATCACAAAATATCAAAAGTTATTAAAAATAACTTCAAATATTTTCTAACACCATAATATAATTTTTCATGATTTTCAAGTATTAACATTATTTTTAAATAATTTATTTAATATTATAATTAAATAAATTAAAATCCTTTTATATTCCAAAAATACTAAATATTTATGAAATATACTCAAAATAATTAAAGACTAATTTTTGGACTTTAAAATAATTTTTAGGAATTTATTATGTATTTTTAATAATTAAAAACTATTTTGTTCTATTTATTAAATAAAATATTTTATTTTCCAAAATTATTTGTCACAAAAGGGCCCTATAGTGTGACGCCCCCAAAATAGGTATATATCACCCATCTTGAGTCGCCAAATACATGGTACAAAATTCAAAACCAACTTAATTATACAACAGTCGTATGAAATACGACAAAACATAATCTAAGAGTTTTAATAAGAATATTGTCATCTAGACAATATCCACACTCAATGGAGTCCTCATTACATTTTTTTGTCACACTATTTAACAGAATAGTGAGGACTACTAATGCTATCATCTGGACCGTCACTCCGTTCCCCGACTAGTCCCGGCTACGTTCTCATTTCCTGAAGAGAACAGTGAAAGAAAGGATGAGCTCAACTGGCTCAGTAAGAAATATTATGACTAAGATAATGCAAAATAAATTATCATTAGTATTCAACAATGTTAAACTGATAAAATACAATACACATCAAGTTTAACTGCAGTGGAACAAGCAATCCATTAAAAGAGTCAAGTAGAGAATAAAGTCTACTAACTTCTATGATTTAAAAGGTTTTTCATCACTTTTATTGCTGGAACTTAGCTTAATATATAATCCACATCATTCCTGCACTACTGCCAAGGATATTTATTAGTATCACAACCACAAATTATCCATGCACTACGGGCCAAGAATATTCATGTATTCATCAATGGTCATGATCATGCCAACAACTGTCCATCAATGCACTACGGGCCAATAAGGACTTTTACCACATCATTTGTAACATTACGGTCATGATTATACCGAATAATCCTTGGTCATAATCATACCAAGTCCATCTATGCACTACAGGCCACAAATAACTTTCAACATAATATAAACACGAGGATGATGACAATGATATAAGAATTCAATAAAACAAATTCAAGAATTAATTTATCCAGGAACCAATAACGTCCAAATTGTCAACATGATACTGCTTTGTGGGGTAAAACTCAAGAATGCTCAGAAGAATATTTCCATGAAAAGATACTGGATGAAGCTCAAATATCAAGGATATTCCACTAATTTAATGGAGTATAAAAGCCAAAACTTTAACCAGGCATGCGATAGACCACACAGACAGGTTATTCATAAACGAATAAAAGCACAGACTTGATATTCCAACAGAATAATAAATAACGGAACCAGGTCATGCATAAACGCACAGACAAGATATTCCAACAGAATAATAAATAATGGAACTGACAGGATATTCCAACAGAATAATAAATAATGGAACCAAGTCATGCGTAAACGCACAGACAGGATGTTCTAACAAAATAATAAAGAATGGAATAACAGAAGAATTTTACCATGTATGCGGTACTTCGCATAGACAGGTTATTCCAACATAATGATAAAGAATGGAATAGCAGAAGAATTTTACCATGTATGTGGTACTTGGCATGACAAAGTTATTCCAACATAATGATAAATAATGGAATAATGTAAAGAATTTCACCAAGTATAGGGTAGCCCATGATATCTGTGTTATTCCAATGTAATAATAAAGAATGGAATAACGTAAGTTCTCTTCATGAATACTGAAAGAAATAATACCCTTACCTTAGAAGAAACTAGATATAGGAGTAGTGATGTAGCGAGAATACTTTTCTTCTTTCTCTCTATAGTTTCTCTCTCTGAGTTTTCAAAGAATTAAGTAAGAAATAATGAAGGAATAAGCTTCTATTTATAGGAGAATGGACCTAATAGTAACTAATTCATGAACAGGTCCAGATTGATTTTCTTTTAAATGATTTTATCCATATTGATTTACTATGCAATATTAATAAAATATTCTAATAAAACAAAATCTTTTAAATAAAATATAATATATTCTATTTATAATCTATTAAAACAAATAACTTTATAAAAGTATTTTGTTTTATATAAAAAAAGATTTTACTATCTGAAACACTATTCGTGCACTTTATGCAAATATTTATGCATAATAGAATATTATATATTCTATTTATAGTCTAATAAAACAAATAACTTTATAAAAGTATTACATTTTTTATATAAAAAGATTTTACTATGCAAACACTATGCATGCACTATACAAACACTATGCATAACAAAATATAATATATTCTATTTATAATCAAATAAAACAAAACTGATCACCTTTATTATAATTCACAATATTAATCGACCAGGTCGTTCCCAGGAAAGAAGGGGCTTTCCAATAAGGATTTCTCCCTATTGGCGCCCAATTAGGTGACCAAACCTCTCCTTGGCAGAACTTCTAGACATTGTTAATATTGCAAATAATAATATTAATCACTTTGTTATCTCAATTATTGATTTAATAATATATAAAATATCGACAATAATTGAATCAAATAACGTGAGATACTATGCAACAATTACTGTAGCAATAATTGAACAAAACTGAGTGACTTATCACGTAAGCATCAATAATCAATATCGTGTGCTACTATGCAACCACGCGTATTACTGTACATTTAACACCGGGTGTTTCAACAGTTAACTGTAAAACTTCCGCCGTTATTTTCTTAAAAATATTTTTGTCGTTTTCTCAATCCGACAATAATTTCATTGTGGGGTCCACCAATGATTGTGTCGTCGTACGAATATTCTCTGTTAAAACGAATATTTCCCCAATCGAATATTATATAACAACTTGCGTACTTTGAAAAATTTATAAATATTACCAACAACTATAACATTATATCAAGTTCACTCCATTATATTAAAAAATGATATTTAAAGAAAATTCATTTTTATTCCTAAAAGTTGGGGTCTTACAACCTCCCTTTCTTATGAAATTTTTCCCTCGAAATTAGGGTACGTACCTGGATGTCGAAGAGGTAAGGATACCTTGATTTCATTTTAGATTCTAACTCCCAGGTCATTTCCTCAACATCGTGGTTTCTCCACAAAACTTTGACTTGAGGTATAACCTTGGAGCGTAGAATATGTTCCTTCTTATCCAAGATTTTAATAGAAACCTCTTCATACGTTAAATCTTCCGCTATTTCATCCGGTTCTAACTCAACAATGTGGTTCGGGTCTTCCAAATATTTACGTAACATGGATATGTGAAAAACGTTATGAACACGAGACATACTTGGCGGTAAAGCGAGTCTATATGCCACAGTTCCTACTCGATCGAGGATTAAAAATGGGCCAATGATCGAGGATTGAGCTTTTCTCTCTTTCCAAATCTTGTAACTCCTTTCCATGGAGCAACACGTAACAACACATGATCTCCAATATCGAATTCCACGTCCTTTCGATGAAGATCAGCATAACTCTTTTGTCGTTCTTGTGAGGTTTTTATACGTTATCGAATCATTTGAATCTTTTCCGTAGTCATACGAACCAACTCCGGTCCCAACAATGTTGCTTCACCCACCTCATCCCAGCATACTGGAGAACGACACTTTCTTCCATACAACGCCTCAAATGGAGCCATGCCAATACTTGCTTGATAACTGTTGTTGTAGGAAAACTCCACTAATGGTAAGAACTTATCCCAACTTCCCTTGATGTCAAGGACACAGAGTCTTAATAAATCTTCCAGAGTTTGAATAGTCCTCTCTGATTGTCCATCCGTCTGAGAATGATATGCCGAACTAAATCGTAAATCTGTGCCCATAGCTTTTTGCAAACTAACACAAAATCGTGAAGTGAGTCATGGGTCTCGATCAGAAACTATGGATACTGGCATACCATGCAGTCATACAATCTCGTTTATGTACATACGAGCAAGACGTTCAAGTGTATAAGTTTCTCGTATTGGTAAGAAATGAGCAGACTTGGTGAATCTATCAACAATGACCCAAATTGCATCTATGCCTTGAGAAATGTGAGACCCCAGATTTTATCAATAAAGATTTAAATTTTGTCGAAATAATTTTTTAATATTATGGTGTGAATTTAAGATAATATTATAGTTGTGGGTAGTATTTATAAATTTTGCAAAGTATGCAAGTTGTTATAAAATATTCGTTTGGTCGGGAATATTCTTTTTGTCGGGGAATATTAAATACGATGGCTCAAATCATTAGTGGACCCCTAACGGAAGTATTATCGTAGTTGGAAAACGACAAAATTATCTTTCTATAAAAATAACGGCGGAGGTGTTACTGAATTAAAAGCGTTGAACTACCCTAGTAAAAAAGTACGATGTCTGGCGTAGTTGTATAGTAGTACACGATATTGATTATTGATGCTTACGGGAGAAGTCACTCAGCTATGCTCAATTATTGCTATAGTAATTGTTGCATCATATCTCTTATATTATTGATTCAATTATTGTCACGGTATCATCTGTATAATATGTTATAGTATTAAATCAATAATTGAGACGACAAGTTATAAATGATTAATAATTGTTGAAAGATTAAATATGTGTTAATTAAAAATAAAATGATTTGTGGTAATATTTATTCAATCCTTGATGTATATAAAGAGTCTGTTATGAGACATTTGTGGTAAGTTTGATTATTTTATGGGGGGCCCATATGTCATCATCTAAGAGTCTCTTCGTCAATAGTAATTACTTTAAATCGATAGTAATTTCCTTTGTGAATAGTAATAATTATCTTCGTAATAGTAATTACCTTCGTCAATAGTAATTACCTTTACCAAAGTAATTACCTTTACTTACTTGTCGTTTCACATTACAGATTACGAACCAACTTGTCACTTGTGTTTTTCACATTTCACATTCTGGCGTCGAACCACTTGTTGTTTCACATTACAAAGCGTCAACCACTTTTCTTTTCACATCACCGATTCGTTAAGCCACTTGCCTTTTCACGTGGCGGTGCTTTAAGCTAGAAATCTTCTATAAATAGAGGCCTAGTGCTTCATTATTTTCACACGAATTCACTTTGAAACTCTAGAGAGAAAACTATAGAGAGAAAGAAGAAAAGTATTCTGCTACTTCACCTTGCCAATATTCAGTTCTTCTAAGGTAGGGAATATTATTTGTTGTACCCGTAAAGTGTTATTCTTTCTTATTCATGAAGAGAATGTTGTTATTCCATTGCTTATTATTACATTGGAATAACTTTTGTAAAAGTGGTATACCCTATACATACTTTTTGTATCATGGCATACCCTATACTTGGTGAAATCCTTATATTATTCCATTCTTATTTATTACATTGGAATAACTTTGTATCTGTGAATCCCCTATACTTGGTGATCTCCTTCATTATTCCATTTTTTATTATTACATTGGAATATCACATGCGTGTGTTTTACACCTTTTGGTTCCATTGTTTATTATTACGCATTTATTATTACATTGGAATATCATATGCGTGTGTTTTACACCGGACTGGTTCCATTGTTTATTATTCAAAGATTTATTATTCTGTGGATCATCCCGCTTGTGTGAATTTCACACTGACCGTTCCGTTATTATTATTACATTGGAATAAACTGTACATCTAAATCTGCATGCATGGTGATTTCTTTTGTTATTCCATTCTTTATTATACTCGATTTGGTTAAATCTTTGACTTCTATACTCCATGAAATTAGTGGAATATCCTTGATATTTGCGCTTCATCCATATCTTTTCATGGAAATATTCTTCCGATCATTCTTGAATTTTACTCTACAAAAACGGTATCATTTTGACAATTTGGGCGTTAATAATTCTGGATAAAATAATTCTTGAACTTGTTTTATTGAATTATTATGTCATTATCATCATCCTCATGTTATATTATGTTATCTTGACTTACGTGTATAGATGAACTTAGTATGATTATGACCGAGGATCATTCGGTATAATCATGGCTTGTTATAAATGATGTGATAAAAGTCCTCGGTGGCACAGTAATGTAGTGATGGATAGTTTTGGTATGATTATGACCGGGGGTGATTCGGTATAGTCAGTCATGACCATTGATAATTTGATGAATATCCTTGGTAGTAGTGCGAGGGTGATTCGATGATGTGGATTATTTATTAAAGTGAGTCTCAAATATAACAATGATGAAAACCTTTTAAAACCTAAAAGATAGTAGACTTTATTCTCTACTTGACTCTTTTAATGGATTGCTTATTCATTGCAGCTTAAACTTGTTGTCTATTGTATTTTATCGGTTTAACAACGTTGAAGGCTAATGATAAATTATTTTGCATTATCTTAGTCATAATATTTCTTCTTGGGCTAGTTGAGCTCACCCTTTCTTTCACCGTTCTCTTGAAAATGAGAACATAGCTGAACGAGTCGAGAAGCGGAGTAATGGTCCGGAGGATAGCATTAGTAGTCCTCACTATTCGTGAAATAGTGTGATAATAGTAGTAATGAGGACTCATGTTGAGTTTGTATAATATCTAGTAGACAATATTTGTATTCAAACTCACAGTTATGTCATATTGTACACTGACGCAGTTATATTAGTAAGTTGTATTTGAATTTATGTACCATGTAAGTGGCGACCCAAGATGGGTGGCGTATACCTAATTTTGGGGGCGTCACAACAGTTGGTATCGAGCTTAGGGATATGATCCTGGCTAAGATGCTGAGATAAGAACTAGGAGGGAGAGGCGGGGAATTCCTTCGCTAGTATGACCTACCTATGTTTATTTGGTATTTGATTGGTCGGTCAGAGTATAGTGATAATATGTTGCATGTCAATTAACCCTTATTTTGTGGCAGTGTTTGAAAATGGCATCCGAGAATGTTGAGAATAGCAATGGAGCACGAGAGGCCGTTGATTCTCCACGGATCAATAATCGGGACAATGTGCAACGGGATGGCGATAATCCTCCTGTAAACAACAACATCGATCAATTGAATGAACGACGATGCGTTTAAGAAGTTTTAGAATTCATGCAACATCGGTAAAAACAACTTCATCCAAAACGTAGGTGGAAACACGAAAAACTCTCGGTAGGTCACCGCTAAACAATTCAAGGAGCTGGGACCACCGGGAGTTTAAGGGAGAGCCAAAACCACTTCCGCGGAAACATGGATAAAGCAGATTACCAAGATATTTGATGTCTTGGGATGCTCAGAAAGCAAAAGGTTCCTTTTGCGCCTTTATGTTCTTGCGGAGAGGCGATTCTTCGTGGGAATCGGTAAAACGTACTCAACTTTCTTTGTCTTGAAGATATCTTGGGAGAAGTTCGAGAGTCGTTCAACGACAAATACTTTCCTAAAAGTATTAGCCACATTAAGGATGTGGAGTTTATCAAGTTGGAACAAAACAATATGGCCGTGTGTCGCACGAGGCAAAATTTGCGGAGTTATCACGGTTTTCCCCACTTGTTGGATAATGAAGAGAGAATGGCGCGAATGTTTTTAAGAGGTTTGAAGCCAGAGATACGTCAACATCTTATTTCTCATAAACTGCGTTTTTATTCAGATGTTGTAAATAGAGCTCAGTTAGTGGAGCGCGATAACGAGTCAACGCAGAGCAGCCGGCAAAATTATAATACCAGCGAGAGTAGTCATCGAAGCGGTGACAACAAGCGTGGAGGGAATCAACAGGCCAAATATGGTAACCACTTCGGTGGTAATCAGGGCCAAAACAATAAGAATGGACATTTCAAGAAAAGGAGATTCAACAATGATGGAAAGACGTCAGCACCAGCACCCGTTGTTAAGGAAGGAGAAAGACCACCTATCATATGCTTCAAATGCGGAGGAGAGGGACACATCAGTCCGAACTGCGCCATGCCGTCCAAAGCATGTTATAATTGTGGAAGAGAAGGTCACTTAGCTCGATTTTGTCGATTACCGAAGACAAAATCAACTAGGATGGAGGCACCAAAGGCTGTCCCAAACAAACCAAAGCCGGTAGTTTAAGAGAGAACGTTTTTTTTCTCGTGACGAGGAACCTGAATAAAATTATCACGGGTAAGTTAATCATAAGCTCTTGCGAAGTCTATACCGTGTTAGATACTAGTTCTACCCACTCTTTTATTTCACCTAGTTGTGTTCAACGTTTAAATTTGACTCCGAAGAAGTTAAACTTTGACTTATTGGTTGAAACTTCGTTAGTAGGAGCCTTCGTTATCGCTACTATTTTTAAATCTTATTTGATTCAAATAAACATTTTCACGTTACCTGTCGATCTTATCTTTTTGAAAATATTTGCCTTTGATGTGATTTTAAGAATCAATTGGTTAACTACTCATCATGCTTTTCGTAAGGTTGTTAGCTTTTATATTCATAACCAACTTGTTGTGCGAATTCAAAGTAACCAAATCACTAAAGTCAATCATTGTCATATCAAGCCATAAGTAAAGAGCCCCGATCCTTTCGTTGTTGACTTCCTTGTGTGAAATGCAAAAGCCTTACTTTACGTAGGCGACGTCGTGATGAAGATGGCAAGTTGATAGGTATCATTGTGAGGTGCTATCTGTGTTAAGGGATAGAAGTCACAGTTGGTATTAATGTGACGTACTATCCAAGTCTTGGACGAGAGTAACAGTTTTGAATGATATTTCTATCATTAATAAATTTCTTGACGTATTCTTGAAGATTTCCTAGCCTACCCTAGAGCGTGAAATCGAATTTTGTATTGACCCCAAGATCTGAAAACTCATTTCTTAAACCCTCAAATATTTCTTCAACTAAAAGGATCATTTACGAGGATTATGATGAAAGTCATAATAAAAGCATTGGACTAATGAAAATCATGGGTATATGAAGTATTAGTAAGTGTTATGATGAGTTATGTTGGTTAGTATGTGAAAACATGAAAGTTTCTTAGAAATCACAAAGAGTTGAAAATCAGATTTTGGTGAAAAACGTAACATGAAATTCAATTGACCATATCTCCTATTATATTTTGAATTTTTGAGTGTGGTCAAGCCCTAGAGTTAGATCTATGAGTTACCTAACTAATCCAAGTGGAATTACTAGAAAAGGTGTTGTAGATTTTTGTGTGGACTGATTTTAGCAAAGGAGTGCAAAGCTGCAAAAATCGAAAAAAGTTGCTGCCATGATTTTAGACGGGCTGTTTCGGCCACTTAAATTATGAGAAAAATTCTTGCCTTTTGGGACATGAAGGTATATGGTATAAAGTACCTCCTGTCCAAAAATGAGCTCATTCTGACTTAAAATGAGCAAGTTATGACTATTTCAATATTTAGGTTTTTCCGACGAAAAACGCTATAACCGGAGTTCTATAACTCCGATGACCATGAAATTTAAACTGGAAGCTCACGTTAATGTGTGTAAGGTCCTGCCAAGATTTGGAAATTTTTAGAGTTAAACTTGAGGTAGCTAATTTCTTAAGGAATTAATTAGAAATTAATTTTTGAAAAATAGTAAATGAATTTTAAAAATTCCGAGAAAAATATATTTTCATTATGGGACTATATTATGCTAAAACCCAGAAAAGAAATATTTTTGGAACTGATTTGTTATTTTTCATGAAAATAGTTTTGTTACGAACATATGAGTTAAATATGTTATGTGAAGTAACAAAGTTGAAAATAGGATTTTATGGCTAGAGAATCCTATATAGAATATATGCATATTTTTTGATGAGGGATTTGATAATTGGTGATGATATCTTATGAGTATGGCAATTTTGAATGATTAAATGCATTATATGGTAAAGCGTAAACAATTGAGATAAATTGTTTATAAATTTAAGAAGTGATTAAAATATTGTTATAATATTAATGATATTAGATTATGAGATTATTAAGTGATTAATAACATGGGGATATTCTTGAATCTGGATAAATCATATTATAAATGTTTAATATTTATCCTTTATCTCATTTGATTGATTCTTTATATCATTATCCTCATGTTTATATTATGTTGAAAGTCATCTGTGGCTGTAGGTGCATAGATGGACTTGGTATGATTATGACCGAGGATTGTTGATTATATAATCATAACCGTAATTGAAAACACGATTATCTTTGGTAGTAGTGCATGGATAATTTATGGTCGTGATACTAATGAATACACGATTATCTTTGTACACGTAGTGCATGGATAATTTGTGGTCGTGATACTAATGAATACACGATTATCTTTGGCACGCATGGCATGGATAATTGTGGTCGTGATACTAATGAATACACGATTATCTTTGTACGTAGTGCATGGATAATTTGTGGTCGTGATATTAATGAATACACAATTATCTTTGGTAGTAGTGCATGGATAATTTGTGGTCGTGATACTAATGAATACACGATTATCTTTGGTAGTGGTGCATGGATAATTTGTGGTCGTGATACTAATGAATACACGATTATCTTTGGTAGTAGTGCATGGATAATTTGTGGTCGTGATACTAATGAATACACAATTATCTTTGGTCGTAGTGCATGGATAATTCGTGGTTGTGATACTAATGAATATCCTTGGCCTGTAGTGCAGGGATGATTCGATGATATGGATTAATTATTGAGCTGAGTCTCAGCAATGAAATATTAATTCATGGATGTGGTAAAAGTCATCTTTGGCCGTAGTGCATTGATAGACTTGGTATGATTATGACCAAGGATTATTCGGTATAATCATGACCGTAAATGAAAACACAAATCTCCTTGGCCAGTGGTGCATGGATAATTCGTGGTCGTGATACTATTAAGCTGCGTCTCAGCATTATTGGTTTTACAGTTGTATATCTTTGGCCTGTAGTGCAAAGATGAATTGTGAATAAATATCTTTGGCCGGATTGCAAAGATGAATTTAATGTTTTCAACGATAAAGGTATTCAAGGTATCCTCACCTCTTTATCATACCAGGTACATACCCTAATTTAGAGGCTAAATTCCATAAGGAGGGGAGATTGTGAGACCCCAGATTTTATCAATAAAGATTTAAATTTTGTCGAAATAATTTTTTAATATTATGGTGTGAATTTAAGATAATATTATAGTTGTGGGTAGTATTTATAAATTTTGCAAAGTATGCAAGTTGTTATAAAATATTAGTTTGGTGGGGAATATTCTTTTTATCGGAGAATATTAAATGCGGCTACTCAATCATTAGTGGACCCCACAAACGGAAGTATTGTCGTAGTTGGAAAACGATAAAATTATCTTTCTATAAAAATAACGGCAGAGGTGTTACCGTTAAAACTGTTGAACTACCCGGTAGTAAAAGTACAGTAATATGCGTAGTTGTATAGTAGTACACGATATTGATTATTGATGCTTACGTGAGAAGTCACTCAGCTATGCTCAATTATTGCTATAGTAATTGCTGCATCATATCTCTTATATTATTGATTCAATTATTGTCACAGATCATCATCATATAATATGTTATAGTATTAAATCAATAATTGAGACGACAAGTTATAAATGATTAATAATTGTTGAAAGATTAAATATGTGTTGATTAAAAATAAAATGATTTGTGGTAATATTTATTCAATCCTTGATGTATATAAAGAGTCTGTTATGAGACATTTGTGGTAAGTTTGATTATTTTATGGGGGGGCCCATATGTCATCATCTAAGAGTCTCTTCGTCGATAGTAATTACTTTCGCCGATAGTAATTTCCTTTGTGAATAGTAATTATCTTCGTCGATAGTAATTACCTTCGTCATCTTCGTGAATAATTAATTACTTCGTCTTTACCAAAGGCCGAACCACTTGTCGTTTTACCTTTACATTCGTGAACCACTTGTGCGTTTCGATTCTGATCCGAACCACTTGTCGTTTCACATTACTGGTGCCGAACCACTTGTTTCACATTCACATTACAAAGCGCCGAACCACTTTTCTTTTCACATCACCGATTCGTTAAGCCACTTGCCTTTTCACATGGCGGGTCTGCTAAGCTAGAAATCTTCTATAAATAGAGGCCTAGTGCTTCATTATTTTTCACGAATTCACTTTGAAACTCTAGAGAGAAACTATAGAGAGAAAGAAGAAAAGTATTCTCGCTACTTCACCTTGCCAATATTCAGTTCTTCTAAGGTAGGGAATATTATTTGTTGTACCGTAAAGTGTTATTCTTTCTTATTCATGAAGAGAATCTGTTGTTATTCCATTGCTTATTATTACATTGGAATAACTTTGTAAAAGTGGTATACCCTATACATAACCTCATGTATACGCCGGATACCCTATACTTGGTGAAATCCTTATATTATTCCATTCTTATTTATTACTTGGAATAACTTTTGTATCTGCTTGAATCCCCTATACTTGGTGATCTCCTTCATTTATTCCATTCTTTATTATTACATTTTGGAATATCCTGCTGCATGTGTTTTACACAGGACACAGTTCCATTGTTTATTATTCTCGCATTTATTATTACATTGGAATATCATGTATGCATGTTTTACACCGGACTGGGTTCCATTGTTTATTATTCAAATTTATTATCCTGTTGGATGGATCATCACAGCCGTTGTGAATTTCACGACTGGTTCCGTTATTATTATTATTACATTTGGAATAAACTGTCTACATCTGATACCGCATGCGTGGTGATTTCTTTTGTTATTCCATTCTTTATTATACTCGGTTGGTTAAATCTTTGACTTCTATACTCCATGAAATTAGTGGAATATCCTTGATATTTGCGCTTCATCGATATCTTTTCATTGAAATATTCTTACGATCATTCTTGAATTTTACTCTACAAAACAGTATCATTTTGACAATTTGGACGTTAATAATTCCTGGATAAAATAATTCTTGAACTTGTTTCCTACAAATTATTATGTCATTGTCATCATCCTCATGTTATATTATGTTATCTTCGGCTTACGTGTATAGATGAACTTAGTATGATTATGACCAGGGATCATTCGGTATAATCATGGCTTGTTATAAATGATGTGATAAAAGTCCTCGGTGGCACATAATGTAGTGATGGATAGTTTTTGGTATGATTATGACCGGGGTGATTCGGTATAGTCATGACCATTGATAATTTGATGAATATCCTTGGCGTAGTAGTGCGGGGGTGATTCGATGATGTGGATTATTTATTAAAGTGAGTCTCAAATATAACGATGATGAAAAACCTTTTAAAACCTAAAAGATAGTAGACTTTATTCTCTACTTGACTCTTTTAATGGATTACTTATTCAACTGCAGATTAAACTTGTTGTATATTGTATTTTATCAGTTTAACACTATTGAAGGCTAATGATAAATTATTACGCATTATCTTAGTCATAATATTTCTTCTTTGGCTAGTTGAGCTCACCCTTTCTTTCACTTATTCTCTTGGGAAATGAGAACATAGGCCGGGACGAGTCGGGGAACGGAGTAATGGTCCAGAGGATAGCATTAGTAGTCCTCACTATTCTGTGAAATAGTGTGATAATAGTAGTAATGAGGACTCCTGTTGAGTTTGTATAATATCTAGTAGACAATATTTGTATTCAAACTCACGATTATATCGTATTGTACACCTACGCTTATATTAGTAAGTTGTATTTGAATTTATGTACCATGTAAGTTGCGACCCAAGATGGGTGACGTATACCTAATTTTGGGGGCGTCACAAGAAACCTTGGGAAGACCAGTAACGAAATCCATGGTAATGTGCTCCCACTTCTATTCTCGAATTTTAAGTGGTTACAATGGACCTTTTGGTACTTGATGCTCCTCCTTGACTCATTGACAAGTTAGACACCTTGAGATAAACAGCGCTATCTCTCTCTTCATATTGCTCAACCAAAATGTATGACGAAGATCATGATATATTTTGGTACTCCCAGGATGGATTGCAAACGGTGTGTTGTGCACCTCCATCATGATTTTATACTCTAAATTAGGGTCGTTAGGAACACAAAGTTTGGAGTTAACTCGAAGTATTCCTTCTTCATCAATTCTTGCTTCCGGCATAGCACCTTCTTGCACTTTCATCCTTATACGCATCAGCTCCAGGTCTGTAATTAGAGCATCTTTAACTTTATCGATAAAAGTCAATTCTACTCGTATATTCGCCATCATCACATGGGTCCCTAGAGTCTTTAAATATATCTCCATCCTTTGCAAGTCACACAAAATGGGCCTTTGTGTTGACAATATCGCACTCGTACCCGCATATGATCTTCTACTCAATGCGTCAGCTACCACGTTCGCTTTTCCAGGATGGTATTGGATGGTATGATCATAATCTTTCAACAGTTCAAGCCAACATCGTTGTCGCATGTTGAGTTCCTTTTGAGTGAAGAAATATTTGAGGCTTTTAAGATCCGTAAAGATCTCCACTTTCTCCCCATACAAGTAATGCCTCCAAATTTTAAGTGCAAAGACAACAGCTGCCAACTCTAGATCATGAGTAGGATAATTCCTCTCATATTCTTTGAGTTACTGAGAGGCATAGGCTATGACTTTTCCATATTGCATGAGAAGATATCCTAACCCTTTGCTCGAAGCATCACTGTAGATGACAAATCCCTCCGAGCCAGATGGTATTGTCAGAACAGGTGCTGAAATGAGTCTCCTCTTGAGTTCTTGAAAAATCTTCTAACATTCCTCGCTCCAACCAAATTTTGTATCTTTTTGACTTAGCTGAGTTAGTGGAGTAGCGATTCGAGAAAATCCTTCCACGAATCTCCGATAATAACCAGCTAAACCGAGAAAGCTACGTACTTCGGTCACTGATTTAGGTTGCTCCCAGCTTTGAATTGCTTTAATTTTTGCCGGGTCAACAGATATTCCATGACTTGATACTACGTGCCCAAGGAATGCTACTTCCTCAAGCCAGAACTCGCATTTTTTTAATTTGGCATAAAGCTTGTTTTCACGAATCTTTTGAAGTATCAGCCTCAAGTGTTGCTTCAATCTTCGCCGGGTCAACAGATACTCCATGTTTTGACAGCACGTGCCCAAGGAATGCTACTTCCTCAAGCCAGAACTCGCATTTCTTCAATTTAGTGTATAGCTTGTTTTCACGAAGCTTTTAGAGTACCAGCTTTAAATGGAGCTCATGATCTTCACGGATTTTGGAATATATGAGGATGTCATCAATAAAGACAACCACAAAGTGATCCAAATATTCCTTGAATACTCGGTTCATCATATCCATGAAGGCAGCAGGAGCATTAGTCAATCCAAAAGACATGACTAGGAATTCATAATGCCCGTACCGAGTTCTGAAAGCCGTCTTTGGAATGTCATCGGTTCTAATCTTCAATTAGTCAATCCAAAAGACATGACTAGGAATTTATAATGTCCGGAACGAAGATTAATATTTGAAAGGAATTTGGCTCCTTGCAACTGGTCAAACAGGTCATCAATACGTGGTAATGGGTACCTATTTTTGATGGTGACATGATTCAACTCCCGATAATCAATACAAAGTCGCATACTCCCATCTTTCTTCTTCACGAATAGAACAGGAGCACCCCAAGGAGAAGTACTAGGGCGAATGAAACCGATGTCTAACAATTCCTGCAGTTGGGTCTTTAACTCCTGAAGTTAAATAGGAGCCATTCGATATGGGGCTTTTGAAATGGGTTTTGTACCAAGTTCAAGGTCGATACAAAATTCAATTTCACGCTCTGGGGGTAGGCCAGGAAGTTCTTCAGGGAATACGTCAGGAAATTTATTAACAATAGAAATATCATTCAAAACTGACGTATTTTTGTTTAGATCCGTGACATGAGCTAAGAAAGCTTGACATCCGTTTTTTAATAAACGAATTGCTTGATGGCTTGAGATGACAGTGATTGATTTTAATGTTTTGGTTGCTTGAATTTGCATAATAGGTTGGTTAGGAATATGAAAGCTAACAACCTTACGAAAATAATCAAGTTTTGCGTGATGAGTAGTTAACCAATCAATCCCTAGAATCACATCAAATGCAAGTATTTTCAATAAAATTAGATCGACGGGTAATGTGAGGGTACCGATTTGAACCAAACAGGACTTATAAACAGTGGATGTACTGAAGGTTTCTCCCAATGGAGTTTCAACAGATAAGTCAAAGTCTAATTTCTCCGGAGTCAAATTTAAACGTTGAGCGCAAGTAGGAGAAATAAAAGAATGGGTAGAACCGGTATCAAATAAGGTATATACTTCGCTAGAATTTATGATAAGCTTACCCATGATGACCTCGTTTGGGTTCCTTTCTTTCTGGGAGGTCACGATAAATGCTCTCCCTTGCACTACTAGCTTTGACTTTTCTGGGACGTCCTTTGGTGCCTCCATCCTAGCTGAACTTGTCTTCGGTGAACGACAAAATTGGGCTAGGTGACCTTCTCTTCCACAATTATAACATGCTTTGAACGGCAACGCGCAGTTTGGACTGATGTGTCCCTCCCCTCCACATTTGAAGCATATGATAGGTGGTCCTTCTCATTCCTTAACAACGAGCGCTGATGCTGACGTCTTTCCCTCATTAGTGAATCTCCTCTTTTTGAAATGTCCATTCTTATTGTTTTGTCCATGATTACCACTGAAGTGGTTACCATTTCTGGCATGTTGATTCCCTCCATGCTTATTATCACCGCTTCGATGACTTCCCTCACTGGTATTATCATTTTGTCGGCTGCTCTCTTTGGTTGGGTTGACTCATTATCGCGCTCCAATAACTGAGCCCTATTAACAACATCTGAATACAAACACAATTTATGAGAGATAACATATTAACGTATCTCGGGTTTCAAACCTCTTAGAAACATTCGCGTCATTCTCTCCTCATTATCAATCAAATGGGACGCAAACCGGGATAACTCGGCAAACTTGGCTTCGTACTGTTACACGGTCATGTTGTTTTACTCCAGCTTGATGAACTCTACCTCTTTCATGTGACGAATACTTTCGGTAAAGTACTTGTCGTTAAACAATTCTTGGAACTTCTCCCAAGTCATCTTCAGTGCGGCAGGTTGAGTACGCTTTACAGATTCCCACCAGTAATCTGCCTCTGCTCGCAACATGAAGGTTGCAAAGTGAACCTTTTGCTCCTCGGAGCATCCCAAGACATCAAATATCTTGTTGATCTGCTTTATCCATGTCTCTGCCTTAAATGGTTTTGGCTCTCCAAAAAACTCCGGTGGTCCCAGTTCCTTGAACTGCTTAGCAGTGACCGTCCGAGAGTTACCAGTGTTTCCATTGGCATTTTGAACAGGAGCCGCTTTTGCTTGATGTTGCATGAATTACATAAAGCCTCTAAACATTCCATCGTTCATCATCTGGTCAGTGTTGTTGTTTGCCTGAGGATTGTCGCCTTCCTGATGCACATTATCCTGATTATTGATCTGTGGAGACTCAACGGTCTCTTGTGCTCCATTGATGTTCTCAACATTCTCGGATGTCATTTTCAAATACTGCCACAAAACAAGGTTTAATTAACATATCACATATTATCCCCATACTCTGACCGACCAAATAAATACCAAATAAACTTAGGTAGGTCATACTAGCGAAGGAATTCCCTATCTCTCATCTCCTAGTTCTTGTCTCACACCTCAGCCAGGGATCATATCCCTAAGCTTTGATACTAACTGTGACGCCTCCAAAATTGGTATACATCACCCATCTTGAGTCGCCAAATATATGGTACAAAATTCAAATACAACTTAATTATACAACAGTCGTGTGAAATACGACAAAACATAATCTAAGAGTTTTAATAAGAATATTGTCATCTAGACAATATCCACACTCAATGGAGTACTCATTATTTTTTTTGTCACACTATTTAATAGAATAGTGAGGACTACTAATGCTATCATCTGGACCGTCACTCCGTTCCCCGACTATTCTTCCACGTTCTCATTTCAAGAGAATACGGTGAAAGAAAGGGTGAGCTCAACTAGCCCAATAAGAAATATTATGACTAAGATAATGCAGAATAAATTATCATTAGTCTTCAACAATGTTAAACTGATAAAATACAATAGACATCAAGTTTAACTACAGCGGAACAAGCAATCCATTAAAAGAGTCAAGTAGAGAATAAAATCTACTAACTTCTATGATTTAAAAGGTTTTTCATCACTTTTATTGCTGGGACTCAGCTTAATATATAATCCACATCATCCCTGCACTACGACCAAGGATATTCATTATTATCTCAACCACAAATTATCCATGCACTACGGGCCAAGGATATTCGTGTATTCATCAATGGTCATTATCATGCCAACAATTGTCCATCAATGCACTACGGGCCAATGATGACTTTTACCACATCATTTGCAATATTACGATCATGATTATACCGAATAATCCCTGGTCATAATCATACCAAGTCCATCTATGCACTAAAGGCCACAGATGACTTTCAACATAATATAAACATGAGGATGATGAAAATGATATAAGAATTCAATAAAACAAGTTCAAGAACTAATTTATCCAAGAACCAATAACGTCCAAATTATCAACATGATACTGCTTTATGGGGTAAAACTTAAGAATGCTTAGAAGAATATTTCCATGAAAAGATACTGAATGAAGCGCAAATATGAAGGATATTCCACTAATTTCATGGAGTATAAAAGCAAAAACTTTAACCAACTGAGTATAATAAAGAATGAAATAACAAAAGAAATCACCAGGCATGCGATAGACCGCACAAATAGGTTATTCCAAAAAAGTAATAACTAATGGAACCATGTCATGCGTAAACGTACAGACAGGATATTTCAACAGAATAATAAATAATGGAACTAGGTCATGTGTAAACGCATGCATACCGATATTCCAATGAATAATAAATAATGGAACCAGTCACGTAAATGCACGAATGGATATTCCAATGAGATAATAAATAATGGAACCGGATCATGCGTAAACGCATAGGCGAGGATGTTCCAATGAATATTAAAGAATGGAATAACGAAGAATTTCACCATGTATGTGGTACTTAGCATGACAAAGTTATTCCAACATAATGATAAAGAATGGAATAACGAAGAATTTCACCAAGTATAGGGTAGCTCACAGCGTATAAAAGTTATTCCAACGAATAATAAAGAATGGAATAATGAAGTTCTCTACATGAATCTGAAAGAAATAATACCCTTACCTTAGAAGAAACTGGATATAGGAGTAGTGAAGTAGCGATCACTTTTCTTCTTTCTCTCTATAGTTTCTCTCTCTAGAATTTTAGTGAATTCGTAAGAAATAATGAAGGAATGAGCTTCTATTTATAGGAGAATGGACTGAATAGTAACTAATTCATGAACAGTCCAGATTGATTTACTTTTAAACGGACGGTCCATATTGATTTACTATGCAGTATTAATAAAATATTCTAATAAAACAAAATCTTTTAAATAAAATATAATATATTCTATTTATAATCTAATAAAACGAATAACTTTATAAAAGTATTGTGTTTTATATAAAAAGATTTTACTATGCAAATACTATGCAGGCTTTATGCAAGACTATGCATAATAGAATATTATATATTCTATTTGTAGTCTAGTAAAACAAATAACTTTATAAAAGTATTCTATTTTATATAAACAGATTTTACTATGCAAACACTATGCAAGCACTATGTAAATACTATGCATAATAAAATATAATATATTCTATTTATAATCAAATAAAATAAAACTTTATAAAAAGTTTTCTGTTTTATATAAAAAGTTTTTTATTTTATTATATTTATAATGACAATAAAACAAAACTTATCACCTTTATTATAATTCACAATATTAATCGACCAGGTCGTTCCTAGGAAAGAGGGGGCTTTCTAATAAGAATTTCTCCCTATTGACGCGCAATTAGGTGACCAAACCTCTCATTGGCAGAACTTCTAGACATTTTTAATATTGCAAATAATAATATTAATAAATTTGTTATCTCAATTATTAATTTAATAATATATAAAATATCGATAATAATTGAATCAAATAACGTGAGATACTATGCAACAATTATTGTAGCAATAATTGAACAAAACTGAGTGACTTCTTACGTAAGCACCAATAATCAATACCGTGTGCTACTATGCAACCACACGTATTACTGTAATTTTAACACCTGGTGTTTCAACAGTGAACGGAAAAACTTCCGATGTTATTTTCATAAAAATATTTTTGTCGTTTTCTTAATCCGACAATAATTTCATTGTGGGGTCCACCAATGATTGTGCCGTCGTACTAATATTCCCTGTTAAAATGAATATTCCCCGACCAATCGAATATTATATAACAACTTGCGTACTTTGCAAAATTTATAAATATTACCCACAACTATAACATTATATCAAGTTTACTCCATAATATTAAAAATGATATTTAAAGAAAATTCATTTTTATTCCTAAAAGTTGCGGTCTTACATATAGCGACAAGACCGTTAATTGTTCATAGCCTAAACCCAGATTTCATGTCAGTCACCGAGGGGCTTACTTTGACCACAATTTAATTTATGATCCTAAGATTTTCTGGGCTTGCAGAAGTGTAATACTACAACTACATACTAAGTTCATAGCCAAACCATTACCTAAAAGCAAGATCTAAGTTGCAGAAAAATATGTCAGAGCTGTTCTTCATTTTTGGGTTTTCCAGAAATGAAGAACAGTTGCAGGGTATCACTTTTGATGCTCTGGAACTTTACTTCTATGTCTTGTTTGTGTGATCTAAGAGTTCCAACATGAAGTATACATGACAGGGTACAATAAAATACCACTAAATCATTATAACAACACCACATTTAATAGATCTTGGTCGGTCAAACTATGTCAGAAAGACTGTTCTTGGTGAATTTTGGATTTTCCAGAAATACAAGAAAACGGACGGTCAACCCTACTTTGACCAGAAATAGCTTTTATTCCAAGTAAGATATAAGGGTTCTAGAGGTATGATCATATAGTATACATGTCAATCTACAAATATATAACAACAACAAGACCAAATAACTTAACATAAGCAAGATCCATGGCCTGCAAAATGGTTGTCAGACCAATCTGGATTTCTGGGTTTTCCAGAAATAGTTTGGTCATAGTTAGTCAACTGACTTTGACTACTTATAACTTAAGATCTAGACATGGTATGGGGTTGACTCCACTTCCAGTCAATTCTCCTTATGGAAAAGAACAAGTCTATAACTTCTAACACACCTAATAATTAACACATAGAGATCTATGAGCCCTGACATATGGCTGTCAGGCCATATTTTATGGTTCATGATCAGTCTTTAAAAACTTGATTTCTAACATCTAGATGTTATAGATCCTTGATATTACATCTTGGATAACTAAATAACATCCTTTAGCCTAACTTTAACCAACAATTAACATACTTTAACATCAAACACATAAATTTAGCAAGTTAGGGTTTTATACCTTTTCTAGCTTTGATTTTTGATTTCTTATCTTAGATCTTGTTCTTGACTTGCTATTAACTGATCAACGCTTTGTTTCTCACCCTCTCTCACACCTAGTATCGAAATTTAGGAGAGAGAATAGGCTTGGACAAAATAAGAAGTAAAGTAGATTTCTTACTTTTAAATCTTTGATTTTTGTATATAATGTATCTAATGTTGCAAGGTGGCACTTAAGATCTGATCTTGGGAGGTTTTAAGGCATATTGGATAAGCTAGGTTGACGACTCACAAGATTTCTCAAAATCTTTTACTTAAGTTTTAAGAAAAAGGGTATTTTGGTCTTTTCGCATTCACTAAGGGCAATTTGGTCTTTTCCCCTATAATTTGAAGGGTATTTTGGACATTTCCCTTTTATCCCACAACTTATAACACTTAGGCATATAAACTTAGCTTTTGAATTCCTAATTTAGGGTTTTCAATTTCTGAATTAGGGTTTTGAATTTTCGGAACTAAAATTAGGGTTTTCAGACATCTCGTTAGGGTTTCTAACAGTTCGTTGGAGTTTTCTAACTTAAACATGACATTTTTAACCTAATTTTAGGGTTTACTAAAGTTATAACTTATCCAATAAATTCCTTGATCTTAAATCACAACTGTACACATAAAATCACTGATTAGGGTTAATAACTTAACCTTAACGTTTTCATTATAATTTTAGGGTTTGTCATTAATGCAACCCATCTGATCAACATTTGATCCTTCACCACAAACTATACACATAAAAATTTACTGTTCACATATACCGACTCGTATACACTTAGATACTTAACCTTGATAATTCTTCACAAGAATTTTAAATCCACCAAAATCTTATACCTCATTACCAGACTATCACTTGCCATCCACCAAATTATTCAAGTCTTGTCCAAAAATTTTGAAATTCTTAAAATTTCTTTACAGAACTACGAATTCCATACACTTATTTTCAGTCTAGGTTCTAATATTGAACCTTAAATCAATCAATTAAGATTTTAAAATTTTTCTAAATTCTCGGGTTGTCACACTTCGCAACCTCATTTAGAATTTAAATGATAAAGGTGTCTTACAAATAGCAGATGACGACACTTTGTTACTTGAGAGTGTTAACACATGTCCTACAAAATGGAAGGACAACGTAGCAATTATATCCATTGAGGATGATTGGGCTGCCAAACCGCCCACAATAAAAGCAATTCAACTCAAAGATGCTGACAATCCTTTGAAAGTGGCTACGTCAAAGCCAATTACATTGCCATATAGGCCACAATATCATGTTTTCAGCTTAAAAAAAGTTCCATGGAATTATGGAGAAGCTGAAGGATCTATATCACACACAAATGCTACAGCGTCGAAGGAGAATCCACTATATCTTCCCCACCGGGTGATTAAGCCTACCATCAAATCAAAGGGGAAAGTTCCCATTGAGAGGATTGAAGAGTTCCTCCGTACTATGGGCCATAACGAAGCCAAGGTGGTTTTAAGCTTGAGAGAAGCTCCACAACCAATTTCCATACTAGACTTGGTTTTCTCTTCCGAAGATCACATGAAGATCTTGCTAAGGGTCTTGGAAGAAGCCCATTTGCGGAAATCAGTTGATGTGGAAAAATTCCAACATCTGGTTGATCACATTTTTAACAACAATGTGATATCTTTCATAGATGAAAACATACCTCTCGAAGGGACTGGTCATTGCAAACCGCTGCACATAGCGGTTCTATCCTCCGGATATATGGTGGGAGGAGTTTTGATAGATGGTGGATCATCCTTGAATATCTGCCCTTATGCCACCTTAGAGAAGACGAATATCAACCCCAAGAGGATCAAAAGCAGCCATACGGTCATCAAAGCTTTTGATGGATCCTGACGAAATGTTGTTGGGGAAATTGGACTACCTGAGGAGATTGGTCCACATACATTCAGTGTATCCTTTCATGTACTCAAAATTGCCACAGAATACAACCTGCATTTGGGAAGACCGTGGATACATATGGCTGGAGTCGTCCCTTCCACCCATCATGAACAACTTAAATACATTATCAACAAATGCCTAATCACTATTAATGTTGAGCAAAAATGTCCTGAACAAGGCAACATACCACTCATCAGCTTCAACAAAAAAGTTGAGCCGGTCAGTTTCCATGTCCTGGAGGTGAGCAACACTCATTACCATCCCATTGGGGCACCACCTCTCACACCCAAGATTTCTGCCGAAGTAATGTTTGCAACTCAAGAGATAATATCATTAGGTCATCAACCTGGACAAGGGTTAGGGCAAAAATCAACAAGGCATTAAGCGCCCAATTCAAATTCCCAGTCAAACCTGGACAGCTGGATTAAGCTATTCTGCTAGCTCCAGTCACAGGAATCCTCACAACCATAAACAAATTCCTTTGTCTTCAGCCATATGATGATTATCTCTACCTACAGATCCTGAGCCTATACAATCTCCAGTAAAGGTTCCAGCCCCTGTAATGGCTATGTTATTTCCCAAATCGATACCGGTTAAACCAAAAGAGTTCCCGATTCCTGATCTCGAAGTGGAAGAAAAGGAATGGAGACGTAAACAAGACATCGCCAGGAGTTTGTCTCACCTACGCATCCTGTTACATGATGAGCACACAAACAGATACACTCCAGACGATGATTATCCCGACATTATGGTCATTATTCGAGAGAAGGAGGACGATGATAGCCACTTCATCACTGCCATCCATCAGGAGTTCACCCTTGACAATTGGAGCAGTACTCCTTGCATTTGTCGCCAAGGGTAAAAAGGGCAGAAACCCCCTATGCCCTGTAGATAGCTTTAACTGCTTATTTTAATATACAGTATTAGCAGTTATTTTGTCAGTACATGCTAACACTTTGTATGATTGAACAATTTCATATATTAAGTGAAAGCATATTTTGTTTTAAGACTTTGAACTTAGATGTGCCTATACTTGTTGATGAGGTACCTTTTCTCCACAAGGACTGTAACTTTGATGAAAAGTTGAACTCAAACTTGATGGAAATACAAGAGGACATTGAGATATCTCAAGAGATCAAATAATGGGTCAAGGATAAACCTAAGCCAAATCTTGATAAAACCACCTCATTCAATATCGGAACCTTAGAAAACCCTAAGTTAATCCAGATTGGTACATACCTCACTCCAAACCAAAGGAATGACATGGTTACACTATTAACCCAATTCCAGGATGTGTTTGCATGGTCTCATGAAGACATGGTGGGGTTATCCACTGATATCATCATCCATCGCCTTCCTATTAAAGAGGGATTCAAGCCAGTAAAGCAGAAGCTCAGGCGATTAAAACCTGAGTGGAGTTTAAAGGTTAAAGAAGAAATTGTGAAACAATTTCAAGCTGGCATCATCATGGTGTCCACATACCCTGAATGGCTATCCAACATAGTCCACATGCCTAAACTGGGAGGAAAGGTGCGAGTTTGTGTGGGTTACCGGGATCTGAATAAAGCTTGCCTTAAAGACAGCTTTCTCATGCCATTTATCCGCATACTCATTGACAATACTGCTCAATACGACATTTACTCCTTTGCTGACTGCTTTGCAGGGTACCATCAAATTATGGTTGCTGAAGAGGACCGTGAGTGAAAACTGCATTCATCACGCCTTGGGAAACCTTTTGCTATAGACGGTTGTCATTCGGCTTTATCAATGCCAGAGCTACCTACCAGGGAGTTATGATGGCTCTTATCCACAACTTAATGCACAAAGAGATAGAGATCTATGTGGATAACATCATTATCAAATCTCGAAGGGAAGAAGACCACTTAGACCATCTCAGAAAGTTCTTCAACAGGTTGCGTAAGTACAACTTGAAGTTGAATCTAGCTAAGTGCACCTTTGGCATTAAATTAGGCTAGTTTCTAGGTTTCCTAGTCAGCCACAAAGGGATTGAGTTAGATCCCACCAAAATCCAGGCAATTACAGAAATGCCCATTCCTCAGACAAAGAAGGAAATACATGAATTTTTTGGGAAGAATCAACTTCAATAGCCGGTTCATTTCCCAACTCACAGCAACCTGTGAGCCTATCTTCAAGTTGTTAAGGAAGAACTCCTCCATAAAATGGAACGATGAGTGTTAAAAAGCCTTCCTTATAATCAAAGAGCAGCTGGTTAATGATCCTATTTTGTTACCTCCTAGGGATGATGTTCCCCTATTCATGTACATGTCCATTAATGACAATGTCATGGGTTGCATGTTGGGTCAAAAAGACAATAGAGGCTAAGAGTGAGCTATCTACTACCTCAGTAAAAGATTTAGCAGTAGTGAACACAAGTACACTCTAATTGAGAAGACTTGTTGTGCTTTAGAATGGGATTCCATGAGGTTACAACATTACCTCCATTGGGACGCCCCCAAATTCAGGTACTTGAAACCCGAACTCGGTGCTTCACAATACCATTTTCTATGAGCGGAATTATACAATAATAATAACAATAATATAGATACCAAACTTAATTTACATATGCATCAAAGTCTACTCTCGGGTACGTGACCTTTAAACATTCATTACATCATAGATAATAAGTATTATTGTCTTAATAAACTTTAACTATTACACAGAATATTAAGAAACTCATTCGAACAGCTTTCCTTTCCCCTTGTTCTTGCCTGATCCTTCAGGTTGATCAAACTTAGCTGAAAACATTTAAATTTAAAGCAAGAACGAGCATTTGATTGCCCAACAAGTAATAACAACAATAGATATTAGCTTAAAGAATTAAATGTTTTCTTTGAATGACGCTTCTACAACGAATCAACAATTGTGAAGTAAGCTGAACCAAAAATAAAAATATATCAATTCTATATCAACTTTTTGAAACTACGTACTGACTATAACTGGAGATCATTTGACAGACTGTAACATTGTTTTCTATTTTCAAAAAGGTTAAACAGAACTTCATCTGTAAACTGTCATAACTTATAGGTAAGAACAATATTATCCCTTGTATTGATCAATACTACATGCAAGAACAATATTATCGTTTATCTTATCCACCTTAGGTGCACAAAAGTTTTCCCATGTTCGGGATGTTCATACTTAGTCGGGAATCCGAACTAAAACAATTTGGTTGGATACAATAAAGTTTTATCTTGTTCAACAATATTTTTAAGTTTGTGTCTAGCCAAATCAAATAGCTTGGACGACTTTTAAGTCAACTTATACATACTGGAAATCAATAGGTATGTATCAACATGTGATTAAATACAATGATTATCCAAGTGGGGACACTTGTATAACCATATTTAGAAACTAACGAACAAAATAAATATCTGGATTATGCACTAATATTGTGTTGATAGACAATGATCGGATAATTTAAAAACTTATATGAATATGAATAATTGGATACATAATCAATAAGAATAGAGTTAATAATCAGGCACAATAATATGATTCTAAAACTTTCTTACTCATGTCCATTGCATAAAGTAAATGCAAAGATAGGATACTTGCCTGAGCTGCTACTTACAAATTCGCAACTTAGATTAATCTTTTATATCGAAACCTATCATTAATAAGATCATTCGTTCGATTAGAATAACATATCATATCACATAGTACTGCTATTTGTAGTGAACACATAACCTAATCAAATTGTCACATAGTTTAACAGTCATTGGTTCACGAACAAACACTTATCTAGTCAAATTATATAACTCTAGATCAATTTTTTTTGAAATATTCGGTGTACCGACGGCTTTATCGGGTAATTATCGAGTCTAAAACTCTATTCTGTAGTTCACTAATCGATTAGATACTCTAAATATCAGCCATATTATCTTTCATAGCTTTATAATAATTATTATTATAATTTATCATGATTTTTCAAACACTGAAATCATTATAAAATGATTTAAATATTAAATAATTATATTATCATTAATATTTAAATAATATTAAACTATTAATGAAACCATTGCCAAAATATTAAAGTTATTTATAATTACTCAAAATATTTTTAAAGTATTAATATTACCCTTAAATGATTTTTAAAACATTAAAATTATTTTAAATAATTACCATTAATATTAAAATATTAACGTATTATTCATCAAAACATTAAAAGTCATTAATTATAACTTAAAATATTTTTAATATATTTATACCCTTTTTAAATGATTTTTAAATTAATAAAACCATTTTAAACTATTTATTTAATATAATTATTAAATAAATTTAATATCATTAATATTAAATTATTAATGAAATTATCCATTAAATATTAAAAGTTATATTTTATAACTTAAAGTACTTTTAAACACTTTATTTTTATTTTAAATGATTAAAATCATTTTTAAACTAAATTATTTAATATAGTTATTAAATAATTCTTATATCATTAATATTCAATTAATTAATGAAATTTACATTTAAATATTGAAAGTTATATTTTATAACTTAAAATGTTTTTAAACCTTAATATTATTTAAAATGATTTTTAGTATATCAAAATCATTTTAATTAATTTATTTAATGCATCTATTAAGTAACATAATTATCATTAATATTAATTTATTAATAAAATTCATCATAAAATATTAAAAGTCATTAAAAATAACTTACAATATTTTCTTATATGATAATATAATTTTAAATAATTTTTCTAGTATTAAAATAATTTTGAAATAATTTATTTAATATAATAATTAAATAAATTAAATATCTTTAATATTTTAATAATATTAAATATTTATGAAATATATTAAAAATTATTAAAAACTAATTTTCAGACTTTAAAATAATTTTTAGTAATTTAATTTGTATTTTTAATAATTTAAAACTATTATTTTCTATTTAAATAATTAAAATAATTAATTTCCAAAACCCAGAACTGTCGTTAATTCGCTAAAGGGCCCTATAGCAACGAAACTTTCGCTATAGGTGTTCTTGAGCTGATCGTGGCCAAACCCAGAACATTCAAACTCATTACCAAGCTGCCTACTTTGACCAATCGTGGATCTTAGATCATACGGATTTAGAGTTGGTATTTATGTTTATGTTGTAGTATACATGTAATACTATAACCACAAATCGATATCATGACTAAATTATAACACAATTGCCAGATCTAAGCTGCAAAATTTATTGTCAGGCGTGTTCTTGAGGTTCTGGGTTACCCAGAAACTCAAGGGTCCTACTTTCGATCATTATATCTTGTACTACAGGTCTGCTTTATGTGATCTAATACTTTCAGTGTGTAGACGACATGTAATTGAAGAGATATAATACATAAAACATATAACATCAACAGAATTGCTAGATACATGCCGGTCAAATTACCTTCCCGGAACTATTTTTGAACATTTCTAGGTTTTCCAGAAATGTTCTTGAGCAGTTTCGTCTACCTATGTTTGACCATCACTAAATTTGATTCTGTTCAGGATCTAGGTGATATAATGGCTTTAGTATGTTGTATTCATGTCAGTCTACAAGTATAAAACATCAACATGGTAAAACAACTTAAACACAACAAGATCCATGGCCTGCAAAATGGTTGTCAGAATTTTCTAGGAAAAATCGGGGTTTCGAGTAATGTAAATGATCTTTAACCAACTCACTTTGACTCTTAATAACTTGAGTTCTAGACATGATCTGACAATTATTCAAGTTCCAGAAAAAAGACCACATGACATAGAACATATTCATAACTTAAAACAGATCAAATCATTAACAGAAAAGGATCTAGAGGCGTCTAACATTCGGCTGTCAGACAACAATTTTCCAATTTTCCAGATTTTTTAAAACATCACTTTCGAGCACTTTGATGTCACGGATATGGGATCTAACAGCCCATATCACTAAATAACATCTTATTACACAACATTAAACAACAAAAAACAAAATCTAACATCAGATCAAAAGATTTTCAAATTCTAGGGTTTATACCTTTTCTAAGCTTTGATCTTGATTCTGACCTTCTGATCTATTTATATGTTTTAGTGGGGCTTGGTTTGTTGTTGATATTAGCAATGAAATTCGGAGGTTTTAGAGAGAGAAATTATAGGATGAGAGTTGTGAACAAATTAGCATAAATGTGACTTTTTCTCTCTCTTGATCTATATAAATAATAGTACAAGGCACATGGCTGGTGAAATGAATCTGATTTGCTGGAATGCTATAGCTCATAGGTAGACTAGGGTGGCTTGTCAAGATTTTGCTAGCAATAATTCAAGAATAGGACAAAAAGGGTAAAATTGTCATTTGATTATAAATTTTAATGGTATTCTTGTCCATGTTACTTGAATCTAGGGTTTAATCACTAGATTTTAAACCTTAAAGTTTCTCAATTAATTTCTAGGGTTTGAAAAATTAAAATTTAAGTGTTATAAAATTTTAATTAAAACACACTAATTAAAATTAGGGTTTTTAATAAAAAAAATTAGGGTTTAGATAATTAGGGTTCCTTAATATTATTAGGGTTCCCAAATTAATAATTCAATTTACTAAAATAATAATTAGGGTTTCTAATTTTAGCAATTAGGATTCTTAATTAGCAAATTAGGGTTTCTAATTTTAATTAGGGTTTTTAAATATTAATTAGGGTTTTCCTAATTAACAGAAATTCTATAATATGCGACATAATTTATATAACACAATTTCTGACCGATCTTAAATTCCAGTTTTGAGTTTCCAATTATGGTTTATGACAGTAATACTAGGGTTTATCATGATACACCATAATTGACTAACCATTATCAGTCTATACATATACTGTATATATTTATAACACTAAAAAAATAATATTTTATTTAATATAATATTATTATTCTCATTCATTGCCCAAAATCCAAAATTAGGGTTTGGATTCCATATCCCATTTATCTTTCATATATAACATTATTTCAATTATTGTTGATTGTTATATATATATATATATATATATATATATATATATATATAACTTTTGTTTTATTAGTATTATTAATGTAATAAAATAGAAAAACTTTTTATATAAAAATGTATACTTTTATAAAGTTATTCGTTTTATTAGACTAATAGTAAATATCTTTTTATATAAAATAGAATACTTTTATAAAGTTATCTGTTTTATTAGAAAATAATTAGATTATATTATATTTTATTATGCATAGTATTTGCATAGTGTTTGCATAGCGAAATCTTTTTAAAAGTTATTCGTTTTATTAGATTATAAATAGAATATATTATATTTTATTATAAACCAATCTGGATCGTCCGTTTAAAGAAAGTCGATCTGGACCGTTCATGGATTGGTTACTATCCAGTTCATTCTTCTATAAATAGAAGCTCATTCCTTCATTATTTCTTACGAATTCACTGAAACTCTAGAGAGAGAAACTGTAGAGAGAATTATTCTTCTATCTTGAGCGTATTTCTTTAGCGTTTAAGAAAGCTTTGAGCGTAGTGCAAGTTTCTTCAAGTATATCCCCGCCCTACCGTCGGAGTACTCTTTTTAATAAGGTAAGGGGTATTATTTCTTTCGTATTCATGAAGAGAACTTCTGTTATTCCATTATTTATTATTACATTGGAATAACTTTGTATCTGTGATACTACTCTATACTTGGTGATTTACATTGTTATTCCATTCTTTATTATTACATTGGAATATCCTGTCTGCATGCGTTTGACGTTGGACACAGTTCCGCCTTTATTATTACATTGGAATATCACGTCCATGCGTTTCTGTAGAACTCGATTCCGTTATTTATTATTACATTAGAATAACATGTCTATGTGAAGTACCGCATGCATGGTGATTTCTTTTATTATTCCATTCTTTATTATACTCAGTTGATTAAAGTTTTGACTTCTATACTCCATGAAATTAGTGGAATATCCTTGATATTTGCGCTTCATCCAGTATCTTTTTATGGAAATATTCTTTTGAGCTTTCTTGAATTTTACTCTACAAAGAAGTATCATGTTGATAATTTGGACGTTATTAGTTCCTGAATAATTTAATTCTTGAACTTGTTTTATTGAATTCTTATATCATTGTCATCATCCTTATGTTTATATTTTGTTGAAAGTCATATGTGGCCTGTAGTGCATAGATGGGCTTGGTATGATTATGACCAGGGAGTATTCGGTATAATCATGACCGTAATGTTACAAATGATGTGGAAAAAGTCCTCATTGGCCCGTAGTGCATTGATGGACAGTTTTTGGTATGATTATGGCTATGGATTCTTTTCGGCCAAGGGAGCAAAGATGAATTATTTTATGGCATGATCAGTACCGTTGATGAAAACACGATTATCTTTGGCCCGTAGTGCATGGATAATTCGTGGTCGTGATACTAAATAATATCCTTGGCTTGTAGTGCAGGGATGATTTGATGATGTGGATTATTTATTAAGTTGAGTCTCAGCGATAAAAGTGATGAAAAACTTTTTAAATCATAAAAGATAGTAGATTACCTAGCTTACCCCTAGAGCGTGAAATCGAATTTCGTATTGACCCCAGTACAAAAACCCATTCATTAAAGCCTCAAATATTTCTTTACTTAAAACGAACGTATCATGCGCCAAAGAAGTTGGCTCGAGCTGTTGAAGATTACGATCGTACCATTCAATATCATCGTGGAAAAACAAACGTGGTAGCTGATGCGTTGAGTAGAAGATCGTATGCGTTTATGAGTATGCATATACGAACCCACGTGAAGATAAAGAATATACGATTAGAATCGACTTTAATCGATAAATTTAAACCCGCTCAAGCTACATACTCAGAGCTGATGAATGTGAAGAAGAAGGTTCAAGAAGGCGTTATCTTAACCCTCGATTTAATTGGCCCATTTGAAATCCTCGATCAAGTAGGAACTGTAGCTTATAGACTCGTTTTACCGCCAAGTATGTCACGTGTTCATAACATTTTTTTCACGTATCGATGTTACGTAAATATGTGGACGACCCGTACCACATTATTGATTTAGAACCGGACGAGATAGCAGATAATTTAACGTATGAAGATGTACCTGTTAAAATCCTGGAATGTATTCAACACTAAAAGGTTATACCTCAAGAGTTAGAATCGGACGAAGTGTCCTCATCATTCAAAGATACCGTATGCGTATGTAAATTTCGAGGGCGAAATTTCATAAGGAGGGGAGATTGTAAAATCCCAAATTTTACGAATAAAGATTTAATTTTCTCGAAATATTTTTTTTAATATTATGGTGTGAATTTGAGATAATGTTATAGTTGTGGGTAGTATTTATAAATTTTGCAAAGTATGCAAGTTGTTGTATTATATTCGATTGGTCGGGAATATTCAGACAATTTGCCTGAATCGTTAGTGGACCCCACAATGTAATTATTATCGGATTGAGAAAAACGACAAAAATATTTTTATGAAAATAACGGTGGAAGTTTTACTGCTTAATCTTGTTGAACTACTCGGTAGTAAAAAAGTACGATGTACTGGTGGTGGTTGCATAGTAGCACATGGTATTGATTATTGATGCTTATGTGAGAAGTCACTCAGTTTTGTTCAATTATTGCTACAGTAGTTGCTGCATAGTATCTCACGTTATTTGAATCAATTATTGTTGATTGTTATATATATATATTATATAAGTTTTGTTTTATTAGTATTATTAATGTAATAAAACAGAAAAACTTTTTATATAAAATAGAATACTTTTATAAAGTTATTTGTTTTATTAGGCTAATAGTAAATATCTTTTTATATAAAACAGAATACTTTTATAAAATTTTCTGTTTTATTAGACAATAATTAGATTATATTATATTTTATTATGCATAGTGTTTGCATAGTGCCTGCATAGTGTTTGCATAGTAAAATCTTTTTACAAGTTATTCTTTTTATTAGATTATAAATAGAATATATTATATTTATTTTAAACCAATCTGGACCGTCCGTTTAAAGTAAGTCGATCTGGACCGTTCATGGATTGGTTACTATTCAGTTCATTCTTCTATAAATAGAAGCTCATTCCTTCATTATTTCTTACGAATTCACTGAAACTCTAGAGAGAATTATTCTTCTATCTTGAGCGTATTTCTTTAGCGTTTAAGAAAGCTTTGAGTGTAGTGCAAGTTTCTTCAAGTATATCCCCACCCTACCGCCGGAGTACTCTTCTTTATAAGGTAAGGAGTATTGTTTCTTTCGTATTCATGAAGAGAACTTCTGTTATTCCATTATTTATTATTACATTGGAATAACTTTTGTATCATGATACCTACCCTATACTTGGTGATTTACATTGTTATTCCATTCTTTATTATTACATTGGAATATCCTCACGTATACGCTTTTATCTTTGGACTGGTTACGTCTTTATTATTACATTTGGAATATCACATGCATGCGTTTTTTACGCCGGACCTAGTTCCGCCTCTTTATTATTACATTGGAATATCTTGTGCATGCGTTTTAATGGGACTGATTACATTATTTATTATTACATTGTGATAACTTGTCTATGTGAAGTACCGCATGCATGGTGATTTCTTTTGTTATTCCATTCTTTAATATACTCAGTTGATTAAAGTTTTGACTCCTATACTGCATGAAATTAGTGGAATATCCTTAATATTTGCGCTTCATCCAATATCTTTTCATGGAAATATTCTTCTAAGCATTCTTGAATTTTACTCTACAAAGAAGTATCATGTTGACAATTTGGACGTTATTAGTTCCTGAATAATTTAATTCTCAAACTTGTTTTATTGAATTCTTATATCATTGTCATCATCCTCATGTTTATATTTTGTTGAAAGTCATTTGTGGCCTGTAGGGCATAGATAGACTTGGTATGATCATGATAGGGGATTATTCTAATTATAATCATGGTAGTAATGTTATAAATGATGTGGAAAAAGTCCTCGTTGGCCCGTAGTGCATTGATGGGCCGCTTTTGGTATGATTATGGCTATGGATTCTCTTGACGAGGGAGTAAATATGAATTATTTTATGGCATGATCGGGATAGTTGATGAAAACACGATTATCTTTGGCCAGTAGTGCATGAATAATTAGTGGTCGTGATACTAAATAATATCCTTGGCACATTGTTAGGGGGATGATTTGATGATGTGGATTATTTATTAAGTGAGTCTCAAAGAATAAAAGTGATGAAAAACTTTTTAAATCATAAAAGATAGTAGATTTTATTCTCTACTTGACTCTTTTAATGGATTGCTTGTTCCGCTGAAGTTAAACTTGATGTCTATTATATTATATCAGTTTAACATTGTTGAAGACTAATGATAATTTATTCTGCATTATCTTAGTCATAATATTTCTTACTGGGCTAGTTGAGCTCACCCTTTCCTTCACTGTTCTCTTCAGGAAATGAAAATATAGCTGGGACGAGTCGAGGAATGGTTTGACAGTCCAGATGATAGCATTAGTAATTCTTACTATTCTGTTAAATAATGTGACAATAAATGTAATGAGGACTTATTCTGAGAGTGGATATTGTATAGAAGACAATATTTGTATTAAAACTCACAGCTCTCTTGTTGTATATTTAAGATTGTATTTGTATTATGTACCATGTATTTGGCGACTCAGAATAGGTGATGTATACCTATTTTGGGGGCGTCACAGCCTCACTCCCCTCCTCAGCTATGATAGCCTTTTCCATGACTGCTGCAAAAGTATTGATCTGCAACACCGCCACCTTGTTGTAGAGCCAGGGTTTTAAGCCCAACTCAAACCTCCTTGCCTTCCTAGCCTCCGAATCAATTTGATGCGGAACGAACCTAGCCAACTCATTAAACTTTGCGGCATACTCCGCAACAGTCATGTTCTCCTGCTTTAATTCTAGAAATTTCACCTCTATCCTAGCCTGCATACTAGCTGAGAGATAGTTTTTGAAAAATAGAGTTTTAAACCTAGCCCAAGTAACTACTCATTTTCCTGCCCTAGTTTGATTTGACTCCCACCAAAAGTTATCCTCCCCCTTCATCATATAAGTTGCAAAAGCGGTCTTTTTCCCCTCATCTACCCTAGCAATTACAAATGCCTTTTCTATCTCGTTAACCCATGTTTGGGCTTCTATAGGGTCAAATTTGTTACTTTGAATTACGGTGGTTCTACTGACCTTGAAGTTTTAAATTTTGCCCACGATTATGCGGCTTGTTCTCTGCTACCGTGGTATTCCTGTTGCATAGCCTGAGCTACCATGTTTGGAAAGTTTTGCATCGGGTCTTGCGGTTGTCCCCCAACATTATTGACAGATTATTCTGCCCTTTGATTTCGTATTCTACGCCTTGGTGGCATTATCTGTGTAGACACTCGAAATTTTCGGCATACATGTTACTGACATTACAGGAGGGCAGATTCGTCTTTCGGAGATAACCCTAGAAGACAGATCACATCCTTTCCGGTTACTACCAGAAGTTCAGTTTCAAAACCCGGAACACACACCAAAAGTATCATTTCCAACCTTGAAACACACACCAGAAGGATCATTCCCAACCTAGGAGATAACCCTGAGTTTCATCCTTGGAGATAACCCCAAGGTATGCTGTTACAGTTCCGACGATAACACCGGAAATGCTTGTTTGAAGTGCATGCTTTCAGCTTCAATCTCAAACCTCCTACCGAGGCACTCATACCTCAGACCCGGAGCTAACACCGGGCAGACAGGTACTCTCACAAATGACCTTGCGGCATTCAAACACTTGCAGCAGTCCAATCTCAAATGTAACCCTGAGCAACATCTGCTTTCAACTCAAACCGGAGATAGCCCCGGTAAGGAGTCAAATGTTATCTTGCCACCTAAACACCTACGCATCGTCTCAACACTTCATACATACATACATACAACAATGTCCTATAAGAACCAAGGAGTTCTAATCCCGAGTGACTATTATGCATGACAGCACACCGGATAGAATTTGAAGCTTGAAGACTATGGGCATGGTCCCCTCTTCCTGACTTCGTACAACCTCTAATCCATGTCATTACATAACTCTCAACACAAGAGGTCCGAAGAAGGTCTTATATACCCCGTTCGGATGCTCGGATTGAAGTTCTGCAAGTTCGAACAGACATTATAATGCACGAGTGCACGTACTTCGAGATGAGGGAGCCGCTGCGGCTCCCCCCTCTATAAATAGGGGGCTTGGGGTGGCCATTTGAAAAAAAAGAGAGGCGAGGAAGCCCTGTCCAATTTGCTCTATACACACCCCATATTGAGTGTTTCCTCATTTTAAATATCTGTTAGCTCATATATAGCTATATTTTTACCGGCGGGAGCTGGGTGTTTATCCATATAGAGCCATAGAAGCCTGCATTGGCAGCCCGCTGTAAGCCTTCTCACTCTATAAAGCCTTTCTCTTCATTTTTGGACACACTATTCTACACATTGAGAGTCGTGGTGTGTGTGTGTATGCGGACTTGATGCATGGTTTTCATTTACATACGTATATATATACTTTTATATGTATATATTTATATATGGACTAACATTATCGAGTTATACCTCGATTGAGCCTAGACTCATGTCTGGAGCATTTACTTGCTTTTATATATATATATATACTTATATATATATAATCATTGTTAGACATATCGATCGAGCCTGAGCTTTTACATCCATCAAATTAAACTTATATATATATATATATATATATATATATATATATTACATTTCATTCTCGTGCACTGGAGTTTACTTCTAGGCCTTTTCTTTTTTATTAACATTTAGTCACTTTGGAGTTTACTTACGTGGCGGTTGATCGCCTCTTCTTGCTTTATTTATTTTTCGATCCCCATGGAGTTGCTTCGTGGTGGTTGATCATGTCCATATATATATATATATATATATATATATATATATATATATATTTACCGCTTTTATATATTTACATTTCCGATCCCCCATGAAGTTGCTTCGTGGTGGTTGATCATGTCTGTATATATATATATTTACAGCTTTTATATATATAACTGGTTATTGCTTTTCATATAAACTGCAGTATCATGTGAGCCTAAGAATCACGTGATCACAGATTCAGTCTACTGAATCTAGATTCGGTTACCGTGATGGACATTTTTAGCTGTAAGCATCTTGTACATTATTTACGGTGTACGATTTTCCTTAGATGGCTGTCATGCCCAAGAGGAGTTCGGCACTACTATATATTATTTTCTCGAAGATGCTTCACATCACAAAAATAAAAGTAAACAAGCCGAACATTTAATAATAAAATGGAAGTATGAAAAGGTCTCAATTCCTATTGAGCACAAGGTTTGAAAAACCTCTTTTATAAAACATTATTGCTGTATCTTGCTTAAAACTGAATTTTTGTATAAATTCAAACCCTTTGTATATAGGTGCGAACGAGGCCTCACACTACTTTCAAATAATTGCACATTGATCCACACACACACACATCCATATAACAGTTTCTTGAAAAGTGGCGGTCACCGTGGCAACACGGATGTCGGGGGGTGCCTAACACCTTCCCTCCGCATAATCAAGCCCCCGAACCCAAATGAATCTCTGTTTCACAGACCCGTTTAGCAGTGTCATATCACTGGATCAATGTGCAAACCTTTTTCGGTTGCGTTGGTGTAACCCGTTAAATACATCAACTGGCGACTCTTAACAGTCCATCGTCGACATTATACATGTCATACCTTTTTCACTTGTTTTTTTAAACAAATCTCACATTAGTATGAGAACACCAAAGAACAAGTAACGAAAAGGGACAACTAAAAATCCTGACGTCGACAGGTGGCGACACTACTAGGGACTCTAGTAAGAGGGCTTAAGTTGCTATTACAAGATTTTTAAAACTGTTATATGCTTGTGTGTGAAAGTTGAATTTACATTTATGATGAATGTGTATGAATGAATTTTACCTACTGCACTGCAAAATATCGTTCTGTAATATTAGTGCTTCGCACATGTCATCATTTTCATAAACGGTGAGACACGTTATATATGAATGTATGTTGTGTGGTTCCTCCATCAAGAGGCTATCCTGTCGGTGTTTGATTACTGGACTCGTAGGGAGACTAATTCCAACGAGGCTCAGGAAAAGCACCACCCAGATTCGCTCCAGTTGAAAGACCGGATTAAATTCCCGTCAAGTAGATTGCGATGATCCGGGGACCTTCATGCCAAAAAGCATTTACCTGTAAAAACATTTACCTGTAACACGAAGGAAAGTCTCTTCATGCTTTCCATTTTCAATTACTTGTAAAAACATTTACCTGTAATTTTATTCCATGTTCATCTTTATGTAATGGAAAATATGAAGATTATTTGTACATATATGTTATCAATTAACACCCATTTTTGCAGGACAATATTCGTAAAATGGGCACATTTACATTATTCCTAAGACTAAACTACATAACTTTTTTGTAGGGAAATCATTGGGCTCATTACTACTTTCAAAATCCAAAAAAGTCCGCGAGCCTCTGACCAATCATGTCTTCTTCTGACCAATCTAATCCTGTTTCTTGAGAAGAATTTGACGGATTAAGTAAACAAATTACAGATTTGGATGTTCTGCTAAAAGAATTGCATCAATCTGCTGAGGGTACAAAGATGCCTACACATATAGAATACTCTATACAAGGAGGAGCTCAAGCTTTGGAAAAACCAATTCCAGAACCTAAGTTGGATACGACCAACAAAAACCCTAAAAACACCCATCTCAAAAGAGATCCAGACACCGGTGATATCAGGAAGAAGGTCCTTTAAATGGAGGAAACTATTCGTGTTCTCAAAGGGATTGGAACACATGGAAGTGTCTCATATGCTGACCTTTGCATATTTCTTGGTGTTCATTATCCAGAGAAATTTAAAACCCTTGATTTTGAAAAATATGACGGATTAGGGGATCCTTATAAACATTTGAAGTTGTTCATTGGAGAACTTGGATCTTATGCGGAAAATGAAAAGCTCAGAATGCAACTATTCCAGAAGAGTCTGACTGGAGAAGCCCGTTCGTGGTATACCAGATTAGACAACTCAAAGATCCATAGCTGGGAAGAACTAGCTCATGTCTTCCTCACTCAATACAATTTTCAATCTCAGATGGTTCCTGATCAGTACCAGATTGCCAAGGTTAAGAAACAGGCTAATGAGTCTTTTAGAGAGTATGCTCAAAGGTGGAGGCGCCTTGCTGCTAAAGTTATTCCTTCAATGACAGAATCAGAAATGGTCATGACTTTCATAGATATACAAGAAGCTCCTTTCTATGAGAGAGTTTTAGCTGGTATTGGCAAACCATTCTCTGAAATGATCAAGCACGGAGAGATAGCTGAGATGGGATTGAAGTCAGGAAAAATTCAAGACCTAGCCGCTCTTAAAGCAGTTGCTAAGCACATCCAGTCCGGATCTTATGGAAACAACCCCCAGAGGGTCCATAAAAAGAAAGAGGATGATGTTTCCTTGATACTACAAGGGCAGAAAGGCAATCAGAACATGCCTATATAGAGGAGAAACTACTCCATTTTCCAAGCACAGTCTTCAAACCCTCCATTGCCTAAAAGTGGAGAAGTAAAGCACCCTCGAACGTTCACACCTTTAGGGGACTCGCTCGAGAATATTCTTGCTCTTCTAACTACTCAGAAGAAAATTACACATCTTCTTCCACCAGCCAACCCTAATGGATGGGGTTTTAATGCTACTCGGAAGTGTGCTTATCATGCCGGAGCACCTGGACATGATACTCAAGATTGTTGGGCCTTGAAAAATAAGATCCAAGATTTAATAGACAACAGTGAGATCATGGTCACCAAACCAGTTCAACCTCATGCGCAAGACAACCCTCTCCCTCAACACAAAGAGGAAGAGGTCAACATGATTAGTTGGAGCACTAGACAGAGTTCCAGTTTTAATGGTGAATCCCAGACCATCAAATATGGTGTTGACAGATGGATTATGCAAAGTTCCAATTTGCTATGGAACGAAAGATGAAAGCTCTTTGCAAGCAAATTGTGTAATTGGCAGAATTGGTGACCCACCAGCATCAAGTTACACGCAAATTAATTAGCCAGGAGTATGCCTATCTCCTTCTTTTTGTTATGAATGCTCCACCATCACCTTCAGAAAGTGAAGCTATGGAGGATAAGGTTACAAAGAGAGCAACTGCTAAAGCCCGTCAGGATTTTGCCAATCAGAGGGAATTTACCTATCTGTGCCAATCTATGGTGGAGATATTTCAAATGTTGATCAATGAAGGAAGAAGTACCTCCCTTCTACCTCCAATCAATCCCCATTCAAGACGGTTCAACTCCGATGGAGTATGTCAATATCATTCACATTGATCAACATTTGAAATATCTCCACTATAGAGATATCAATACTGGACTTGGTTTTCTCTTCTGAGGATCACCGGAAGATCTTGTTGAAGGTTTTGGAAGAAGACTACTTACCGAAATCAGTGGATGTGGAAAAATTTCAACATATGGTTGATCACATTTTCAACAACAATGTGATATCCTTCACTGATGATGACATACTGCAAGAAGGGACCGGTCATTGCAAGCCATTGCATATTATAGTTTTGTCCTATGGGTATATGCTAGCTGGAGTTTTGATAGATGGAGGTTCGTCTCTAAATATATGTCCTTATGCCACCTTGGTAAAGATGAATGTCAATCTCAAATGGAACCAAAGCAGCCATACGGTTATCAAAGCTTTTGATGGATCCCAACGAAATTCTGTCAGAAAGATTGAGCAGCCAATTGAGATTTGTCCAAATACATTCAATGTATCCTTCCACGTCCTCTAGATAGATTCAGGATACAACCTGCTATTGGGGAGACCATGGATACACATGGCTGGAGGCGTTCCATCCACACTACATCAACAACTCAAATACATTGTCAATAACAGTATAGTCACTATCAACGCTGAGCCGGAATGTCCCAAACAGGGAGACCTACCAATCATCAGCTTCAATTCAGAAGTTGAGCCGGTCAGTTTTCACACATTGGAAGTGAGTAATGTACAATACCAACCTATTGGAGCACCACTTCCTAGGCCGAAGAGTTCTGCAGAGGTTATGTCGGCCACTCAAGAAATGATGTCATTGGGTCATCAGCCTAGACAAGGGCTTGGTAAAGATAAGCAGGGTATTAAGCACCCTATTCAAGTGTCCAAATCAAACGGGACAATTTGGACTAAGCTATTACGCGATTCAATCATAGGGATCCTCATAAGCATAAGCAGGTTCCTCAAGCTTCCGCCACACGGTAATTTTTTCCATCTACACCGCATGAGTTGATACAGTCTCCAGTAAAGCTGCCAGCCTATATTATGGCTATGTTGTTTCCAAAGCCAGTACAATTCAAAGCAAAAGAGGTGCTGATTCTTGATCCCAAAGTGGAAGAAAGGGAGCAAAAATGTAAACATGACATTGCCTTGATGATGTCAGGCATACACATCATTGTCCATGATGAACATACAAACAGATATACCCCAGACGATGATTATCCAGATGTCATGGTTATCATTCGGGAGAAGGAGGATAATGACAATCCCTCCATCACTGCAGTCCATCAGGACTTTGCCCTTGACAATTGGAGCAGCACTCCATGCATTGGTCGATGAGGGTAAAACGGGCAGAAAATCCCTCTGCCCTGTAGATATCTTTAATTGCTTACTTTTCCATACAGTATTAGTAGTTATTTTATCAGTAGATGCTAACACTTTTGTATGATTAAACAGTTTCATATATTAAGTGAAAGCATATTTTTGTTTCGAATGACGTGAATTTAAATGTGCACATGCTTAGCGATGAGGTGCCTTCTCTCCACAAGGGCTGTAACTTTGATGCAAAGTTGGACTCAGACTTGATGGAAATACATGAGGATATTGAGACACCTCAGGAGATTAAGGAATGGGTCGCAGACAAACCTAATCCCAACCTTGACCAAACCACTTCTTTCAATCTTGGAACCTTAGAAATCCCTAAGTTAATCCAGATTAGTTCAGTCCTCACCCCAAACCAACGAAATGACATGGTTGTAATATTAACCCAATTTCAGGATGTGTTTACATGGTCTCATGAAGACATAGTGTGTTTGTCCACTGACATTGTTCTTCATCGCCTTTCCAATAAAGAAGGATTCAAGCCTGTTAGGCAGAAGCTCAGGCGATTGAAACCTGATTGGAGTTTAAAGGTTAAAGAAGAAATTGTGAAACAATTTCAAGCTGGCATTATCATGGTGTCTACATATCCGGAGTGGAAATCCAACATTGTTCCCGTGCCTAAACCAGGAGGAAAGGTGCAAGTTTTCGTGAATTACCGGGATTTGAACAAATCTTGCCTTAAAGATAGCTTTCTTGTACCCTTTATCCACATTCTCATTGACAATACTGCTCAATACGGCATGTACTCCTTTGCGGATTGCTTTGCGGGGTACCATCAGATTATGGTCGTTGAGGAAGACCGTGAGAAAACTACTTTCATCACGTCTTGGGGAACCGTTTGCTACAGGCGATTGTCATTCAGCCTCATCAATACCGGGGCAACCTATCAGAGAGCTATGACGGCTCTTTTCCATGATTTGATGCACAAGGAGATAGAGATCTATGTGGATGACATCATTGTGAAATCCCAAAAAGAAGAAGACCACTTATACCATCTCAAAAAACTATTCAACAAGTTGCGTAAGTACAACTTGAAGTTGAATCCAGCCAAGTGCACCTTTGGTGTTAAGTTAGGCAAGTTGCTAGGTTTCCTAGTCAGCCACAAAGGAATTTAACTGGATCCCACCAAAATCCAGGCCATCAAGGAAATGCCCATTCCTCAAACAGAGAAGGAAATATGGGGATTTTTGGGAAGAATCAACTTCATTAACGGGTTTATCTCTCAACTCACAGCAACCTGTGAGCCCATCTTCAAGTTGTTAAGGAAGAACTCCTCCATGAAATGGAACGATGAGTGTCAGAAAGCCTTCCTTACCATTAAAGAGCAGCTGGTTAACGCTCTTGTTTTGGTACCCCCCAGGGATGATGTTCCCCTATTCATGTACCTGTCCATTAATGACAATGCCATGGGTTATATGTTGGGGCAAAAAGACGATAGAGGCCAAGAATGAGTTATCTATTACCTCAACAAAATATTCAGCATAAGTGAACAGAAGTACACTCTAATTGAGAAGACTTGTTATGCTTTAGCATAGGCTTCCATGAGGTTACAACATTACCTCAATGGTCAAACAACCCATCTCATATCCCGCGTGGATCCTTTCAAGTATGTGTTCAGTAAGCCCATATTAAATTGTCGACTGTCCAGATGGCAATTGATCCTAAAACAATTTGACATCGTCTACGTGACGCAAAAGTCTGTCAAAGGTCAAGGAATTATAGATGAACTGGCCGCCGCACCTACAAGGGATTACAAACCCTTAGAAACATACTTCCCCGATGAAGGGGTAATGGCAGTTCAACAATACCATCAGTAGGATGCATGCCACACATGGAAAATGTATTTTGATGGAGCTGTTAACACAGAAGGCTCTGGAGCTGGAGCATTTCTAATATCCGGTACGGGGGAGCAGTATCCCATCGCCGTCAAATTGTAGTTTGTCAGCACCAACAACACAGCTGAGTATGAAGGCTGTATCATGGGGCTAATACTTTCCCGTTCAATGGGCATTAGATGGTTAACTATCTTTGGGGATTCTGAATTGCTAATCAAATAATCCACAAGAATCTATCAAACCAAATAATTACATTTGCTGCCTTATCATCGGCAAGTTTTGCAGATGGCTTTGGAGTTCGAAGAAATCTCATTTCTACACATTCCTCGTAATAGGAACGATTTTACGGATGCACTAGATATGTTGGCCTCCTTGATTCACATACCTGACAAGGAAAACATGTCAAGCATCACATTTACCCTGTAAAAGGCCCCAGCTTATAGGAACTATGTTGGAGAAGTATCGGATGAGCTACCTCCCATCCACAACCCTTGGTATCAACATATCAAGGAGTATCTGCGAGATGGATCTACACTCGCTGAGGTAACCCTGACTGAAAAGAGACGGATCCATCGACTTGCTATAAAATTCTACTTGAGTGGAGATGCACTCTATAAGAGAGATGTAGGATTAGGTCTCCTCAAATGTCTGGACAAAGACCAAGCTCAGAGGCTCATGGATGAGATCCATGGTGGAGTATATGGCCCACACATGAGCGGACCCCTACTTGTCAAGAAAATCCTCAGAACACGGCATTATTGGCTTATGCTCAAAGCTGACTGTGATAATCACTTCAAGAGATGCTATCAATGCCAAATTCGTGGGACTGCTATCCACGCCCCTCAAAGGGAACTCCACAATATGAGTTCACCATGGCCCTTTTTAATGTGGGGAATGGACGTGATCGGGCCCATCGAGCCCAAAGTCAGTAATGGACATCGATTCATATTCACCATGATTGACTACTTCACCAAATGGGTTGAAGCAGCCTCCTTTCCCAGGGTTACTAAAGAAGTCATCATTGCTTTCATCAGAAACAATATCGTCTGTCGATATGGACAACTAGAGGTAATTGTATCAGACAATGCTAAAAACCTCAACAACAAAATGATGGAGGTGTTATGCAGTAAATTCCACATCAAACACCTTAACTCCGTCATCTACCGTCCAAAGATAAATGGTGTTGTTGAAGTGGCTAATAAAAATATAAAGAAGATCATGCAGAAAATGTTTGCCAATCACAAAGGATGGCCTGACCTCTTGCCTCTGACTTTATTAGCCTACAGAACTTCCATGCGTACTTCCACTGGGGCAACCCCCTACTCATTAGCCTATGGGATGGAAGCAATGCTCCCCATAGAGGTGGAAATGGAATCCCTCAGAGTGTTGATGGATGCTCAGTTGGATGAAGACCAAATGGTACAAGATAGGTATCACCATTTGTCTCTAATAGATGAAAGGCGAACCGCGACTATCTTCCATGGTCAGTTATATCAGCAAAAGATTGCACGATCCTACAAAAGAAAAGTCCGACTACGGCAGTTCAAACAACTTGACTTGGTTTTGAAAAAGATCATTGACAACCAAGATCAATCTAAGGGAAAATTCGCTCCTAACTGGGAAGGCCCATTTGTTGTCAAGGAGGTATTGACAAGAGGTGCTCTCAGACTACAGGAAATGGATGGCAATGAATTTCCACAGCTTATCAACTCGGACACCGTAAAATGGTACTATGTCTGAAGTTACCATCAAGCAAACATCCTGGTATGGATTCATCCAATCACCAGTCATTCCGGTTTTGAACCTTCTTTTTTACAAACTCTTTTGCCCCTCAAGGAAACATACACTTCAAACCAGCAGCCTGGTTTCACCTCATTTCAAACCATCCATACAATTTCGGTTATCCTAAAGACGGGATTGAACCTTTCACATCTACAGTTTGTCCTGAAGATGGGATTAAACTTTTCTACGCTTGCAGTTTGTCTTGAAGATGGGATTAAACTTTTTCCACACCTGCAGTTTGTCCCCATCATGGGATCAAACTTTCTTCTCCCAACAGTATAGCCTGCACATGGGATTCATACTTCTCTTTGGCTGTGATTCGTCTTAAGGGGCGAACTACGTCGACCTGATCTCCCTGATACCCGGGAGTATGTAGGCAACCATATTCTATATGGCCCGATCGCAATAAAAAAAAACAAAAACATTTCCGCCCTTTTTCCTTACAAAAACAAAAATAACAAAAATACTTCTGCACCCTTCTTCATCAATAAAGCTTCTACACCCATCTGCCTTTCACATTCAGCGTTGAACCTCTTACACCAGGTTCGAACTACGCAGACTTGATCTCCTCTTCAATAGGAGTACGTAGGCAGCCATTTATGGTTCAGTTTAACCCCTACCAGAACAAAAATTCTTGTCACACGGTACTAGGATCAAACTTCAATCCATTACAGTTCATCAGCTTCGGACCAGATGGATGGAATTATCCAACCTCTCCTCACAAATAGGAGATTCGGTGACCATCTAAGCTGCGTTTGTACCTCAAAGAGCAATACAAATCCATAAGAGATGGAATTAACTAGGCTTCTCACAAATAAAAGTACTGGCGACCATCTGTGGTATGGTCAATCTCAGAGAGGAAAAGCCACACTCCTCTCCACATTTTCATACAGAAACCAGTCCTAAGACACCAAAGATGGCAGGGATACATACAGATCAATGATCCATTTTGAGAGATCCTACGATGACTCAAAGTCCACATATCAAGGACATGTTCAGAATGCATCAAGATCACAAGCCCTGAAGAAATAGGCAAATATCAAGCAAGTATCAAGGCACAACTGAAAGGGAAGTAAATCAAAATATATTTCTCTGTCATATATAATACTGTTTGATATATACATCTGTGTTGTACATGACAAAATGGTTAAGCTAGTCTGTGAAGAAAAATACAAAGCTATTTACGGATCTGTGTGTATGCGAACTATCAGATCTAACATAGCATCCCTCTCTGAAGACGAATGTAAAGCTTCAAGCTCCTACCCAATGGTATCTACACGAGCTAGCAGATCAGAGGCTAACTGCATGGTGACATGATGCTCATCAATGTATGCACTCATATCAGCAAGGATGTCAGTCGTATGGGATCTAACTGAAGTATTGTCTACAATGGCCACAATCAATGCATCCCTAGCTGATCTAGCCTCATCCATCTCTAATTGAGTGGCGTCTCTCCCATCACGAGCTGTCAACATCGAGGCCCTAGCCTGATCTCTCTCATAGGTCATCAGATGTAAGCTCTACTCCAAATAATGTGCTGCATACTGAGTAACAGTGGCACTTGGGGTGGGAGAATCCATCACAAATGTTGGAAGCCCAGCAGTCAAGTCCCCATCAATGGGAATGTCAGCCTCCTACATTGGCTCCTCATTGTCAGAATTTATATCCTGCACTGTGGATACTACCATAGTCGATGCAGTCTCTATCTCCATACATGTTGAATACTATGCAGAATAACCCGGATGACTGACAGAAAACTCAGCTAGCTCTTGTTGGTCCCAACAGGCATACAACCTGGATCTGTCTGCTGATGATAAATGGCCAGAAGTGAAGCACTGAATCAATGCCCCCTTATATGGATGGAAATCCTGAAACTGGTCAAACTAACACATCAGGACCAGTGGGTGGTAGGTGATCATCCCTCTCAAACCAACTAGAGGAAGATAATCCATGCCTGGAGCATGAGTAATGAAGCTATAAAGTGAGCTAAGCCCTATACACGACAATATAGTGAACGGACCTCCAATCCCTGCCAGGAAAGCTGACCAAGATACAACATCTGTACACTCTGCATGCTGAAAGGAGTACGACATAGCTATGTCATGGATGAAATAATACCCATGTCGTCTGAATGTGCCAATCAGTCTCAAGTGTGACATAAACCACACGTATTGCATGACCGAGCTGCCTATGAACACTCTTACCGGATAAGTGCAGCAATATGTGGCTAACCTCAGAGTCTCTACCATAATCATCGGTATGATGATGTGACCCTCCCTGGGAGCTCACACTGCCATAATGACGCCAATGTCCAACTCATCCATATACTGTGGCATGAAGTCGTATGACAATACGCACAGTATCAGTACATCCACTCTAGCCAAACGCCAATGATCCTCCATTATGGTGAAATCCCCAGAGTGTCGTGCATAACTATCCTCAAGAGCCAAATCTGTCAAATAGAAAACGCTAGGATATCACGTGGCCAGATGTAATCTCATCCTGTACCACCCTACGCCTCAATTCGGTGAGGGTCATGAACTGCCTACTCATGTCTCTGATCGCCATGTGCACGCAAGGTCTATCCAATGGCAGCATCGTCAATCGTGCATACTCCTCCAGAGTAGGAGTTAACTCATGGGTTCTGAATCGGAAAACCTATCTCTCTGGTACCCAATGCTCTAGCATACCCTCCACAAATCCTGTGGGAACCTAAAACATCAACAAGGTCATAGTATGCTGCAACAAATGATCTACAATCACCCTGTCTAATGGTGACATACTATCATACCATGAGCACATACCAGATGCCACCAAAAGTGGTGGGGTATGATCAATACGGCTAATTGTCGAAGAAGACATATGTACGGGCCGTGTCATAAGACCATCTAGGGGTCAATGCTGAGTATCTCTAGACATACATATATATGCATAACATAATAACATGCATAATACAATAGATGGCAATATGATATAGGGAATGGAAAATTGTACATACATTCCTAAGTATATCATCATCTAATACATCTCTGTACAGCTAAAATACAGGGAAATGGGGCGAAGCTACACAATATCTAATAGAGGCCTAATAAAAGATATAGTGAGAATGGGGGAAAGCTACCCAACAGCTAACAGAGGCCTATCAAAAGAGATAACGAGAATACATCAGAAGAATTCAATGGTATCGATGTCTACATCGTCAATCCTGTCCACCTGATGAAACTCATCCTGAGTCACTAGATCTCTATCTACATGGATGTCAGGCCTATACAAGGGAGGATCTGCACTGACAAAACTATATGGGTCACTTAAGGGGCCAGTACCAGAGCTGGAAGGATCAAAAGTATCTACCTTTGAAGGATCTCTACCCAAATACCAGATAAAGAAATATGCTCAGTCCAACTGCCGGGTCAAACAGTCAATCTATGTCACATGAATCAGATCTCTGACACAGGCTAGCCAACCCGTCATCATCATAGATCCTGGAACCATATCCCCCATAAACTATGTGGCGCGGGTCTGAGCTCCAATGGTACGAGGGAACCACAAATGCTGGAACATTTCCTGAGTGTAGGGACCCTCTGACAATGTAAAACCGTCAACCCATGGAGTTGCTTCGTGGTGGTTGATCATGCCCATATATATATATATATATATATATTTACCACTTTTATATATTTACATTTCCGATCCCCCATAGAGTTGCTTCGTGGCGGTTGATCATGTTTGTATATATATATATATTTACATCTTTTATATATATAACTGCTTACTGCTTTTCATATAAACTGTGGTATCATGTAAGCCTAGGAATTATGTGATCACAGATTCAGTCTACTGAGTCTAGATTCAGTTCCCGTGATGGACATTTTCAGCTATAAGCAGCTTGTACATTATTTACAGTGTACGAATTTCTATAGATGGTTTTCATGCCCAAGAGGAGTTCAGCACTGCTGTATATTATTTTCTCGAAGATGTTTCGCATCTCAAAAATAAAATTAAACAAGCCGAACATTTAATAATAAAATGAAAGTATGAAAATGTCTCAATTCCTATTGAGCACAGGGTTTGAAAAACCTCTTTTATAAAATATCATTGCTATATCTTGCTTAAAACTAAATTTTTGTATAAATTCAAACCCTTTGTATATAGGTGCGAACGAGGCCTCGCACAACTTTCAAATAATTACACATTAATCTACACACACACACACATTCATATAACAGTTTCTTAAAAAGTGGCAGTCACCGTGGCAACAAGGATGTCGGGGGTGCCTAACACCTTCCCTCTGCATATTCAAGCCCCCAAACACAAATAAATCTCGGTTTCACAGACCCGTTTAGCAGTGTCATATCATTGGGTCAATGTGCAAACCTTTTTCAGTTGCGTTGGTACAACCAGTTAAAAACACCAACTAGCGACTCTTAACAGTCCATCGTCGACATTATACATGTTGGACCTTTTTCAATTATTTTTTTTAAAAAATCTCACATTAACATGAGAACACCAAAGAACAAGTAACGAAAAGGGACAACTAAAAATCCCGACATCGATAATCTGATTACATAAAATCATAAATTTAACTTACATTCTAAACCTTATTGTCTAAGTTTAACATGTAACACGAAGTTTTATACAAAACTTATTCCATTAGTCAAACATAGATTCGTATTCATTAATTCAAAATACTTTACATAACGTATCACATACTGCTATTCCTTTGCGACCACAAAAGTCAAGAAATACTGTAATAAATTATGCAAAAGTTGGGAATATTACATTGCACACGTACATTATTAAACATATATAATCAACTATTAATCCTACTTATTTCCTAAGTCACGGTCTTTCATCTTTCTTTTCCCCTTCTTGCTCGGAGCTGCGCACTATTAGTTGCTTCTGGCTCCCATCTGGTCAATTTGGATTTTAAGCTTATCTTGTTCCTCCATAGTTTCTATTAACGCCTTTCGCAACTGACTGTTTAATAGCCTTTCTATTTCCCATAACTTTTCTAGAGAAGAAACATGGTTCCTCAGATTCTACACTTTTGTTGATGCTTGATCAGCTCCAACATCGGTGTTCGAATCACTATCTGTTAGTTCCACTATTTCCGGATTTGGTACTATGTTTTCCAATACCACCACCTCATCAAAGTTTCTTGCACTGTGAGCCTCTATTTCAGCTATTGGCTTTGATATTGGCCCATTCTTTACGATTTGAGGGTATCCAAATTCTTTTCCACCTGACATCTACACACAAATCATCCTGATTAGCATATAGTATATACACACAACAAACAATAGTTTTATAAAAGTTATCTTATATTTTGTTTAACTATGGATTTATTTAATTCATCTCCTTTTAAACTCTATATGAGTTATTTGTATTTTCAGCGTTTCCCTCTATTCTAAGGTTATAGCCTAAGGTCTGTCCAACCTATGGTTTCTAACCCTAAAGCTCTGATACCAACTTGTGACGCCCCTAAATTCAGGTACTTGAAACCCGAACTCGGTGCTTCACGATACCATTTTCTATGAGTGGAATTATACAATAATAATAACAATAATATAGATACCAAGCTTAATTTACATATGCATCAAGTCTAGTCATAGGTACGTGACCTTTAAACATTCATTACATCATAGATATTAAGTATCATTGTCTTAATAAACTTTAACTATTACACAGAATATTATGAAACTTATTCGAACAACTTTCCTTTCCCCTTGTTCTTGCCTGATCCTTCGAGTTGATCAAACTTAGCTGAAAACATTTAAATTTAAAGCAAGAATGAGCATTTGATTGCCAAGCAAGTAATAACAACAATAGATATTAGCTTAAAGAATTAAATGTTTTCTTTGAATGACGCTTCTACAACGAATCAATAGTTGTGAAGTAAGTTGAACCAATAATAACAACATATCAATTCTATATCAACTTTTTGAAACTACGTACTGACTATAACTGGAGATCATTTGACAGACTATGAACATTATTTTCTATTTTCGAAAAGGTTAAACAGAACTTCATCTGTAAGCCCTCATAACTTACAAGCACGGGGGGTGATCAGCTCGTTATGCCTTGTATTGATCAATACTACATGCAAGAACGATATTATCGTTCATCTTATCCACCTTAGGTGCACAAAAGTTTTCCCATGTTCGGGTTGTTCATACTTAGTCGGGAATCCGAACCCAAATAATCTGGTTGGATACAATAAAGTTCTATCTTGTTCAATAATATTTTTAAGTTTGTGTCTAGCCAAATCAAATAGCTTAGGCGGCTTTTAAGTCAACGATACATCTTTGGAAATCAATAGGTATGTATCAACATGTGATTAAATACAATGATTATCCAAGTGGGGAAACTTGTATAACCATATTTAAAAACTAACGAACAGAATAAATATCTGGATTATGCACTAATATTATGTTGATAAACAATGATCGGATAATTTAAGAACTTGTATGAATATGAATAATTGGATACATAATCAATAACAATAGAGTTAATAATCAGGCACAATAATATGATTCTGAAACTTTCTTACTCATGTCTATTGCATAAAGTAAATGCAAAGAGAGGATACTTGCCTGAGCTGCTGCTTACAATAGCGCAACTTAGATTAATCTTTTATATCGAAACCTATCCTTAATAAGATCATTCGTTCGATTAGAATAATATATCATATCACATAGTACTGCTATTTGCAGTCAACACATAACCTAATCACATTGTCACATAGTTTAACAGTCATTGGTTCACGAACAAACACTTATCTAGTCAAATTATATAAGTCTAGATCAATTTTTTTTGAAATATTTCGGTGTACCGACGACTTTATCGGGTAATTATCGAGTCTAAACTCTATTCTGTAGTTCACTAATCGATTAGATACTCTAAATATCAGCCATATTATCTTTCATAGCCTTATAATAATAATTATTATAATTTATCGTAATTTTTCAAACACTGAAATCATTATAAATTGATTTAAATATTAAATAATTCAATTACCATTAATATTTAATTAATATTAAACTATTAATGAAACCATTGCCAAAATTTTAAAGTTATTTATAATTACTCAAAATATTTTAAAAGTATATTAAAATATTAAAGTATTAATTTTACCCTTAAATTCTTTTTAAAACATTAAAAATCATTTTAAATAATTACCATTAATATTAAAATATTAACGTATTATTCATCAAAATATTAAAAGTCATTAATTATAACTGAAAATATTTTTAATCATTTACACCATTTTAAATTAATAAAACCATTTTAAACTATTTATTTAATATAATTATTAAATAAATTTAATATCATTAATATTAAATTATTAATGAAATTATCCTTTAAATATTAAAAGTTATATTTTATAACTTAAAATAATTTTAAACAATTTATTTTTATTTTAAATGATTAAAAGTCATTTTTAAACTAAATTATTTAATATAATTATTAAATAATTCTAATATCATTGATATTAAATTAATTAATAAAATTTACCTTTAAATATTGAAAGTTATATTTTATAACTTCAAATATTTTAAAGTACCTTATTATTATTTAAAATGATTTTTAGTATATCCAAATCATTTTTAATTAATTTATTTAATGCATTTATTAAGTAACTTAATTATCATTAATATTAATTTATTAATGAAATTCATCACAAAATATTAAAAGTCATTAAAAAGAACTTATAATATTTTCTTATATCATAATATAATTTTAAATGATTTTTCAAGTATTAAAATTATTTTTAAATAATTTATTTAATATAATAATTATATAAATTAAATATCTTTAATATTTCAAAAATATTAAATATTTATGAAATATATTAAAAATTATTAAAAACTAATTTTTAGACTTTAAAATATTTTTTAGTAATTTAATTTGTATTTTTAATAATTTAAAACTATTTTTTTCTATTTAAATAATTAAAATAATTAGTTTCCAAAAATATTTGACGCTAAAGGGCCCTATAGCGACGAAACTGTCGCTATAGGTGTTCTTGAGCTGGTCATAGCCAAACCCAGAACATTCAAACTCATTACCAAGCTGCCTACTTTGACCAATCGTGGATCTTAGATCATACGGATTCAGAGTTGGTATTTATGTTTAGGTTGTAGTATACATGTAATACTATAACCACAAATCGATATAATGACTAAATTATAACACAATTGCAAGATCTAAGCTGCAGAATTTGTTGTTAGGCGTGTTCTTGAAGTTTTGGGTTGCCCAAAAACTCAAGGGTCCTACTTTCGATCATTACATCTTACACTACATGTCTGCTTTATGTGATCTAATACTTTCAGTGTGTAGACGACATGTAATTCAAGAGATATAATACATAAAACACATATAACATCAACAGAATTGCTAGATACATGACGGTCAAAGTACCTTCCCGGAACTATTCTTGAACATTTATAGCTTTTCCAGAAATGTTCTTGAGAAGTTTCGTCTACCCATGTTTGGCCATCACTAAATTTGATTCTGTTAAGAATCTAGGTGATATAAAGGCTTTAGTATGTAGTATTCATGTCACTCTACAAGTATAAAACATCAACATAGCAAAATAACTTAAACACATCAAGATCCATGGCCTGCAAAATGGTTGTCAGACTTTTCTGGGAAAATTCTAGGTTTCCAGAACAGCCGGTCAATCCCGGTCAACTCACTTTGACTCTTAATAACTGGAGTTCTAGACATAATCTGACAATTATTCAAGTTCCAGAGCAAAGACCACATGACATAGAACAGATTCATAACATAAAACAGATCAAATCATTAACAGATAAGGATCTAAGGCGTCTGACATTCGACTGTCAGACAACAATTTTCCAAATTTTTAAAAAGTTCACTTTCGAGCAATTTGATATTACGGATCTGGGATCTAACAACACAGATCACTAAATAACATCTTATTACACAATATTAAACAATAAACAACAAAATCTAACATCAAATCAAAAGAATTTCAAATTCTAGGGTTATACATTTTCTAAGCTTTGATCTTGATTCTGACCTTCTGATCTGTTTATATGTATTAGTGGGGCTTGGTTTGTGGCTGATATTAGCATTGAAATTCAGAGGTTTTAGAGAGAGGAATTCTAGGATGAGAGTTGTGAACAAATTAGAATAAATTTGACTTTTTCTCTCTATTGATCTATATAAATAATATTACAAGACACATGGCTGGTGAATTGAATCTGATTTGCTGGAATGCTATAGCTCATAGCTAGACTAGGGTGGCTTGTCAAGATTTTGCTAGCAATAATTCAAGAATGGGACAAAAAGGGTAAAATGGTCATTTAGTTATCAATTTTAATGGTATTTTTGTCCATAGTACTTGAATCTAGGGTTTAATCACTAGGTTTTAAACATTAAAATTTCTCAATTAATTTATAGGGTTTGAAAAATTAAAATTAAAGTGTAATAAAATTTTAATTAAAACACGCTAATTAAAATTAGAGTTTTTAATAATAAAAAAAATTAGGGTTTAGATAATTAGGGTTCCTTAATATTATTAGGGTTCCCAAATTAACAATTCAATTTACTAAAATAATAATTAGGGTTTCTAATTTTAGCAATTAGGGTTCCTAATTAGCAAATTAGGGTTTCAAATTTTAATTAGGGTTTTCAAATATTAATTAGGATTTTCCTAATTAACAGAAATTCTATAATATGCAACATAATTCATATAACACAATTTCTGATCGATCTTAAATTCCAGTTTTGAGTTTCCAATTATGGTTTATGACAGTAATACTAAGGTTTGTCGTGGTACACCATAATTGACTAACCATTATCAGTCTATACATATACTGTATATATTTATAACATTAAAAAAATAATATTATATTTAATATATTATTATTATTCTCATTCATTGCCCAAAATCCAAAATTAGTGTTTGGATTCCATATCCGATTTATCTTTCATATATAACAATATTAAGTAAGTTAAAAATAATTAACATAAGTAATATGAACTAAAATTCATATAATAAAATAATATAATTATTATAATAATTCTAATAATCATTTCATATATTATTTAAATGATGTAAAAATCATATTTTCATAGAAAATAAATAATAAAGACATTTCTATATAAAATTAATTACTATAAGAATATACTTTATAATTATCAATATTTCTAAAATAAAATTATTTGAAATTATTCATGTAATAAATAAATTTTATTTATCACATATATACATACACATTACTTGGCACATATTCCCATCTTTAAAATAATAATAATAAAAAATTTATATGCAAAATTCCTCATTTATTTATATAGAAAATATCTGGTTATTACATCCATGATCACACAACCCATCTCATATCCCGCATGGATCCTCTCAAATACGTGTTCAGCAAACCTATGTTAAATTGTCGGCTGTCCAGGTGGAAGCTGATCCTACAGTAATTTGACATCGTCTACATGACACAAAAGTCCATTAAAGGTCAAGGAATTGTGGATCAACTGGCCATTGCACCTTCAGGGGATTTCAAACCCTTAGAAACATACTTTCCCGATGAAGGGGTTATTGACAGTGCGGCAACACCATCAGTACGATACACACAAATCATAGAAAATGTATTTTAATGGAGCTGTTAATATGGAAGGTTCTGGAGCTGGAGCAGTTCTAGTATACCGTCCCCGTCAAATTGCAGTTTGTCAGCACCAACAACAAAGCTGAGTATGAAGGCTATATCATGAGACTCAAACATGCACAATAATTGGGTATCAGGCGGTTAACTGTCTTTGGGGATTCAGAATTGGTAATCAGACAGACCACATGAATCTATCACACCAAAGAACTACATTTGTTGCCTTACCATCGACAAGTTTTACAGATTGCTTTGGAGTTTGAAGAAATATCCTTCCTCCATATTCCTCGAAATAGGAATAATTTTACGGATGCGCTAGCAACTTTGGCCTCCTTGATTGACATACCTGACAAGGAAAACATGCCAAGCATCCCATTTGCCCTACAAAAGACTCCAGCCTATGGGAATTATATCGGAGAAGTATCGGATGAGCTACCTCCCATCCAACACCCTTGGTTTCAGTATATCAAGGAGTACTTGCGAGATGGATCTACACCCGCTGAGGCAAGCCCGACTGAAAGAAGGCAGATCCATCGACTGGCTATGAAGTTCTACCTGAGCGGAGATGCACTATATAAAAGAGATATAGGACTTGGTCTCCTCAGATGTCTGGACAAGGACCAAACTCAAAGGCTCATGGATAAAATCCATGGTGGAGTATGTGTCCCACACATGAGCGGCCCTCTACTTGTGAAAAAGAACCTTAGAACACGGCACTACTGGCTCTTGCTTAAGGCTGACTATGATGATCACGTCAAGAGGTGCTATCAATACCAAATTCATGGGAATGCTATCCACGCCCCTCCGAGGGAACTCCACAATATGATTTCACCTTGGCCCTTCTAAATGTGGGGAATGGACGTGATCAGGCCCATCGAGACCAAAGCCAGTAATGGGCATCGGTTTATCTTCCCTATGATCGACTACTTCACCAAATGGGTAGAAACAGCTTTCTTCCCCAGGGTTACCAAAGAAGTCATCATTGCTTTCATAAAAAACAATGTCATTTGTCGATATGGACAACTAGAGGTAATTGTGTCAAACAATGCTAAGAACCTCAACAAAAAAATAATGGAAGAGTTGTGTAGTCAATTCCACATCAAACACCTTAACTCCGTCATCTACCGTCCAAAGATGAATGGTGCTGTTGAAGCGGCTAATAAGAACATCAAGAAGATCATGTAAAAGATGTGCGCCAATCACAGAGGATGGTCTGACCTCTTGCCTCTGACTCTATTAGCTTACATAACTTTAATGCGTACTTCCACTAGGGCAACCCCCTACCCATTGACCTATGGGATGGAAGCAGTGCTCCCCATAGAAGTGGAAATGGAATCCCTTAGAGTGTTGATTGACGCTCAGCTGGATGAAGACCAATGGTTGCAATACAGGTATCACCCATTTCTTTAATAGATGAAAGGCGAAGTGATGCTATCTTCCACGATCATTTATACCAACAAAGGATCGCCAGATCCTACAATAGAAAAGTCCAGCTACGGAAGTTTAAACAACATAACTTAGTTTTGAAGAAGATCATTGACAACCAAGATCAATCAAAGGGAAAATTTGATCCAAATTGGGAAGGCCCGTTTATTGTCAAGGAGGTATTGACAGGAGGTGCTCTCAGATTATAGGAAATGGATGGCGATGAATTTCCACATCTCATCAACTCAGACACGGTGAAACGGTACTTTGTCTGAATTTACCATCAAGCAAACATCCTGGTTTTGGATCACCAGATCACCAGTCATTTCAGGTTTTCTAACCCTCTCTACACAACCCTTTCTTTGTGACGACCCAAGAATTTAGAAAATTATTTAAATCTTAATTGATGGATTAAAAGTTGAATAATAAACCTAGAACGAAAATAAGTGAATGGATTTAAAAATTTTGTGGTGAATTATTCAGGATTAAGGGTATAAGTGTATATGTTCTGTGTATATGGTTGTATATGTGTATAATATGTGGTTAAGGGTCAAGGGTTGACCAGATAACCTATATCAGTGGCAAACCCTAATGTTATATTTAGAACATCAACGTTCAGTTAGAAAACCCTAACGATTGATAAGAAACCTTAGAAACTGATTCTAGAAACCCTAATTTCAATTTCGGGAATCCAAACCCCTAATTCCGAATTTGAAAACCCTCAATTGGGAACTCAAAGGCTTAAGTGTAATTAATTATAAACCTCATGAGGGGAAAATCTGACTATTAGTTAGAAAATCTTAATAATTAGAAACCCAAATTTTGAATTAGAAACCCTAATTTTTAATTTAAAACCCTAATAGTAATTACTTTTGACTAAATACAGACGCTTTTGGCCAAATGACCGACAACTTTTGACTCATTGATGCTTTCGGTGGAAAAGAGAGCATCTTTTGTCTTTTGGAGCAGACGCATGTGACTGGGGCTGCTTTCGGTGGAAAAGCAGGAGATTCTTCTGATTGATTGGTGAGCTAGCTGCCGGAGCAGGTGCAAATAACTGAGGACATCAGGAAAATGGATCCTGAGCGTCTGTAGGTTGATGGTGCCGTATGGGTCATTATCATCATTGAGGTTACTAGGAGAACCATGACTGGAGGATGAAGAACATACCGAGGCTTCTTCATGTATGGCTTCGTCAATCCTTTTGTTGAGTGATTGGGCATTTTTTCTTAATTCTTTACTGGAACAAATTTTAAAATCAGAAATTTTACTAGAACATGCTAACCAGTGGGACTGACTTTAGACTCTTTTGACTTGGATTTTGACACTTCTTCTTTACTAGCCTGAGGAATGGCTGTGACTGGAAGAGGGGAAACTGGAGCAACAGGAAATTCCTCCTGAACCTGACCAACTATTCTGTTAATGTCGAATTTATCCCACCACTTAACATAAAAGAGGCGATACACTCGAGGGAGTGGATCTGACTGAATACCATTATTTGAGTAGAGGGAGGTGGAATTACATGCTTCGCCATTTAAGAATCCAGGGGATCTTATATTTACTAACAAATAAAAGAGTGAGGGGAACTCCGTCATTCTTTGGATCTGTTTTACTGTGATTGCTAAAATGATTTAGTTGAACTTTAAGGAGGTCGGGAAGAAGGTCATAAGTAGAACCTAACCTATACCACCAAAGAACAAACCAATAGGGGATTGGGCTCTTGAATTTATGGTCAAATTGAATGAACCATGAATGACTATGTGATTCATTTTGGTGAAGGAGAACCTTGTACCAAGCTTCAATATAATCATAATAATGAAAAGAATTATCTTGACTAGAGAGATCATATAAGATCGGAGGGGTTTTCCCCAATCGGACATTTGAACAAACCTGCTTAATGTATAAAGAATGATAAAGAACTTTAGTCTTATCCTTGTTGGCGTAAATTGGTTTAATGTTTCTTCGACTCGCTTTCGTAAGAATATCGTTATAAAATACAAGAGATTTATAAGGAGCCAGGGGTTGGAAATGCCATCCAGGGGGAAAAAACTGGGCAGCAAGCTTAATGGGGTCATCTTTTGGTTTCATGTAGGGTTCAATATGAAAAAGGTAATTTTCCCACTTAAGCATATGCTCAGAAGGAGGATGACTAGGAGCTGAAGATGAAGCCTTGGTTGGATTACTAAAAGGGTCAATTAGTTCAGGCTTACTGGTTAAAGCTGAACTATATGGCTTGGGAAGTGTTCCAAGAACTGTGAATTTGTTTGACTGATAAACTGGGGTGACTGGGTGAGGAATCAAAGTTCCTCTAGGTTAATTACTTGGGCCAGTAGGGCGACCCGGACCCCTTGAGGAAGATGATCCTCTAATGCTCATGTCTGAATAGTACCTGTATTGATAAATTCCCAAGTGAGAAAATCAGGAATTGAATTGTTACTACCTTTGATGTATTCAATATGAAAATAAAAAATGCTCAATATGGCTTGCCATCTAGCAAAAGAATGCTTAGAGGCTAGATTTTCAACATCCTTTTCTAAGATATATTTTGCATTTGACTTAAATCAATCTGAGACTAAAAATTTCTGATTTAATAGATCACTTTTGTGACGCCCCCAAAATAGGTCCATTCCATCCAACCCATTCTGAGTCGCCAAATACATGGTACAGAAATAACTATAACTTTCTTATTACAACATATAAACTGTGAGTTTAAATACAGATATTGCCATCTTGACAATATCCACACGCAAATAAATCCCCATCATAATTATTGATACATTATTTTACAAAAATGGTGAGGACTACTAAACAACTCTCTCTAGAACCTTCATTCCATACCCCGACTAGTACTCGCTACATTCTCGCCTCCTAAGAAGAAAAATGGAACAACAAGGAAAAGGGTGAGCTCAACTAGCCCAGTAAAGAATATTATGACTAAGATAATATACAACAAATTATCGTTAGTCTTTAACAGGGAAAAAATCTAATAGAATACAATAGACAACAAGTTTTAAATTAATATTCGCAGCGAAAATAATAATTCATTAGAAGAGTTAAGTAGAGAATGCAAACTACTATCTTCTATATATGAATTTAAAAGTTCATCGTCGATATTTTATCCTGTAACATCAATCAATATATATCTGAATCAAATATTCATCTTTGCACTACAGGGCCAAAGATATTCATCACCGATCATGTTCATCTAAACACTGCTCATCTTTGCACTACGGGCCAAAGATATTAATCGATGAGTCATATTCATCTCAACACTGCTCATCTTTTTGACTACGCCAAAGATATTCATCAAGAAATTATTCATCTTTGCACTACGTGCCAAAGATATTCAAGAATATCATCATTTAGGACCGAGGATGATGAAAAATATTTCAAAAAAATGAATCCAAAGGAAACAAAAGAACAAATATTAAGGATTCGTATTTTAAACAATCCAAGTTCAAAAATACTTCATAAGTAATCGAGTGGAATACAATTCAAGAATGATCAAAACATGGATACAATCAAAGCTAGTATCCATAATAGATATTTTGGACAAAAGAAGAAATTTCATTTTTCTAAATGAATAGTGCCAGATTCGTGAATAGTGCCAGTATAGGCTAATAATTGTCGATATCGTGAATAGTAACTCCAGACACCAAAAGATAGAAATTTCACAAAAAAATCATCAATGCTTAAATGAATAGTACTCGTGAATAAGAACTCATGAATAATAACTCGTGAATAGTAACTCATGAATAGTAACTCATGAATAGTAACCCAATCATGAAAAAAAGTTCCAAATTTGATAAAATTTCCAACCAATATTTCGCATAATGATATTGAAGAAATAATATCATTTTCGAATAAAATAACATCTCTTACCTCGAAAGACAAGATTTCTAGTTGAAACACCTGATATAGGCTATGACTTGAACTTGCACAGTATAGCAATACTCAAAGTATACTCAAAATACTCACAAGAATACGCCGATAATATAGAGAGAAAACTTGAGTTTACGGTGTGATTTTCAATTCTAACCTAAGCACCTATTTATAGGAAAATGCTTAGAACACCAAAGTAGAAAATTTAATAAATTAATATTATTTATTTTCTACAACTTCTTACGCATCCATAAATCTGAACTCAGCCATCCTAACACATGTTAAATGAGTTTCAAAAATGAAAAAAATGTTTTTGTAATTAAAAATATTTTAAACTTCCAAAAATCAATTATTTCAGAACTTCGGAACTTCAATAATTCATAATAAATAGTCTTTTTATCAAAAAATTCGAATCTCGCGAATTTTTATAGGAAATTCAATTCTCTACAACTTTGCAGAAGAAAGTTTTTCCAAATTCCAAATGAAATTGGCCAAATCCATAAGCAAGCGATTTTACAAAGTATAATCAAATTTCAAATCCAATAATTGTGTCCACCAACACACAAAATATGTGTTAAACATTTAATGCCACAAAATACTCTTCCTCCTCATATACTCATATATCCCACATTCATTATAAAAATATCACCGTTAATATATTATTAAAATAATATATTTAAATGAATTATTTTATCGTAAAAGATAAAATATTAATTTTCAACAATTGTCATTTTAAAAATTTTCTCCATCTATATCCACATAAAATCAATATTTTCCTCATCATATAAATTAATAATTAATTATTCACAAATAATATTACTGAATCACAAAGATCGGGCAACCGTGCCGTTCCTGTGAAAGAGGGGCTTTCGAATAAAGATTTCTCCTTCTCATGGCCATGATTAGGTGACCAAACCTCTCCTTAGATGTAACTTTCTAGACATTGCCAATAATGTTATCTAATAATATTATTCAGATAATATGAATTATTGCTTCGATAATGGAAAATACTGTGTAATGACAATTTATTGAAACAACAGTAATATAAAATATCAATGCAACAATTATTGAATCAATAAAATAAAATACTGAACAGTAATTACTGTAACAATTATTGAGTAGTGCCTTCTTACGTAAGAATCAATAATTGGTGCAATACCGTGTGCTACTGTTCAACAACGCGTATTAGTGTGTTTTAACCACCGGATATTCCAACAATATTAACGGTAACAACTACGCCGTTATTTATAAACAACTTATATTTGTCGTTTTCTTCATCCAATCGCTTTCCGTTATGGGGCCCACAAAGATCGCTACCGCCGTCGCATTTAATATTCCCCGACAAAGATTTAATATTCCACGACCAAAACGAATATTTCCCGACAATAATGAATATTTTATAACCACTTGCTTATTCGAAATATTTACGTATTTTACCCATAACTATCCACATTAATCAAATCAACCCTTACTATTTTAAAATAATAAATAGAGGAAAATAAATTTCATTTATTAATAATTTGGGGTCTTACAACTTTGAAATTTATTAATACATAATACTAAAGAAAGTATTTCTTTTTTAATAGTACTGTAATTTAATTGTGTACTATTCCATGCACCGGAATGAAAACAAACAATTTGTTCTGGGGAATCTGGAGTTAACTTTTGTTTAAGAATGCCTCCGAATCCAATATCTGAGACGTTAGTTTCAATAATTTTATACGCTGAATCATTGGAAATGCCAAGACAGGGCAATGCCTTGACGTAAATTTTTACTTGTTGGACGACAGAAGTATGAACGTCAGTCAAAGGTGGAGGATTGTCTTGCAAACGCTGGAAAAGAGGTTTGCAAATCTTCCTGAGTTTCTTGTAAAACTTGCCAATATAATTGAGCGAGCCAAGAAATCTCTATAGTTGGGTTTTATTGGTTATCTTATCGGGAAACTTGTCAGCGAATTGAATAGCTCTTTCAATGGGCTGAACTTGTCCTCTAAAGATATTAAGACCAAGAAACCTTACTCTGACCTGAAATAGGCTGCATTTGGAAGGTGAAAGAACAAGACCATTATCTTTAACTATCTTGAAGAACGATTTCAAATGTTTAATGTGTTCTTCAATGGCCTTTGAAAAAATGAGAATATCATCGATATAAACAACAATAAAATGACTGAAAGGGTTTAATATGTCATTGAGAATATTTTGGAATTCACTAGGAGCATTTTTTAGGCCAAATGCCTGGACATTCCATTCGTAGTGACCAAACGGAGTAGTGAATGTTGTTTTGTATCTATCATCAGGATGAATGGCAATCTGCCAGAAACCGAACTTAAGGTCAAATTTACTGAATATTGTGGCGTTACTTAATCTATTGATAAGGTCGTCTTTGTTGGGAAGGGGATATCTAATCCACTCTAGAACCTTATTCAATGGTTTGTAATTAACGACTAGACGAGGTACACCTCTTTCTTTTTCTGCTTCATTGTTAACATAGAAGGCAGGACAAGACCAAGGGGATTTACTGGGTTTAATTAAACCTTTACTAAGGAGATCATTAATTTCCTTTTTACATAACTCTACTTGTTCATGATTCATTTGTATTAGCCTGGCCTTAGTAAGAATTAGGTGTTCTTTAAATTCCTTAGCATAAGGGAGCCTTACAACATGTTTTTTCTGAAGCCAAAAGGCATTAGGAGAATCAGAACAAAGATTGTCTTTTAAATAGATTTTTAACTATTCAATTTTTTCCTGAACTTCTTTATTCTGTAGCTGTTCTTCAACTCGTTTGAACTTAATTTCTTCCTTTAAGAAATTCAAATGAGTGGATTTACAATTTAATAAATTTAATGATTTGAAAATAGATTCTTCTTGAATAAATTTTAAATCTCTTTCTTTTGATTTAATAAGAAATTTAAATGTTATTTTCTTTCTTAAATGATTACAACTTAATCCTTCATTACTGGTAGTAAAAGGGTAAAGTAAATATATAAATGGTAATCCTAAGATGATCTTATCCGTAAGATTGCGGATTAAAACAAATGATGTTTTAAAACACATATTATCTTGACAGACATGAACATTAGGTAACTTATATTTAATTTCCATTTGACTACCATTGGCTGAATTCAATTTTTCATTAGTTTTCCTATAGTAAATAGTTGGGATTAAGCCTTCTTGAATACGATTTAAATCAAGACCCAGATCAACTAGGCGTGAAGTCGTATTGAAAAGGTTTTATTGACAACTAGATTAATGGAAATATACCATTTTTGGATGGTGATATCCTTAATTCTTTTAAGTGAATGACCTTGAACAAAAAGATCAGTTTCTTCCTTAGTACCAAATGATTCAAGTTCATCGTGATTGTGACGCTCCCAAAATTAGGTATACGTCACCCATCTTGGGTCGCCACTTACACGGTACATAAATTCAAATACAACTTACTAATATAACTGTCGTGTACAATACGACATAACTGTGAGTTTGAATACAAATATTGTCTACTAGATATTATACAAACTCAAAAGGAGTCCTCATTACAACTATTATCACACTATTTCACGTAATAGTGAGGACTACTAATGCTATCCTCCTCGGACCATTACTCCGCTCCCAGACTAGTCCCAAATATGTTCTCATTTCACAAGAGAACGGTGAAAGAAAGGTGAGCTCAACTAGCCCAAAGAAGAAATATTATGACTAAGATAATGCGAGAATAAATTATCATTAGCCTTCAACAAAGTTAAACCGATAAAATACAATAGACAACCAGTTTAATCTGCAATGAATAAGCAATCCATTAAAAAAATCAAGTAGAGAATAAAGTCTACTATCTTTTAGGTTTTAAAAGGTTTTCATCAATTTTTATCATTTGAGACTCGACAATAATAAACCACCACATCTAATGATCCACGCACCACTGGTCAAGGATTTTCATCAAATTATCAATGGTCATGACTATACCGAATCACCCCGGTCATAATCATACCAAAAACTATCCATCATCGCATTACAAAAGCCACCGAGGACTTTTGTCACATCATTTATATCAAGTCATGATTATACTTAAATGATCCTGGTCATAATCATACTAAGTTCATCTATGCACGTAAGCCAAAGATAACATAATATAACATGAGGATGATGACAATGACATAGTAATTCAATAAAACAAGTTCAAGAATTATTTAATCCATGAATTATTAACGTCCAAATTGTCAACATGATCTTTGTTTAGTAGAGTAAAATTCAATAATGATCGGAAGAATATTTTTTCATGAAAAGATCTTTGGATGAAACGCAAATATCAAGGATATTCTACTAATTTCATGGAGTATAGAAGTCAAAGTTTTAACTAACCGGGTATAATAAAGAATGGAATAACAAAAGAAATCACCATGCATGCGGTATTGCGATAGACAAAGTTATTCCAACGTAATAATAATAACGGAACCGTGTCGTGAAATTCACACCGGCGGGATGTTCCAACGAGAATAATAAAGATGGAACCAGATCCGGTGTAAAATACACGATAGGATATTCCAACAGAATGATAAAGATTTTAACCAGTCCTGTAAACACACGCATGTGGATGTTCCAACAGAATAATAATAAAACCCGAACCAGTCCTGTAAAACACACGCATGGGATGTTCCAAATGAATAATAGAAGAATGTCACCAAGTATAGGGTAATCCACAGATACAGAGTTATTCCAATGAGAATAAATAAAGAATGGAATAACGGAGGATTTCACCAAGTATAGGGTATGCCACAGATACAAAGTTATTCCAATGTAATAAATAAAGAATTGAATAACGAGAGGATTTCACCAAGTATAGGGTATGCCACGTTATACAAAGTTATGTATAGGGTATACCACTTTTACTGAGTTATTCCAAGTAATAATAGTGAATGGAATAATGAAAGTTCTCTTCAAGAAGAAAGAATAACACCCCTTACCGTAAAAAAAATGAATATAGAAGTAGTGAAGTAGCAGAATACTCTTCTTCTTTCTATAACTTTCTCTCTATAGCTTCTCTCTATAATTTCTCTCTCTAGAGTTTCAATGAATTCGTAAGAAAATAATGAAGGAATGAGCTTCTATTTATAGGAAAATGGAATGCATAGTAACTAATCCATGAACGGTCCAGATTGATTTACTTTAATCTGGCGGTCCATATTTAAAGAAAAATAAAATATAATATATTCTATTTAAATAAAAACATTTTACTATGCAAACACTATGCAATACTATGCAAAACACTATGCAAAACACTATGCAATACTATGCATAATAAAATATAATATATTCTATTTATAGAATAACTTTAATAAAGTATTCTATTTTATATAAAAAGATGTTTCGCTTTTATTACGTTAATAATACGAATAAAACAAAACGTCATTATCGCTATAATAATTCATATTATTAATCGGATAATAATGGAATCAAACCGAGTGACTTCTCACATAAGCATCAATAATCAATACCGGTGTGCTACTATGCAACCACACGACATCGTACTTTTACTACCGAAAGTAGTTCAACAAGAAACCACGGTAAAACTTCCGCCATTATTTCAATAAAATATTTTTGTCGCTTTCTCAATCCGACAATAATTATTTCATTAGGGGGTCCACCGATGATTAATGGTTATCGAATATTCCCTGCTAAACCCAATATTCCCCACCAATTGAATATAATATAACCACTTGCATACTTTACAAAATTTATAAATACTACCCACAACTATAATATTATCTTAAATTCACACCATAATATTAAAAAATTATTTCAACAAAATTTAAATCTTTATTGATAAAATCTGGGGTCTCACAATCTCCCCTCCTTATGGAATTTCGCCCTCGAAATTAGGGTACGTACCTGATATGATAAAGAGATGAGAATACCTTGAATACCTTTATCATTGAAAACATTAAATTCATTTTTGCAATCCGGCCAAAGATATTCATTAACAATTCATCTTTGCACTACAGGCCAAAGATATACAATCAGAAAACCAATAATCTTTGAGACTCGACAATAGTATCACAACCATGAATTATCCATGCACTACTGGCTAAGGATATTCGTGTTTTCAATTACGGTCATGATTATACCGAATAATCCGTGGTCATAATCATACCAAGTCTATCAATGCACTACGGCCAAAGATGACTTTTACCACATCAATGAATTAATATTTCATTGTTTGAGACTCAAATTTCAATAATTAATCCATATCATCGAATCATCCCCGCACTACGTGCCAAGGATATTCATTAGTATCACGACCACAAATTATCCATGCACTACTACCAAAGATAATCGTGTATTCATTAGTATCACGACCACAAATTATCCATGCACTACTACTAAAAGATAATTGTGTTTTCAATTACTGATTATGATTATACCGAATGATCCCCTGGTCATAATCATACCAAGTCCATCTATGCACGTAAGCCACAGATGACTTTGAACACATCCATGAATTAATATTTCATTCTTTGAGACTCAAATTCAATAATTAATCCACATCATCGAATCATCCCCGCACTACGTGCCAAGGATATTCATTAGTATCACGACCACAAATTATCCATGCACTACGGCTAAAAGATAATTGTGTTTTCAATTACTGATTATGATTATACCGAATGATCCCCGGGTCATAATCATACCAAGTCCATCTATGCACGTAAAGCCACGTATGACTTTGAACACATCCATGAATTAATATTTCATTCTTTGAGACTCACCAATAATTAATCCACATCGTCAATCATCCCCGCACTACAAAAGCTAAGGATATTCATTAGTATCACGACCACAAATTATCCATGCACTACGACCAAAGATAATTGTGTTTTCAATTACTGATTATGATTATACCCAACAATCCTCGGTCATAATCATACCAAGTCCATCTATGCTCTACAGCCACATGATGACTTTAAAAAAATATAAACATGAGGATAATGATATAAAGAATCAATCAAATAAGATAAAGGATAAATATTAAACATTTATAATATAATTTATCCAGATTCAAGAATATCCCCATGTTATCAATCACTTAATAATCTCATAATCTAATATCATTAATATTATACCAATATTTTAATCACTTCTTAAATTTATAAACAATTTATCTCAATTGTTTACGCTTTACCATATAATGCATTTCATCATTCAAAATGCCATACTCATAAAATATCATCACCAATTATCAAATCCTCATCAAAAAAATATGCATATACTCTATATAGGATTCTCTAAATGCCATAAAATCCTATTTTCAACTTTGTTACTTCACATAACATATTTAACTCATATGTTCGTAACTAAACTATTTTCATGAAAAATACCAAATCAGTCCCAAAAATATTTCTTTTTCCTGGGATTTAGCATAATATAGTCCCATAATGAAAATATATTTTCTCGGAATTTTAAAAATTCATTTACTATTTTTAAAAATCAATTTCCACTTAATTCCTTAAGAAATTAGCTACCTCAAGTTTAACTCCAAATATTCCCAAATCTTGGCAGGAACTTACACATGTTAACGTGAGCTTCCAGGTTTAAATTTCATGGTCATCGGAGTTATAGAACTCCCGATTATAGCGTTTTAAATAAAAAACCTAAATATTGAAATAGTCATAACTTGCTCATTTTAAGTCGTAATGACCTCATTTTTGGACAGGAGGTACTTTATACCATATACTTTCATGTCCCAAAAGGCCAGAATTTTTCTCATAATTTAAGTGGCCGAAACAGCCTCTCTAAAATCATGGCAGAAGCTTTTTCGGTTTTTGCAGCTTTGCACTCCTTTGGTAAAATTAGTCCACACAAAAATCTACAACACCTTTTCCAGTAATTCCACTTGGATTAGTTAGGTAGCTCATAGATCTAACTCTAGGACTTGACCACATTCAAAAATTCAAAATATAACAGGAGATATGGTCAATTGAATTTCATGTTACGTTTTTCACTAAAATCTGATTTTCAACTCTTTGTGATTTCTAAGAAACTTTCATGTTTTCACATACTAACCAACATAACTCATCATAAAACTTACTAATACTTCATATACCCATGATTTTTATTAGTTCTATACTTTTATTATGACTTTCATCATAATCCACGTAAACAGATCCTTTTAGTTGAAGAAATATTTGAGGGTTTAAGAAATGGGTTTTTGTACTGGGGTCAATACAAAATTTGATTTCACACTCTAGGGTAGGATAGGAAATCTTCAAGAATACGTCAAGAAATTTATTAATGATAGAAATATCATTCAAAACTGTTACTCTTATCCAAGACTTGGATAGTACGTCACATTGATACCAACTGTGACTTCTATCCCTTAACCTAGATAACACCTCACAATGATACCTATAAACTTGCCATCTTCATTCACGATGTCGCCTACTAAAGTCGGCGGTGCATTCCACACAAGGAAGTTAACAACGAAAGGTTCGGGGCTCTTTACTTATGGCTTGATGATATGACAATGATTAACTTTAGGATTTGGTTACTTTGAATTAGTATATGAGGTTGTTATAAATATAAAAGCTAACAACCTTACGAAAAGCATGATGAGTAGCTAACCAATTGACTCAAAATCACATCAAAGGCAAATATTTTCAAAAAGATAAGATCGACAGTAACGTGAAAATGTTTATTTGAATTAAACAAGATTGAAAAAATAGTAAGCGATAACGAAGGCTCCTACTAACGAAGTTTCAACCCATAAGTCAAAGTTTAACTTCTTCTTGAGTCAAATTCAAACGTTGAATGCAACTAGGTGAAATAAAAGAGTGGGTAGAATCGGTATCTAACACGGTATAGACTTCGCAAAGAGCTTACGATTAACTTACCCGTGATAATTTTATTCAGGTTCCTCGTCACGAGAAAAAAACGCTCTCTTAAACTACACGGCCTCTGGTTTATGCGGGATGACCTTTGGTGCCTCCATCCTAGTTGAATTTGTCTTGATGTGAAATACAAAAATCGAGCTAAATGACCTTCTCTTCTTGAAATTTCCACTTCTATTATCTTTGCCATGATTACCAATCAAGTGGTTACCATTCTTGGCATGATAATTTCTCCCACGATGGTCATCATTGTTCGATGGTCGCTTCTCACGGAGATGATTATTATCGTGTTATTGGTCGTTACCTTTTGGTTGAGCTGACTCATAATCGCGCTCCAATAACCGAGCCCTATTCACAACATCTAAATACAAACACTGTCACAAAACAAGGGTTAATTAACATGCAACATATTATCACTATACTCGATCGACCAATCAAATACCAAATAAACTTAGGTAGGCCATACTAGCGAAGGAATTCCCGCCTCTCTCCCTCCTAGTACTATTCTCACATCTTAGCCAGGGATCATACCCCTAAGCTTTGATACCAACTGTGACGCCCCCAAAATTAGGTATACGTCACCCATCTTGGGTCGCCACTTACACGGTACATAAATTCAAATACAACTTACTAATATAACTGCTGTAGTACAATACTGACATATAACCGTGAGTTTGAATACAAATATTGTCTACTAGATATTATACAAACTCAAAAGGAGTCCTCATTACAACTATTATCACACTATTTCACGTAATAGTGAGGACTACTAATGCTATCCTCCGGACCATTACTCCGCTCCCTCGACTCAAATCTAGCTATATTCTTCTCATTTCACAAGAGAACGGTGAAAAGAAAGGGTGAGCTCAACTAGCCCAAAGAAGAAATATTATGACTAAGATAATGCGAATAAATTATCATTAGCCTTCAACAGATGTTAAACCGATAAAATACAATAGACAACCAGCTTTAATCTGCAATGAATAAGCAATCCATTAAAAAAATCAAGTAGAGAATAAAGTCTACTATCTTTTAGGTTTTAAAAGGTTTTCATCAATTTTTATCATTTGAGACTCGACAATAATAAACCACCACATCTAATGATCCTGTACCACGGTCGAGGATTTTCATCAAATTATCAATGGTCATGACTATACCGAATCACCCCTCGGTCATAATCATACCAAAACTATCCATCATCGCATTCACAGAATGCCGAGGACTTTTGTCACATCATTTATATCAAGTCATGATTATACCGAATGATCCATGGTCATAATCATACTAAGTTCATCTATGCACGTAAGCCAAAGATAACATAATATAACATGAGGATGATGACAATGACATAGTAATTCAATAAAACAAGTTCAAGAATTATTTAATCCATGAATTATTAACGTCCAAATTGTCAACATGATACTGTTTCGTAGAGTAAAATTCAATAATGATCAGAAGAATATTTTCATGAAAAGATACTAGATGAAACGCAAATATCAAGGATATTCTACTAATTTCATGGAGTATAGAAGTCAAAGTTTTAACCAACTGGGTATAATAAAGAATGGAATAACAAAAGAAATCACCATGCATGCGGTGCCGCATAGGCACGAGTTATTCCAACAGTAATAATAATAACGGAACCAGTGTCGGTGAAATTCACACCGAGCGTGATGTTCCAACAGAATAATAAAGATGGAACCGGATCCGGTGTAAAACACATGATAGATATATTCCAATGAATGATAAAGATTTTAACCAGTCCTGTAAAACACATGCATGTGATGTTCCAACGTAATAATAAAATCTTAACCGGTCCCCTGTAAAACACCACATGCATGTGATGTTCCAATGTAATAATAGAAGAATGTCACCAAGTATAGGGTAATCCGCATGATCAAAGTTATTCCAATGTAATAAATAAAGAATGGAATAACAGAGGATTTCACCAAGTATAGGGTATGCCACAGATATATTGTTATTCCAATGAATAAATAAAGAATTGAATAACGAGAGGATTTCACCAAGTATAGGGTACGCCACGTGATTATAAAGTTATGTATAGGGTATACCACTTTTACAAAAAAGTTATTCCAACAGTAATAATAGTGAATGGAATAATGTAAGTTCTCTTCAAGAAGAAAGAATAACACCCTTACCGTAAAAAAAAATATGAATATAGAAGTAGTGAAGTAGCGGAGAATACTCTTCTTCTTTCTATAACTTTCTCTCTATAGCTTCTCTCTATAATTTCTCTCTCTGTAGTTTCAATGAATTAAATAAGAAAATAATGAAGGAATGAGCTTCTATTTATAGGTAAATGGAATGCATAAGAACTAATCCATGAAACGGTCCAGTTGATTTACTTTAATCATGGTCCATATTTAAAGAAAAATAAAATATAATATATTCTATTTAAATAAAAACATTTTACTATGCAAACACTATGCAATACTATGCAAAACACTATGCAAAACACTATGCAATACTATGCATAATAAAATATAATATATTCTATTTATAGAATAACTTTAATAAAGTATTCTATTTTATATAAAAAGATGTTTCTGTTTTATTACGTTAATAATACGAATAAAACAAAACGTCATTATCGCTATAATAATTCATATTATTAATCGACAATAATGGAATCAAACTGAGTGACTTCTCACATAAGCATCAATAATCATCAATAAAATATTTTTGTCGTTTTCTCAATCCGACAATAATTCTGTTGTGGGGTCCACCAATGATTAAGCCGTTGTACGAATATTCCCTGCTAAACCGAATATTCCCCGACCAATTGAATATAATATAACCACTTGCATACTTTACAAAATTTATAAATACTACCCACAACTATAATATTATCTTAAATTCACACCATAATATTAAAAAATTATTTCAACAAAATTTAAATCTTTATTGATAAAATCTGGGGTCTCACAGTGATCTTCATCACTAGAAGAAGAATCTTGAACATGAAGGTCGGATATTTTATCATCAAAATCCTTTCTTAAATTAGAGACTACTAATTTTAGGTTAGAAATTTCCTTTTTTAGTTTATTGACTTCTTGATTTAATTCTGGAAGGGTTACTTCCTTAACCGGAGTTTTAAATCGTTCTAGCGTTTTATTCAGACTAAATACTGGTTTATCTTTAGCCTTAACAATTTTATCCTTAACTCTATTATCTTTAGTCAATAAATCTTTTAATTGTTTAGTATACTTAGATTTTAATTCAGGATCAGAAATTTTACTGATTAAATCAATTAGCAGAGAGCTTTCTTCTTCATCTTTATTAATTACATTGATTTGCTTAATGCAACACTTTTCGTTGCAATTGTTAGTACAAATAGTGACTTTGTCATTGTCACTATTTGTTTCATGATTACTAGAACTGCTATTAGAAGAATAAGGAATATCAGAACCTTCATCATTACTGACATTGTTCTCTATTCTCATTAGTTCTAATAATTGTTCAGTATCTTCGCTAGAGATATTTAATTGATATAATTTCTTTTTTATTTTGCATTCATTTTTGAAATGCCCTTTCTGCCCACAATTGTGGCAAACAATTTTACTTTTATCAATTTTTTTAGATGATTTTTTATTATATTTTTTATTTGTTGGTTTGGGTTTACTATAATAATCTTCTTGATTTTTATCTTTTCTATGACTATTTCTTTGTTTATGACGTTTGTTACTTTTATGATAATCAATATGTTTATGCAGGTGCTTCCTTCTGGGGGGAGCAACTGGTGGTAAACCATATTTTTCACAGAACGTGCCTAACTCGTATTTAGCTTTCTTTTTGTCTTTACTGTCTTGTTTAGCTAATTTAAAGTCAATACACATTTTTAATCCAATTTTTTAAATATAACTGATTATGTCACCATACGTTAGGTTATCATAATCGATATATCCTAAATCTTTGCTTAACTCTTCACGAACTTTATGTGCGAATAATGAAGGTAAACCATCGATTTAATTTTTCTTTCCGTAATGGTTTGTACCTATCAGTTCGCAACATAACTTGGGAGGTAAACACATCTTTATACCACCTAAAATCACTTAGGGTGGGACAAGTGAGGTTACTTAACTGGTCGTGAATTCTCTCAGTAATATTATTGGGAGTACCAACAAAATGTTTAATAATGGTAAAAATTAAAGTATTAACCCCATCTGGCGGACCAATACCAACATCTTCATCAAAGATGGGATTGCCGTCATCGTCTATCTAAATAGCATGAATTATTGATAATCTAGTATCTTCAGTGAGATTTTTTTTCCACCAAGATCTGAGAATACCAGTGAATCCACTAGCTAACAACTCAACAATATCTGGCTGAGACAGGTTGTTGAATTTAGTTATATAGCTATTTGCTACCATAGACATGTGGTTCAATTTATTTAATATCTCTTGCTCACTGAATCCATCAATATTCCATTCATAGATTTTATTAGATGATACAGAAAACTGTTTATCTAGATTTCTCTCTTCGAATTGTATATCCGGAGGAGTAGGTCTAGAATACCAGTTTCTGGTTATACTAGTGTTGTTGACTGTTAATTTATTTAACTGATCATTAAAGTTCTAATTGAATCGATTATCGAACGATCCGATCGACTCATTGCTTTCAATATCGCCTTTCAACTTGATCAATAGTAGCAATAGTGCCACTTGGACCGGGTTCAGTTTTTAATTTTTTAAATAACTTATCAATTGATCGAACAAGTTCACTATCATCATTAAGCAGACCTAATTTACTTCTATTTTCTAGTAAACTTATTAAAGGATGTTCAATTTTTGAATCGGGTTTTTTGATAATGGTTTCTTCAAACTTTTCTTCAATCCTATCTAGCTGTCTTCCTACAGTTGCTAGATATTGATTACTAAAATTTAATTGTTCAATTATTTTTTTCATCATCTTTGTTACCATCTCCGAATCTTAAAAGGGTCGGCAACAAATGTATGTATTTTCACCGGGATTAGAATAGCTTACAGCGGGGATGACTAGAAGAAATTTTTGACTTATCTTCTCGTATCCATTGAGTTTTAGTAATAACATTACATTTACCTTGATATTGATCATACCAATCGTAAAAGGTAATGTTTATTTTTTCATTGTTAATAAAACGTTTCCATCTATTAACCAATTTATCAAGTTCCTTTTCAGAAGGGTGATTGGAGTGAAACTGGTGTCTTTTTTCTTTATTAGATTTAGAATTAAAATCCTTTACAAGATTGACCCAATTTAGTATGAATTCTTTTTTATTGATTCTTAGTTGATTATTAATAGGGATTTCAAAATCTGACTGAGTTAGAAATTCAGAAGAAGTAGGAGAGGAAGATTCCTCTTCAACAGGGTCAACATGTGCATTGCATGGGTGACTAGCTTGACCTTGATTAAGGATTCCCTTTAATTTAATATCCCTAACTGAAGGATTACTGAGTACTTCAGTATCTCTTCTAGTGTGAACTGAAGGTGCTAAAGAACTAGAAAAATCTTCAATAATAACCGGTCTTCAGGTACGCTCAAAACTTATCTTGTCCGTTCCATCAGAAAATTGCTTAACATTTTCAATATTTAACAGATTATTGAATACAGGTTGTTGTGGAATTTCATTGGGTAAAGTCCATTAACTAGGTAACGTAATATCCTCCCAGAGGATGGTTCTCGGGATTTCAATATTACCATCACTAGTTGAACTCTGAATTAATACAATTTGATCCTTAGGACTTTTATTAAGAGCATGAATGTTTAAATTTGTTTTCATGGTCTTATAATAAATCCTATAAATCATTGCTATGGGTTGAGAACCCTCAATCATATGAGTGATCTCACCAGATGTTTTAATGTTTAATGTTAAAGCTTTTAATAGATGTTGATCACTAAGGCTTAGTGTGAAATCAGGAAAGCAATTAAAATGGATAGGTACATTGTGCAAACTTGATTCCATCGCACCTATCATACTGGGATAGTAATTTCGGAACCTAGCATCTCTAAGACAAAAGGTAGATGCTTGAATTAATTCCCTTAATGTTCAATGGTTTAACTGCAACTTGTACTAGACCAATGTGAATAAAATTGTAATCTTTCTTCCTATATTTTTTAATGACACCAGGAGATAAAAGACTACAATTTTCATACTCTTTGTTAATTGCGTAAACTTTTTCCTACAGTTTTAACATTATAATCAGTTTTGAAGTTATCAAAAAATGTTGACTGGTAAATTTCTTTAGGAGATACTCTAGGTATGTTCCAATTACGTAAAGCTTGACCAATGTTTTCATAACTGTGTGATTCTTGGTTAACTATGTCTGGAATAGGAGTCAAAGTCGACCGGTTACTAGTTGAGGAGTTAGACCTGAATAATCTACTCATCTTTTACAGATTTTCAAAATAAAGTTTTATTCATTATTCTTCCATTCATACCCTCTTACCTTAGACAGACTCATACCTATGTTCTATACCCGACACTGCTCACCCAAGAGACTTACAAAAGGTAGACACGAACAAGGTGGACTAAAGTAAGTTAGGTGACTTCGGAATAAGAATAAAAGAGAAAATTTTGAAAATAGTAATTGAATGAACAGACTACTAGATCTTACTGGAAACTAGAAACAAATAACTTGGCTCTGATACCATTTGGGGATGGAAGCAAAATAGAAATAAGAAATAGTACAAACAAAGTAGTGCATGCAACTAATCACAATTTTGATTACTAAATAAAAACAAATTTATTGATAATTGAAATATTTACAAACAACACAGAAAATAAACTGACTTGCTTATTAAAGAAACATTTAAAGAAGAAGAGAAGAGGTGTTAAGTAGGCTAAATAGTGGTAGAAACCTAAGATTCGTCTGAGAAGGAACCCAGAGTCTTACTAAGTTTTGAAGTTTGCCCTGCCAAATAAGTTAAGTTTCCTTTTATAGATCAAGGAAAGGGAACTATTACATTAACTGGGGTAAAATAAGAATCATTTTACATAAGGAAAAGTAAAATACACACACTTTACTATTGATGAATAGTAATTACTTTTGACTAAATACAGATGCTTTTGGCCAAATGGCCGACAACTTTTGACTCATTGATGCTTTCAGTGGAAAAGAGAGCATCTTTTGTCTTTTGGAGCGACGACGATAGTGATCAATTTGCTTTTGGGAAAAGCAGGAGATTCTTCTGATTGATTGGTGAGCTGGCTACCGGAGTAGGTGCAAATAACTGAGGACATCAGGCAAATGGATCCTGAGCGTCCTGTAGGTTGATGGTGCCGTATGAGTCATTATCATCATTGAGGTTACTGGGAGAACCATGACTGAGGCTTCTTCATGTATGGCTGAGATAGGTTGTTGAATTTAGTTATATAGTTATTTGCTATGATAGACATGTGGTTCAATTTACTTAATATCTCTTGTTCACTGAATCCATCAATATTCCATTCATAGATTTTATTAGATGATACAGAAAACTGTTTATCTAGATTTCTCTCTTCAAACTGTAGATCCGGAGGAGTAGGTCTAGAATACCATTTTCTGGTTATACTAGTGTTTTTGACTGTTAATTTATTTAACTGATCATTAAAGTTCGGAATTGAATCAGTATCAAAACGATCTGACTGACTACTGCTTTCAATATCAATTTCAACTTGATCAATAGTATCAATAGTGCCACTTAGACCGGGTTTAGTTTTTAATTTTTTAAATAACTTATCAATTGATCGAACAAGTTCACTATCATCATTAGGCAGACCTAATTTACTTCTATTGTCTGGTAAACTTATTAAAGGATGTTCAATTTTTGAATCGGGTTTTTTGATAATGCTTTCTTCAAACTTTTCTTCAATCATATCTAGCTGTCTTCCTATAGTTACTAGATATTGATTACTAAAATTTAATTGTTCAATTATTTTTTTATCATCTTTGTTACCATCTGAAATCTTAAAAGGGCTGGCAACAACAGATGTATTTTTAACTGGGATTAGAACAGTTTCTAATGGGGGATGACTAGAAGATATTTTTGACTTATCATCTCGTATCCATTGAGTTTTAGTAATAACACTACATTTACCTTGATATTGATCATACCAATCGTAAAAGGTAATGTTTATTTTTTCACTGTTAATAAAACGTTTCCATCTATTTTACCATTTTATCACTTTCCTTTTTAGAAGGGTGATTGGAGCGAAACTGGTGTCTTTTTTCTTTATTAGATTTAGAATTAAAATCATTTAGTGGATTGTCCCAATCTAGTATGAATTCTTTTTTAATGACTCTTAGTTGATTATTAATAGGGATTTCAAAATCTGACTGAGTTGGAAATTCAGAAGAAGTAGGAGAGGAGGATTCCTCTTCAACAGGGTCAACATGTGCATAGCAAGGGTGACTAGCTTGACCTTGATTAAGGATTTCCTTTAATTTAATATCCCTAACTGAAGGATTACTGAGTACTTCAGTATCTCTTCTAGTGTGAACTGAAGGTGTTAAAGAACTAGTAAAATCTTCAATAATAACTGGTCTTCGGGTACACTTAAAACTTATCTTGACCGTTCCATCAGAAAATTGCTTAACATTTTCAATATTTAACAGATTATTGACTACAAGTTATTGTGGAATTTCATTGGATAAAGTCCATTGACTAGGTAACGTAATATCCTTCCAGAGGATGGTTCTCGGGATTTGAATATTAGCATCACTAGTTGAACTCTGAATTAATACAGTTTGATCCTTAGGACTTTTATTAAGAGCATGAACGTTTAAATTCGTTTTCATGGTCTTATAATAAATCCTGTAAATCAAAGCTAGGAGTTGAGAATCCTCAATCATATGAGTGATCTCACCAGATGTTTTAATGTTTAATGTTAAAGCTTTTAATAGATGTTGATCACTAAGGCTTAGTGTGAAATCAGGAAAGCAATTAAAATGGATAGGTCTATTGTGAAAATTTGATTCCATCGTACCTATCATACTGGGATAGTAATTCAGGAACCTAGCATCTCTAAGACAAAGGTAGATGCTTGAATTAATTCCATTAATGTTCAATGGTTTAACTGCAACTTGTACTAGACCAATGATGATAAAATTGTAACCTTTCTTCCTATGTTTTTTAATGACATCAGGAGATAAAAGACTACAATTTTCATACTCTTTGTTAATTGCGTAAACTTTTTCTATAGTTTTAACATTATAATCGATTTTGAAGTTATCAAAAAATGTTGACTGGTAAATTTCTTTAGGAGATACTCTAGGTATGTTCCAATTATGTAAAGCTTGACTAATGTTTTCATAACTGTGTGATTCTTGGTTAACTATGTCTGGAACAAGAGGCAAAGTCGACCGGTTACTAGTTGAGGAGTTAGACCTGAATAATCTACTCAACTTTTAAAGATTTTCAAAATAAATTTTTATTCATTATTCTTCCATTCATACCCTCTTACCTTAGACAAACTCATACCTGTGTTCTATACCCGACACTACTCACCTAAGAGACTTACAAAAGGTAGACACGAACAAGGTGGACTAAAGTATGTTAGGTGACTTCGGAATAAGAATAAAAGAGAAAATTTTGAAAATAGTAAACGAATGAACAGAATACTAGATCTTACTGGCAACTAGAAACAAATAACTTGGCTCTAATACCATTTGGGGACGGAAGTAAAATAGAAATAAGAAATAGTAAAACAAAGTAGTGCATGCAACTAATCACAATTTTGCTAAAGAATATATATATATATATATATATATATATATATGCAAGTAAATGCTCTGGATGTAAAATCCAGGCTCATCAGACAAAGTCTGACAACAGTTCATATATATAAGTATATATATATATATATATATATATATATATATATAGAAAATCAAGTAAATGCTCCAGACATTAGTCTAGGCTCAATCGAGGCATAACTCGATAATGTTAGTCCGTATAAAAATATATACATATATATATAACTATATATATACAGACAGAAATGAAAGCCATGGACCGAAGTCCGGGCATACACACACAACACGACTCTCAATATGTAGAATAGTGTGTGCCAATATGAAGAGAGAGGCTTTATAGAGTGTAAGAAGGCTTACAGTGGGCTGCCAATGCAGACTTCTATGACTCTAAATAGATAAACACTCAGCTCCCGCCGGTAAATATATAACTGTATATAGGCTAACAGGTGTTTAAAAAGAGCAAGCACTCAATATAGGGATTGTATAAAGCCAATTGGACAAGGCTTCCTCGCCTTTTTTCCTCCTAAAATGGCTAGCCCAAGCCCCATATATATAGAACTGATGGCTGAAGGTGTACCTGCGGCAGCCTCTGATACAACTAAGGCTGTTCGTGGTGCATCCGGGCCTCGTGGGTCCCGTCATCTCGAACTATGTGCACTCGTGCAATGTAATGTCCCCTCGAACTTGCAGAACTTCAATTCGAGCATCCGAACGAGGTGTACAAGGCCATCTTCGAACTGCTTTTGTCGAGAGTTATGCAATAACTTGTGATTTCCCTTTTTAATTCCAGGAAGATGGGTCCATGATCGAAATAGCATTTTCGTGTTCCCGTCAGGCAATCCGGTGAGCTGTTTCGCGTAGTTTTCGCTCCGAAGTTAAGATATGAGTCTTGTGGGACAAATTTTGAATCAATTTGAGTTAACATGAGTGTATTTGATTTGAAGTGAAGTTGAGTTGGAAAAATGACCATTTTACCCCTCCTGGGGTTATCTCTGATTTTCGCACAGTTGTATCATGTTTTTCCCTGGGTTATCTCTGAAATGGTCATGCTGTTGACTCTGAATGTACTCAGGGTTATCTCTGAGGTTGGAATTGATGTTGTGGTCCTCCAGGATTACCTCTAGAGTGTGAAAAAGATGCTTTTTCCCTCCTGCATAGTTAGTAACAAGAAAAGAAAATTTCGAGTGTCTAAAAGGCATCTTCTGCCAAAGCTAAGCTTCAAGTACAATAATTATAGTTTAGATGTAGAGAAAGCCACCACCTTAGCTCCTGGAGGGCCACAAGAGGAGCTTTCTATCTCAAGAGCTTGGTCACTTGCAAATATATTTAATCCTCGGATAAATAGAACATCGTCTCTAACTATTACTCCAATTGCAGATTAATATGCGGAGGGAACTTAAGTGGTTCACTGGATTTAGATGTGAGTTAGCAGCACATTACATGGGTTCTATTCCACATAAATTATTGTTTGCTTTTGATTTGTCTTAATTTATAAACATTGTTGGAACTAAATTATTGTAACTTAATGTTTGATACAGTAGTTAGCCTTCTCTGAAGAAGACTGTAATTATTGTAATTATAATCTGAATAATTTGAAATCATGTATACAATATTTTATTTCTATTTTATTTTATATTGTATTTGTTGGATAAATGTACATAATTAATTTTCTTTAAAATTAAAAAATATATAACGACAGTCATCGATCGTAGATATAGTGTTTTATAAAACACAGGCCTATAGCGACGATCGTCGAGCGTCGCTATAGACATCTATAGCTACGGTCATGACCGTAGCAATAACTCTCAGCTATCGTTGGTAAAGTGCAAATACACGATTTTGCCATGACCTATAGCTACGGTCGGGGACCGTGGCTATAGGCCAAAGGACCGTCGCTATAGGCTTTACCGACGGGTTCTATGGCGACAGTCGGCGACCGTCGCTATAGGTTGATTTTCTAGTAGTGTTAAATTTTTCCATAATACAATATTTTGGGTGTGATTTGGATACATATAACAAAACAAATCTATACAGTCTGTGAGGTATGTGGTATGGTGTTGCATGGGGTAATATAAACTATGAAATAAGTGATTTTTGTGTTTAATAAATATATTATTATTATATATTTGCTATTTATTGGACATGCGAGTTATTTTAAGTAAAGAAGATGAATAGAAATTTATCTATCTATATTAAATAATTTATGTGAAATTATTTTATCATAGTAAGTTGGTGACATTAAATATCTTTGACAATCACCAATTTCTCGAGTATATGTACGAGTAAGTATCAAGTCTAAGGCAGTGTGACCTTACCTTTAATGGTGGAAGTATAGGAGCTGGGCTAAACAATTCCTTCATAGAGCGGAGGTATATACGAATTAGTAACCGATCTAACTCACTGTGAAAACAGAGTAGATGAGACAGAAACTAATTTGTTGGTTGTTTGTGGGAAACCACTCAGTGTACCATATTGAATATTATTAAAGACTCGAGGTGTGCTAGGTTTACATAGTACTGTAATATATAAAAGGGTTAATATTTAAAAGATAAGTGATTAATAAAAGAAGAGAACTAATATAGTTATAAGTAATTATTAGTTAAAGATTGATGCATTAAGTTGATACTTTATGTGGTAGTTAAAGAAATTTTTTTTGGAATAATTTATGAAATAAATGAAATGAAAGAATTATATTATATTAATTAGTGTAGTATATACTAATTATTGTATGAAAATGGCTATTTGGATAAAGATGTTATGAGTATAAGTTCGAAGTTTATAATCATTTAAGATGATTAAATTTTAAGGTAAAGTGTGTCACACAAACATTATATTAAATAATATTAAAATAATATAGAATTGGGGAAAAGCCAAACGTGGCCTAGACCCCTAATATTTGATTGTTTAGATAAATGAGCTTGAGTTATATAACTCTAGTAAGTGGGATAAATGATCCTTATGTGGCATGAGTATTAAAGTAAAACCAGACTAAAATGTTTAACTAGAATTATTGAAAAGAGAATAAATGATTGATATTAATCATTTTGATATTTATGTGTGATAGGAAGTAATGGGTTGGGAATACCAAACTGAATTATATTTAGCCCAATTAAAATATTATTTAGACTAGCCCAATGTACATGGGATATAAGATTATATTGGTGTATATTTAAAATATAAGTATACTTTCTATATGCGGGTATGTACATATGTATGTATGTATGTATATATGCCCATAACATAATTTAATGTGAGAATGTTAAGTCATTATAATTGATTTAATAAGCCCAAAAGGAATTAACTTTAGAAAATTATATACTATTTTATAGATAAGTTAGAGGAGTAATGTAATTATCCCAATATCAGGGTCTCTCATTATAAATTCCGTGTGATAGGCCAATAGCATATCCTATTCCTTCATTATTAAGTAGTAGAGCTGATGATTAAATAGGGAATGGAGGGAGATGGAGTTTTTCTCCAAATATTCTCTAATCAACTGGCTTCTTCTTCTTCCCCTTGGGCTAATTCATTGTGCAAAACTATTAACTGAGTACTAGAATTGCTATAAATAGAGCCTTCTTCTTCTCCTTCACGTTGGTTGACTGTCCGAGAAAACTAGCTATGAGAGGTTTGTAGAATTGAGAGCAATCAGAGATTTGGAGAGCAATAGATAGCAAATTGGAGCAATCAAGAGGTAATGATTCTAATATATATGCTCTTGATTTCTATGTTTGAAATTCCTTAGTAATGTTAAGAAAATACTTGCTTTTAAGTCACAAAATTAATGGCTAAGGATTGCTGTAATTCATGAGTTGTTATTAGGTATTGATAATAAAGTCAAATGCAAAAACAACGGAAGTTAAACGGACCAATTTGGTTTAGAAATGAATTCGTAGTGAATGAATTCACTAAATTTGTCATAACATAAAAATTTAGTATAAACATGAGTTTTGAATTAATATTTGGGTTAGTTGATGTTTATGTTAATTGTTGATTATTTGGTATGATGTAGTTTTATGAATTACAAATCCATAGAATCAAAAACAGACTAATTTGGATAAGTATAACTCGCGTTATGATGATCGGAAGGTGAAATGGTCTGTAAAATCGCAAAGATCAGAGTCTGTAGACACCTTCTTCATCAGGAGGTGCAGCTACGCTGCCCCCAAGGTCATTTAGGGCGCAGCTGCGTTGCCCCCAAGGCCATTTGCGGCACAGCTGCGCCGGGACACAGTGTCTGGTAGGACTGCTTTGATCTGCTACAGTAAATTAGGTATATCTTTTTTGTATGAACTCCGATTGAGGCTATTCAGGATGATTCGGAAAGATAACGAGTAGTCCTACACCTTTCATTCTTTAAGGTTTTCTATTTAAAGTCACTAAGAGGGGTAAAAATGTTCATCATTGTGACTATTACGTATTCAAAGGCAATTGGAGGGCGTCGGACATGCACAGACACAATTATAGTGCTCCCGACGATAAAATATGTTATTGTAAGTTATAAAACATAAATATTCATGATAATAGACATGACATATAAGATTTCCTTACTCATAATGGAATGCTATAGTATGAGATTCTGAATGATGAACTATACTAACTATTATTAAATTAGTTGATCAAATGCAAGCATACCCATTATAGGGTCTAACATCCTTACATAATGAAATAGTTAATGTAGTTCATTAATTATGCATGAACCTACTGAAAGTAGTATGCACACAAGCCAATCATGTTTGATGATAAAGCATATACTTTGTAACAATCTTATTCATTTATTAATAAAAAGTATTAATTTATTAAAGGCTTTTAAATTATCTACATGATCTTTGTTTTATAATATGTGATAAACCCATAGTTTTAAGCAATGCTTTTAGAATAATGATGATGATCATTCTAATGAGATCTAAATTCTTAGAAAGCTTAAAACTAAAATAGTTCCCAATCGTTGGATTACTAAATTGGGGATTAGTGAATCCGGATAGATTGGTACATACGTTAACTTGCTCATTGGATGAGGATGATTGATCTCATGATCATTTGTGTGGAGACACTAAAGCAAGTATGTAAGTGCTTATTAGAGAATAAGTTCACTTTGAGCGTTGGCTCGCTAAGGAATACCTAATGGAGTTTTATTTGCTGTCAATAGGAATTCTGTAGTGATAGTAGTACAAGTAATCCTTGGACTTGAGATCATCATAGTATCTTATGTATGATGAGTTATACTTTGACTTATTCCTTAAGACCCTTAGGGTATATCAAAGGGTATGCTTGGGTATAATAAGTTATACATGGAGATAATGTATGATCAATAAAGAATCTACCACTTCTAATAAAGAAGAGAAATGTCCTATGTGATTCGATAAATGACAACCCAAAGAGTCCTTGGCAAAAGCGAATGAAATTAGAAAGGAGTTTCTAATTTGCATTATTTGAGTTGAGCATTTAAGGATCGAAATACATATAATTAAATAAAATAAGACTTGTGATAATTCCATGTCTTATATTTAATTGGGACATTGTATGGTGGAAGGATTGAATTATGCAGTAACTATTTACTCAAAGGTTCTTTAATGATTAATGTTGAAATCTATATTATCTGGAAAGTCGTTGATCGCTAGGAGGCTTATCCTATTGTAGAATAAATATTATTTAAATAAATTAATTATTTAATTTATTTATTTAAATAAGATTAGAATTGTTCTAATTGATTTATTCACAACCGGTTTAATATGGAGAACCTAAAGGGTCACACCATAAAAAAGGAAGAATAATTATTTAAGAAGTAAATGGCATAATCGTAATAATATTTTATGTATATTTAATTTAATCTATGGTGATAGAATAAATTAAATAGCTTAATATTATTATTTAATATTTTAGAAATATTAAATATAAATTAATAAGAGGAGTCTTATTAATATTATTACAATTATTATTATTATTTTAATTTCTAAAGAGTTTAGAAATTAATTTAATATAAATACTCTCATTTATTCCTAATTAGATTAGGAAGGAAAATTAGTTAAAGGAGTTTAATTAATTATCCCTAATAAGATTAGGGAGCTTAATTAATTAAAAGAATTAATTAATTAAAACCCAATTCCTTAATTGTTAAGGTGGGTTGCCCACATCTATAAATAAGAGGAGTCTTATTATGGGTGGGATGGGTTGTTGACTTTCAACAACTACGTAATAATTCCAATAGTTGGAAGAGTACTCCTTTTCTATAGAGATGAAAACTAGGGTTTGAGCCAAATACCCATCTTCTTGAATTTTATTCTTCCTTGGTGGATCACCTCTGAGGCCAAACGCTTGGGTGGCTAACGTTGATCAAAGGAAGGAACCAAACCCGGTGGATTCAAGATTGAGCGCGAAAGGATTGGAGGTGAACTTGTACGAGGAAGCTCGATCTTCAAGGGTATGATTTATTCTTTATCTTTTCGTTTAATTAATAATTGTGCATAAAGGGTGATCCGGGTATATGGTTTGTAAAATTTTTAAACTCTGATTTTTTACGCGCTTCCGCTAAATTTATGCAATTTGATTGCGTTATGAATATTACAAACCTAACAGTGGCATCAGAGCCAAACCTTTATGCGAATTATTAATTGTTTTAATTTGATATGTATATTGATATGTGTTTAGAACAATTTAATTGGGCATAATTTTTATTGTATAAAATTTAAAAAAAAAAAAAAAAAAAAAAAAAAAATTACAACAGAATGTTCGGCAATCATGTTTGATGATTGGCAACAAAGATTTTATAAGTTAATGGCCACGTAGAAAACAAAGCAGCAATGCACGGATCATTAAAAGGAGTTAACATATGCACGGATTTCAAGGATTTATAAGCAGGATTTCATGGCACGTAAAATAAAAAAAAAAAAAAAACCGGTTAAAAACCGTATATATATATATATGTATAATATATGGTTTCTATTATATATATATATATATGATATATATATTATATAATCTATAATATATTTATTATTATATATATATATACATATATAATAGTTATATATATATATATATATATTATTCTTAATAATTTTATAATTAAAATAAAATTTATTTTAATTTTAAAATAAAAAGTTTATTTTAATTTAAAATAAAAAGTTTATTTTAATTTTAAAATTAAATTTCATGCTAACTAATTAGAGTTGGAATTGGATTCCATGATAACTAATTGGAGTTGAAATTGGATTTTATTTTCCTAAAATAAAGGAGTTTATTTGTGAATAGGAAGTAAATCCATTTTTCCTTAAATAAAGGAGTTTGTTTAGATATGAAATAAGATTTCATATTATTCAAAATAAAAGAGTTTATTTGTGAATAGGAAAGAGAATCCGTATTTCCTTAAATAAAGGAGTTTATTTAGATATGAAATATGATTTCATATTATTCAAAATAAAGGAGTTTATTTGTGAATAGGAATGAATATCCGTGTTTCCTTTAATAATTTTTTTTTTATATGGAATTGGATTCCATAATTAATTAAAATAAAAGAGTTTATTTTAATTAAAGATTTTTTTTTATTACATGGAATTGGATTCCATAATTAATTAAAATAAAGGAGTTTATTTTGATTAAAATAAAATAGTTTATTTTATTCAAAATTAGATAAATTAAAATAAAATAGTTTTATTTTGATTTAAATTTGGATTAAAATAAAGGAGTTTATTTTGATTCAAAAATAGATTTTATACTAACTAAATTTGCCCATTAAATGATATCAATATATATATTAAATGTTTATTATTCATGAGATGAATATTATTTATTGATGCATATGGTGATGTGTATGATAATAAATGGGATTGATTATGGACTATTGACCAATGCGATTGGATTTTATTTTAGTTGGATGCATGAATGTATGGGTTTTATTAAATGGAGATTACTGCGTGCCTCGTCTTCTAATTTTTTCTTAATGTAAATTCTATCTCTCTCTATGTACTTCCCTTGATCACGATCAAGGTTTCTATTTATTTTAAATAGTTTTGTAATAGGAATAGTTAGAATAAATTTTGAAAAATTGGAGATCAAGGAGCAAGGAGCGCTTAAAGACCCGTTTGTAATGGAGCCCGGGTTTAAATGTAATAGTTATATTTAAATATTATTTCTTGCACCCCTAGGTTTGACCTTTTGGTTCACTTGGTGGCTCTAATGAACCAAACTAGAATAAAAGTCCATAATCAATCCGGGTAGAATATAGTATTCTATATGTGCATGCTTATACTATATATATATTATATATTATGCAAACATGCTTCGCATGTTCATTAATATATGACGCGTTTTATATATATATATAAATGCAGCGCTAAACAAGATGAGACAAATTAATAACAAACCCTCAATTTTTTTTATATTAAGTCCTAAGCGTTCAAAGATATTTGGAATATCGAACGCGTAAGCCTTCTAGCATGATAAAATTAATAGAGTATTAAATATTTAATATGAGTTTGTTGTGTCACCACAAGACAAGTATTAAGTATTTAAGATGTTAATTTATCACATTTGATGCTTATAAAGAAAATTGAACAATATTGTTTTGTTGTGTCACCACAAGGATGATATTTTTCTTTTTGAATATATGGAGTGCTAGGTTGGACTTAACTTGGATAATTTTGATTCGGATGTGCCACCACTTGATCAAAATAATTTAAGAGGCAAAATCTGAGGAGTTGCATAGTTGATGTAATTGACAAAAGTTGTCTACCTATTTATTTATATATAGTTTGTTGTGTCACCACAAGGCTATATACATTTGAAATGGGATCCTTATTCTCACTAGCAAATCTTTAATTAGATTTTGCCGAACTATATAAGTGAGGTAATATAGTTTGAAGAAAATAGTGGGAGATACCAATTTAAAACAAGACCTAATTTATTTTGGTAATTAATAAAAGAATGTATGTTAAAATGTTGTTAAATACAAATTCATTTACTGAAATTTTACAATGTCTAAAATTACTATCAACTGCGAAGCATATTAGATGCTAAATTAATCAGGCCAGAATTAAGCGGATTGGTTAAGGAATTTGAGAATAGTTCTCATGGTGAAAAAGCTATCTTATGTCCTTAATCGCTTTATCCTCGCAATGGTTGCGACAATGCCTCTGAGGAAGAGATTGCTACTTTTAGAAAATGGCAAGATGATGCACGATTGGCTCGATGCATCATGCTCGCATCCATGAGTAACAAGCTTGGCGTCGACTGAAACTATGGATACTTCTACTATACTCCGCACTTGCGTCAAGTAGTTGATGGTGAGGAAAGTAGGACCGATAGATATCGATATCTAAGGAGCTCTTCGATCTAGAATGGCCAATGGCACTATAAATACAGACAAAAAGTTCTTAACATAATCAATTTGATTGATCAATTAGGACAATGGGTTTTGTCATGGATGGAGAGTTGAGCCAAGATTTGATCTTGCACTCACTCCGGACTCCTTTCACATGGTGTTGTGAATTTTTCATATGAACAAGCTAGATATCAGCTTTGCTGATTTGCTTAACATGTTGAAAAATGTTGAGAGTCACTTTCCAACCAAGAAAGACCATGTCTTACTGGTAGGAGTCAAAGGATCTTCTGAAAAGAAGAACGATTCAAAGAAGGTATATAGAAAGGCAAAAACAAAGGATAATAAGAACAAAACTGATACGGATAGCAAAGGAGTTTGCTTCCACTTTAAGCACTGGACACTTGGAAAGAAAGCTGCGAGAAGCATCTTGCGAGAGGCTAACCAAAAGCTTAGTGAAGTTTGATTTCTAATCTGATTTTGTTCATGATTGAAATAAATTTTCTTTAAGTCGAGGTTCTACTTGGGTATTGGATACCGACTTTGGTTATCATAAATATAGATTTATGAAGGGACCAAGCGAAGTAAAAGCTAAACAAATATAAGTAATCCTATGTGTGGAAAATGAAGCAAAGGTTCTTGCATTAGCCATAGAAACTTATAGTTTAGCAATGCATACGGGAAAATCTATTAAGTCGATAAGTTGTTATTGTATTCCAATTCTTGTTATAAACATTATTTCCATTTTATTGTTGGACAATAAATTTTTTGGTATTATAATTAAGAACAATTGTTGTTCTATTTATAATAATAATGTTTTGTATAAAATTGAATATTACTTAATGGATTTTGTATACTTGACTTACGTGAAAAATATATTTTGCAAATTGAACAAACTAGTATAAGAAAAGGAGATGATCATTCAAAGAGTTGAATGTGTGTATTTGCTGAAATACAAGTGTGAATTATTTGAAAGGTTCAAAGAATTCAGAAGTGAAACAAATTAGCAAAGTATTAAGATTCTTTGATTAGATCAAGGAATAAATACTTGTGCAATAAGTTTCTAGATCATCTCAAATGGTTTTCTCATAATGGACACATCTTGATACGCATAATTGATTGATGTATCTAAAAGGTAAAATCGTACCTTGTTGGACATAGTGCGGTCCATAATGATTTTACCGACATTCCAAAGATCCTTCCGGGATAATGTCCTAGAAATGGTACGCATATCTCACGAAAATGGTAACCTCAAAATCCATTTAAAGACTCCATAAAAGTTATGGACGGGGAGGATTCCTAATCTTAAGTATGTTAAGATAAGGGTTGTCCAACTTATGTGAAAAGGTTTCAAAGGATAAGCTTGGGACAAGATTTGACAAGTACAATTTGTGGGACATCCTAAAGTAAGTTTAGGGTATATGTTCTATAATCCTACTTAGCAAAAAGGTGTTTGTTGCGAAACACACACATTTCTAAGATAAAGGTGTTTATCATTGAAGGGGCTAGTGGGAGGATAATAGATCTTGAAAAGTTCAAGAACCACAAAACACTATAAATCAAATAAGAGGAACACGTAGATAGACTATTGTACCACAACCAAATCGTAAATGCGGAATAGTCACCAGAAGATACCTAGGAGGTATGGATTCATCATGGATAATGATGATGAGGTACGCATCATAGAAGATGATGATCCGAGTTACATTCGATGAGTAAGACTTCTAGTGTGTACAAAAGGGTCGATTAGGGAGCGTCGTGAAATTTCTAGTATTATATGTTGATATACTACGGATGAGGAATAACATACCAATGCTACAATCATTAGTAAAGATAAAGTTGTCTAAAAATTCCTCCTCGAATGATTTGGGAAGAGTATCTTAATTGGGGATAAAATCTATATAGATAGATTTAAAAGGATGCTCAACTTAACCCAAGAATGTATATTCATTTGATGCTAAAGTCGTTTAGCATGGAAAACTCCAAGAGATGTCTCATGTTGATGAGCCATGGGTGTATCTCTTAATAGTCCCCATAGACTCCAAAGAAGAGAGATCGCATGAGTGACAATCATGTATGCAATGAAATATCGAGACACGATGTTGATCGGTCATATTCTAGAGAAGTTCATCGTGAGTCGATGAAAAACATCTTAAAATGTTTAACCGGCACAAAGGATGTGAGCATACATGGTGGGTCTGAATTAAAACTAGAGGGCTTAACAGACTCAAGTTTTTCAGATAGACCAAGATGACAGAAAATCCACTTTAAGGTAAAGTGTTACCTTGAGCGGTGGTGCGATGAATTGGAAAGGTTCCAAACAATGAAAGAGTTCTTTGGTTTAGTGATAAAGACAAAGTATATAGCTATAAATGAAGCTACAAGTTGATTGTTTGGATTAAAAGTTCATTCTGAGACTAGGAATAGTTCTAAAGTCTCATCTTGGATCTAAACATGTGTTGTGGCACTTTCATTTGATTATTAGAATCATTGAAAGATGGGAAATCACTATAGAGATAGTGAACTCTCATGAACAACATTACATATCCATTAACTAAAGCTTATCCAACGGCAGGATAATCGTCACTTAGAGAAGAAGAGTATGAGATACCATGGCGATTGGCTTTAGTCAAGTGGGAGATTGAAAGTAGTATGCACACAAGCCAATCATGTTTGATGATAAAGCATATACTTTGTAACAATCTTATTCATTTATTAATAAAAAGTATTAATTTATTAAAGGCTTTTAAATTATCTACATGATCTTTGTTTTATATATATGTGATAAACCCATAGTTTTAAGCAATGCTTTTAGAATAATGATGATGATCATTCTAATGAGATCTAAATTCTTAGAAAGCTTAAAACTAAAATAGTTCCCAATCGTTGGATTACTAAATTGGGGATTAGTGAATCCGGATAGATTGGTACATACGTTGCTTGCTCATTGGATGAGGATGATTGATCTCATGATCATTTGTGTGGAACACTAAAGCAAGTATGTAAGTGCTTATTAGAGAATAAGTTCATTGAGCATTGGCTCGCTAAGGAATACCTAATGGAGTTTTATTTGCTGTCAATAGGAATTCACAGTAGTGATAGTAGTACAAGTAATCCTTGGACTTGAGATCATCATAGTATCTTATGTATGATGAGTTATACTTTGACTTATTCCTTAAGACCCTTAGGGTATATCAAAGGGTATGCTTGGGTATAATAAGTTATACATGGAGATAATGTATGATCAATAAAGAATCTACCACTTCTAATAAAGAAGAGAATGTCCTATGTGATTCGATAAATGACAACCCAAAGAGTCCTTGGCGGTAGAATGAAATTAGAAAGGAGTTTCTAATTTGCATTATTTGGAGTTGAGCATTTAAGGATCGAAATACATATAATTAAATAAAATAAGACTTGTGATAATTCCATATCTTATATTTAATTGGGACATTGTATGGTGGAAGGATTGAATTATGCGGTAACTATTTACTCAAAGGTTCTTTAATGATTAATGTTGAAATCTATATTATCTGGAAAGTCGTTGATCGCTTGGGGAGAGGCTTATCCTTTGTAGAATAAATATTATTTAAATAAATTAATTATTTAATTTATTTATTTAAATAAGATTAAAATTGTTCTAATTGATTTATTCACAACCGGTTTAATATGGAGAACCTAAAGGGTCACACCATAAAAGGAAGAATAATTATTTAAGAAGTAAATGGCATAATCGTAATAATATTTTATGTATATTTAATTTAATCTATGGTGATAGAATAAATTAAATAGCTTAATATTATTATTTAATATTTTAGAAATATTAAATATAAATTAATAAGAGGAGTCTTATTAATATTATTACAATTATTATTATTATTTTAATTTCTAAAAGAGTTTAGAAATTAATTTAATATAAGTACTCTCATTTATTCCTAATTAGATTAGGAAGGAAAATTAGTTAAAGGAGTTTAATTAATTATCCCTAATAAGATTAGGGAGCTTAATTAATTAAAAGAATTAATTAATTAAAACCCAATTCCTTAATTGTTAAGGTGGGTTGCCCACATCTATAAATAAGAGGAGTCTTATTATGGGTGGGATGGGTTGTTGACTTTCAACAACTACGTAATAATTCCAATAGTTGGAAGAGTACTCCTTTTCTATAGAGATAGAAAACTAGGGTTTGAGCCAAATACCCATCTTCTTGAATTTTATTCTTCCTTGGTGGATCACCTCTAGAGGCCAAACGCTTGGGTGGCTAACGTTGATCAAAGGAAGGAACCAAACCCGGTGGATTCAAGATTGAACGCGAAAGGATTTGGAGGTGAACTTGTACCTGAGGAAGCTCGATCTTCAAGGGTATGATTTATTCTTTATCTTTTCGTTTAATTAATAATTGTGCATAAAGGGTGATCCGGGTATATGGTTTGTAAAATTTTTAAACTCTGATTTTTTACGCGCTTCCGCTAAATTTATGCAATTTGATTGCGTTATGAATATTACAAACCTAACACCTACTTAGCCTTATTGGAAATTATCAAATAAAGCCTTAAAGTGTGAAAATAACTTAAAGTAAACATAAGAGACACCCAACTTGGGCTAAAACCTCTTAACATGTGGAAAAGTTATGTGTTAACAATCATGCATGCTAAGAACTCATATAAAAACCATAAAATAAATATTCAACTTTGTCTGCAGCGGGGACTACAGGCATTGCGCCCATCCTCCAACAAATTACAACGCAATTTGCGCCTACAGGCGATGATGCTGATTATTTTAACTTTGATCTAGATCTTAAAGCATATGTGTATGAATGTCTAAATTTATAATACTTGACATAAATGATGTTTTAAGTATATGAGCAAGTAATGAAACCCGAATTTGTTAAATTTTATTAAGATTTTCAAAAATGTATGAATGACATAGATCACGTATCTATAGACTTTAAATATGAATCCATGATTATATAACTATGTAGGAATACACGAAGTGTAGATAACTATACGCAGTTTAGTCATAGTTGATAAACTACGAGCTAGGAAAATCTTTCAGTTCCTATTTAATATATGAATTCGATAAGTTTTAGTTGAGCTATATTATGCTATGAGAATGTTGATGTATATATATGAAATGCATACGAGATATGTATGAAATTGAAAGTTGATCTTTGATGATATGCTTGTGAAGTAAATCCCTATGTCTGTTATGTGAGAAGTAACATGCATAGTAAATATTAATTGATTATGAATGCATGAACTGAGTATGTTATGATATGTTATGTGCTGCATGAAAACTGTTAGAATTATTGTGCTGTTGAGCTCTTCCTTGCAAATAACCACTTTTGCAGGTTAAGGACTCATGGTAAAGATTACGTGCTACTTGATTGATAGAGTTCACTAGTATCGAGGGAGACTGATTTATTTATTTAATATATGCCCTTAAACCATGTTTAGGTTCTAGGAGATATACATGATAGTAGTTTACTATGTGTAATACATGTTAAGTTGTAAAGTTGTACAATGTGATACATAGAGGAATTCGAATCAAGATGTAAAAATTTATACAAAAATTCAAATAGAATGAATCATAACATAATTTGATTCAAAGATATGTAAATGATTCAAGTTAAGAAATTAATAAAAGATTTTATTATTCCACATATTTTTATAACATCGAATATGATGTAAGACATGAATGGTAAATGACCAAGAATTGAAACTTATAAACATTTTGGTTCATTATACAGATCCTAGAAATGGAAAGAATTCATATTCTATATTGTAATAAGCAAAGTTATATTCATTAAGTTATGAAAAAAAGATATAAATAGTTTGACAATATTAGTATCGTGGCGAACCGGATCCGAGGTTCGAAGGGACACAGATTTGGGGGCGTCACAAGTTGGTATCAAAGCTGTAGGTTATAAACTTTAGGTAAGAGCACATTAGGCTATAACCTGTGAGATAGAAAGATAAAGATTAAAATATATATCAGCGAAGATTTAAAGAAGAATATTGAAGTATCTAGAGAGTGAGAATTTAGGAGTTTCCTAACTCTGGTAATAAAAATGTTGATGTCTATAAGATGAAGATGACAAAGATAATAAGAATAAACTCAAATGGAGTCTAATTAATAATGGGAAAGAACAATAAGGTAAATCGATGATCACGACGTGATCGAACTGAGCTACAAAATGATAAATAGTCTATAACGACTAAGGGGCTATAGCTTGATGCTATAAGAGAAGGTACTATGAAATGGTACGAGATAAACTCATGAGGAGTTGTAAATGATGAGATACAAAAAGTTTGTATCGAGCAAAGAGCAAGTTAAGAGTGAGATAGAATTAAGTGGGATTTCACTCGAGGACTCATGTGAGAGCTGAGTTGTACACACCTTTGTATGGGCGGAGGCTTTGTGTTCACGCTCGGTTCCTCACAATGATAATCAATAGAATGTCGGTGTTGCGCTATCGATATACTTATGGTGAGAAGGTGATTCTTTTCTCATATCATATTTGATTGATAGAGACTATTAAGATTAAGATAAAGAATATTAAGATTAGGCGCGAGTTCTTAAAACTCATGCATATAGTAAGTTCATGACACATAATCATATGGTATATTTTGAACTCCTCAGCGAATGGACGCCTATGGTCTGACTAGGATAAGTTCTTAAACTCATATTATTGTGGCAAGTTCCTGAACTTCCAAAGTGTGGTAAGTTTTAATGGACTATACTGGGTATAGAAAACTTTTGAGGTAAGAATTAAGAAATTTTGGTATAGTAAGCATTGATGGTGTTAGAGATTGATAGAATGAAGCAATAGAGTATAGATTGAAGTTGATGGACAAACATGGATTTTCTAAATCTTCTAGCTCTGCTAGATTTTCAAAATTTATTGACTTCGTACTGATGTTTGCACTTCTATTTTCTTGAAAAATATTGGATCATGTTATTGAACCAATGATGTTGAAAAACAATACCTCTATTCATATGTCTATGCTAATTTTTTCGGCTAAGATAAAAATGACTTGAAAATTTTAAAAATGTATTTCTGACCATGTACATCATTTGATATGGTGTAAAAATGGTAAACGATGGAGTCATCAATGAAGTCGAACCTAGTGTTGGTTGTGATCAAATGATTGTCAGCCCACTATGGTATGATGTAATATGACAAAATCATAAAATGGCAGAATCCTCAACGTACTATTAATTTGGTACGGTATCATGACATCATAAAAGAATTTTTGGTTTTCTTTTAAATTATGAAGAAGGTCAATTAAGTTGGCTAAATTATTTTGATTGATGTCCGAGTTGTTGAAAGTCTAAGCTATTTGATTCGGCTAGACGACTATTGAAAAATATTTATGGAATTCAAGCAATCTTGAGTATTTATGCCAAACCAGATTGTAACACCCCGAAATCCGATCTATCTTCACACCCGGATAAGGGTGTAAACGAGTCAAACCGAAGAAAATAGAGAGCTACTCGAATTCGACTCGAAATGATAAATTCGTACTCGAATTCGACTCAAATTTGAATTATATTCGAAAATTCCTACTCAGATTAGACTTGACTCGAATATTTATTACTCAAATTCGATCCGACTCGACTCGAATATTTATTCAAACTACTCGTGAGCTTCAAATTCAAGCTCGAATTCGAATCTCCACATAATAACTAGTTTTATAATAAATATAATTATAAATTGAATTTGTTATTTTACTTAAACATGAAAAAATATATTTATTATTACACTTTAAAAATATAAAATCACAATTCAAATTAAAAACAAAATAAAATAATAACTAAATATCCTAATTTGATTTAAAGGTGTATATATTATAAGATAATGTATCGAACATCTAATCGAATATGTATTAACCGAGTATATATCGAATCACAATAAAAATTTCGAGTAGTTTGAACCTTAAACGAGTCGAGTATAAGCTTGTTCAGATTCTACTCATATTTGTATTTGAACTATTTTTAATGCTCAGATTTGGATCATATTATTGACGAATCCGAGTCTCGCTCGTATTTTTTCGAGTCTAGCCCGAATCGAGCCCGAACCGTGTTTGCTCGTTTACAGCCTTACACCCGGATTTCGTACGTCACGGTCCCACTTATTTCTAAACATACATCATTATATACTGAAATATAACTACATACATTCTCAATTCCCAGGTGCTAAAACCTAAGACCTCTTTCATTACAAATAATGATAATTACATTATTCTTTACATCTTACACGAGTGACTTTCATCCGCCAACAAGGATACATAACAGTTCATTAAACTAGCCTATAGTTTAATTAAACTATTCTACATTACAATTCTTCACTTGATCTTCACGCTCATTCATATAATGAATGACACTTCTTCTAGATACTGATCTACTAGGGATCCTTAAGTTCTTCTAACATCGTACGCTAAAAATGTTTTTCATTTAAAGCAAGTATGAGCATTTAATTTCTCAGCAAGTCATAGCAATTGAATAAACAACTTCAAGAGCTTAAACATTCCTTTAGAACTTCGATAACCGAACAAAGTTTATGAAGCAGCTTTAATAATAGGAATAACCTCGATTCCTATCATTTTAAAACATTAGTCACATTCACTTTGAAATACTTTCATTCTTCTACCTTTTCCGTACACATTATGTCTGGCTAGAATCATTAGCACATACTTAAAAAAAATGGATCATGTATAAACATAACATTCTCTTATTAAACAGTTCAATCACAGAACAGTTCATCTCATAGAAACACCGAAGTGTTCAAATTGTGGCACAATGCCTCATACGTTCTATCACCTTGTACAAATATCACACACTTGCAAATAGACAGAACTTCTCAAGTTCAACATCTGAGAAGTTTTAGAAACTAGTATTCATTTAAAATATGAATAAATTTAAGAAACTTGTCTTACGCACATCTACAACTTACGCTGAACTGCTCATTCCAATCCCTATAAAACACATAAGGAAATAACACATACACCAATTAGTCATATTCTTGACTTACACATTGGTTTAAGCTTCACTTTACTTCTTAGGGTTCGCGTTCTTTCAACCTAAGTTCACACGACAAATTCCATTACCGTTTTATGGCTTTATGACATACGGAGATGTCTTACTCAATAAGTTCATCATCTTTGATGATTTATATTCTTATTTTCTTCTTATAACTTCTTTAGGACTCAGCACACATCGCGTCTCTGCTAGTAGTCCATATGGTACTCTGAGTGGTTTCCCATAAACAACCAACAAACAAGTTCTCGTCTCGTCTACATTGCCATCACAGTGAGTTAGATCGGTTGCCAGTTTCGTATATACCTTCACTCTCTGAAGGAATTGTTTAGCCCAGCTCCCATATGTCAACCATCAAATGTTACGATTGTACAACAACCTAAATTCATCTAACTTATCCAAACCATTAAACTATAATGTTCGTTAAGTCAATTTCTTATTCCTTATGGCTTTCTAGCAACTAAATTCCATACCTCAGGATTCATTCTTTATCGTCTAAGTCATATATTCTTTTGTATACTCAGAATGATCATTCAAGTTAATCATTAACTCGGCTTCTTTATGTTAAACATCATTGTCTTTAATTCAGTTCTTCACCGTTCATGGTTTAATTATTGGTCTTTATTATCTTATGGTCAAACCATCCATGGGGTGTAGGTTCTACCCGTTTAATATTCGCGTACAGTTAACCTTCACATTGGTTAAAGTGTTTAACGATTACATTTCATTTTACCATTCTCCATCCGACTCACATTCGACTTTCATTAATCTTATTACCATTCTTTATAGCTTTCTTGATAAATCATATCTTACGTAATACTTTCTTTATCCATTACATGAACCCCATGTTCATTACTCTTTCTTAATGTCGAAGCCATACCGTTCATTGTATGCTAAGACCGATCGTTCATCGCAATAACATTTCGTTTATAGCATCTATACGTTTTACACTTATCTATCATTACCACAACATAACACTGAAATGTTATTCATTACCCTCATCACTCAATGTCTAAGGAATCACAACCATAGCAATCCCTCACGTTCATTTATGGCGACTACGGTCCCTGGATCTCGGTTCTGTAACCCGCGTTTACATTCTTTGTCTTTTAATCTCGTTTAATCTTTTCATTCAACCTTTCTTAAAGGTTTAATTCACTTTATAACATGTTACATTCGATGAACTATACGTTCATTAGCTTTTATTACACTTCCCCCAGGATTTGAGCAGTTAAAAGCTCATCACTGGCTTTACCTACCTGGCTTGTGGCTGCTTAGGTTCCTTCACTTTCTCTCAAAGCAGAAGATGCACTGCACCATGATCATCATCCTCTGCACTATGACTTCATGTTGTGGCGGAATTTGCAAAGGTTTTTCGGCTCCCGATCTGGCGTTGTAGTGCTACCTTACAAAGCATGGCTAGCGCTGTGGTGCCAAGCCCTGACCCTTGCAAATTTTTTCTAAGTGTTTTATCGTTTTGAGATGCTTACTTCCCGATCTCATAACTTCTTCGTTATAACTCAGAACGAGGTCGTTCCAAAGCCATTCTCTTCCTTATCTTACGTTCTTCAATCCCCCTCAGATAGAACTTAATTTTGAATTAGTTAACATGACATTCGACTGGCTTAATCTTCATCCTTCGTTCATTTTACGTTTTTAACGTTCTTCGTTATTCGTCCGTAATTCAATTATCCGAACTCGACACTCGTTCATTCTTGAGTGCACGACTTATGTTTCCTATGTTCTCTTAAATTCTTATGAAACCCTACACCTTCGGTTTCATTTACTAACTTTCTAATTCTCGTTCATCTTTTACAAAAAAATTTTCCATAACTTCGTTATAGCTCAGTTTTAATCCGTTCTTCATGAACGTTTCAACCATTCCTAACCAAGCAATAAGCATCTAACTTATACGCGATGGTTTTAAACTTGTCCATCAACAACAATTATCCTACAATGGTTTTAAATTTGTCCATCAACAACATTCTTCGCGTTCTTCGTGTGTTCTTCGTTCGTTCCCCGAAAATATTTTGTTCCCGAAAAATATTTTGTTTTCGTATTGAAAATTCTTACTCGTTCAGTCTAGCTCGTAGTCAGAATCCTCCTGATTAATAATCATCCTAGGTTATAGAACAATTAATAATGACATAACATAGAATATTATTAATAAAACTTTATTTTATTAATAACTAATTCTTTAAATCTCAAATTCTGGACAATCCAAATTTTTTGGGTTGTCACAGATCGCTCTGATACGGATTCAAATATTGAAAAGCTGAGGTGAACAACCTTATAAGGGGACATGTTTTCGGAGACAATAGTTCCGAACGTAATGCATATAGTCGTTATAACACACTACGTTGCTGCCCAACGTAGTTATACAATAGGTCGACCACCTAGTGTACGCGTGGAGGGTGTTTTCAGTCTTTGTGATTGATAAACACTCTTGTTTTCAGTTTGAAGGATTGTGTTGAAGCACTAGTAAACCTAGAGAAGAGTTCACGGTCTTATGACCCTTTAACATAATTTGGAATCAAAGATTATTCATACTACTTCCCGATTATTGAAAAATCGTGGAAGATTCTTATTCTTCTGAAGGATGAATGTAGTAAGTAGAATGTTCCTTAGAAAGAAAAAAGTGGTAGAATGCATTTGAGAAAGTTATAAAAAATAACTTCTGAAAAGAGAATAGATAAAATTATTCAAAAGAATATGTAATATTCAGAATATCACCGAGTAGAGGAAGGTTTCGGTGATTCTTTGGACAGAATCCTTATAAGGGGGAGAGGATGTAAGAACCCGAATTTTCATAAAATATTAAAATAAGAATTTAGTAAATAAAATTCTTAAGGAACGAGAAGGGTTCAAATAAGAATATATATATATATATATATATATATATGCATTGCGAGGTATGTGGTATGGTGTTGCATGGGGTAATATAAACTATGCAATAAGTGATTTCTATGTTTAATAAATATATTATTATTATATATTTACTATTTATTGGAGAGGTGAGTTATTTTAAGTAAAGAAGATGGATAGAAATTTATCTATCTATATTAAATAATTTATGTGAAATTATTTTATCATAGTAAGTTGGTGACATTAAATATCTTTGATAATCACCAATTTCTTGAGTATATGTACGAGTAAGTATCAAGTCTAAGGTAGTGCAACCATACCTTTAATGGTGGATGTATAGGAGTTGGGCTAAAAAATTCCTTTAGAGAGCGGAGGTATATACGAATTAGTAACCGATCTAACTCACTGTGAAAATAGTGTAGATGAGACAGAAACTAATTTGTTGGTTGTTTGTGGGAAACCACTCAGTGTACTATATTGAATAGTATTAAAGAATCGAGGTGCGATAGGTTTAGACTTGTATATATGTACGTTGTTGACGAGAGAAGAAAATCGATATGCCTTTAAATAAAAATTGGTTAGAGAATTATTAAGTAATTTGTATACACGACGAGAAGTGGAGATTAAGGGAATATATGTATGTGTTATACATATCTTGAATTTTTGGTGATGGGTGTAAAGAAAAACCATAAATGAGATTTTATAGTTGGTTAAACTATTAAGAAAAAGTAGAGTTTAAAACTTGAAGCTTGATCTTTAAATTATTAAAGAAAATAGTAATCGATGAGGTGAAATCAAAGAAGAGATTGATTTTATATGAGTTATCATTTATGAAGTATATGTAAGGTATTTAGGAGTGTAGAATGAATATCGGTTAATCAAGTTGTATTATAGAATATAACACTATAAAGCTTTGCATGGTAGTGACATGATATTAAATTGAATAGAGATAGTTGATTCACTTACATAAGATGGTGAATTAATATATGTGTTTAATATAAGAGGATGAAACAAATATGTTAATTAATATTTCATATTTTTAATATATTACATAAATCTTGTAGTATATAAAAGAGTTAATATTTGAAAGATAATTGATTAATAAAGGAAGAGAACCGATATAGTTATAAGTAATTATTGGTTAGAGATTGATCGTTGACTTAATACTTTATGTGGTGGTTAAAAAAATTGTTTTGGAACAATTTATGGAAGAAATGAAATGAAAGAATTATATTATATTAATTAGTGTAGTACATACTAATTATTGTAAGAAAATGGCTATTTGGATAAAGATGTTATGAGTATAAGTTCATAGTTTATAATCATTTAAGGTAATTAAATATTAAGGTAAAGTGTGTCACACAAACTTTATATTAAATAAATATTAAAATAATGTGAAATTGGGGAAAAGCCAAACGTGGCCTAGACCCATAATATTTTACTGTTTAGATATATGAGCTTGACTTATATAACAATAGTAAGTGGGATAAATGAGCCTTGTGTGGCATGAGTATTAAAGTTAAACTAGACTAAAAGGTTTAACTAGAATTATTGAAAAGAGAATAAATGATTGATATTAATCATTTTGATAAATATGTGTGATAGGAAGTAATGGGTTGGGAATACCCAACTGAATTATATTTAGCCCAATTAAAATATTATTTAGACTAGCCCAATGTACATGGGATATAAGATTATATTGGTGTATATTTAAAATATAAGTATACTTCCTATATGAGGGTATGTACATATATATGTGTGTATATATGCCCATAACTTAATTTAATGTGATAATGTTAAGTCATTATAATTGATTTAATAAGCCCAAAAGTATTTAACTTTAGTAGATTATATATTATTTTACTGAAAAGTTAGAGGAGTAATATAATTGTCCCAATATCAGTGTCTCTCAATATAACTGCCGTGTGATAGGCCATTGGCCTATCCTATTCCTTCATTATTAAGTAGTAAAGCTGATGATGAAATGCTGAATAGAGGGAGATGGAGTTGGTCACCAAATCTTCTCAATCCACTAGCTTCTTCTTCCCCTTGGATTAATTCATTGTGCAAAATAATTAACTGAGTATTAAAATTGCTATAAATAGAGCCTTCTTCTTCTCCTTCATGTTGGTTGACTATCTGAGAAAACTGGCTGTGAGAGGTTGGTAGAATTAAGAGCAATTAGAGTTTTGGAGAGCTATAGATAACAAATTGGAGCAATTAAGAGGTAATGATTCTAATATATATGCTCTTGATTTCTAAGTTTGAAATTATTTAGTAATATTAAGAAAATACTTGCCTTTGAGTCACAAAATTGATGGCTAAGGATTGTTGTAATTCATGGGTTGTTGTTAGATATTTATAATACAGTCAAATGTGAAAATAACGAAACTTAAACGGACCAATTTGGTTTAGAAACAAATTCGTAGTGAATGAATTCGTTAAATTTGTCAAAACATGAAAATTTAGTATGAACATGAGTTTTGGACTAATATCTGGGTTAGTTGATGTTTATGTTAATTTTTGATTATTTGGTATGATGTAGTTTTATAAATTACAAATCCATAAAATCGAAAACAGACTAATTTGGATAAGTATAACTCTTGTTATGATGATCGGAAGGTGAAATGGTCTGTAAAATCGCAAAGATTAGAGTTTGTAGACATCTTCTGCATCATGGGGTGCTGCTGTGCTACCCCCAAGGTCATTTAGGGCATAGCTGCGCTACCCCCAAGGCCATTTGGGGTGTAGCTGCGCCGGGACACAGTGTCTGGTAAGACTACATTGATCTTCTATAGTAAATTAGGTATATCTTTTTTGTACGAACTCCGATTGAGGTGATTCAGGATGATTCAAAAAGATAACGAGTAGACCTACAGCTTTTATTCTTTAAGTTTTTCAATTTGAAGTCATTAAGAGAGGTAACAATGTCCATATTTATGACTATTACGTATTCGAAGGCAATCGGAGGGCGTCAGACATGCACATACACAATTGTAGTGCTCCCGACGATAAAATATGTTATTCTAAGTTATAAAACATAAATATGCATGATAAAAGACATGACATATAAGATTTCCTTACTCATAATGGAATGCTATAGTATGAGATTCTGAATGATGAACTATACTAACTATTATTAAATGAGTTGATTAAATGCGAGCATACGCGTTATAGGGTCTAACATCCTTATATGATGAAATGGTTAATGTAGTTCATTACTTATGCATGAACCTACATAGCCTTATTAGAAATTATCAAATAAAGCCTTAAAGTGTGAAAACAACTTAAAGTTAACATAAGAGACATCCAACTTGGGCTAAGACCTCTTAATATGTGGATAAGTTATGTGTTAACAGTTATGCATGCTAAGAAATCAGATGAAAACCATAAAATAAATATTCAACTTTGGTCTGGCCAGGGGACGACGCACCTGGGCCCATCCCAGTCCAAAATTGCAGCATAACTACGCCATAGGGCAGTGATACCTGATTATTTTAACTTTGATCTAGACCTTAAAGTATATGTGTATGAATGTCTAAAGTTATAATACTTGACATAAATGATGTTTTAAGTATATGAGCAAGTAATGAAACCCAAATTTGTTAAATTTTATTAAGGTTTGTAAAAATGTATGAACAACGTAGATCACGTATCTATAAACTTTAAATATGTGTCAAACACATAGCGAGTCAAGTGTATGATAAATGTATATGAATGTTGATGTCAAGTGCGGATGGTTAAGGTATACCTATACATACTTAGTTATTCTAAGTGTATGATGAGAAAGTGAAATTAAGGTTTTACAAACCTAGTTATGAAACGATGTAATATTAATTATTATATTAAGAGCGTATGAAATGTATGACTGATGGATATGAATCCATGATTATATAACTATGTAAGAATACACGAAGTGCAGATAACTATACGCAGTTAAATCGTAGTTGATAAACTACGATCCAAACAAGTCTTTCAGTTCCTATTTGATATATGAATTTGATAACTATTAGTTGAACTATATTATGCTATGAGAAAGTTGATGTATATATAAGAAATGCATACGAGATATGTATGAAATTGAAAGTTGATCTTTGATGATATGCTTGTGAAGTAAATCCTTATGCCTATTATGTGAGAAGTAACATGTGTAGTAAATATTAATTGATTATGAATGTATGAACTGAGTATGTTGTTATATGCTATGTGTTGTATAAAAACTATTAGAATTGATGGGCTGTCGAGCTCACCCTTGCAAATAACCACTTTTACAGGTTAAGGACCCACGGTAAAGATTACGTGCTACTTGATTGATAGAGTTCAATACTATCGAAGGAGATTGATTGATTTATTTAAATATATGCCCTTGAACTATTTTTAGGTTCTAGGAGATGTGCATGATAGTAGTTTACTCTGTGTAATACATGTTAAATTGTAAAGTTGTACTATGTGATACATATAGGAATTCGAATCAAGATGTGAAAATTTATACATAAATTCGAATAGAATGAATCATAACATAATTTGATTCAAAGATATGTAAATGATTCAAGTTAAGAAATCAATAAAAGATTTTATTATTCCGCATATTTTTATAACATCAAATATGATGTAAAACAAGAATGGTAAATGACCAAGATTTAAAACTTATAAAAGTTTAGGGTCATTATACAGATCCTGGAAATGAAAAGAATATATATTCTATATTTTAATAAGCAAAGTTATATTCATTAAGTTTTGAATAAAAGATAAAAATAGTTTGACGATATTAGTATCATGGCGGACCAGATCCGAGGTTCGAAGGGACTCGAATTTGGGGGTGTCACATTGATTGTATTGGAGAGTATGATTTGGGCTCCTATACCTTTGCATATTTCCTCAAGGGAATGCGCATGCGTTCGCAGGGCTTGAAAGAGGCTTGACTAGGATTTTATCCGTTTCTGCTGGTGAGTATTTCTCTTTTGATTTCCCATGAACATGTTAAGAGTGTTGACTGACCGTAGATGTTTGCTTTGGCAGTTTTGGGCCTATGAGAGGCTCCCATGTCACCGTCCCATTAGCGTGTTAGGTTTACATACCTATCCACAAGGACGACTGTAAGACCCCAACTTATTATTAATGAAATTTAATTTTCTCTATTTATTATTTTGAAATAGTAAGGGTTGATTTGATTAATGTGGATAGTTATGGGTAAAATACGCAAATATTTTAAAATAAGCAAGTGGTTATAAAATATTCATTGTTGTCGGGGAATATTCGTTTGGTCGTGGAATATTCTTACTGTCGGGGAATATTCGTACGACGGCACAGTCTTTTGTGGGCCCCATAACGGAAAGCGATTGGATGAAAAAAATGACAAATATAAGTTGTTTAAAAATAACGGCGTAGTTGTTACCAGTTCTCTTAAAAAAAATACTCGGCGGTTAAAACACGATGCTTACACCTATTGCACCAATTATTGATTCTTACGTAAGAAGGCACTACTCAATAATGGTTATAGTAATTACTTATTCAAAGATTTTATTGATTTAATAATTCTTTGCGTTGATATTTTATATTGATGTTGTTTCAATAATTGCCATTACACAGTATTTTTCATTATCGAAGCAATAATTCATATTATCTGAATAATATTATTAGATAACATTATTGGCAATGTCTAGAAAGTTCTGTCTAAGGAGAGGTTTGGTCACCTAATTGCGGCGCCAAGAAGGAGAAATTCTTATTGAAAGCCCCTCTTTCCTAGAACCGCACGTTGTCAATATTGTGATTACGTAATATTTTTGTGAATAATTAATTATTGATTCATATGATGAGGAAAATATTGATTTTATGTGGATATAGATCGAGAAAATTTTTAATGTGACAATTGTTGAAAATTGAAATTTTATCTTTTTTTGATAAAATAATTCATTTAAATATATTATTATATTTTAATAATATAATAATGATGATATTTTTACGATGAATGTGGGATATATGAGTATATGTGGAGGAGTATTTTTGTTACCAAAATATTTAAAGCATGTTTTATGTGTCGGTGGACCCCATTTCTTGGTGAAATTTGATTATAAATTTGTAAAATCGCTTGCTTATGGATTTCGGTCAATTTTTGTTTGGAATTTGGAAACACTTTCTTACGTAAAGTTGTAGAAATTTAATTTCCTATAAAAAGTTGCGAGTTTGAATTTTACGACAAAAGGGCTATTTATTGTGAATTATTGAAGTTCAAAGCTTGAAATAATTGATTTTGGAAGTTTAAAATATTTTAAATAACAAAACGTTTTTTCATTATGGTGTGTTACACATGTGTGTTGAATGAGCTGAATTCAGTTCTTGGAAGGTTGGTGAAGGAAAATTTAATTTATATATTAATATTGTATTAAATTTTACGCTTTGTGTTCTAAGCATTTTCCTATAAATAGGGTGCTTAGGTTAGAATTGAAAATTACATCGAAATGAAGTTTTCTCTCTATATTATCGAGCGTATTCTTGTGAGTATTTTGAGTATTGCTATACGATTGCAAGTTCAAGTCATAGCTTATATCCTGTGTTTAATTAGAAATCGATCTTTCGAGGTAAGGGATATTATTTTTTTAATGATATTATTTATTCTAATATCATTATGCTTAAAATATTGATCTGAACTTTTTAATCAAATTTGGAACTTTTAGTGTCGGGGTTACTATTCACGTATACAACACTATTCACGATCTGAGACTATTCACAAAATCTGGCCTATTCATCGAAAAATGAAAATTTTTCTTTTCTTCCAAAATATCTATTCTGGATACTATCTTTGATTGTATCCATGTTTTGATCATTCTTGAATTTTACACCACTATGATTATTTTTGAGGTATTGTTGGACATGGATAAAACAAAGTACGAATCCTTAATCCTTAATCCTTAATCCTTAATCCTTGTCATTTTGTTTCACTGGATTCGTTTCTTTAAAATATTTTTTCATCATCCTCGGTCTTAAATGATGATATTATTGAATATCTTTGGCACCGTAGTGCAAAGATGAATGATTTCGATGAATATCTTTGGCCGTAGTGGTGCAAAGATGAACAGTGTTTAGATGAACATGACTAATTAATGATGAATATCTTTGGCACATGGTGCAAAGATGAATATTTGATTCGGATATATATTGATTGATGTTACGAGGGATAAAAGATAGACGATGAACTTTTAAATTCATACATAGAAGATAGTAGTTTGCATTCTCTACTTAACTCTTCTAATGAATTATTATTTTCATTGCGAATATTGATTTAAAACTTGTTGTCTATTGTATTCTATTAGATTTTTCCTATTGAAGACTAACGATAATTTGTTGTATATTATCTTAGTCATAATATTCTTCTTTGGCTAGTTGAGCTCACCCTTTTCTTTTTGTTCCATTTTCTTCTCGGGATGCGAGAATATAAGCGAGTGCAGTCGGGGTATGGAATGAAGGTTCTAGAGAGAGTTGTTTAGTAGTCCTCACCATTTTTGTAAAATAATGTATCAATAAATGTGATGCGGATTTATTTGAGTATAGATATTGTCTAAAAGATAATATTTGTATTCAAACTCACAGTTTTACTGTTGTAATAATAAAGTTGTAGTTATTTCTGTACCATGTATTGATAACTCAGAATGAGTGATGTATACCTATTTTGGGGGCGTCACAGTTGGTATCAGAGCTTAGGGATATGATCTCTAGCGGAGATCGAAGAATAGAACTAGGAGGGGTGAGACGAGTAAATCCTTTGCTAGTGTGTCCAACCTAAGCTTATTTGTTAGTTGGTCAGTATATAGGGATATTATGTGATATATTGATTTCCTTAATTAACCCTTGTTTTATGATAGTATTTGAGAATGTCGACTGAGAATATTAACAATGGAAATGAGACCGTGGAGACGCCTGTACTCACCAACGAGGAGAACGTGCAACAGGCTGGCAATGTTCCTCCTGTGAACAACACCAACGAAAGCGAGATGATGAGCGAGGGATGTTTAGAAGCTTTTTGTAGTTCATGCAAAATCGAGATTTAGGAGACTCGTGTTTAAAATACATGAGGAAATGATATCAATTCACGGGTTGTCATAGCCAAGCAGTTGAAAGAGTTGGGACCACCAGAATTTAAGGGAAAGCCAGATCCGATCATGGCGAAAACATGGGTCAAGCAAATTACCAAGATATTCGATGTCTTGGGATGCACGGAGGAACAAAAGGTTCCATTCGCCACCTTTATGTTCGTGGCGAAAGGCGAGACTTCTTGGTGGGAGTCTGTGAAGCATACCCATCCAAATGCACTCGGCATGTCTTGGGAGACATTTCAGAAACTATTTAATGACAAATACTTTCCGAAAGTGTTAAATCATATAAAGGAAGTGGAGTTTATTAGGCCGGAGCGAGAATAACATGGCGGTGTCTCAATGACGAGGCAAAGTTTGTAGAGTTATCCGGTTTGCACCTCATTTGGTGGAGAATGAGGAACGATGACGCGGATGTTTACGAGAGGTTTGAAACCCACGTCGACAATATCTCATTTCTCATAAATTTTCTCTCTATTCGGATGTTGTAAATGAGGCTCAATTATTAGAGCGAGATAACGAGTACTGCAGTTAACAGGGGACCACAACCGAGATAATACTGGGAGATAGCGCTTAACAAAACAACGATAACCAAATGGAGAAAGAAAAAAAAGACGGACAAAATGGTAACCACTCTGGTGGTAATCATAGCCATGAAAATAGAAGAAGCGATTCAGAGGAGATTTTAAAAGAGGAGATTTAACAACGACCATGTGAACACGACAAAGGTCTGGCAACAACCGGTTCTAAGGAGGAGAGAAACGACCACCGGTCATATATTATAAATCACGGGAAAGAGGATATATCGGTCAAACCGCCCACAACAGTTCAAGGTATGCTATAATTGTGGAAAGGAAGGACATATTGCTCGAGATTATGCGATGAATGAAACCTAGTTCAATGAGGGACGGTGACTCAAAAGACCGTCCCGAAAAAGTCAAAGTCAACGGTTCTGGAAGAGCGTTTATTGTGGTCGTCAAAATCGAGGAACCCAAACGAGGTGATCACGGGTAAGCTATTTATAAATTCTTGCGAAGTTTATACCTTACTTGATACCGGTGCTACCCATTTATTTATTTCTCTGCTTGTGCTCAACGTTTAAACTTGACTCGGAGAAATTAGACTTTGACCTATCTGTGGAAATCCGTTAGAGAAACTTTCATCACATCCATTTGTTTATAAATCTTGTTTGATTCAAGTTGGCACCATCACCTTACACCGCTGACCTTATCTCTTTAAAGATACTTGCTTTTGATGTGATTTTAGGGATTGATTGGTTAACTACTCACCATGCCAAAATTGATTGTTTTCGTAAGGTTGTTAGTTTTCATATTCCTAACCAACCTGTTGTACGAATTCAAGCAACTAAACCATTAAAATCAATCATTGTTATATCTAATCATAAAGCTATTCGTTTATTGAAAAACGGATGTCAAGCTTTCTTAGCCCATGTTATGGATTTGAATAAAGACACATCAAATTTGAATAATATTCTTGTTGTTATTGACTTTCCTGACGTATTTCCTGAAGAACTTCCCGGTCTACCCCCATAACGTGAAGTTGAATTCTTTATTGATCTTGAACCTGGTACAAAGCCCATTTCTAAAACCCCATATCGAATGGCTCCTATTAAACTTCAGGAGTTAAAGGTCCAACTACTGAGAATTGTTGGACATCGGCTTCATTCGACTAAGTACATCTCCTTGGGGTGCTCTGTTTTTATTCGTAAAGAAGAAAGACGGGAGTATCGCGACTTTATTATTGACTATCGAAATTGAACCATGTCACCATCAAGAATAGGTATCCTCTACCTCATATTGATGACTTGTTTGACCCGATTGCAAGGCGCACAATTTTTTCAAAGATCGATCTTCGCTCGGATATCATCGACTAAAGATTAGAACGAGGATATTCCAAAGACCGCCTTTAGAACTCGATGCGGGCATTATGAATTCTTAGTCATGTCTTTCGGATTGACTAATGCTCCTATGCTTTCATGGATATGATGAACCAAGTATTCAAGGAATATTTGGATCAGTTCGTTGTTGTCTTTATTGATGACATCCTCATATATTCCAAAAGTCATGAAGATCATGAGCACCATTTGAAGCTGGTACTCCAAAGGCTTCGTGAAAACAAACTATATGCCAAATTAAAGAAATGCGAGTTCTGGCTTGAGGAAGTAGCATTTCTTGGGCACGTGGTGTCAAAACCAGGGAGTATCCGTGGACCCGCGAAGATTGAAGCAATACAAAGTTGGGAGCAACCGAAGTCGGTGACCGAAGTACGTAGCTTTCTGGGCTTAGCTGGTTATTATCGGAGATTCGTGGAAGGATTTTCTTGAATCGCTACTCCATTAACTCAGCTGACTCGGAAAGATATAAAATTCGTATGGAACGAGGAATGCGAGAAGAGTTTCCAAGAGCTCAGGAGGAGACTCATTTCGGCACCTGTTCTTATAATACCATCTGGTTCGGATGGATTTGTTATCTACAGCGATGCTTCGGGCAAAGGGTTAGGATGTGTTCTCATGCAACGTGGGAAAGTCATAGCCTATGCCTCGCGACAACTTAAAGAATATGAGAGGAATTATCCTACTCATGATCTAGAGTTGGCAGCAGTCGTTTTCGCGCTAAAGATATGGAGGCACTATCTATATGGGGAGAAAGTGGAGATATATTCAGACCATAATAGCCTTAAATATTTCTTCACTCAAAAAGAACTCAACATGCGGCAACGACGTTGGCTCTAGCTATTGAAAGACTACGACCACACTATTCAATACCATCCTCGAAAAGCGAGCGTGGTAGGCGACACGTTGAGTAGAAGATCATATCACGAGGAATGAGTGCGATGATGTCAAGTATACGCATGAGCCAACTTTAATAGAAAAAGTTAAGGTTGCTCAAGCCACCGAATCGAGAGTGATGCGTATGAAGAAGAAAGTACAAGAAGGTGCTATTCCAGAAGCGAGAATTGATGAAGAAGGAATACTTCGAGTCCACTCCAGACTTTGTGTCCCTAACGACTCTAATTTGAAGTATAAGATTATGATGGAGGCACAGAATAAACCATTTGTAATCCATCCTGGAAGTACCAAAATGTATCGTGATCTTCGACATACATTTTGGTGGAACAATACGAAGAGAGAGATTGCAAAGTTTATCTCAACGTGTTTAACTTGTCAACGTGTAAAGGCAGAGCATCTAGTACCTAAGGGTCCGTTGCAATCACTTGAGATTCCGAAATGGAAGTCGGAACACATTACCATGGATTTCGTTATGGGTCTTCCTATGGTTTCTCAAGGCATGAATGCTATTTGGGTTATTGTTGATAGATTAACCAAGTCTTCTCATTTCTTGCCGATACAGGAGACTTATTCCCTTGAACGTCTTGCTAGTATATATATAACTGAGATTGTGAGGTTGCATGGCATGCCAGTATCCATAGTTTCGGATCGTGACCCAAGATTCACTTCAAGATTTTGGGTTAGCTTGCAAAAAGCTATGAGCACGTATTTGATTGATTCGACATACAATCCTCAAGCAGACGGACAATCGAGAGGGACTATTCAAACTCTTGAAGATCTATTAAGACTCGTGTCCTGAGACTTCAAGGCGGTTGGGATAAGTATTTACCATTGGTGGAATAATCCTACAACAACAGCTTATCGAGCAAGTATAGGTGTGGCTCCATTCAAGCATTATATGGATGAAAATGTCGCTCTCCAAGAGATGTTGGGACGAGGTGGGTGAAGCAATATTGTTGGGACCCGAGATTGATACGTATGACTACGAAAAAGATCCAAATGATTCGACAACGTATACAACCAAGCACAAGATCGATAAAAGAGTTATGCGGATCTTCATCGAAAGGACGTGGAATTTAGTATAGGGGATCATGTATTGTTGAAGTTGCTCCATGGAAGGGAGTTACAAGATTTGGGAAGAGAGGAAAGCTTAATCCACGATTTATTGGTCAATTTCAAATTCTTGACCGAGTAGGAAATGTAGCCTATAGACTCGCGTTACCTCAAAGTATGTCTCGTGTTCATGATGTGTTTCACATATCTGTTTCAGAATATGTGAAAGACCCAAACCACATTATAGAGTTAGAACCGGACGAGATAGCCGAAGACTTAACATATGAGGAGGTACCTGTCAAGATCTTAGATAGGAAGGAGCATGTCCTACGTGCAAAGGTCATACCACAAGTTAAAGTTTTGTGGAGGAATCATGCTATATAGGAAATGGCCAGGAATTGGAAACGGAAATGAAAGCGAGGTATCCTCACCTTTTCAAACACTGTGCACGTCGTCGTCAATTTCGAGGACGAAATTTCATAAGGAGGGGAGGTTGTAAGACCCCAACTTATTATTAATGAAATTTAATTTTCTCTATTTATTATTTTGAAATAGTAAGGGTTGATTTGATTAATGTGGATAGTTATGGGTAAAATACGCAAATATTTCAAAATAAGCAAGTGGTTATAAAATATTCATTGTTGTCGGGGAATATTCGTTTGGTCGTGGAATATTCATGCTGTCGGAGAATATTCGTACGACGACGCAGTCTTTTGTGGGCCCCATAACGGAAAGCGATTGGATGAAGAAAACTACAAATATAAGTTGTTTAAAAATAATGGTGTAGTTATTCAGCATTAATCTTTATTAAAAATACTCGTGGTTAAAACACGAAGTAGCACTACGGTATTGCACCAATTATTGATTCTTACGTAAGAAGGCACTACTCAATAATGGTTACGATAATTACTTTCAAAGATTTTATTGATTTAATAATTCTTTGCGTTGATATTTTATATTCTTTGTTGTTTCAATAATTGTCATTACACAAGATTTTTCATTATCGAAGCAATAATTCATATTATCTGAATAATATTATTAGATAACATTATTGGCAATGTCTAGAAAGTTCTGCCTAAGGAGAGATTTGGTCACCTAATTGCGCTGCCAATAAGGAGAAATACTTATTGAAAGCCCCTCTTTCTAGAACCTGCTGGTTGTCAATATTGTGATTCTGTAATATTATTTGTGAATAATTAATTATTGATTCATATGATGAGGAAAATATTGATTTTATGTGGATATAGATGGAGAAAATTTTTAATGTGACAATTGTTGAAAATTGAAATTTTATCTTTTTTGATAAAATAATTCATTTAAATATATTATTATATTTTAATAATATAATAATGATGATATTTTTACGATGAATGTGGGATATATGAGTATATGTGGAGGAGGAGTATTTTGTTACCAAAAATATTTAAAGCATGTTTTATGTGTCGGTGGACCCCATTTCTTGACTGAAATTTGATTATAGCCTGTAAAATTGCCCGTTTGTGGATTTCGGTCAATTTCTATTTGGAATTTGGAAAAACTTTCTTCTGTAAAGTTGTAGAGAATTTAATTTCCTATAAAAGGTCGCGAGTTTCGAATTTTCTGACAAAAGGGCTATTTATTGCGAATTATTGAAGTTTCGAAGCTCCGAAATAATTGATTTTTGGAAGTTTAAAATATTTTAAATAACAAAACGTTTTTTTTATTATGGTGTGTTACATGTGTGTGTTGAATGAGCTGAATTCAGTTCTTGGAAGGTTATGCGTGGGAAAATTTAATTTATATATTAATATTATATTAAATTTTCTACTTTTGTGTTCTAAGCATTTTCTATAAATAGGGTGCTTAGGTTAGAATTGAAAATTACATCGAAACTGAAGTTTTCTCTCTCTCTCTCTCTCTCTCTCTCTCTCTCTCTCTCTCTCTCTCTCTCTCTCTCTCTCTCTCTCTTTATTATCGAGCATATTCTTGTGAGTATTTTGAGTATATTTTGAGTATTGCTATATCACCTGCAAGTTCAAGTCATAGCTTTATATCCTGTTTTCAAATTTAAATCTTGATCTTTCGAGGTAAGGATATTATTTTTTTAATGATATTATTTATTCTAATATCATTATCTTACCAAGTATTGATCTGAACTTTTAATCAAATTTGGAACTTTTAGTGTCGGGGTTCTTATTCACGTGTCTGACTATTCACGATATCTGATTATTATTCACGAATCTTTTACTATTCATCGAAAATGAAAATTTTCCTTTTCGTCCAAAATATCTATTCTGGATACTAGCTTTGATTGTATTCATGTTTTGATCATTCTTGAATTTTATACCACTATGATTATTTTTGAGGTATTGTTGGACATAATTCGGAATTTGAAAAACCTCAAATAGGAAATCAAAGGCTTAAGTGTAATTAGTTATAAACCTAATGAGGGGAAAATCTAAGAATTAGTTAGTAAATCCTAATAATTAGAAACCCAAATTTTTAATTAGAAACCCTAATTTATATTTAGGAACCTTAATCGCTAAATTAGGAAACCTTAATCCTAATGATCAAGTTTAAGTAATTAGGAAACCCTAATCTAATTAGGAAACCCTAATTATAAATTAGAAAGCTTAGATTTTCATTTTGAAACCCTAATTAGAAAATGCTAAAAAATTTAATTTATAAAATCTAAGGGTTAAACCGTAAGGGCCAAACCCTAAGGGTTAGATTAAAAGACAATTGTGCCATTAAAATTGGAGGTTAAAAGACTAAAGTGCCCTTGTTGCATTCTTTAATAGGAAACTTATAGTAATTGCCAAACACTTTAGTTGCTCAACAACTTTATCTACCCCGTGTGCAAAAACTCCAGCCATTAGCCATCTAGATCAGTTATATGCATTGTATCAAATTTATATATATCAAAGAAAGAGAAATGCCCACTTTATTTCTCATTTTTAACAAAGCTCTTTTCTCTCTAAAATCTAAAAATTTAGAGTGAGAAAGTGAGAAAAGTTAAGCTAAGATCATACTTTAGCTTGCCAATAACAAACATCAAGGATCGGATTCAAGATCCAAGCTAGAAAGGTATAAAAACCCTAAACTTAGAAATCATGTGATCTTATATATTATATGTTGTAATTTGTTGTTTAAAGTTCTGTATTAGGGTGTCATTTAGTGATCTGGGTTGTCATAACTTGGATCCATAACATCTAGATGCTCGAAATTAATGTTTTTAGAAATCTAGAAATGTTGTCTGACAAGCAAATGTCAGGACTTCTAGATCAGTGTGTGTTAGGTGTTATGTATGTTTTATGTTATGGATCTGTTCTATGCCATGTGGACTATGATCTGGAACTTGAATAAAGGTTATATCATGTTTAGATCTCCAGTTATTAGCAGTCAAACCATGTTGACCCACCATAACCAATTGGTTTCTGGGCAACCCAGAAACCCAGAAATGGTCTGACATGATTTTCTAGACTCCTGATCTTGCTGTTGCTAAGTTGTTATGTCATGATGTTGTGTTAGACTTGTAGATTGGTATATGGGCTACACATTAAAGCCATTATAACACTTAGATTCATAACAGAATTAAATTTGTGGCTGGTCAAACTAAGGTTGACCATCAGCCAGATGAATATTTTTGGAAAACCCAGAAAGTTCAAGATCAGCTCCTGACCAGTACTTTGACAGGATCAAATCATGAGTTGGTGTTGTTAGTTGACTGAACTAATGTTGTATAGTTGTTCTTTGACATCTATACTACAAGTTTGAGCCATTAAAACATACTGAGTACACTTAGAATTCAAATTATGAAGCTTCAAAGTAGCCCACTCGATCTGTTCTTCATTTCTGGGTAACCCAGAAATGAAGAACAGCTCTGACATGAATTCGTGGGGCTTATAACTCACTGATCTGATGTTGTATAGCCCTAAAACGAGTTGGTGATTCTAGTATTACACTTATACTACAATCTAAACACTTTAACCAGTCCATAAAAGCTTAAGATCATAGATCAAATCATGGTCAAAGTAGGGAACTTGGTGACTGACATGAAGATCTGAGTTTTTGCCAAGAACACATTCAGTGACGGTTTTGTCGCCTAAAGCCCCTTAAGCGACAGTTTAATTATAAAATGAATTATTTTATTAAATAAATAGAAAAAAATAGTTTTTTATTATTAAAAATACAAATTAAATTACTAAAAAATTATTTTAAAGTCTAAAAATGGGTTTTTAATAATTTTGAATATATTTCATAAATATTTAATATTTTGGAATATTAATAGTATTTAATTTATTTAATTATAGTATTAAATAAATTATTTAAAAATGATTTAATACAAAAATAATTTAAAAACATAATATGGTGTTAGAAAATATTTTAAGTTATTTTTGAAGACTTTTAGTATTTTATGGTGGATTTAATTAATAATTTATTATTAATGGTATTTAATTTATTTAATAAATGAATTAAATAAATTATGGAAAAATAAATTAATGATTTAAAAATCATATAAAAATGAATTAAGTGTTATAGAAATATTTAAAGTTATAAAATATAACTTTTGATATTTTGTCATGAAAATATTGATAATTTAATATTAATGGCAATTATCGGATAATGAATTTAATTGTTTAAAAATCATATAAATTCGATTTTAAGGTATTAAAATATACTTTGAGATATTATAAATATATTATAATATTATGTTGATTATTTCATTAATATTTGATATTAAATAAATATTAATGATAATAGAATATTGTGGTATTTAATTCATATTAATTTAATATTGATGATTGAAAAATCATGATAAATGATAATAATTCTCTAAAAATTATTAAAAGTTATTGAAAAATATTTTGATTGAAAATGAAATTATCTAAGGTAAATGTAAAGCGTTTAGGCCGAGTCTTAGCAATATTAGACTCGATAATTGTCCAACTAGGACGTCAGGATGTCGGAATTGTGTCGAATTCAACTCAGACTGCAATAGTTTAACTTGATACTAGGTCTTATGCGCTGTATAAACTGATAGGGTTATGTGTTTAGGATATTTTATTAATATATATAGTAGTATTATACTGTGATAATATTATTCTAATATTTGGAGATCGATATTATTTATATTAGGTTTTCAGAAAAAGCTAAATAGGTTGCGCAACGGTAATCAACGGTACATGCAAGTTTTCCTTAACTCAACTTCGAGTTATTTATTCAAATATGCGTATTGGATAATCATTGCTGATTACCATGTCTATAGATTATTGAATCGTACTTTGTGCATATTGCATGTATTCATCAGGTATGAAAGGTTGATCACCTTCATTACCATTCATTCCAGATATACTTGATATCTCCATGTTCAATGTTCGTTCAGCTATGATTGTTTATTAATGCTAGATCATAATTATATTGTATAATTTTAGCTAGCTTATTGTTCAATTCTTTCTATCATGATATATCCTTAATTTATTAAATTTAATCTTACTGGGCAAATTTGTTGCTCACCCTTGCTATATCATGATAAACATTGCAGATTAAGGTGAATACGTCGGATACAAGGAAATGTCAAAGCCAAGTTCAGCTTGGGACTATGTGTACAGCTAGATTTGTAATAGTATTGTATAATAATAACATTATATGTTAGATAAGATATTGATTAATGTATTATGTGAAGGTTCTCGACCTTGGGGTTAATGTATAAAGTTTATTGTATAAATAATTTATGTTTATATCTTCTATAAAAGTTGTAGAATTAGTATACCAAATCCTTGGTGATTAGGATCGGGATTTGGGCATTCTACATTCTTTATACCCATCTGCCCCATCAGGGAAACAAACACTCTTCAAGCCAACAGTCTGGTTTTCAGATCATTAGATCTCTCTTTCAACTTTGTTTCAAACCTTTTAGGTTATCCCACCAGGGATTTAACATTTCACACCTGAAATTTTGTCCCACTACGGATAAAACTTTTCACACCTACAGTTTTTCCTAAACATGGGATCAAACTTTCCCCCCGCAGTTTATCCTAAACATGGGATTAAACTTTTTCTGTTGTAAATCATCTTGAACATAGGGGCGAACTATGTCGACTTAATCTCCCCGATACCTGGGAGTACGTAGGCAACCATTTTATATGGCCCGATCACAATAAAAAAAACAAAAACATTTCTACACCTTTCTCTACAAACAAAAATCACTAAAACATTCCTACACCTTTTCTACACCCTACACCATTCATCGTTGAACCTCTTACACCAGGTTAGAACTACGCAGACCTGATTTCATTTTCAATAGAAGTACGTAGGAAGCCATTTATGGTCTGGTCTTACCCCTATCAAAACAAATACTTATCAGCGGTACTGGGATCAAACTTCAATCCACCAGATTTCATTAGCTTCGGACCAAAGGGATGGAACTACCTGGCCTCCCCATAAATGGGAGAGTTGGCGACCATCTAAGTTATGGTTGATTCCTCAAAGAGCAACACCAATCCATAAGAGATTGAACTATTTGGGATCTCCTCTTCAATAGGATTACCGACAACCATTTGTGGTGCGATCATTCTTAGAGATAAAAGGTCACACTCCTCTCCACCTCTACATATAGAAACTAGTCCCGGGACACCAAAGAGGGTAGTGATACACACCGATTAATGATTTATTTTGAAAGATCATGCGACGTCTCAATGTCCATACATCAAGGATGAATTCAGAATACATCAAGATCATAAGCACTAAAGAAAAAGGTAAATATCAAGCAAGTAGCAAGGCACGACTAAAAGGGAAGTGAATCAAAATATATTTCCCTGCCATATATAATGTTGTTTGATATATACAATATATGTTGTACATGACAAAATGGCTAAGCTAGTTAGTGTAGGAAAATACAAGTCTATCTATTATCCCATGGATATACGAACTATTAAGTCCAGCATGTCATCTCTCTCCGAAAAAAGAGGCAACGCTTCAAGCTCCTGCCCAAGGGTATCTACATGAGCTAATAGATCCAGAGCCAACTGTATGGTGGCATGATGCTCATCAATATATGTACTCATATCGGCAAGCATGCCAGTAGCAAGGGATCTCACTATAGTATTATCTGTAATGGCTACATCCCGGGCAGATATGGCAGCATCCCGCTTAATAATCAAGGCATCTCTCGATGATCTGGCTTCATCCTACTCAATAATAGTGGAGCCTCTATGAGCTACAGCCTCATCTCTCTCTCTAATAGAGTTCCATCTCTCCCATCAAGAGCTGTCAACATCAAGGCCCTAGCCTGATCTCTCTCAAAGGTCATCAGATGAAGACTCTGCTCTAAATACTATGCTGAATGCTGGATCATAGTAGCACTCGTACTAGAAGAATCTACAAGAGCTGCTGGTAACCCAATGAATAACTCCTCCTCAGTGGGAAGATCAATGTCCTCTATGGGCTCCCCATCATCAGAATCAATCACTGGCACTGTGGATACTACCGCAGCCGATGTTGTCTCTATCTCTATCTATGCAGAATACTCTACTAAAAAACCCGGATGGCTAACAGAAAATGCAGCTAGCTCACGCTGATCCCAACATGCATAAACCCTGGATCTATCCTCTGTTGAAAAGTGGCGAGAAGCCAAGCACTGACTCAATACCCCCTTAAAAGGATGGAAGTCATGGAACTTGTCGAACTGTGACATCACAGCCAGTGGGTGGTAAATAGTCATGCCCCTCAAACCAGCTAGAGGGAGATAATCCATACCAGCAGGAGCATGAGTAATGAAGCTGTAGGGTGAACTAAACCCTGTACACTGTAGAATGCCAAACGAATCTGCGATCCCTGCTAAGAATACCAACCAAGACGTAGCGTCTATACACTCCACTGGCTGGAAGAAGTAAGACATGGCTATCTCATGGGTAAAATAATACCCGTGTCGTCGGAGAGTGCTAAATGGTCTCAGGTGTGACATGAACCACACGTACAACATGACCGAGCTACCTATGAATACCCCTATAGGGTAAGTGCTGTTAAATGTGGCCAATCTTAACGTCTCTGCTATGATCATCAATACAATGGTGTGACCCTCCTTGAGAGCTCTCACTGCCATAATGACTCCAATGTCCAGCTCATCCATATATCGTGGCATATACATGTATAAAAATACACACATCAATAATACGTCTACTCTGGCTAGACTCTAATGATCCTCTATCATGGTAAAATCCCTGGAGTTCCGTGTATAATTGTCCTCTAAGCCAAATCCATCCATCAGAAAATGTTGGGATACCACATGGCCGGATGTGATCTCATCCTGCATAAATTTACACCTCAGCTCGGTGAGGGTCATAAACTACTGACTCATGTCGCTGATAGCCATCCGCGCATAAGGTATGTCTAAAGGCAGCGCTGTCAACCATGCATACTCCTCTGAAGTAGGAGTCAACTCATGGATACCAAATCGGAAGACCTGCCTCTCTAGTATCCAGTGCTCCAGTATACCCTCTACAAAGCCAGTGGGAACCTGAAACATCAGGAGGGTCATAGAATGCTGCAATAACTGATCTATAGTCACCCTGTCTGAAGGTGACATACTATCATACAACGATCTCAAACGGAATGCCACTAACACTGGTGGGGTATGATCAATGCGGCTAACTGTCAAAGAAAACATCTGTGTGGGCTGTGTCATAAGACCATCTAGGGGTCAATGCTGAATATCTCTGGACATACATATATATGCATAACATAATACATGCATGATAAATAATAGATGGCAATATGATGTAGGGAATAACAGAGGCCTATCAAAAGATATAGCAAGAATGGGGCACAGAAACCCAGTATCTTACAGAGGCCTATCAAAAGATATAATGAGAATACACATCAGAAAAAGGAAATGGTGTCAATGTCTACATCATCAATAATGTACACCTGATGTAAATCCTCCCGAGTAACTGGATCTCCATCAACGTTGATGTTAGGCCTATATAATGGAGGATCTGTATCGACAAAACTATATGGATCACCTGAGGGGCCAGCGCCTGAGCTGGAAGGATCAAAAGTATCTGCCTCTGAAGGATCTCTGCCCAAATACCGGAAAACGAAATGTGCCCGGTCTAACTACCTGGTCAAACTTTCAATCTGTGTCAAATGAGTTGGATCTCTAACACAGGTCATCTAATCCGTCATCATCACGGATCCAGGAACCATATTCCCCATAAACTAAGTTGCACGGGTCTGGGGTCCGATGGTATGAGGGGACCACCAATGCTGGAAAACCTCCGGAGTATGAGGACCCTCTAATAGTGTAAAACCGTTAACACCCATCAATGGGATATTAATGGCGGGTGACTATGATACAAGCCAATAATGCCTGACAGGAGGCAAGATCGATATACGAATCTCTCACGTAGTGCTCCTTATAGCACGCTCTCCTAAATAGAGCTCCCATCCTCTATCAGTAAAGAGAGGAACCCTACGGGTGGATAGCACGTACTCGACACCAGTAGGGTACCCATCCTCAAACCCAATGGCTAAATGTTCCCCAGAGTAGGGAATCCAAGTGATGACATCAGCTGTCAACAACTCCAACTGTAGACGACAATGGGTGAAACCCTCCGTTATAAGAACCTCCGTCAATATGGAGTGATACCATCGCCGTCCTCGTGGATAGGTCTCCAAGCCTAGCACACTCACAGGACGTAAGCATGGGAGCCTCTTTTAGGCCCAGAACTGCCAACACAAAGGCAAACATCTGCTGTCAGTCAACACTCTTGACCTGTACATGGGAAATCACAAGAGAAATACTTACCAGCAGAAATGGGTAAAATCTTAGCCAAGCCTCCGTCAAGCGCTGCGAACGCATGCTCATGCCTCTGAGGAAATAGGCGAAGATGTAGGAGCCCAAATCATACTCTCCAATACGGTTCACATCTAGTGTGGCACTCACCAAATTGAATAATACTGTGGAAGAGTTATCTGCTATGAAGCAGCCCCTAATGATTATCAGGAATAATCACCAAAGAATGTGATCCCTGACTCTCACATCATTGAGTATGGGCTCATTCAATAGCCTGCTCATAGCATCTACGCTCAAAGGAATTGTACGAACTGTCCTGCTCTTGAGCGCCTCATCTGAGACTCCTAGCAAGGATCTAATGGCATTTGGGGTAATATTCACTGTATATGGTACTAGCACCCCTCCAAACTCCATACCAGTGATAAATCGCCAATCCATCGGCGTCATCATCACCTCATAATCTAACAAATGGAGAAACTGAGTCTGGTGAAACCAGCGCTTAGACAATGTCCCGAGATAACCCCAGGGACAAAGACGGGGAAGGATGGAAAAGAACGCCCCAAAACCCCAGCCATGCACAATAGCTCGATAGTCAGCATACAGAGCCTGATATTTGGAGTGAATACTGAACCAGTTCCCTCTAGGCTATGTGAAACCAGGAACCTGTATTACAAAGTAGATCAACATCAGAATCTTTACTCCTCATCAATATGAAAAAAAGGAAGATAAAAATACAGCTGGTACCTCATTTGCATGTAAGTAAACTGAGGGGTGTCGACTCAAATTACCCAGAAGCTCTAGGATCGTCACCTAAATACCTGGAAAATCCCTACGGCAAACATGTGCAGCAGGAGCAGGGTCCACAACTGGTACATCCTCCTCCTCGTTCACAACATCCAGTACACCAACCCGGACAGGACGTATCACCACCTCTGCCATACGACAAGGTTGTCTAACTGAACTGGGTCGAGGCACATCAGAAGCCTTCCTCCGCACACCTGAAGTGGTCCTACGGGAACTACTCGGCTAATCCGGATCCATATATCTGGACATAAGTCTCCAAATCCCCTCAGAAAGGGTGTGGTAAACTTTAACCTGGAGCTTTTTCAAGTGCATTTTATGATTACATGCATGCATTACTTTAACATACGCCTACAGTAGAGTTAAAATACATGACTACTCAATGCCTACATATTGGAAAAATTTTGCCATAGTCCCCTTTGTAAATAGGACTATCCACATGCACATAGGCATGAGTAGGTGGCCATTCAGTAGCACACTTGCCCATAGTCATAAACATCCTATATATGCATACATATATCAAAGCCATAATTTGTAAGGGTAGCCTAATTACCAGGATTATTTTGCTTTCTCACCTTAGCTTATTTGTCCTCAAATAGGATAAGAAATAGCAGAAAAAGGTGCCAATTTGACTGTTTCAAAAGTTAAATTTTTTCACATCATTGTATTCAACATGGTTAATGTGAGACCCCGAATTTTATGAAATGAAAGTATTCAATTTTATTATAATTATTATTTTATTTAGTAAATGGTTAAAATGATAAAAGGTTAAAGTTAAGGGTGATATGTGAAAAAAATTCAAAGTAAGCAAGTTGTCATAAAATAATCGGTGGTAAAAGTACAGTAATACGCGTGGTTGCATTGTAGCACACGGTATTGATTATTGATGCTTACGTGAGAAGTCACTAAGTTTTGTTCAATTATTACTACAGTAATTACTGCATAGTATCTCACGTTATTTGATTCAATTATTGTCAATATTTTATATATTATTAAATCAATAATTGAGATGACAAGTTATTCATATTATTATTTGCATAATTAACAATGTTTAGAAGTTCTGTCAATGAGAGGTTAGGTCATCTAATTGCGTGCCAATAGGGAGAAATCCTTATCAGAAAGCCCCCTCTTTCTTGGGAATGATCTGGTTGTTAATATTGCAAGTTATAATAATAATGAATAAATGTTATTAAAAATCGAATTTGAGTTCGGAGTTTAATTTGGAGATGCGGACGTGATATTTGAGTCCAGAATTATGAAATTAGTAGAAATAGACTATAAACACAAAATTTGCCGGAGTTAACTTTTTGGTCAAAAAGTCAACACTTGACTTTCTTGGAAAAAGTTAAATTTCAAAAATTCAAAAATAAAAATGTTGTTAAAAACATTGAAGGAATTTTTATGAAGTATTTGATGTAAATTTTGCTCATTTTATGGACCCCCATTTACCCATTTTTCAAAATAATCGGTAGAAAATTATTTGATATAGTAAAAGTGGGGGCCACATGTAGGGCCCACTACTGGAGGAAAATTTGAAAATGAGGGATGGGGGGGGGGGGGGGAGGGAGGTTAGCTTGGACGGGAGGGAGTGCTAATATGTATATATATTGTGACGCCCCCAAAATAGGTATACATCCCCTATTCTGAGTTGCTAAATACATGGTACAAAAATACAAATACAACTTAATAATATAACTATCGTGTAAAATACGACAAAACATAAACTGAGAGTTTTAATAAGAATATTGTCATCTAGACAATATCCACACTCAATGAAGTCCTCATTACATTTATTGTCACACTATTTAACAGAATAGTGAGGACTATTAATGTTATCATCTGGACCATCACTCCGTTCCCTGACTCGTCCCAGCTATATTCTCATTTCCTGAAAAAAACAGTGTAAGAAAGGGTGAGCTCAACTAGCCCAGTAAGAAATGTTATGACTAAGATAATGCAGAATAAATTATCATTAGTCTTTAACAATGGTAAACTGAGAAATACAATAGAAATCAAGTTTAACTGCAGCGGAACAAGCAATCCATTAGAAGAGTCAAGTAGAGAATAAAATCTACTATCTTCTATGGTTTAAAATGTTTTCATCAATTTTTATCGATGAGACTCAGCTTAATAAATAAAACACATCATCTAATCATCCCTGTACTACAAGTCAAGGATATTCATTAAATCCTCAATGGTCATGACTATACCGAACAATCCCTGGTCATAATCATACCAAAAACTATCCATCAATTCATTACAGGCCACTGAGGACTTTTACCACATCATTTATAACATTACAAGTCATGATTATACCGAATGATCCCTGGTTATAAACATACCAATAAACAATTCATCTTGCACGTAAGCCAAAGATATACAACTGTAAACTAATAATCAATAGTACATCTTGCACGTAAGTTAAAGATATACCACTGTAAAACCAATAATGAACGGTACATCTTGCACATAATCCAAAGATATTCAACTGTAAAATTATTTTTAGTGTGTAGCTAAAAAAATTAGCCCTATCATTCTTAACTCTAGAAATTCTAATATCTTGACACAATCTTATACATGTTCATGTGAGCCTCCAGTTTAAATTTCAAGGCCATCGGAGTTATAGAACTCCAGTTATAGCCGTTTTCGTCAGAAAATCACAAAAATTAAAATGGTCATAACTTGGTCATTTTAAGTCGGAATGAGCTCATTTTTGGACAGTAGGTACTTTAGACCATATATATTCATGTCCCATAAGGCCGGAATTTATTTCACAAACTAAGTGACCAAAAATGTCCTTTTAAATTTCTGGGCAGTAGCTTTTTGGTACTAATCAGTTTTTGATTCATTTGCTAAAATCAGTCCACAAGAAAATCTACAACATCTTTTCCAGTGATTCCACTTGGATAGGTTAGAAAACTCATAGATCTAACTCTTGAACTTGACCACACTCAAAAATTCAAAATATAATAGGAGATATGGTCAATTGAATTTCATGTTCCATTTTCGCCAAAATCTAATTTTCAACCCTTTGTGGTTTCTAAGAAACTTTCATGTTTTCACATAATAACCAACATAACTCATCATAACACTTACTAATACTACATATACCCATGATTTTTATCAGACCAATGCTTTTATTATGACTTTCATCATAATCAATAGTCCAATGCTTATATTATGACTTTCATTATAATCAACATAAACAGATCATTTCCATAATTTAATAAGAAATGAATATAAAGGATCATTCACCATGCATGTGGTAATCCACATATACAGGTTATTCCAACAGAATAATAAAGAATGGAATAACAAAAGAATTCACCATGCATGCGATAGATCGCATGATGAAAGTTATTCTCAATGTAATAATAAAGAACGGAACCAGTCGCATAATCCGCTTACCAACATAATATTCCAATGTAATAATAAATAATGGAATAATAACGAAATTCACCATGCATGTGATAGACCAGCGAGAGCGAGTTATTCCAATGTATAATAAATAATGGAACCAGTCATGCATAAACGCACGAGACGTGGATATTACGACGAGAATAATAAAGAATGGAATAATAGAAGAATTTCACCATGTATGCGGTTGCTTGATGATGACAAAGTTATTCCAACATAATAATAAAGAATGGAATAACAATAGAATTCACCATGCATGCGATAGACATCGCAGACAGGTTATTCCAACAGAATAATAAAGAATGGAATAACAGAAGATTTTCACCATGTCTGCAGTACTTCGCATAGACAGATTATTCCAACATAATAATAATAAATAATGGAATAACAGAAGAATTTCACCATGTATATGGTAGTCCGCGTATACAGATTATTCCAACAGAATAATAAGAAATGGAATAACAATAGCTCTCTTCATGAATACGAAAGAAATAATACCCCTTACGAGTACAACAAGTACTATCCCTTACCTTAGAAGAACTGGATATTGGAAAAGTGAGGTAGCAGACTTCTCTTCTTCTTTCTCTCTATAATTTCTCTCTCTAAAGTTTCAGTGAATTCGTACAAAATAATGAAGGAATGAACTTCTATTTATAGGAGAATGGACTTAATAGTAACCAATTCATGAATGGTCCAGATTGATTTACTTTTAAACGGACGGTCCATATTGATTTACTATTAAAACTTAAAGCAACGGTCCATACTGATTCACTATTAAAACTTTAAACCAGCGATCCATATTGATTTACAATTAAAACTTTAAACCAGTAATCGATATTGATTTAGTATTAAAACTTTAAACCAACGATTTATATTGATTTATTATTAAAACTTTAAACCAACGATCCATATTGATTTACTATTATAATTTCAACCAACGGTCTGAAAAATTAGCACATCTCCTCATGGAATAATATTGTACCCAAAAATGATTTGGACCAAAAAGAAATATATTTTTCGGGTGAATAGTAACCCATGAATAGTACTTCAGGAATAGTAACCCCGTGAATAGTACCCCAACACGAAATGTGTCCCAAATACCCGAGTGAACAATGCTAGAGTGAATAGTGACCGGGTGAATAGTAACTCGTTAATAGTACTCCGACACAAAGAGTGTCCCGAATACCCGATTGAACAATATAACCTCCAGACATCAATTATTATCGAAAAAAATATTGATTTCTACTAACACTAATAATTCTCACACAATGGAACTATCAATTTCATCTTTAATCAACACAAACGTATTCATCATTAATATTATAATTCATAATATTTAATAACCAGGTCGTTCACAGGAAAGAGGGGGATTTCCGATAAGGATTTCTCCTTGTTGGCGCGCAATTAGGTGACCAAACCTCTCCTTGACAGAACTTCTAGACATTGTCAAATATTGAAATTAATAATATGAATAACTTTGTCGTCTCAATTATTGATTTAATAATATAATATATTATACAGATGATACTGTGATAATAATTGAATCAATAATATGAGAGATATGATGCATCAATTATTGTAGCAATAATTGAGTATAACTGAGTGACTTCTCACGTAAGCATCAATAATTTATACCGTGTGCTACTATACAACCATGCGTATTACTGTACTTTTACTACCGGGTATTTTATGACAACTTGCTTACTTTGAAAAAAAAAATTCACATATCACCCTTAACTTTAAACTTTTATCAATTTAACTATTTACCAAAATAGAAAAATTGAATACTTTTATTTCATAAAATTCGGGATCTCACAATCTCCCCTCCTTATGAAGTTTAGCCCTCAAAATTTACATACATGGTAGTTCGAAGAGATGAGAATACCTTGCTTTCTATTCGGACTATACCTTCCCGGTTATTTCCTCTTTATCATGATTTTCCCATTGCTCATCTCCTGTATTTCAGATATCATTCAAGAATACAGTTTCAAAATAAGGGTTAATTGACATGCCACATATTATCCCTATACTCTGACCGACTAATTAAATACCAAATAAACTTAGGTAGGTCATACTAGCGAGGAATTCCCCGTCCCTCCCCTCCTAGTTCTTGTCTCACATCTCAGTCAGGGATCATATCCCTAAGCTTTGATACCAACTGTGACACCCCCAAAATAGGTATACATCCCCTATTCTGAGTTGCCAAATACATGGTACAAAAATACAAATACAACTTAATAATATAACTATCGTGTAAAATACGACAAAACATAAACTGAGAGTTTTAATAAGAATATTGTCATCTAGACAATATCCACACTCAATGAAGTCGTCATTACATTTATTGTCACACTATTTAACAGAATAGTGAGGACTATTAATGCTATCATCTGGACCATCACTCCGTTCCCCGACTCGTCCCAGCTATATTCTCATTTCCTGAAAAAAACAGTGAAAGAAAGGGTGAGCTCAACTAGCCCAGTAAGAAATATTATGACTAAGATAATGCAGAATAAATTATCATTAGTCTTTAACAATGGTAAACTGATAAATACAATAGATTTAACTGCAGCAGAACAAGCAATCCATTAGAAGAGTCAAGTAGAGAATAAAATCTACTATCTTTTATGGTTTAAAATGTTTTCATCAATTTTTATCGATGAGACTCAGCTTAATAAATAAAACACATCATCTAATCATCCCTGTACTACAAGTCAAGGATATTCATTAAATCCTCAATGGTCATGACTATACCAAAAAATCCCTGGTCATAATCATACCAAAAACTATCCATCAATTCATTACAGGCCACTGAGGACTTTTACCACATCATTTATAACATTACAGGTCATGATTATACCGAATGATCCCTGGTTGTAATCATACCAATAAACAATTCATCTTGCACGTAAGCCAATGATATACAACTGTAAAACTAATAATCAACAGTACATCTTGCACGTAAGTTAAAGATATACCACTGTAAAACCAATAATCAACGGTACATCTTGCACGTAATCCAAAGATATTCAACTGTAAAATTATTTTTAGTGTGTAGCTAAAAAAATTAGCCCTATCATTCTTAACTCCAAAAATTCCAATATCTTGACACAATCTTATACATGTTAACGTGAGCCTCCAGTTTAAATTTCAAGGCCATCGGAGTTATAGAACTCCAGTTATAGCTGTTTTCGTCAGAAAATCACAAAAATTAAAATGGTCATAACTTGGTCATTTTAAGTCGGAATGAGCTCATTTTTGGACAATAGGTACTTTAGACCATATATTTTCATGTCCCATAAGGCCGGAATTTATTTCACAAACTAAGTGACCAAAAATGTCCTTTTAAATTTCTGGGCAATAGCTTTTTGGTACTAATCAGTTTTTGATTCCGTTGCTAAAATCAGTCCACAAGAAAATCTACAACACCTTTTCCAGTGATTCCACTTGGATAGGTTAGAAAACTCATAGATCTAACTCTTGAACTTGACCACACTCAAAAATTCAAAATATAATAGGAGATATGGTCAATTGAATTTCATGTTTCATTTTCACCAAAATCTAATTTTCAACCCTATGTGGTTTCTAAGAAACTTTCATGTTTTCACATAATAACCAACATAACTCATCATAACACTTACTAATACTACATATACCCATGATTTTTATCAGACCAATGCATTTATTATGACTTTCATCATAATCAACAGTCCAATGCTTATATTATGACTTTCATTATAATCAACATAAAATGAGATCATTTCCACAATTTAATAAGAAATGAATATAAAGGATCATTCACCATGCATGTGGTAATCCACATATCAAAGTTATTCAACGAATAATAAAGAATGGAATAACAAAAGAATTCACCATGCATGCGATAGATCGCATGATGTGTTATTCTCAATGAATAATAAAGAATCGAACCGGTCAAAGCGTAATCACTTGCCGGCGTGATATTCAAAATGAATAATAAAGAACGGAACCAGTCGAGCATAATCCGCCGGCTAGAATATTCCAAATGAATAATAAATAATGGAATAATAATGAATTCACCATGCATGTGATAGATCATTGAGAGACAAAAGTTATTCCAACGAATAATAAATAATGGAACCAGTCATGCATAAACGCATGCATGTGATATTACGGCGAATAATAAAGAATGGAATAATAGAAGAATTTCACCATGTATGCGGTACTTAGATGACAAAGTTATTCCAACATAATAATAAAGAATGGAATAACAATAGAATTCACCATGAATGCGATAGACCTCACGCATAAAAGTTATTCCAATGTAATAATAAAGAATGGAATAATGTAAGAATTTCACCATGTATGCAAGATTACTTGATGTATGCTTTATTCCAACATAATAATAATAAATAATGGAATAATGTAAGAATTTTACCATGTATATATGGTAGTCCATGATACTGATTATTCCAATGTAATAATAAGAAATGGAATAACAATAGCTCTCTTCATGAATACGAAAAGAAATAATACCCCTTACGAGTACAACAAGTACTATCCCTTACCTTAGAAGAACTGGATATTGGAAAAGTGAGGTAGCAGACTTCTTTCTTCTTTCTCTCTATAATTTCTCTCTAAAGTTTCAAAGAATTAAATGCATAAAATAATGAAGGAATGAACTTCTATTTATAGGAGAATGGACTTAATAGTAACCAATTCATGAATGGTCCAGATTGATTTACTTTTAAACGGACGGTCCATATTGATTTACTATTAAAACTTAAAGCAACGGTCCATACTGATTCACTATTAAAACTTTAAACCAGCGATCCATATTGATTTACTATTAAAACTTTAAACCAGTAATCCATATTGATTTAGTATTAAAACTTTAAACCAACAATTTATATTGATTTACTATTAAAACTTTAAACCAACGATCCATATTGATTTACTATTATAATTTCAACCAACGGTCTGAAAAATTAGCACATCTCCTCATGGAATAATATTGTACCCAAAAATAATTTGGACCGAAAAGAAATATATTTTTCGGGTGAACATTAACCCATGAATAGTACTTCAAGAATAGTAACCCCGTGAATAGTACCCCAACACGAAATGTGTCCCAAATACCCGAGTGAACAATGCTAGAGTGAATAGTGACCGGGTGAATAGTAACTCGTTAATAGTACTCCGACACAAAGAGTGTCCCGAATACCCGATTGAACAATATAACCTCCAGACATCAATTATTATCGAAAAAAATATTGATTTCTACTAACACTAATAATTCTCACACAATGGAACTATCAATTTCATCTTTAATCAACACAAACGTATTCATCATTAATATTATAATTCACAATATTTAATAACCAGGTCGTTCCCAGGAAAGAGGGGGATTTCCGATAAGGATTTCTCCTTGTTGGCGCGCAATTAGGTGACCAAATCTCTCCTTGACAGAACTTCTAGACATTGTCAAATATTGAAATTAATAATATGAATAACTTTGTCGTCTCAATTATTGATTTAATAATATAATATATTATACAGATGATACTGTGATAATAATTGAATCAATAATATGAGAGATATGATGCATCAATTATTGTAGCAATAATTGAGAATAACTGAGTGACTTCTCACGTAAGCATCAATAATTTATACCGTGTGCTACTATACAACCATGCGTATTACTGTACTTTTACTACCGGGTATTTTATGACAACTTGCTTACTTTGAAAAAAAAAATTCACATATCACCCTTTACTTTAAACTTTTATCAATTTAACTATTTACCAAAATAGAAAAATTGAATACTTTTATTTCATAAAATTCGGGATCTCACAATCTCCCCTCCTTATGAAGTTTCGCCCTCAAAATTTACATACATGGTAGTTCGAAGAGATGAGAATACCTTGCTTTCTATTCGGACTATACCTTCCCGGTTATTTCCTCTTTATCATGATTTTCCCATTGCTCATCTCCTGTATTTCAGATATCATTCAAGAATACAGTTTCAAAATAAGGGTTAATTGACATGCCACATATTATCCCTATACTCTGACCGACTAATTAAATACCAAATAAACTTAGGTAGGTCATACTAGCGAGGAATTCCCCGTCCCTCCCCTCCTAGTTCTTGTCTCACATCTCAGTTAGGGATCATATCCCTAAGCTTTGATACCAACTGTGACACGCCCAAAATAGGTATACATCCCCTATTCTGAGTTGCCAAATACATGGTACAAAAATACAAATACAACTTAATAATATAACTATCGTGTAAAATACGACAAAACATAAACTGAGAGTTTTAATAAGAATATTGTCATCTGATAATATCCACACTCAATGAAGTCGTCATTACATTTATTGTCACACTATTTAACAGAATAGTGAGGACTATTAATGCTATCATCTGGACCATCACTCCGTTCCCCGACTCGTCCCAGCTATATTCTCATTTCCTGAAAAAAACAGTGAAAGAAAGGGTGAGCTCAACTAGCCCAGTAAGAAATATTATGACTAAGATAATGCAGAATAAATTATCATTAGTCTTTAACAATGGTAAACTGATAAATACAATAGATTTAACTACAGCGGAACAAGCAATCCATTAGAAGAGTCAAGTAGAGAATAAAATCTACTATCTTTTATGGTTTAAAATATTTTCATCAATTTTTATCGATGAGACTCAGCTTAATAAATAAAACACATCATCTAATCATCCCTGTACTACAAGTCAAGGATATTCATTAAATCCTCAATGGTCATGACTATACCGAAAAATCCCTGGTCATAATCATACCAAAAACTATCCATCAATTCATTACAGGCCACTGAGGACTTTTACCACATCATTTATAACATTACAGGTCATGATTATACCGAATGGTCCCTGGTTGTAATCATACCAATAAATAATTCATCTTGCACGTAAGCTAAAGATATACAACTGTAAACTAATAATCAACAGTACATCTTGCACGTAAGTTAAAGATATACCACTGTAAAACCAATAATCAACGGTACATCTTGCACGTAATCCAAAGATATTCAACTGTAAAATTATTTTTAGTGTGTAGCTAAAAAAATTAGCCCTATCATTCTTAACTCCAAAAATTCCAATATCTTGACACAATCTTATACATGTTAACGTGAGCCTCCAGTTTAAATTTCAAGGCCATCGGAGTTATAGAACTCCAGTTATAGCTGTTTTCGTCAGAAAATCACAAAAATTAAAATGGTCATAACTTGGTCATTTTAAGTCGGAATGAGCTCATTTTTGGACAGTAGGTACTTTAGACCATATATTTTCATGTCCCATAAGGCCAGAATTTATTTCACAAACTAAGTGACCAAAAATGTCCTTTTAAATTTCTGGGCAATAGCTTTTTGGTACTAATCAGTTTTTGGTTCCTTTGCTAAAATCAGTCCACAAGAAAATCTACAACACCTTTTCCAGTGATTCCACTTGGATAGGTTAGAAAACTCATAGATCTAACTCTTGAACTTGACCACACTCAAAAATTCAAAATATAATAGGAGATATGGTCAATTGAATTTCATGTTCCATTTTCACCAAAATCTAATTTTCAACCCTATGTGGTTTCTAAGAAACTTTCATGTTTTCACATAATAACCAACATAACTCATCATAACACTTACTAATACTACATATACCCATGATTTTTATCAGACCAATGCTTTTATTATGACTTTCATCATAATCAACAGTCCAATGCTTATATTATGACTTTCATTATAATCAACATAAACAGATCATTTCCACAATTTAATAAGAAATGAATATAAAGGATCATTCACCATGCATGTGGTAATCCACATATACAGGTTATTCCAACAGAATAATAAAGAATGGAATAACAAAAGAATTCACCATGCATGCGATAGATCGCATGCATACGGTTTATTCTAAATGAATAATAAAGAATCGGAACCGTGTCAGGCGTAATCCGCTTGCCAAGCGAGGATATTCCAACATGATAATAAAGAATGGAACCAGGTCAGGCATAATCCGCACCTAAGCGAGAATATTCCAACGTAATAATAAATAATGGAATAATAATGAAATTCACCATGCATGTGATAGATCCGCGAGAGACAAAGTTATTCCAATGTAATAATAAATAATGGAACCAATCATACGATAAACGCATTTATGTGATATTACGACGTAATAATAAAGAATGGAATAATAGAAGAATTTCACCATGTATGTGGTACTTCGCATAGACAGGTTATTCCAACATAATAATAAAGAATGGAATAACAATAGAATTCACCATGCATGCGATAGACCTCACAGACAGGTTATTCCAACAGAATAATAAAGAATGGAATAACAGAAGATTTTCACCATGTATGCAGATTGCATGTAGTATGCAGTTATTCCAACATAATAATAATAAATAATGGAATAACAGAAGAATTTCACCATGTATATGGTAGTCCGCGTATACAGATTATTCCAACAGAATAATAAGAAATGGAATAACAATAGCTCTCTTCATGAATACGAAAGAAATAATACCCCTTACGAGTACAACAAGTACTATCCCTTACCTTAGAAGAACTGGATATTGGAAAAGTGAGGTAGCAGACTTCTCTTCTTCTTTCTCTCTATAATTTCTCTCTCTAAAGTTTCAGTGAATTCGTACAAAATAATGAAGGAATGGACTTCTATTTATAGGAGAATAGACTTAATAGTAACCAATTCATGAATGGTCCAGATTGATTTACTTTTAAACGGACGGTCCATATTGATTTACTATTAAAACTTAAAGCAACGGTCTATACTGATTCACTATTAAAACTTTAATCCAGCGATCCATATTGATTTACTATTAAAATTTTAAAACCAGTAATCCATATTGATTTAGTATTAAAACTTTAAACCAACGATTTATATTGATTTACTATTAAAACTTTAAACCAACGATCCATATTGATTTACTATTATAATTTCAACCAACGGTCTGAAAAATTAGCACATCTCCTCATGGAATAATATTGTACCCAAAAATGATTTGGACCGAAAAGAAATATATTTTTCTGGTGAATAGTAACCCATGAATAGTACTTCAAGAATAGTAACCCCGTGAATAGTACCCCAACGAAATGTGTCCCAAATACCCGAGTGAACAATGCTAGAGTGAATAGTGACCGGGTGAATAGTAACTCGTTAATTGTACTCCGACACAAAGAGTGTCCCGAATACCCGATTGAAAAATATAACCTCCAGACATCAATTATTATCGAAAAAAAATATTGATTTCTACTAACACTAATAATTCCCACACAATGGAACTATCAATTTCATCTTTAATCAACACGAACGTATTCATCATTAATATTATAATTCACAATATTTAATAACCAGGTCGTTCCCAGGAAAGAGGGGGATTTCCGATAAGGATTTCTCCTTGTTGGCGCGCAATTAGGTGACCAAACCTCTCCTTGACAGAACTTCTAGACATTGTCAAATATTGAAATTAATAATATGAATAACTTTGTCGTCTCAATTATTGATTTACTAATATAATATATTATACAGATGATACTGTGATAATAATTGAATCAATAATATGAGAGATATGATGCATCAATTACTATAGCAATAATTGAGTATAACTGAGTGACTTCTCACGAAGCATCAATAATTTATACCGTGTGCTACTATGCAACCATGCGTATTACTGTACTTTTACTACCGGGTATTTTATGACAACTTGCTTACTTTGAAAAAAAAATTCACATATCACCCTTAACTTTAAACTTTTATCAATTTAACTATTTACCAAAATAGAAAAATTGAATACTTTTATTTCATAAAATTCGGGATCTCACAATCTCCCCTCCTTATGAAGTTTCGCCCTCAAAATTTACGTACATGGTAGTTCGAAGAGATGAGAATACCTTGCTTTCTATTCGGACTATACCTTCCCGGTTATTTCCTCTGTATCATGATTTTCCCATAGCTCATCTCCTGTATTTCAGATATCATTCAAGAATATAGTTTCAAAATAAGGGTTTATTGACATGCCACATATTATCCCTATACTCTGTCCGACTAATTAAATACCAAATAAACTTAGGTAGGTCATACTAGCGAGGAATTACCCGTCTCTCCCCTCCTAGTTCTTGTCTCACATCTCAGTCATGGATCATATCCCTAAGCTTTGATACCAACTGTGAGACCCCCAAAATAGGTATACATCCCTTATTCTGAGTCGCCAAATACATGGTACAAAAATACGAATACAACTTAATAATACAACTGTCGTATAAAATACGACAAAACATAAACTGAGAGTTTTAATAAGAATATTGTCATCTAGACAATATCCACACTTAATGGAGTCCTCATTACATTTATTGTCACACTATTTAACAAAATAGTGAGGACTATTAATGCTATCATCTGGACCATCACTCCGTTCCCCAACTCGTCCCAGCTATATTCTCATTTCCTGAAGAAAATAGTGAAAGAAAGGGTGAGCTCAACTAGCCCAGTAAGAAATATTATGACTAAGATAATGGAGAATAAATTATCATTAGTCTTTAACAATGTTAAACTGATATAATATAATAAACATCAAGTTTAATTGCAGCGGAACAAGCAATCCATTAGAAGAGTCAAATAGAGAATAAAATCAACTATCTTCTATGGTTTAAAATGTTTTCATCAATTTTTATCGCTGAGACTCTGCTTAATAAATAAAACACATCATCTAATCATCTTTGTACTACGAGCCAATGATATTCATTAAATCCTCAATGGTCATAACTATACCGAACAATCCCTGGTCATAATCATACCAAAAACTGTCCATCAATGCATTACAGGCCATTGAGGACTTTTACCACATCATTTATAACATTACAGGTCATGATTATACCGAATGATCCCTGGTTATAATCATACCAATAAACAATTCATCTTGCACATAAGCCAAAGATATACAACTGTAAAACCAATAATCAACAGTACATCTTGCACGTAAGTTAAAGATATACCACTGTAAAACCAATAATCAACAGTACATCTTGCACGTAAGCCAAATATATTCAACTATAAAATTATTTTTAGTGTGTAGCTAAAAAAATTAGCCCTATTATGCTTAACTCCAGAAATTCCAATATCTTGACACAATCTTATACATGTTAACGTGAGCCTCAAGTTTCAATTTCATGGTCACCAAAGTTATAAAACTCCAGTTATAGCCATTTTCGTAAAAAAATCACAAAAATTAAAATGGTCATAACTTGGTCATTTTAAGTCGGAATGAGCTCATTTTTGGACGGTAGGTACTTTATACCATATATTTTCATGACCCAAAAGGTCGGAATTTATTTGATAAACTAATTGTCCAAAAATCCTCTTTTAAATTTCTGGGTAGTAGCTTTTTGGTACTTTGCAGTTTTTGGCTCCTTTGCTAAAATCAATCCACATGAAAATCTACAACAAATTTTCCAGTGATTCCACTTGGATAGGTTATAAAACTCATAGATCTAACTCTAGAATCTGAATGCACTCAAAAATTCAAAATATAATAGGAGATATGGTCAATTGAATTTCATGTTCCATTTTTACCAAAATCTAATTTTCAACCCTTTGTGATTTCTAAGAAACTTTCATGTTTTCACATAATAACCAACATAACTCATCATAACAATTACTAATACTACATATACCCATGATTTTTATCAGACCAATGCTTTTATTATGACTTTCATCATAATCAACAGTCCAAGGCTTATATTATGACTTTCATCATAATTCACATAAACAGATCATTTCCACAATTTAATAAGAAATGAGTATAAAGGATCATTCACCATGCATGTGGTAATCCACATATACAGGTTATTCCAACAGAATAATAAAGAATGGAATAACGTAAGAATTCACCATGCATGCGATAGATCGCATGCATGAAAGTTATTCTCAACGTAATAATAAATAACGAAACCAAGTTAAAGTTATCGTAATCCGCACTTGACGTGATATTCCAACGTAATAATAAAGAACGGGACGGTCAAAGTGTAATCCGCACCAAATGTGATATTCCAATGTAATAACAATGAATTCACCATGCATGCGATAAACCGTATATAGTAAGTTATTCCAATGTAATAATAAATAATGGAACCAAATCATGCGTAAATGCATGCATGTGATATTCTAATGTAATAATAAAGAATTAAATAATAGAAGAATTTCACCATATATGCGGTACTTCGCATAGACATGTTATTCCAACATAATAATAAAGAATGGAATAATAATAGAATTCACCATGCATGCGATAGACCTCACAGACAGGTTATTCCAACAGAATAATAAAGAATGGAATAACAGAACAATTTCACCATATATGCAATACTTCGCATAGACAGGTTATTCAAACATAATAATAAAGAATGGAATAACAGAAGAATTTCACCATGTATACGGTAGTCCGCGTATACAGATTATTCCAACAGAATAATAAGGAATGGAATAACAAAAGCTCTCTTCATGAATATAAAATAAATAATACCCCTTACGAGTACAACAAATAATATCCCTTACCTTAGAAGAACTGGATATTGGAAAAAGTGAGGTAGCGGACTTCTCTTCTTCTTTCTCTCTATAATTTCTCTCTAGAGTTTCAGTGAATTCGTACAAAATAATGAAGGAATGAGCTTCTATTTATAGGAGAATGGACTTAATAGTAACCAATTCATGAACGGTCGAGATTGATTTACTTTTAAACGGACGGTCCATATTGATTTACTATTAAAACTTAAAGCAATGGTCCATACTGATTCACTATTAAAACTTTAAACCAGCGATCCATATTGATTTACTATTAAAACTTTAAACCAACGATCCATATTGATTTACTATTAATTTACTATTATAATTTCAACCAATGGTCTGAAAAATTAGCACATCTCTTCATGGAATAATATTGTACCCAAAAATGATTTGGACCGAAAAGAAATATATTTTTCGGGTGAATAGTACCACGTGAATAGTACCCCGACACGAAAAGTGTCCCAAATACCCGAGTGAACAATGCTAGAGTGAATAGTGACTGGGTGAATAGTAAGTCTTGAATAGTAACTCGTGAATAGTACTCAGGCACATAAAGTGTCCTGAATACCCGATTGAACAATATAACCTCCAAACATCAATTATTATCAAAATAAATATCGATTTCTACTAACACTAATAATTTCCACACAATGGAATTATCAATTTCTTCTTTAATCAACACGAACTTATTCATCATTAATATTATAATTCACAATATTTAACAACTAGGTCATTCTCAGGAAAGAGGGGGCTTTCCGATAAGGATTTCTCCTTATTGGCGCGCAATTAGGTGACCAAACCTCTCCTTGACAGAACTTCTAGACATTGTCAATATTACAATTAATAATATTAATAACTTTGTCGTCTCAATTATTGATTTAATAATATAACATATTATATAGATGATACTGTGACAATAATTGAATCAATAATATGAGAGATATGATCCAACAATTATTGTAGCAATAACTGAGTATAACTGAGTGACTTCTCACGTAAGCATCAATAATTAATACCATGTGCTACTATGCAACCACGCCAGACATCGACTTTTACTACCGGGTATTTTATGACAACTTGCTTACTTTGAAAAAAAAAATTCACATATCACCCTTAACTTTAAACTTTTATCAATTTAACTATTTACCAAAATAGAAAAATTGAATACTTTTATTTCATAAAATTCGGATCTCACAAATATATATATATATATATATATATATATATATATATATTAATTTTTTATTATTATAATAATAATAATAAAATAGAAAACTTTTTATATCAAATAGAATAATTTTTATAAAGTTATTCATTTTATTAAATTATAAATAGAATATATTATATTTTATTTAAAAGTTTTTGTTTTATTAGATTATTTTATTGCATAGTGCTGCATAGTGAAAATCAAATTTTTCAAAAAATTTCACGTGAATGTTGCTCGTGAACTTTCCTTTACTATGCGCTCAAATAGTATCCTTTCCATTCTTTTATAAATAAGATGGTTATTTAGAATTTAAAATCACACCAGAATCAGAGAATTCTTCTTCTATAAAAAATAGTGAAATTTTAAAGTTTAAGAAAGCTTTGAGTATAGAAAACAGTGAAATTTTCTTCAAGAATATATTCGCAATACCAGTTGGAATACTTTTCTTTTCAATGTAAGAGTTATTATTTATTTCATATTCTGAAGGGATATTATTTTTCGTATTCGTATGAATATTATTATAGTTCAATATTCGTAAGGAATATCATTTTCGTTCAATATTCATTGTCTTCGTTTAATATTCGTAAGGAATATTATTTTCATTCAATATTCGTAAGGGGTATTATTTATTTCATATTCGCTTACGATATTATTTTTTGTATTCGTAAGAAATTTTATATCGTTCAATATTCACAAGAAATATTATATTCGTTTAATATTCGTAAGGAATATTATATTCATATAATATTCGTAAGGAATATTATTTTCGTTCAACAATTGTAAGGGATGTTATTTTTGTTCAATATTCGCTTGAAATAATATTTTCTTCCATACTCTGTAGTGTGTAAGTAATATAATTTCGTTTCAGATTTTGAATTCTATACTCAATTGGTTAAAGTTTTGGCTTATATACTCCATGAAATTAGTAGAATATCCTTAAAATTTGTGTTTCATCAAGTATCTTTTCATGAAAATATTATTCTGAGTATTCTTGATAAGTTTTAACTTCTTCATGCCGGAGTACTATTCACGAGTTACTATTCACAAAGTACTATTCACTCGAGTACTATTCACCCGAGGTACTATTCATGATAAAAATTTATTCGTTTTCGGTCCAAATAATTTTTGGTATAATATTATTCTTGAATTTTACTCCACAAAGCAGTATCATGTTGACAATTTGGACGTTATTGATTTCTGGATAAATTAAATTATAAATCTTTAAAAATTTATCCTTTGTTTTTATTTAATTGAATTCTTATATCATTGTCATCATCCGCATGTTTATATTATGATGAAATTCATCTGTGGCCGTAGTGCATAGATAGACTTGGTATGATTATGACCAGGGATTATTCGGTATAATCATGACCCGTAATGTTTCAAATGATGTGGTAAAAGTCCTCATTGGCCCGTAGTGCAATGATGGACAGTTGTTTGCATGATCATGACCATTGATGAAAACACGAATATCCTTGGCCCGTAGTGCATGAATAATTTGTGGTCGTGATACTAATGAATACCCTTGGCCATAGTGCAGGGATGGTGTGGATTATTTATTAAGATGAGTCTCAGCGATAAAATTGATGATAAATATTTTTAAATCATAGAAGATAGTAGATATCATGCTCTACGTGACTCTTCTAATGGATTGCTTGTTCCGCTGCAGTTAAACTTGATGTCTATTGTATTTTATCAGTTTAACACTGTTGAAGGCTAACGATAATTTATTCTGCATTATTTTAGTCATAATATTTCTTACTGGGCTAGTTGAGCTCGGCCTTTGCTTTCATTGTTCTCCTCAAGAAATGGGAATATAGCTGGGACTACTCGGGGAACGGAGTGACCGTCCAAATTTTTTCATTAGTAGTCCTCACTATTCTATGAAATAGTGTGATAATAAATGTATTGAGGACTTATTTTGAGTTTGAATACTGTGTAGAAGACATTATTTGTATTAAAACTCACATCTCATGTTGTATATTTAAGTTTGTATTTGTATTATATACCATGTATTTGGCGAGTCATAATGAGTGATGTATACCTATTTTGGGGGCGTCATAGTTAAATACTAACATTTACTATGTTGAACATTTCTATCAAGTCATATAAGCATGCATATTCATTACTATGTATTTAAATGCATTTCATATGATAAGTCATTTTCCAAAGGATAAAAACTGGAAAAGAAGACATGCATATGTTACCAGGGCAGTATAAAAAACTTGTACGGTGACAGAATTTGCAGAAAGACACCTGAACTCAGCAGATCTGAATAAGAGCTCTAAGATTTCTTGTGCGGCGTAACTTAGAAATGACTTGTGAAAGCCATAAGTGCCTTAAAGGCCACCCACAGCTGGCCGCAGGTGTACATATGGCTACCGCAGCTATACCTACGGCTCCCCTGGGTGGGGCCCACCCCTCTAGCTCGGTTTAGTTCGAGTTACGAAGGAGGTCTTACAAGCTAAAAAGGCCAAATAAGGAGTAAAAATGCTACGCGATTGAGCGGAATAGCCTGAAATCCTGGTTTTCAGAGACCTGACTGCAAAACTTCCTGTAACTCATTGGTATTCGCCCAAATCCAAGGTTCACTATACCGATGATCATAATTATTGCAAACTACACTCGGCAATACCTCAGAAAGGTCCGATGCCGTCAATTCAGGGTAGTAACTCCAAAACATTCCCCAGCGGGAATTTCGTTCAATTTAACCGTTGATGTACACGTCAACGAAGGTCAAGCCACCTTAACTACATTCATCCGTTGGCAATTAACTCCAGCGAAGCATCGAAAACCCCCCGGTGATCTCATACATTGATGCACACGTCAACAAAGGTCAAGCAGCCTTGACATTAACCTCAGCAGGGAATCCGGCCGTTGATGTACATGTCAGCGAAGGTCAGGCAACTCTGGTAACATAGATTGTTGGCAGTAACTTTGATAGAGTAGCGGAAAGACCTGAAGATACAAACCAGGAAGGAACATCCTCATCGGAGAGGACCGATGATGGAATATGTTATACACATCCTCAACAGACAAAGCTCTATCCCTACAGAGTCTCTTGTACAACAGAGATACATCTTCAGTGTGAAGTCTGTATCAAGGATTAAGGACTTTGCTAATCACACCAACGTCAACATCCTGGAAGTTCTTGAGAACTTTGGATCACACGTCCAAGACAATTCGTCAAGGTTGTCAGTAATGACTGCAAGCCCGAGCAGAAGTCATGGGAGCCGGTAGTCATCCCACCCTGTTGGAGAACAGTCCAACAAATCACATAAATTTGCATCATGATTATTCTGTCATATTTCAAGTGTCTAGTATTTTTTATCCTATCCATGCCATTGCATGGCATGAATATGATAAAGAGGGGCATTTGTAGACACTCAAAAGTTTGCATTCCTATTACTAACATTGCAAGAGGGCAGAATCATCTTTCAGAGATAACCCTGGAGGACAAGATAGTTCTTGTTCTAAAAATCCCACCGGAGAAGCCTTTTTTATCTCGGAGATAACCCCGAGATATTTAAGCCAGGAAATAACACTGAGAATTTCAGTCTCAACCTCGGAGAAAACCACGAGGAGTGTAGTTGTAGTTCTGGAGATGCTCGTTTTATCCCCCAACAATCAGCTTCAACCTCGGAGATAACCCTGAGGTACTCAGTCCCAAAATCGGAGATGACCTCGGGAGGTCATGCACACCTCAGAGATAACCCTATGGACATCCAAAGATTTTACGCACATTTCAATCTTAGAGATAACCCCGAGCAACGATCGCTGATCGTACCCAAAACCGGAGATAACCCCGGTGAGGGGCAAAATCATCATTTTGCCACCTCGATTCTACATGTGCGCCATCTCAACACATTTCAACATACATTCTACACATCAGTGTCCTACAAGAACAAAATAGCTGCAATCTCGAGTGACTAATACACAGGACAGCACACCGGATAGAATTTGAAGCTTGAAGACCAAGGGCATGGTCCCATCTTCCTGACTTATTACAACCCCTAATCCCATGTCATTTGTGTAGCTCTCGATAATAGCACTTCGTAAAAGGGCTTATACACCTCAATCGGAGTTCCGAATTGAAGTTCTGAAAGTTCGAGCGGACATCACGTTGCACGCGTGCACATACTTCAAGACAGTTGGACCTGTGGAGCCCGGGGCACCCCAGCAACAGTAGTGAATCTGCATACGCCAGTAGTGTACTGTGGCTCCCCTCTATAAATAGAGGGCTTGGGGTGGCCATTTTGTAAGAGAAAATGGCGAGGAAGCCCTGTCCAATTTACTCTGTACACACTATAATTTATGTGCTTTCTCATTTTAACCACATGTGAGCTTATATCCAGTCATATTTTTACCGACGGGAGCCGAGTGTTCATCCATTTAAAGCTATAGAAGTCTTCTTTAGTAGTACACTGTAAACCTTCTTACACTTCTTAAAGCCTTTCTCTTGTACTGTGTACACACTTTTCTTCACGTTGAGAGTCGTGTTGTGTGTGTATGCCCGGACTTCGGTCTGTGGCTTTGTATTTCCTTTTGTATATATATATATATATATATATATATATATATATATATATATATTAACTGTTGTTGAACTCTGTTCGATGAGCCTGAATTTTACATTCGGAGCGTGTACTGCTTTTATATATATATATATACACATTTTTGTCAGGCCTGGAGTTTACTTCGTGGCCTTTTACTGCTTTATTTACATTCCGTCCCGCCTGGAGTTTACTTCGTGGCGGTTGATCATTTTTTACTACTTTATTTATATTTCATCCCGTCTGGAGTTTATATATATATATATATATATATATATATATATATTTACATTTTTGTCAGGCCTAGAGTTTACTTCGTGGCCTTTTACTGCTTTATTTACATTTCTGATCCTCCATGGAGGTGATTCGTGGTGGTTGATCGTGTCTATATATATATGTGTATATATATATATATACCACTTTTATATATTTACATTTTCAGTCCCCCATGAAGTTCACTTCATGTTGGTTGACAGTCTGTATATATATATATATATATATATAAATATATATTTTCAGCTTTTACATATATAACTACTTACAACTTTCATATAAACTGCTACATCATGTGAGCCTAGGAATCATGTGATCACAAATTCAGTTTCCTGAATCTAGATTCGGTTCCCGTGATGGACATTTTCTGTTATAACCTGCTTGTACACTATTCACGGTGTCTGAATTTCCTTAGATGGCTCTCATGCCCACAAGGAGTTCTGCACTTCTATATATATTATTTTCTCTTGAAGATGTTTCGCATCTCGAAAAAATAAAAGCAATCAATTCAAACATTTAATAAAATTGAAGTATCAAAGGCCTAAATTACTATTGAGCACAGGGTTTAAAAAATCTCTTTTACAAAACATCACTACTATATCTTGTTAAAACTGAATTTGTACACAAATTCAAACCCTTTGTATATAGGTGCGAACGAGGCATAACACTACTTCCAAATAATTGCACATTGACCCACACACACACGCATTCATATAACAGATTAATTGAAAAGTGGCAGTCACCGTGGTAACACGGATGTCAGGGGGTTCCTAACACCTTCCCTCCGTATAAGCAAGTCCCCGGACCCTAATGAATCTCGGTTTCACCGACCAGTTTAACAGTGTTACATCACGTGGTCAATGTGCAAACCTTTTCTCAGTTGAGTTGGTGAAACTATTTAAAAATACCAATTGGCGACTCTTACAATCAAATCATCGATATATAAATGTCGGACCTTTTCACAACTTGTTTTTTCAAACAAATAACATGAGAACACCAAAAGACAAGAATAGAAAAGGGACAGTAAAAATCCCGACGTCGACAAATATTGTGTGCTACTATACAATCACGCGTATTACTGTACTTTTATCACGGGGTATTTTAGCAGTTAACGATAAAACTTCCGTCATTATTTTCATAAAACGATATTTCTACTATTTTCTAACTCCGATGTGGGGTCCACCAATGATTTTGCCGTCGTACGAATATTCCCTGTTAAAATAAATATTCCCCGACCAATCGAATATTTTATAAGAACTTGCATACATTGCAAAATTTATAAATATTACCCAGAACTATAACATTATATCAAATCCACACCATAATATTAAAAAAAATATTTCCAGAAAAATTAATCTTTATTCATAAAAGTTGGAGTCTTACAAGTACCCCGTGAATAGTACTCCGGTATGAAAAGATTAAAAATTATCAAGAATGTTCAGAAAAATATCCTTGTGAAACGATACTAGATAAAACGCAAATTTCAAGGATATTCTACTAATTTCACGGAGTATAGAAGCAATACTTTAACAAAATGAGTGTAGAATTAGGAATACGAAACTAAATAATATTACTTACATACTACAAAGTATGGAAAAAAATATTATTTGAAACGAATATTGAACAAAAATAATATCCCTTACGAATATTAAACGAAAATAATATTCCTTTCGAATATTGAACGAAGATAATATTCCTTACGAATATTAAATGAAGATAATATTTCTTGCAAATTTTGAACAAAATAAAATTTCTTACGAATACGAAAAATAATATCGTAAGCGAATATGAAATAAATAATACCCCTTACCTTAGTAAAAGACTAGATACTGCAATAGTGAAGTAGCAGAATACTCTTCTTCTTTATGTCTATAGCTTCTCTCTCTATAATTGCTCTAGTGAGTCTTAGTGAATTGGTGAGAATGAAAGAAGAAATGACCTTCTATTTATAGGAAAATATAGTTTTGATAATTGCACGTTTAGGGGCTCAAATTATTACAATATAGTACCTTCATCTTTACCTCCATTTTTAATTTAGTCGTTGAAGTATTATCAATCTTGCACCACCTCCACTAATAGTATATGCATGTGAATCAATAGTTCCATACATGTGAACCAATAGCAATTAATTGCTCATTTATCTGATTAATTGCCCGTTTGGTTAATTATAACAAAACTAGCCAATCACAGAATTTCCTCCTTTAAGGGTAATTGGGTCACAAAAGAATTAAAGAAAACTAAATGAACAACATCTTTCACTCATCAATATTATTCTTATCTTTAATAAACACGAACTTATTCATCATTAATATTATATGTGACACCCCCAAAACAGGTATACATCACCCATCTTGAGTTGCCAGATACATGGTACAAAATTCAAATCCAACTTAATTATACATCAGTCGTGTAAAATACGACAAAACATAATCTAAGAGTTTTAATACGTATATTGTCATCTAGACAGTATACAAACTCAATGAAGTCCTCATTACATTTATTGTCACATTATTTAACGAATGAATAGTGAGGACTACTAATGCTATCATCTCGACCGATCACTCCGCTTCCCAGACTCGTCCCAATTTATATTCTCATTTTCAAGAGAAACGATGAAAAGAAATGGTGACCTCAACTAGCCCAGTAAGAAATATTATGACAAAGATAATGCAAAATAAATTATCAATAGTCTTCAATAATGTTAAACTGATAAAATACAATAGACGTCAAGTTTAACTGCAGCGGAGTAAGTAATCCATTAGAAAAATCAAGTAGAGCATGATATCTACTATCTTCTATGATTTAAAATGTTTTCATGAATTTTTATCGCTGAGACTTAGCTTAATAAATAAACCACATCATCAAGTCATCCCTGGTCATAATCATATCGAATGATCCCTTAGGACTATAGGCCACTGAGGACTTTTACCACATCGTTTATAACATTACAGGTCATGATTATACCGAATGATCCCTGGTCATAATCATACCAAGTCCATCTCTGCACGTAAGCCAAAGATATACAACTATAAAACCAATAATCAATAGTCCATCTTTGCATGTAAGCCAAAGATATACAATTCAATAATTAACAGTCCATCTTTGCATGGAAACTAAATATCACCATATAAGCATGAGGATGATGACAATTATATAAGAATTAATCAAACAAGGATAAATATTAAAGACTTTAAATTTATCCAAATATTATCAATCACTTAATAAACTCATAATCTAATATTATTAATATTATAACAATATTTTAATCACTTCTTAAACTTATAAATATTTTATTTCAATTGTTTATACTTTACCAAATAATGCATTTAATCATTCAAAATGCCATACTCATAAGATTTCATCACCAATGATCAAATCCCTTATCAAAAATCTGCATATACCCTATATAGGATTTCCAAGCCATAAAATCTTATTTTCTAATTTTGTTACTTCACATAACATATTTAACTCATTTATTCATAACTAGATTATTTTAATAAAAAATACCAAATCAGTCCCAAAAATATTTCTTTTCTGGGATTTAGCAGAATATAGTCCCATATTGAACATATATTTTTCTCAGAATTTTTAAAATTCATTTACTATTTTTCAAAAATTAATTTCTAATTAATTCCTTAATAAATTAGCTACATCAAGTTTAACTCCAAAAATTCCCAAATCTTGGTAGGATCTTACACATGTTAACATGATCTTCCAATTTAAATTTCATGGTCATCGGAGTTATAGAACTCCGGTTATAGCGTTTTTCGTCGAAAAACCTTAAATATTGAAATAGTCATAATTTGCTCATTTTAAGTCGGAATGAGCTCATTTTTGAACAGGAGGTACTTTATACCATATATTTCCATGTCCCAAAAGGCCGGAATTTTTCTCACAAATTAAGTGGCCGAAAATGCCCTTTTAAATTTATGGGCAGTAGTTTTTTTGTGATTTGCAGTTTTTGACTCTTTTGCTAAAATCAGTCCACACGAAAATCTACAACACCTTTTCCAGTGATTCCACTTGGATAAGTTAGAAAACTCATAGATCTAACTCTAGAAATTGACCACACTAAAAAATTTGAAATATAATAGGATATATGGTCAATTGAATTTCATATTCCGTTTTCACCAAAATCTAATTTTCAACCATTTGTGATTTCTAAGACACTTTCATGTTTTCACATAATAACCAACATGACTCATCATGACAATGACATAATAATTCAATAAAACAAGTTCAAGAATAAATTTTAAAGATTTATAAGTTAATTTATCCTGAACTCAAAAATGTCCAAATTGTCAACACGATACTACTTTGTGGAGTAAAATTCAAGAATGCTCAGAAGAATATTTCCATGAAAAGATATTGGATGAAGCGCAAATATCAAGGATATTCTACAAAATTTTAACCAAATGAGTATTATAGAATATATGAAACTGCAATAGATTTTCACCCGTCATGCGGTAATCCATGTAGACATATCATTTCCACAATTTAATAAGAAACGAATACGAAGGGTCATTCATCATGCATGTGATAATCCACATAGACAGGTTATTCCAATAAAATAATGAAGAATGGAATAACAGAAGGATTCACAATGCGTGCGATAGATCTACATGATGAGGTTATTCCCAAATGTAATAATAAAGAATGGAACCAAAGCAATGCGTAAATGTACAAAATGTGGATATTCCGGCGAATAATAATAAAGAAATGTAACCGTGTCAAAGTAAAATTCACACCAAGCGGATATTCCAATGAATAATAATAAAGATGGAATAACAACAGAAATCACCATGCATGCGATAGACTGCACGGACATGTTATTCCAACAGAATAATAATTAATGGAACCAAGTCTGGCGTAATACGCACCGACAGGATATTCCAACGGAATGATAAAGAATGGAATAACAAAAGAATTTCACCATGTATGCGGTGGTATTGCCATGTATTAAAAGTTATTCCAACATAATGATAAATAATGGAATAACAGAAGAATTTCACAAAGTATAGGGTAGCCCGCGTATACAGGTTATTCCAACAGAATAATAATGAATGGAATAATAGAAGTTCTCTTCATGAATACGAAAGAATAATACCCCTTACCTTAGAAGAAATCTGGATACTAGAATAGTGAGGTAGCAGACTTCTCTTCTTCTTTCTCTCTATAGATTTTCTCTCTATAGCTTCTCTCTATAATTTCTCTCTCTAGAGTTTCAGTGAATTTGTAAGAAATAATGAAGGAATGAGCTTCTATTTATAGGAGAATGGACTGAATAGTAACTAATTCATGAACGGTCCAGATTGATTTACTTTTAAACGGACGGTCCATATTGGTTTACAATAAAATATTCTAATAAAACAAAATCTTTTAAATAAAATATAATATATTCTATTTATAATCTAATAAAATGAATAACTTTATAAAAGTATTCTGTTTTATATAAAAAGATTTTACTATGCAAACACTATGCAGGGACTATGCAAACACTATGTATAATAGAATATATTATATTCTAATTATTGTCTAATAAAACAAATAACTTTATAAAAGTATTCTATTTTATATAAAAAGATTTTACTATGCAAAACACTATGCATAATAAAATATATTATATTATAATTATTGTCTAATAAAACAAAAAACTTTATAAAAGTATTCTGTTTTATATAAAAAGTTTTTCTGTTTTATTACATTAATAATACTAATAAAACAAAACTTCATCATCATTATTATAATTAACACTATTAATCGACCAGGTCATTCCCAAGAAAGAGGGGGCTTTCCAATAAGGATTTCTCCCTATTGGCGCGCAATTAGGTGACCAAACCTCTCCTTGGCAGAACTTCTAGACATCGTTAATATTTCAAATAATAACATTAATAACTTTGTTATATCAATTATTGATTTAATAATATATAAAATATCGACAATATTTGAATCAAATAACGTGAGATACTATGCAACAATTACTGAAGCAATAATTGAACAAAACTGAGTGACTTCTCATGTAAGCATCAATAATCAATACCGTGTGCTACTACGCAACCACGCCAGACATCAGATTTTTACTTACTCGAGTAATTCAACAGTTTTAACGGTAAAACTTCCGCCATCATTTTCATAAAAATATTTTTGTCATTTTCTCAATTCGACAATAATTCCGTTGTGGGGTCCACCAATGATTGTACCGTCGTATGGATATTCCCCGACAAAAAGAATATTCCCCGACCAATCAAATATTATATAACAAGTTGCATACTTTACAAAATTTATAAATATTACCCACAACTATAACATTATCTCAAATCCACACCATAATTTTTAAAAAAATATTTCGAGAAAATTAAATCTTTATTCATAAAATTTGGGGTCTCACATTTTAACTTACAATATTAACACCCAAATCATTCCCAGGAAAGAGGGGGATTTCCGATAAGAATTTCTCCCTATTAGTGCGTAATTAGGTGACCAAATCCCTTTCCTTGACAGAACTTTCTAGACATCGTCAATAATGTAAATAATAATATGAATAACTTTGTCGTCTCAATTATTGATTTAATAATATAAAATATTGTGCAGATGATACTATGACAATAATTGAATCAATAATATGAGAGATATTATGCAGCAATTACTGTGGCAATAATTGAATAAAACTGAGTGACTTCTCACGTAAGCATCAATAATCAAAGATACTATACAATATCGTGTGTTATTATTCAACCACGCGTATTACTATACTTTTACCAACTGGTATTTCAACAGTCTAACGGTAAAACTTTAGTCGTTATTTTTATAAAAAGATATTTATGTTGTTTGCTAACTCCGAAAATACTTCCGTTGTGAGGTCCACCAATGATTGGCCGTCGTACGAATATTCCATGTTAAAATGAATATTCCCCGACCAATCGAATATTTTATAACAACTTGCTTGCTTTGAAAATTTTATAAATATTACCCAAAACTATAACATTATATCAAATCCACACCATAATATTCAAAAATATATTTTGAAAAAAATTAACCTTTATTCATAAAAGTTGGGGTCTTACAACCTCCCCTTCTTATGAAATTTCGCCCTCGAAATTGGGGTACGTACCTGGTATGTCGAGGAGGTGAGGATACCTTGATTTCATTTTAGATTCTAATTCCTAGGTCATTTCCTCCACATCGTGGTTTCTTAACAAAACTTTGACTTGAGGTATAACCTTGGAGCGTAGAATATGTTCCTTCTTATCCAAGATTTTAACAAGTACCTCTTCATACGTTGAATCTTCCGTTATCTCATCCGGTTCTAATTCAATAATGTTGTTCGGGTCTTCTACATATTTATGTAACATAGATATGTGAAAAAAGTTATGAACATGAGACATACTTAGCGGTAAGGCGAGTCTATAGGCCACAGTTCCTACTCAATCAAGGATTTTAGGTAGCCTAATAAAATTGAGGGTTTGAGCTTTCCTCATTTCATTGACTATTATTTCTGGAATAACACATTCTTGTACGTTCTTCTTCATATTCATCAGCTTCGGGTGTGTAGCTTGAGCGGCTTTAACTTTATCGATTAATGTTGATTCTACTTGTATATTTAACATCATCATGTGGGTCCCTAGAGTCTTTAACTCTATCTCCATCATTTGTAAGTTATATGAAATGGGTCTTTGTGTTAACAACGTCGCACTCGTAACCGTATATGATCTTCTACTCAACGCGTCAGCTACCACCTTCTCTTTTCTAGGATGGTATTGAATGGTATTGCCAACGTCTTCTGCGCGAGTTACGTTAGTTCTAGGTTTAGAAATATTTGAGGGTTTTAGAAATGGGTTTTGTATAGGGGTCAATACAAAATTCGATTTTGCGCTCTGGGGGTAGGCCATAAAGTCTTCAGGGAATACGTCAAGAAATTTATTAACGATAGAAATATCATTCAAAACTGTAACTCTCATCCAAGACTTGGATAACACCTCACATTGATACCTATCGACTTGCCACCATTTTCACGACGTCCCCTACAGAAAGTCTGACTTCGGTGCATTCCCACAAAGGAAGTCACCAGCGAAAGGCTCGGGGCTCTTTACTTATGGCTTGATATGATAGTGATTGACTTTAGTGGTTTGGTTACTTGAATTCGCATAACAGGTTGGTTAGGAATATGAAAACTAACAACCTTACGAAAATAATCAATTTTAGCATGGTGAGTAGTTAATCAGTCGATTCCTAGAATCACATCAAAGGCAAGTATTTTCAAAGAGATAAGATCGACAAGTAATCTGAAGGTGCCGATTTGAATCAAACAAAATTTATAAATAGTGGATGTAACGAAGGTTTCTCCTAACGGAGTTTCAACTGATAAGTCAAAGTCTAATTTCTCATGAGTTAAATTTAAATGTTGAGCGTAAGTAGGAAAAATAAAAGAATGGGTAGAACCGGTATCGAATAAGGTATAGACTTTGCAAGAGTTTATGATTAACTTACCCGTGATAACTTCATTCGGGTTCCTTGACAAATGCTCTCACTTAAACTACCAGCTTTGACTTGTCTAGGACATCCTTCGGTGTCACCATCCCAGTTGGACTTGACTTCACTACACGACTAAATCGAGCTAGGTGACCTTCTTTTCTGCAATTGAAACACGCTTTGGATTGCTGCGTACAGTTTGAACGGATGTGTCCCTCATGTCCGCATTTGAAATATATGATCGGTGGTCATTCTCCTTCCTTCGAAATAGGTGTCGGTGCTGCTGTCGATGTCTTTTCGTTATTATTGAATCTTTTCTTCTTAAAATTGTTCTCACTTAGTTCACATTTCCTATTATCTTGACCATTATTACCACCGAAGTGGTTAACATTTCTGGCATGATAATTTCATCCACGATGGTTATCGTTGTTCCGATGGCCGTTGCCACCAGTACGATTATTTTTGTGTTGTTGGTTATTGCCTTTTGGTTGAGCTGACTCATAATCGCGTTCTAATAACTGAGCCCTATTCACAACATCTGAATATAAACAAAATTTGTGAGAAATGAGGTATTGATGTATTTTGGGTTCCAAACCTCGCAGAAACATTCGCATCATTCGCTCCTCGTTATCAAGTAAATGGGATGCAAACCGAGATAACTCCGAAAACTTTGCCTTATATTGCGATACGGTCATATTGTTTTGCTCCAGCTTGAATTCTACCTCCTTCATGTGACGAATACTTTCAAGAAAGTGCTTGTCGTTGAATAATTCTTGGAACTTCTCCCAAGAAATCTTTAGTGCGAAAAGATGAGTACGTTTTACAGATTCTCGCCAGTAATATGCTTCTTCACGCAACATAAAGGTGGCGAAAGGAACCTTTTGCTCCTCTGAGCATTCGAAGACATCAAATATCTTGGGGATATTCTTTATCCACGTCTCTGCCTTAAGTGGTTCTGGATTTCCCAAAAACTCTGGTGGCCCAACTCCTTGAACTGCTTAGTAGTGACCAGCCGCGAGTTGCTAGTGTTTCCACCTTCATTTTTAACAAGAGTCTCTCTCATTTGGTTTTGCATAAATTCAAATAAAATCCTAAACATATCATCGTTCGTCATTTGGTCGGTGTTGTTGTTTACACGAGGATTATTGCCTTCCTGATACACATTATCCTGGTTATTGATCGGTGGTGACTCAACGGTCTCATGTGCTCCATTGTTTATCTCAACCATTTCAGATGCCATTCTCAAACACTGTCACAAAATAAGGGTTAATTGACATGCCACATATTATCCCAATATTCTGACATACCAATTAAATAACAAATAAACTTAGGTAGGTCATACTAGCAAAGGATTTACTCGTCTCTCCCCTCCTAGTTCTAGTCTCAAATCTAAGAAAGGGATCATATCCCTAAGCTTTGATACCAACTATGACGCCCCCAAAATAGGTATACATCACCCATTCTGAGTCGCCAAAAACATGGTACATAATTTAAATACAAACTTCTTTTATACAATACGACAAAAGCGTAGCTGAGAGTTTTTACATGAATATTGTCTTCTAGACAATATCCAAACTTAAATGGAGACCTTATTACAATTATTATCTCACTATTTCATAGAATAGTGAGGACTACTATAGCCAACATCTCAGAAAATAACTCCGTTCCCCGACTAGTCTCGGCTTCGTTTTCATTTCCTAAAGAGAACACTGAAAGAAAAAGGGTGAGCTCAACTAGCTCAGTAAGAAATATTATGACTAAGATAATGCAGAATATATTATCGTTAGCCTTCAATAGTGTTAAACTGATAATAAATAACAAGTTTAACTGTAGCGGAACAAGTAATCCATTAGAAGAGTCAAGTAGAACATTATATCTACTATCTTCTATGATTTAAAAAGTTTATCATCAATTTTATCGTTGAGACTCAGCTCAATTAATAATCCACATCACTGAATTATCTATGCACTATGGGCCAATGATATTCATTAGTATCACGTCCACGAATTATCCATGCACTACGGGCCAAGGATATTCGTGTAATCACCAATGGTTATGATCATGCCAACAACTGTCCATCAATGCACTATGGGCCAATGAGGACTTTTACCACATCATTTGAAACATTACGGGTCATGATTATACCGAATAATCCCTGGTCATATTCATACCAATCAACAGTCCATCTATGCACTACGGCCAAAGATGACTTTCATCACAATATAAGCACGAGGATGATGACAAATTGATATAAGAATTCAATTACAAGAAATCAAAGGATACATTTTTAAAGATTTATAATTTAATTTATCCAGAATTCAATAATGTCCAAATTATCAAAATGATAATGCTTTGTGGAGTAAAATTCAAGTATAATATTGTATCAAAAATGATTTGGACAGAAAAAAAAATCACTTTTTGTCATGAATAGTACCTTGGGTGAATAATACCTAAGTGAATAGTACCCCGTGAATATTACTTCATGAATAGTACTTCAGGAAAAGTACTTTGTGAATAGTACTCCGACATGAAAAGATTAAAAATTATCAAGAATGTTTAAAAAAATATCCTTGTAAAACGATACTAGAAGAAGGGCAAATTTAAATGATATTCTACTAATTTCACGGAGTATAGAAACAATGCTTTAACAAAATGAGTGTAGAATTAGCAATACGAAACGAAATAATATTACATACATACTACAGAGTATGGAAGAAAATATTATTTGAAACGAATATTGAACAAAAATAATATCTCTTACAAATATTAAACGAAAATAATATTCCTTTCGAATATTGAACGAAGATAATATTCCTTACGAATATTAGATGAAGATAATATTTCCTGCGAATATTGAACAAAATAAAATTTCTTACGAATACCAAAAATAATATCGTAAGAGAATATGAAATAAATAATACCCCTTACCTTAGTAGAAGACTAGATACTACAATAGTGAAGTAACACAATACTCTTCTTCTTTCTCTCTATAGCTTCTCTCTCTATAATTTCTCTTGTGAGTCTTAGTGAATTGATGAGAATGAAAGAAGAAATGAGCTTCTATTTATAAGAAACGATAATTGCATGTTTAGGGGCTAAAATTGTTACAGTATAGTACATTCATCTTTATCTCCATTTTTAATTTAGTCCTTGAAGTATTATTAATCTTGCACTACCTCCCCTAATAGTACATGCATGTGAATCAATAGTTCCATACATGTGAACCAATAGCAATAAATTGCCCATTTGGTCAATTATAACATAATCAGCCAATCATAGAATTTCCTTCTCTGAGGGTAATTAGGTCATGAAAGAATTAAAGAAAACTAAATGAACAACATCTTTCACTCATCAATATTATTCTTATCTTTAATCAACACGAACTTATTCATCATTAATATTATAACTTACAATATTAACAACCAGATAATTCCCAGGGAAGATGGGGCTTTCCGATAAGGATTTCTCCCTATTGGCGCGCAATTAGGTGACCAAACCCCTTTCCTCGACATAACTTTCTAGACATCGTCAATAACGCAAATAATAATATGAATAACTTTGTAATCTCAATTATTGATTTAATAATATAAAATATTTTGCAGATGATACTATGACAATAATTGAATCAATAATATGAGAGATACTATGCAGCAATTACTGTGGCAATAATTGAATAGAGTGACTTCTCACGTAAGCATCAATAAACAAAGATACTACACAATATCGTGTGCTACTATGCAACCACGTGTATTACTGTACTTTTACCACTGGGTATTTCAACACTCTAACAGTAAAACTTTCACCATTATTTTTATAAAAAGATATTTCTGTCATTTTCTAACTTCGACAATACTTCTGTTGTGGGGTCTACCAATGATTGTGCCGTCGTACAAATATTCTCTATTAAAACAAATATTCTCCGACCAATCGAATATTTTATAACAACTTGTTACTTTTCAAAATTTTTAAATATTACCCACAACTATAACATTATATCAAATCCACACCATAATATTCAAAAATATATTTTGAGAAAAATTATTCTTTATTCATAAAAGTCGGGGTCTTACAAGTGAATTAACAGTAGAAGACGCTAAAGGCAAGTATTGTAAACTCCTATCTATGTTCATTTTGGACAAGCTTTATGATTCATGTATCTTACTCATGAATTTATGTACAAAGAAGTCAAAGCCAATTCCCTCGGGTAGACTTAATGTATTTTGTGGATTTCATGTTAATCTATCAAAATATTATTGATATTGTTATCTTATACCGACGATTTTTGTATGGATTTCGAAGAAAGACAGAGTATGATTAAATAAATGTTTTGTCGTCAATCGACAGGCACGTGAGGTTGTAAAAACTTAAACGTAGATACGTTTAATGTAGTAGTGTTATACAATATAAAGTACTATAGGCTGATCACCTAGATATGCTCGTAAGAAATATCGAACTTATAAACTTGGTGTCGGGTTGTCCTTTTTAAAGAAAGAATGAAATGCTCAAGTTCTTGGACCAAAATTAAGGTTTAACAGATGTTGTTCATTGTTAAACATTTTAAATAAAAGAGAAGGGCTATTTTGCAATTATCTATAGTAATTCATAACTATTAATTCAGTTATAGAAGATATATATTCATATGATTTAAACATATTGCTTAAATGAAATTGTTATACTTGTTGAGCTAGTTATGCTCACCCTTGCTTGAACCATATGAATGCAGCTAAGAATGAACGGACCGAAGGATCCAGTAAGGATAAAGGAAAGGCTAAGGCGGACAAGTAGTTGTCTTATAGTAGCATAGTATGAATTTTGTATTTATTTGATACTATGACGAAGAATATATGTAATGGTTACAAAGAACCTGGTAAGGGAAATATTATATTATAATATATAGAAGACATATTCACTCTTTTGAGGTATTTCAATTGAATGTATGTGTGAACCGTAGCATCGTCTAGCACCATCTGTCAGGTTAGAAGATACCTGGATTTTGGGGCGTCACATGGGTTATTGAAATAGAGAAAGTATTTGACGTTGAAAGGGTCAACGATGATCAAAAAACTTCCTTTGCAACGTTTAAACTGAAATCAGAGGCCAACTACTGTTGGCTGGCGAACATGGTTTGAGGAGGACAGGATGTGGTAACATGGGATAGATTCAAGGAGATGTTCTTTGAGATGTATTTCCCAACGAGCTCTCAGAACCAGATGGAGGTTTAGTTCCAGGAGTTAAAGCAGGGTAGTATGACGGTGCTAGAATATGCCACAAAGTTCAACGAGTTAGCTAGGTTCGCAACTTATCAGGTGAATACAGATGAGATGAAAGCTAGGAGGTTTAAACAAGGGTTGAAACCATGGTTATACAACAAGGTATTAATGTTCCAATTGAACACTTTTGTGGGAGTTTTGGAGAAGGAAATTATTGCAAAAGGTGGAAGCGATGCTCTGACCAGGTATAATCAGGAACTTAAGAAGATGAAAATGAAGGACAGAACAACAAGGCTAGTGGCAGCATTAGTGGTGGAGGTTATAGCCATAAGAGGAAGTGGAATGATAATGTGTCTACTGGAAATCAGCAAGGAATTTAGAAAAAGAAGGTGGAGGCTTGTCCTACTTGCGGGAAGAATCACTTGGGGTATGCATGAAGGGGAAGAGGGTTTGATATAATTGTGGTAAGGAAGGCCATATAGCGCCAAATTTCCCTAACCCTAAGAAGGGGGCTTGTTTTACTTGTGGGTCGAGGGATCATCTGGTTCGAGATTATCCAAAGAAGGTAGCAGGAGGGGCAGAAGCGAGTGGAAATAAGGGAAATATGACGCCCCCAAATTCAGACCTCCACTTGGTCACTCGAATCACGTTCTCATGGTAAAACCCTAAAAACTAAAATAACGCATACACAACGAAAAATCTACTTTAGAATAATATACAATGATTTATTATAATTATTCCCCCAAGTATTGCAACCTACAGTGCTTAATAGATTACATAATAATATCTAATAAAGACTTATTACATGATCTTACTTAAGCTTGAACATAGTCTGAAATAGTCTTAATACATCATAATAGACTTTAAACATAAAAAGGACAAACTAGTCGGTAGCCATGCCCTTACCCTTATCTGTTCCAGAGACACCTCCCTGTTCCTCCTTAACTGAAAAGGTTTTAAATAAACAAGGATGAGCACAAATTGCCTAACAAGTAATACACAACAAGGGTGTAGAATATATATCACAAGGTTTGAAATATCGACGTATCATTTCTAGGATAGTTCAAAGTGTCGGAATAACATCAGAGATAAGAAATATCAACAATTCTTTGAATAAAAATGATAATTCAATATAAATAAACAGGTATATATGAATTCAACGACTATTAAGGTATCCAGCTGGATAAACAATTTATACTGAGCAATCACTAAGGACTATTGAACTTCCACTAGAGTTACCAATATTAAACTGATAACCCAAAAATATCAAGTACTATAGAGGATCAGTCTACAATACTTTACGTTATGCATAACACCACAATAATATTTATTCATGTGTTTGGGTTTCCAATAACATACACTCCCCTTGCCAAAAGGGTTGTCCAACTCAGTTTTCAAGATTTTCGCACCAATCAATTGGTCTGAACAGTTTTTATAAACATGCATATAGTCTAGCCGAATCAAATGGCATCGACTCTTTCACAATATTCAAGGACAATACCAATTTCAACATGAATACTAGCTTTCACACGGGTTTAACATACTACCTCATTTGAACGAGAAAGTAATGTAACTTGTATTCAAAGGGATAAGCTTACGGTATTTGTCAAATAAAATAATGCAAGGGTTTAGGATACTTGCACAACATAAATTTAAGTAAGGTTATAGAAACTTGCCTTAAGCGTAGTTTATCCACGTTAATAAATCATCACTTTCGAATCCTAGTATAGTGCATTATAAGTATAAAATGTTCATTAGCTAACACAGTCCTTAATCAAGCTCGACACGATACAAGTACGCACATAAGGTACAAAATCAGTGTATAAGTCATCATAAATTTAACCGACGTATCTTTGTCTTGATCTCATTCAAACATCCTCTTGGACTTATCATTAAAAATCCAAATTAATCTCTATTTACATCGCATATCATGCTCCTCAACACATTACATTGCATATTAGTCATATATTACAAGTTAAAGACATCATAAAGGCATGCGTCAAACATTAGTTCAAAAAAAATAGAACTCAATTGTGAGTGTCTTTACTGCAATTTGCATACTGCTCTAGGCCTAGGGAATGGCCATTGCTACTGTCATCTAGCCGCATCGAGACCGAGTTGTTGCCTTGTAGTTTCTCTCCCACTTTAACATACCATTTACACCTATAGTCTAACATGCATGCATGCTAGAAGCTTTCACATACCACTTTACCATTCTTTTGTTCATTTGTATAAGTTTGAACCTATGTCTTACATGGCGTTCAAGCAAAACATTATCAAGTGGTTACCATGACTCGTTACTTGGCTATATACCCATATAGAGATTTCAAATTCTGTTAATGCATATACTTGTATCATTTATATTCTTGTTCATAGCTATTATTGTTTAAAGCTTGAAATAGTGCTTTAAACATATGTTTATTTGAAATCATCATGTTCCATACACATAAATCATACCTAGAGATACTATAGACATAACATGGCATCTTATCTCATTAGCATCTAAATATTCATGTGATGCAACTAGATTTCAAAAATATGTTCAAGTTTGCTTTTGAAACCATTTTAAGCTTGAACTATGCAATCTAACACACATAAGGAAACTTTAAAACTAAGCATAGGTAGTCAAGTTAGGTTAACATGCTCGCAAAGTCAGTACATACATGGCATACATGCATATAAATTTTGTTTTAAGTTCTAATTTCATTCCATGTTACACACTTTCTTTAATCGTGCTAAGCTAGTCTAAATGCTCACATTAGGTTCATATAGCTGTATATACTCCTAAAACATGCTTGCATACTAGTACATGACATATCACTATATCAGATTGCAAAACAGAAATTAAAAACTAATTTAAAAAGAAGTCAGCTGCCACTACTGTATGCCTCAATATAAAAAAATAAGCAAATGCCATGTGTCTGGTTTGAGCGAAGAACAATCACCTTGAGAATCGCTTTAGCCCAACCTCAAAATTTACCCATGAAATCATTCCTAAAAACTTATATATCAATTGTTATATGCTTATATGATCATATAACATTTATATAGACATTACCCAACCTCATTAACATACAATTTCATGAATTAAAGAATTTAAAATTTCAAGGCTAAAACTCCATCTTTACAGAGAATGAAAATGGCAACAAGGAAAAAGGAGTTATACCTCTGTAATGTAATGAAAACTTGCTGTAAATGAACTTCTAAGCTCTAGCACGCTTTTATGCTCCCAACCTTACTACTTAGCAAATCTCAGACAACATCAAGCAACATTTACTGATGAACATGGCTGATATTTATAGAAGAAGTTTGGGTTGGGCATTGATGTTACACAAGATGAAAATCCAAGGTGGAATAGAGTAGAACAATGGTTGATCAAGGGTTGGCCAACCACCCTCAAGCTCAGCCATCATCTCCTACACTAGCCTTTTGAAGAATACGTAATATAGCTTTGAATCATTGTTCATGTACTTGGTGACTTTCATTTTCGGACAAAAGGAAAAAAACTTAGCAATCAAGTTATCTAGGCTTAGTTTGGTCTACTTAATTCACACAATGAAATCTTAATGTACAATTATTATCATATTAGGAATTTCAGGGATAAATTATAACCTCACATCATATAGTCCATGTACATTAAATATACACAATAAAATAATGCAGTCAGGTATTATTGTCCGGGTAGTTCCATAATTATCCCTACCACTCATATAACCATATTATATTAATAACTTATTTATTTATGTTAAATAAATAAATTTATTCCTTCCCTTGATTAATTACCATTTAATATAATATAGTTTCATAGAACTTAATATATAGTCACACAATGTCACACTACACACAATATAGTATAGTTGTGTTATTGCTCATATATACATAACCGCTTTGTCGATATAATATTATTATATTATTAACTTATTTATGTTAAATAAAAAAATCATGCACTTCCTTAATTAATTAACACCAATATTAATTAATCCAATCATCATGTATTTATGGATTTCCATAATCATTATTTATCGATATAATTCTTATTATATTTATAGATATATTGCAAAAAATAATAATCATATGTTACAAATTAATTACCAAGTAATCCATATTCCACCAGAACTAATTAATATTAATTAATGGATTAACAACTCTGTTATCGGACATAACATACTTTAATTCATGGTTTATCAATGTCACACATATCACATAATTGTTCCATTTAATTTCCAAAATAGAAAATTTTATTTTTTCTTCAATCGACCATTTGGCCTTGTTTTACTTGATTTATCTTCTTCATTGACTTTTGGTACAATTGCCTTGCGTTACTTACAGCAAGACTGGTTTTAACTCAAATTTGCGTGTCAATTTTCATCGCTAAACTCGCTTTATACGATATGAATTGATGTTCACAAAGGTGTTGCTATACGTCTATGAGCGTATTGATTACTTATATGAAATCACATAATCATTCCCGATTAATCTTCCTAATTCCCGTTTCAACTAGCTTAGTGAATTCTCTTGTTTCACATTATGCCAGACAAGGCATTTCATAATTCTCAATGTCACTTCACACATCTTAATACGTATTGGTCTAATATGAATCAATTGAACTAACCTACTCACAAAATAATAACTCTTTTATTCACAGAAATTTTATTTCCATTAATATATTTATTTAATAATACTTGGAATTTCTCGGGTATTACATCCTCCCGCATTATAAAATTTTTGTCCCAGAATTGCTACAAGGTTACAAAAATAGATGGGGATAATCCCTCATCATCCTATCTTCTAACTCCCACGTTGCATCCTCGACATCGTGGTTACGCCAAAGTACTTTTACAGAAGAAATAACTTTATTTCTCAAGGTTTGCTCTTTCCTATCTAGAATTTGGACAGGAATTTCTTCGTACACTAAGTTCTTCTCCACTTGAATGGGTTCATAAGAAATCACGTATTTGTAATCAGGCTTGTACGAACGCAACACGGATATGTGAAACATGTTATGGATGTGCTCCAACTCAGGTGGTAGTGCAACTTTGTACACTACTTCGCCCATTCGTTGTACTATCTCGAACGGTCCTATGAATCTTGGACTCAGTTTTCCTTTCTTACCGAAACGGATTTTTTCCTTCCACGGAGATACTTTTAAAAATACGAAACTGCTGACTTCAAAATCTCGGTCTTGCTAATGTAAGTCTGCGTACTTTTTTTGGCGATCTTGAGCTGCTACTAGTGTGGCTCTTATTACTACAACCACGTCTGCGGTTTGTTGTACTAATTCTGGTCCGAGTATTCGTCGTTCTTCAACTTCGTCCCAACATAATGGCGTTCTGCACTTCCTTTCGTAAAGAGCTTCATACGGTGGCATGCCGATACTCGCATGGTAACTATTATTATACACAAATTCGACTAAGGCTAGGTGGTCATCCCAATTTCCCTTGAAGTCCATCACGCAAGTCATAAGCATGTCCTCTACCATTTGTATTATTCGCTCACTTTGTCCGTTTGTCTGAGGATGATAAGCAGTACTCAACCTCAACTGTGTTCCCATTCTCTCTTGAAAGCTTTTCTAGAATTTTGACGTGAAACGCGGGTCTCAGTCAGAAACAATCGACACCGGCACTCCATATCGTGAAACAATTTCCTTTACTTACAGATTCGCTAATTGAATTAAACTGTAGCGGATCTTGATAGGTAGAAAATATGCGGTCTTCGTATGTCAGTCTACGATAACCCAAATGGCATCCAAACCTTTCTGCGTGACAGGAATTCCTACCACAAAATCCATCATAATATGCTCCCATTTCCACTCTGGTAATTCCAACGGTTGTAATAAACCACTCAGTCGTTGATGCTCTACTTTAACTCGCTGGCACATAAGACACCTACTAACGTACTCCGTAATTTCTCGTTTCAGATTTGGCTACCAAAAATGTTGCTTCAAGTCCCAGTACATCTTTGTGCCTCCCGGATGAATGGAATACGATGTATTATGAGCCTCGTACAAAATCTCCTCTCTTAACTTGGCCACTGCCGGTACCCATACTCTCCCTTCGAATCTTAAGATTCCATCTTTATCTATTCAAAAATTTTTCTTCCTCTTTTTCCATGATCCTTCTTCTGATTTTCTCACATTATCCATCTTTCTGTTGGGTTTCCTTTACTCTATCCAACAATATCGGACAAGCTTCCATTTCAAATAACTTCTCTTAAGACCTCTCGAGTCCCTTCACTTCTATTTCCAATTTCTCCATATCTCTTATTAACTCTTTCTGAGTTGTCGGTTTTAATAATTTCTCCTTCCTTTCTTCTTTCGGAGCGTCCGCAAGAATTCGTTTGCCTTCCCCGGGATGATAAAGAATTTCACAGTCCATAATCTTTGATTAATTCTAACCACCTCCTCCGGCGATATTCAACTCCTTCGTGTGAAGATATATTTTAGACTTTTGTGGTCCGTGTATATCTCACATTTCTCTCCATACAAATAATGTCTCCATATCTTTAACGCAAAAACTACGACCGCTAACTCTAGGTCATGAGTAGGGTATCATTTTTCGTAATCCTTTAATTGTCGTGATTCATACGCAATGACCTTACCGTGTTGCATAAGCACACAACCAAGTCCTCTATGCAACGCATCACTGTACACCAAAAATCCTCCTGTATCATCTGGTAATGATAATACAGGCGCCTCGCTTAATCTCTTCTTTAACTATTGAAAATTCTCTTCGCATTTGTCGGTCCATACAAATTTCACCGTCTTCCTCGTCAAATTAGTCAACGGGGTCGCTATCTTAGAAAAATCTTGGATGAATCTTCGATAGTACCCAGCTAACCCTATAAAACTCCTCACCTCCGTCGGTGTCCTTGGTTGTTCCTAATTACTCACTGCTTTGACCTTTTCGGGATCTACTGAGATGTCATTCTCATCTACCACATGGCCTAAGAATTAAACCTTCTTCATCCAAAATTCGCACTTAGAAAACTTCGCATACATCTTCTCCTTTCGTAGTGCCTCCAAAACAATCTTCAGAATTTCGAGGTGTTCTTCCTCCGTCTTCGAGTATATTAAAATATCATCGATGAAAACTACTACGAATTTATCCAAATATGGCTTGAAAACTCGATTCATCAAGTCCATGAATGCTGCCGGAGCATTAGTTAAACCGAATGACATTACCAAAAACTCATAATGTCCATAACGGGTTCTAAACGCAGTCTTTGGTATGTCCTCATCCCGCACTTTCAGTTGGTGATATCCCGTCCGTAGGTCGATCTTTGAGAAACACTTTGCTCCCTTTAATTGATCAAATAAGTCGCCTATCCTTGGTAATGGATATCTGTTCATGATCGTTACTCTGTTTAATTCTCGATAATCGATACAGAGCCTCATCGATCCATCCTTTGTCTTCACGAATAACATTGGTGCTCCCCAAGGAGACACACTTGGTCGAATGTAACCTTTATCCAATAACTCTTGAAGTTATATCATCAATTCCTTCATTTCTACCAAATATACGATATGGAGATTTGATCGTGTTCGACTTTGGAAATCTATTACGAATTTGATTTCTCCGTCTCGCAGTCTAGTCGGATCGTCCAGAACACTCCTCTAAAATTCAATTGATTTCTTTAATCTCCCTTTTTTCGAGAGGCCAACGTAAGCTAATAACCTACATCCTTTCTTTAAAATTTCTTGCTTTGCATCATCGTACCACGATTGCTTAATTCTACCATAAAATACTACCTTAGACTTACTCGAGTCGAAGGGTATATCTTTTTTGATAAATCTCTACTCCCTTTTTATATAACCAATCCATCCCATCCCCAATTACGTCAAATTCTCCTAGTTTAAAAGTATCAAGTCTATGCTAACGTAAATGTTTGCTAATTTTGATAGAATTCTACTATTATTTCATCTTTGTTCAAAGGATCTTTATTTGGTGTACTAAGTTTACTAGAAAATTCTTCGATCCACAAGCAAAAATATCCTCTCGATCTTCTTGACTTTTGAGCAAAAGGTTGTTGATCGAGATGTCTCCCCTCTTGGCTTACTTCCTCCTCCACGGCTTCCCAATTTCCAGCCTTTGCTTTCCTTTATCCTGCTCGATCCCAAGCATCCTTCTCTCGACTTGGCTCCTTCCACATTTGTTTATAGCAAGTGCTTTTCCTCTTCCAAAGATTCTCCTCTCATTTGTTGCAAGCTTCGGTTCTCTTCTTGAAGTTTCCCTAGTGACTCCCACATTGGTTATTGTTTCTGTTGTTGTTTTCCCATTTCCTTTTTCCAGAGTTACTTCCTCTGTTGCTCCCTCACGATGCTCACTACCATCAATCTTATTCTTCTTCTCCTTATGATACAGACTCAAGGCCTCATTGCCACCTTCCGAAATGATTGCCTTCTCCAACAATGTTGTAAAGGAATCAATTTGAAAGACCGATACCTTATTATACAACCACGACTTTAATCCTTGCTCAAAACATCTCGCCTTCCTCTCCTCATCCACAACTTGGTGCTCTGCAAATCGCACTAGTTCATTGAACTTAGCTGCGTATTGTGCCACCGTCATATCACCTTGTTTTAACTCTAGGAATTTTACTTCCATCCTACTCTTCATACTTTTTAGAAAATAATTCTCGAAAAACAACATAGTAAACCGCTCCCATATTATCGTTCCTTCCCCCGCTCTCTACTGATTTGTTTCCCACCAATAGTTCGCTTCGCCCCTCATCATGTATGTGGAAAATATTGTCTTCTGGTCTTCACCCACGCGAGCTATAGTGAAGGCCTTCTCGATCTCCTTGTTCCAGGTTTGCGCAACTATCGGGTCAGTGGTTCCCGCAAACTCTGGGGGTCCTACACTCTTAAAATCTTTGAAGGTTGTTACTGGGACAGCATAGGGAATGGGTGGTACGGGTTCGTTTCTTCCCCTCAGAGCTTCTCCCAATAAATCTACCAATCTCTGTATCGAATCTACAGGACCTCTCTCATCATTAACTGACTCTTCTGGGATAGTTATTCTACGTCTAGGCGGCATTTTCTACATCACAAAATTTTTATTTTATTATCTAGTTATAATACTTAGACATTTCTTAATAGAAAGAACTACAGGTTTATAACACATTTTCTGAAATAAGATCATTTATATTCATATGCCAAAGGGTTACATTACATGTTTTTTTCTAGCATACTTCTATAAATGATAACACATATCCCCTAGTATCACGAAAGACGGGGACATACTAACTTACTACCCTTTAACACTTTTCGGAAGTTTGGGGGTTTACAAATATCTCACATCTTACACAAAAGACTGAGATTACAAAAACATTTTTAATAACACATAAATAAATATACTACACTACTGAGCTTTTCCCTCTAGACTCAATCTAACATTCCACGCTCAACGGCGCTCTTATATTCCTTTTGTGTGATGTGTACCATCTTGTTTCGACTTATGGTATGTCGGGTCTGTCCTTGCTCAGCTGGGTAATGATGTACCCCATCGATCAATCTCTCCATGGCCGTGCGAAGAGAATAGCCCATCTTGTTCATCTTCCTCCTCTTGCACCACACCTCATCCTCTAGATCATCTGCCCTATCATTGGCTTCTTCCCGCTTCTCCTCGAAGTGAATCCTATCCATCACCTCCATTTCTAACTGAGTTCGGAGAGCCTCCTTCTCCGCCCTCTAACTCAACACCTTCTCTTCTAATTCCTCCAGCTTTCACCTTACCTCAACATTCCTCGCCACCGCTCGGTGAAACAAAGCTCCCATCTGGATCCCTGCTTCCTTACAGTGAGCAATCTCCACTTCCATCTCCTGCATCACTAGTTGCCTCTCATGGTCCTCGTCCCTCAACTTCTGGAACGCAGACTCCCTCTCCCCAGCCTCAGCCTCTAGCTCCTCCACTCTACATCCCAACTCTAATATCTGCTCCTCATACTCTCCTAACATCCGATCCTCAAAAGTAGCCTCGTCGGAGTCCTCCACAGGCTCTGGCTCCTCCTCCAAAGGCTCCTCTTCAGGGTCAGACTCCACCTCTTCCTCATCGTCATCATCAAAAGGGGCTACTACTGAAATAGGCTATGATATCAAGGGTGTCTCAAATACTACGTGGATATCATGCGGCTCCTCCTCTACTACTCGGCTAGGTCCTCCCATGTGAGTCATCCTTACAATCACCAACATAAGACAACACAAACAACAACTCCATTAGAATGTTAAACAAACATAAGTTCATTGTATAGAATGAAGTTATATTTCATAACACACTAAGTCTCTCAAGGAAAACTCTACATGAGTTTTATCTCCTTCCTAACTTCTAAGTTATCCTGAGTTATAATCTAAGGACACTTGCTCCTAAGGTTTATAACTACGCCTTTGATACCAACCTGTGACGCCCCCAAATTCGGACCTCCACTTCGTCACTCGAATCCGGTTCATCACATTCTCATGGTAAAACCATAATAACTAAAATAACGCATACACAACGGAAAATCTACTTTAGAATAATATACAATGATTTATTATAATTATTTCCCAAGTCTCAAAACCTACGATTGCTTAATAGATTACATAATAATATCTAATAAAGACTTATTACATGATCTTACTTAAGCTTAAACATAGTCCTAAAAATAGTCTTAATACATCATAATAGATTTTAAATATAAAAGGACAAGCTAGTAGTCGGTATCCTTGCCCTTGCCCTTATCCATTCCGGAGACACCTCCTGTTCCTCCTTAATTGAAAGGTTTTAAAAAGCAAGGATGAGTACAAATTTCTCAAAGAAGTAATATACAACAAGGGTGTAGGATATATATATATATCACAAGGTTTGAAATAACGAAGTGTCATTTCTAGGATAGTTCAAAGTGTCGGGATAACATCAGGGATAAGAAATATCAACAATTCTTTGAATAAGAACGATAATTCAATATAAATCAACAGGTATATATGAATTCAACGACTATCAAGGTATCCAACTGGATAAATAATTTATACTGAGCAGTCACTAAGGACCATTGAACTTCCACTAGAGTTACCAATATTAAACTGATAACCCAAAAATATCAAGTACTATAGAGGATCAGTCTACAATACTTTACGTTATGCATAACACCACAATAATATTTATTCATGTTTTGGGGTTTCCAACAACATACATTCCCCTTATCAAAAGGGTTGTCCAACTCAGTTTTCAAGATTTCTGCACCAATCAATTGGTTTGGACAATTTTTAAAAACATGCATATAGTCTAGCCGAATCAAATGGCATCGATTCTTTCACAATATTCAAGGACAATACTAATTTCAACATGAATAATAGCTTTCACAAGGGTTTAACATACTAGTTCATTTGAACGAGAAAGTAATGTAACATGTATTCAAAGGGATAAGCTTACGATATTTGTCAAATAAAATAATGCAAGGGTTTAGGATACTTGCACAACATAAATTTAGGTGAGGTTAGAGAAACTTGCCTTAAGCGTAGTTTATCCACGTTAATAAATTAACACTTTCAAATCCTAGTATAGTGTATTATAAGTATACAATGTTCATTATCTAACACAGTCCTTAATCAAGCTCGACACGATACCAATACGCACATATGGTACAAAATCAGTTTATAAGTCATCATAAATTTAACCCACGTATCTTTGTTTTGATCTCATGCAAACATCCTCTTGGACTTATCATCAAAAATCCAAATTAATCTCTATTTACATCACATAGCATGCTCCTCAACAAATTACATAGCATATTAGTCATATATTACAAGTTAAAGACATCATATAGGCATGCGTCAAACATTAGTTAAAAAAAAAATGGAACCTCGATTGTGGATCACACAGACGGCAGGTTGCATTGCATACTGTCTGAAGCCTAGGGATGGCAAGCAATGCTGCTATCCTCCCGCTGAGACAAGGACTGAGTTATTGCCTTGCAGTTTTTGTCCCACTTTAACATACCATTTACACCTATAGTCTAACATACATGCATGCTAGAAGCTTTCACATACCACTTTACCATTCTTGAGTTCATTTGTATAAGTTTGAACTTATGTCTTACATGGTATTCAAGCAAAACATTATCAAGCGGTTACCATGACTCGTTACATGGCTTTATACCCATATAGAGATTTCAAATTCTGTTAATGCATATACTTGTAGCATTTATATTGCTTGTTCATAGCTATTATTGTTTAAAGCTTGAAATCATGCTTTAAACTTATGTTTATTTGAAACATGTGATGTGATGCATCTAGATATACATGTGATGCAACTAGATTTCAAAAATATGTTCAAGTTTGCTTTTGAAACCATTTTAAGCTTGAACTATGCAATCTAACACACATAAGACAACTTTAAAACTCTAAGGTAGTCAAGTTAGGTTAACATGCTCGCAAAGTCAGAACATACATGGGATACATACATATCAAGTTCGTTCTAAGTTTTAATTTCATTCCATGTTACACACTTTCTTTAATCATGCTACGCTAGTCTACATGCTCACATTAGGTTCATATAGCTGTATATACTCCTAAAACATGCTTGCATACTAGTACATGATATATCATTATATCAGATTTCAAAATAGAAATTAAAAATCGATTTTAAGAATTGGACAACTGCCAATATGAAAATGGCCGTGATTACTTGTTTGAGCAAAACGAGCTAAAACATTCTGCTTTCTAAGAATCGTTTAGCCCAACCTCAAAATTTACCCACGAAATCATTCCTAAACACTCATATATAAATTACAACATGCTTATATGATCATATAACATTTATATGAACATTACCCAACCTCATTAACATATAATTTCATGAATTCAAGAATTTGAAATTTAAAGACTAAAACTCCATCTTTACAGAGAATGGAAATGGCGGCAAGGAAAAAGGAGTTATACCTCTGTAATGTAATGAAAACTTGCTCCAAATGAACTTCTAAGCTCTAGCATGCTTGTATGCTCTCAACCTTACTACTTAGCAAATCTCAAACAACTTCAAGCAACATTTACTGATGAACATGGCTGCTATTTATAGAAGAAGTTTGGGCTGGGCATTGGAGTTACACAAGATGAAAATCCAAGGTGCAATGGAGTAGAACAATGGTTGCTCAAAGGTTGGCCAACCACCCTCAAGCTCAGCCATCATCTCATACACTAGCCTTTTGAAGAATACGTAATATAGCTTTGAATCACTGTTCATGTACTTGGTGACTTTCATTTTGGGACAAAAGGAAAAAAACTCAGCAATCTAGTTATCTAGGGTTAGTTTGGTCTACTTAATTCCCACAATGAGATCGTAATGTACAATTATTACCATATTGGGAATTTTAGGGATAAATTATACCTTCACATCATATAGTTCATGTACATTAAATATACGCAATAAAATAATGCAGTCAGGTGTTATTTTCCGGGTAGTTCCATAATTATCCCTACCACTCATATAACCATATTATATTAATAACTTATTTATTTATGTTATATAAATAAATTTATTCCTTCCCTTGATTAATTACCACTTAATATAATATAGTGTCATAGAACTTAATATATAGTCACACAATGTCACACTACACTATATAGTATAGTTGTGTTATTACTCATATACATATAACCGTCGATATAATATTATTATATTATTAACTTATTTATGTTAAATAAATAAATCATGCACTTCCTTAATTAATTAACACCAATATTAATTAATCCAATCATCATGTATTCCATATTCATTCATTTATCGATATAATTCTTATTATATTTATAGATATATTGCAAATAATATTAATTACCAAGTAATCCATATTCCACCACAATTAATTAATATTAATTAATGGATTAACAACTCCGTTATCGGACATAACATACTTTAATTCATGGTTTATCAATGTCACACATATCACATAATTGTTCCATTTAATTTCCAAAGTAGAAAATTTTATTTTCTTCAATCGACCAATTGGCACTCATGCTGCCAGTTTTGTCTTCTTTAGACGACAAGCAATGCGTTATGCCTCGATAGCGATGCCAAGACTTGTTTAACTTCAGCCCGTGTTAATTTTCATCGCTAGACAAGCTTTATACGATATGAATTAATGTTCACAAAGGTGTTGCTACACGTCTACGAGCGTATTGATTACTTATATGAAATCACATAATCATTCCCGATTAATCTTCCTAATTCTCGTTTCAACTAGCTTAGTGAATTCTCTTGTTTCACATTATGCCACACAAGGCATTTCACAATTCTCATTGTCACTTCACATATCTTAATACGCATTGGTCTAATACGAATCAATTGAATTAACCAACTCACAAAATAATAACTCTTTTATTTACAGGAATTTTTTTTCCATTAATATATTCATTTAATAATACGTAGAATTTCTTAGGTATTACAGAAAACATCGGTGGTAGCACTCTGACTATTGTTGGGCTGACGCCGCCAAACTGACCCACCGCCAGAAGTTTCAACATGACCGTGCGAGATGCTGTGAAGTCCCAAGATGTGGTGCCAGGTATCATTCCGATCAATAATATTAATGTTTATGTATTATTTGATTTGGGTGCTACGTGTTCGTTTATATCCGACAATTTTGCTAAGAATATAAATTTGTTTAGAGAGGAATTAGAATACCTTTTGATCATAGAAATTGCGATTATGGAAGTAATTCCTGTTATATTTGTACACAAGAACTGTAGGGTAGACATCAAGGGCCACGAAATGATTGTAAATCTAATCCCAAATAAATTTGGGGAATTTGACGTCATTTTGGGAATGGATTGACTATTCAATTATGGGGCAATAATTAATTTCCAAAGGAAGTGTATAAACCTTATGACTCCGTCAAAGGTCGTATTTTATGGTAGCAAGTCGCCTAGACAAGCGAGTTGTCTAACGATGATGCAGGACAGGAAGTTATTGAGACAAGGTTATGTAGGATATTTAGCCTATATAGTCGATGCTCGAAAGGAGAGTGCGAAGCTATAGGAGATACCTATCATTAAAGACTTTGGAAACGTATTTCTAGATGACTTGCCAGGACTTTTTCCAGACAGAGAAGTAGAATTCGTGATCGACTTGGAACCAAGAACTGCCCCAATATTGAAGGCCCCATACTGTATGGCTCCGGTGGAGATAAAGGAGTTGATGGTGCAACTACAAGAACTGTTAGATAAGAAATATATATTCAGCCAAGCGTATCACTGTAGGGAGCACCAATGTTTTTTATAAAGAAGAAGGTTGGGTCGATGCAACTTTGCATCAATTTCAGAGAACTAAAAAAGGTCACAATTAAGAATAAGTATATGTTGCCAAGGTTTGACGAATTGTTTGATCAGTTGAAATGAGCTAGGTATTTCTCGAAGATAGATTTGAGAAGTGGGTACCATCAGTTAAAAGTGAGGAAGGAAGATGTACCGAAGATAGCATTCAGGACTCGTTATGGTCATTACGAGTTCTTGGTGATGTCATTTGGTCTAACGAATGCTCCTGCAACGTTTATGGACCTAATAAACATGGTGTTTAAACCATTTTTGGATAAATTTGTGGTAGTGTTCATCGACGATATTTTGGTATATTCCAAAACCAAGGAGGAGCATGTCAAACATTTGAAGGTTACATTGGAGGCATTAAGAAAAGAGAAGTTGTACGCAAAGTTTTCAAAATATGAATTATGGATAAAGCGGGTGCAATTTCTTGGGCATGTGATTGATAAGGATGGGATTTCGGTAAATCCATCGAAAGTTGAAGCTGTGATGAACTGGGATCAGCTGAAGACACCATCAGAAGAAAGGATTTTTCTAGGACTGGCAGGTTATTACAGAAGATTTATTCAAGATTTTTCCAAAATCATGACTCCGCTGACGAATTTGACTAGGAAATCGGTGAAGTTCGTCTGGACAAAAAAATGTGAGAAAAGTTTCTAAGAGTTGAATAAGAGATTAAGTTTGGCACTAGTGTTATCTCTCCCTGATAGCACGTGAAATTTTGGTGTATAGTGATGTGTTGCATAAAAGGACTAGGCGGTGTGCTTATGCAAAATTGCAAGGTCATTGCATATGCGTCACGATAACTAAAGGATTCTGAGAAGGGATATCTGACCTATGATTTGGAACTGGCTGCAGTCATGTTTGCTTTGAATATATGGAGGCATTATCTCTATGGGGAAATGTGTGAAATATATACAGACCATAAGAGTCTGAAATATATTTTTACACAGATAGGTTTGAACATTCATCAGAGGAGATGGTTGGAGCTAATAAAGAATTATGACTGTGAGATTTTATACCATCCGAGTAAAGCGAATGTCGTTGCTGACGCCTTAACCAGAAAAGGTCAAGAGAAACTGTTCATGTTAACTGCTCAGGAAGATGTAATTTTAGCAAAGGCAAAACTTGAGCTGGAGGTGAAATATCCTAAGGAATCGAATGAAAAAAATGTTTCAAATAGAAATTGGTCCAACTTTGGTGGATAAGGTTAAGGAAGCACAACTCAAAGATGAGGAATGTGACAAAATCAGGAAAAGAATATCAGAAGGAGAGGAAAGGAAATTCAGAATTGACAACGAAGGGATATTAAGATGTGATAAAAGAATTTGGGTTCCGCAAGTATCAGAGGTAAAGGAGGAAATTTTGAGCGAGGCTCACAATTCACGATATTCGGTTCACCTGGGGAGTACGAAGATGTACCAAGATCTTTGACAACATTTTTGGTGGCCAAATATGAAGAAAGACGTTGCCGATTGTGTGGCCAAGTGTTTGACATGTCAGAAAGTTAAAGCAGAACATCAGAGACCAAGTGGGTTCTTATAACTGTTAGAAATCCCAGAATGGAAGTGGGAAAATGTCATGATGGATTTTGTGACGCCCCTAAAATTAGGTATACGTCACCCATCTTGGGTCGCCACTTACATGGTACATAAATTCAAATACAACTTACTAATATAAGCGTAGTGGTATAATACGACATAAATCGTGAGTTTGCATACAAATATTGTCTACTAGATATTATACAAACTCAAAAGGAGTCCTCATTACAACTATTATCACACTATATCACGGAATAGTGAGGACTACTAATGCTATCCTCTGGACCATTACTTCGTTCCCCGACTCGTCCTAGCTATGTTCTTATTTCCTGAAGAGAACAGTGAAAAAAAAGGGTGAGCTCAACTAGCCCAAGAAGAAATATTATGACTAAGATAATGCGAGAATAAATTATCATTAGCCTTCAATGTGTTAAACCGATAAAATACAATAGACAACCAGGTTTAATCTGCGGTGAGAATAAGCAATCCATTAAAAGAGTCAAGTAGAGAATAAAGTCTACTATCTTTTAAGTTTTAAAAGGTTTTCATCAATTTTTATCACGAGACTCGACAATAAATAAACCACCACATCTAATTATCTCTCGTACCACGGTCGAGGATTTTCATCAAATTATCAATGGTCATGACTATACCGAATCACCCCTGGTCATAATCATACCAAAAACTATCCATCAACGCATTACGAGCCACCGAGGACTTTTGTCACATCATTTATATCAAGTCATGATTATACTTAGAATGATCCTCGGTCATAATCATACTAAGTTCATCTATGCACGTAAGCCAAAGATAACATAATATAACATGAGGATGATGACAATGACATAATAATTCAATAAAACAAGTTCAAGAATTATTTAATCCATGAATTATTAACGTCCAAATTGTCAACATAATCTTTGTTTACGTGAGTAAAATTCAAGAATGATCGGAAGAATATTTCCGTGAAAAGATCTTTGGATGAAATGCAAATATCAAGGATATTCTACTAATTTCATGGAGTATAGAAGTCAAAGTTTTAACCAATTTGGGTATAATAAAGAATGGAATAACAAAAGAAATCACCATGCATGCGATTGCCAGATGAGCAAAAGTTATTCTAACGAAATAATAATAACGGAACCGTGTCGTGTGAAATTCACACCGAAGCGATGTTCCAACAGAGAATAATAAAGATGGAACCAGGTCCGGTGTAAAACACACGTATAGGATATTCCAACGTATCGATAAAGATTTTAACCAGTCCGGTGTAAAACACATGCAGGATGTTCCAATGAGAATAATAATAAAGATTTTAACCAGTCCCAGGTAAAACACATGAGCATGGATGTTCCAATGTAATAATAGAAGAATGTCACCAAGTATAGGGTAAACCGCGTATACAGGTTATTCCAATAGAATAATAAGCAATGGAATAACATAAGGATTTCACTAAGTATAGGGTATGCCGCGTATACAGGTTATGTATAGGGTATGCCACTTTTACAAAAGTTATTCCAATGTAATAATAGTGAATAGAATAATGAAGTTCTCTTCAAGAAGAAAATAATAACACCCTTACCATAAAAGAACCTAATATAGAAGTAGTGAAGTAGCGAATACTCTTCTTCTTTCTATAATTTTCTCTCTATAGCTTCTCTCTATAATTTCTCTCTCTAGAGTTTCAATGAATTAAGTAAGAAAATAATGAAGGAATGAGCTTCATTTATAAGAAAATGGAATGCATAGTAACTAATCCATGAACTATCCAGATTGATTTACTTTAATCGGCGGTCCATATTTAAAGAAAAATCTTTTAAATAAAATATAATATATTCTATTTATATAAAAACATTTTACTATGCAAACACTATGCAACATTATGCATAATAAAATATAATATATTCTATTTATAGAATAACTTTAATAAAGTATTCTCGCTTTTATATAAAAGATGTTTCGCTTTTATTACGTTAATAATACTGAATAAAACAAAACGTCATTATCGCTATAATAATTCATATTATTAATCGACAATAATGGAATCAAACTGAGTGACTTCTCACATAAGTATCAATAATCAATACCGTGTGCTACTATGCAACCACACGTATTACTGTACTTTTACTACCGAGTAGTTCAACAGTATCAACGGTAAAACTTCCGTCGTTATTTCAATAAAATATTTTTGTCGTTTTCTCAATCCAACAATAATTCTGTTGTGGGGTCCACCAATGATTGAGTCGTTGTACGAATATTCCCTGCTAAACCTAATATTCCCCGACCAATCGAATATAATATAACCACTTGCATACTTTGCAAAATTTATAAATACTACCCACAACTATAATATTATCTCAAATTCACACCATAATATTAAAAATTATTTCGACAAAATTTAAATCTTTATTGATAAAATCTGGGGTCTCACAATCTCCCCTCCTTATGGAATTTCGCCCTCGAAATTAGGGTACGTACCTGGTATGATAAAGAGATGAGGATACCTTGAATACCTTTATTGTTAAAAATATTAAATTCATCTTCGTAATCCGCCAAAGATATTCATTAACAATTCATCTTTTGCACTACTGAATGAAGATATTTATTAACAATTCATCTTTTGCACTACAAGCCAAAGATATATAACCGTAAAACCAATAATCTTTGAGACTCAACTTAATAGTATCACAACCATGAATTATCCATGCACTAACTTGGCTAAGGATATTCGTGTTTTCAATTACTGATGATTATTATCTTAATAATCCGTGGTCATAATCATACCAAGTCTATCAATGCACTACTACCAAAGATGACTTTTACCACATCCATGAATTAATATTTCATTCTTTGAGACTCACTCAATAATTAATCCATATCATCGAATCATCCCCGCACTACGTGCCGAGGATATTCATTAGTATCACGACCACGAATTATCCATACACTACTGACCCAAAGATAATCGTGTATTCATTAGTATCACGACCACAAATTATCCATGCACTACTACCAAAGATAATCGTGTATTCATTAGTATCACGACCACAAATTATCCATGCACTACGACCAAAGATAATCGTGTATTCATTAGTATCACGACCACAAATTATTCATGCACTACGGCCAAAGATAATTGTGTATTCATTAGTATCACGACCACAAATTATCCATGCACTACGGCCAAAGATAATTATGTATTCATTAGTATCACGACCACAAATTATCCATGCACTACGGCCAAAGATAATTATGTATTCATTAGTATCACGACCACAAATTATCCATGCACTACTACCAAAGATAATTGTGTATTCATTAAGATTATCACGACCACAAATTATCCATGCACTACTACCAAAAGATAATTGTGTATTCATTAGTATCACGACCACAAATTATCCATGCACTACTACCAAAGATAATTGTGTATTCATTAGTATCACGACCACAAATTATCCATGCACTACTACCGAAAGATAATTGTGTATTCATTAAGATATCACGACCACAAATTATCCATGCACTACTACCAAAGATAATTGTGTATTCATTAGTATCACGACCACAAATTATCCATGCACTACTGCCAAAGATAATTGTGTATTCATTTACTGATTATGATTATACCGAACAATCCACGTCATAATCATACCAAGTCCATCTACAGAACCACGTAGATGACTTTCAACATAATATAAGCATGAGGATAATGATATAAAGAATCAATCAAATGAGATAAAGGATAAATATTAAACATTTATAATATAATTTATCCAGATTCAAGAATATCCCCATATTTTCAATCACTTAATAATCTCATAATCTAATATCATTAATATTATAACAATATTTTAATCACTTCTTAAATTTATAAACAATTTATCTTAATTGTTTACGCTTTACCATATAATGCATTTAATCATTCAAAATGTCATACTCATAAAATATCATCACCAATTATCAAATCCTCGTCAAAAAAAATATGCATATACTCTATATAGGATTCTCTAGCCATAAAATCCTATTTTCAACTTTGTTACTTCACATAACATATTTAACTCATATGTTCAGTAACTAAACTATTTTCATGAAAAATACCAAATCAGCCCCAAAAATATTTCTTTTCTGGGATTTAGCATAATATAGTCCCATAATGAAAATATATTTTTCTCGGAATTTTTAAAATTCATTTACTATTTTTCAAAAATCAATTTCCAATTAATTCTTTAAGAAATTAGCTACCTCAAGGATAACTCCAAAAATTCCCAAATCTTGGCAGAATTTTACACATGTTAACGTGAGCTTCTAGTTTAAATTTCATGGTCATCGGAGTTATAGAACTCCGGTTATAGCGTTTTTTGTCGGAAAAACCTAAATATTGAAATAGTCATAACTTGCTCATTTTAAGTCAGAATGAGTTCATTTTTGGACAGGAGGTACTTTATACCATATACTTTCATGTCCCAAAAACCCAGAATTTTTCTCATAATTTAAGTGGCCGAAACAGTCCCTTAAAGTTTCTGGGCAGTAGCATTTTCGAAATTTACAGCTTTGGCCTCCTTTGCTAAAATCAGTCCACACAAAAATCCACAACACCTTTTCCAGTAATTCCACTTGGATTAGTTAGGTAACTCGTAGATCTAACTCTAGGACTTGACCACATTCAAAATTCAAAATATAATAAGAGATATGGTCAATTGAATTTCATGTTACGTTTTCACCAAAATCGCTTTTCAACTCTTTGTGATTTCTAAGAAACTTTCATGTTTTTACATACTAACCAACATAACTCATCATAAAACTTACTAATACCACGAATACCCATGATTTTCATTATTCCAATGCTTTTATTATGACTTTCATCATAAACCACGTAAAGCTGCTCATTTAGTTGAAGAAATATTTGAGGGTTTAAGAAATGGGTTTTTTATCTTTGGGGTCAATACAAAATTCGATTTCACGCTCTAGGGTAGGCTAGGAAATCTTCAAGAATACGTCAAGAAATTTATTAATGATAGAAATATCATTCAAAACTGTTACTCTTATCCAAGACTTGGATAGTACGTCACATTGATACCAACTGTGACTTCTATCCCTTAACCTAGATAGCACCTCACAATGATACCTATAAACTTGCCATCTTCATTCACGATGTCGCCTGCAGAAAGTCTGGCTTCGGTGCATTCCACACAAGGAAGTTGACAACGAAAGGTTCGGGGCTCTTTACTTATGGCTTGATATCACAGTGATTAACTTTAGGATTTGGTTACTTTGAATTCGTATAACAGGTTGGTTAGGAATATGAAAGCTAACAACCTTACAAAAAGAATAATGAGTAGTTAATCAATCGTTTTTAAAAATTACCTCAAAGGCAAGTATTTTCAAAGAGATAAGATCGACGAATTAACGTGAAAGTGTTTATTTGAAACAACAAGATTAATAAACGTTGGAGGTAACGAAGGTTTCTCCCAACGAAGTTTCAATAGATAAATCAAAGTCTAATTTCTCCTGAGTCAAATTTAAACGTTGAGCGCAAAGCAAGAGAGATAAAAGAATGGGTAGAACCCAGATCTAATAAGGTATAGACTTGGAAGAATTTATAATTAACTAACCCGTGCTAACTTCGTTCGGGTTACCCATTTTTTGAGAAGTCACGAAAAACGCTCTTCCTAAAACCACCGACTTTGTTTTGTCCGTATCCGCCTTTGGTGCCACTATCCCAAATTTGGACTTGACTTGATTGCACAACAAAATTGAGCTAAATTACCTTCTCTTCTTGCAATTTCCACTTCTATTATCTTTGCCATGATTACCACCGAAGTGGTTACCATTCTTAACATGATAATTTCCCCACGATGGTTATCATTGTTACGATAGCCGCTGCCACCAAAGATGATTATTATTATCGTTGTTGGTCGTTACCTTTTGTTTGAAATTTGAATCAACACTCTCATGTGCTTCATTGCTTATCTCAAAGATTTTCGGATATCATTCTCAAACACTTTGTCACAAAACAAGGGTTAATTAACATATCACATATTATCCCTATACTCGACCGACCAATTAAATACCAAATAAATTTAGGTAGGTCATACTAGCGAAGGAATTCCCGCCTCTCTCCTCCTAGTTCTTATCTCACATCTCACCCGGGATCATATCCTAAGCTCGATACCAATGTGGCGCCCCAAAATTAGGTATCGTCACCCATCTTGGGTCGCCACTTACATGGTACATAAATTCAAATACAACTTACTAATATAACTGCGTAGGTATATAATACGACATAAATCGTGAGTTTGAATACAAATATTGTCTACTAGATATTATACAAACTCAAAAGGAGTCCTCATTACAACTATTATCACACTATATCACCGGAATAGTGAGGACTACTAATGCTATCCTCTGGACCATTACTTCGCTCCCCGACTTCGTCCCAAATGGCGTTCTCATTTCACGAAGAGAACGGTGAAAAAAAAAAGGTGAGCTCAACTAGCCCAAAGAAGAAATATTATGACTAAGATAATGCGAGAATAAATTATCATTAGCCTTCAAAGATGTTAAACCGATAAAATACAATAGACAACCGGTTTAACTACAAATGAATAAGCAATCCATTAAAAGAGTCAAGTAGAGAATAAAGTCTACTATCTTTTAGGTTTTAAAAGGTTTTCATCAATTTTTATCACGAGACTCGACTTTTAATAAATAAACCACCACATCTAATTATCTACGTACCACGGTCAAGGATTTTCATCAAATTATCAATGGTCATGACTATACTTAGAATCACCCCGGGTCATAATCATACCAAAAACTATCCATCAACGCATTACAGCCACCGAGGACTTTTGTCACATCATTTATATCAAGTCATGATTATACCGAATGATCCTCGGTCATAATCATACTAAGTTCATCTATGCACGTAAGCCAAAGATAACATAATATAACATGAGGATGATGACAATGACATAATAATTCAATAAAACAAGTTCAAGAATTATTTAATCCATGAATTATTAACGTCCAAATTGTCAACATAATCTTTGTTTAGTGAGAAAAATTCAAGAATGATCGGAAGAATATTTCCGTGAAAGATATCTTTGGATGAAACGCAAATATCAAGGATATTCTACTAATTTCATGGAGTATAGAAGTCAAAGTTTTAACCAACCTGGGTATAATAAAGAATGGAATAACAAAAGAAATCACCATGCATGCGGTGCCGCATGATAGCGAAGTTATTCCAACGTAATAATAATAACGGAACCAAAAATTGAAATTCACAATCGGCGGGATGTTCCAATGAATAATAAAGATGGAACCCGCATCCATGTAAAACACACACGATAGGATATTCCAACAGAATGATAAAGATGGAACCCGGTGTCCGTAAAACACACACGCATGTGATGTTCCAATGAATAATAATAAAGAGCGGAACCGGTCCTGTAAAAACACATGATGTGATGTTCCAACGAATAATAGAAGAATGTCACCAAGTATAGGGTAAACCATGTATACAAAGTTATTCCAATGAGAATAATAAGCAATGGAATAACATAAGGATTTCACCAAGTATAGGGTATCCACAGCGTATCAAAAGTTATGTATAGGGTATGCCACTTTTATAGGTTATTCCAATGTAATAATAGTGAATGGAATAATGTAAGTTCTCTTCAAGAAGAAAGAATAACACCCTTACCATAAAAGAACTCGAATATAGAAGTAGTGAAGTAGCGAGAATACTCTTCTTCTTTCTATAATTTTCTCTATAGCTTCTCTCTATAATTTCTCTCTCTAGAGTTTCAATGAATTAAATAAGAAAATAATGAAGGAATGAGCTTCTATTTATAGGAAAATGGAATGCATAGTAACTAATCCATGAACGGTCCAGATTGATTTACTTTAATCTGACGGTCCATATTTAAAGAAAAATCTTTTAAATAAAATATAATATATTCTATTTATATAAAAACATTTTACTATGCAAACACTATGCAACACTATGCATAATAAAATATAATATATTCTATTTATAGAATAACTTTAATAAAGTATTCTGTTTTATATAAAAAGATGTTTCTGTTTTATTACGTTAATAATACGAATAAAACAAAACGTCATTATCGCTATAATAATTCATATTATTAATCGACAATAATGGAATCAAACTGAGTGACTTCTCACATAAGTATCAATAATCAATACCGTGTGCTACTATGCAACCACACGTATTACTGTACTTTTACTACCGAGTAGTTCAACAGTATCAACGGTAAAACTTCCGTCGTTATTTCAATAAAATATTTTTGTCGTTTTCTCAATCCGACAATAATTCTGTTGTGGGGTCCACCAATGATTGAGTCGTTGTACGAATATTCCCTGCTAAACCGAATATTCCCTGACCAATTGAATATAATATAACCACTTGCATACTTTGCAAAATTTATAAATACTACCCACAACTATAATATTATCTCAAATTCACACCATAATATTAAAAATTATTTCGACAAAATTTAAATCTTTATTGATAAAATCTGGGGTCTCACAGATTTTTTGGTACGTCTTCCAATGACACAGAAAGGTTTCGACGCAGTTTGGGTTAATGTAGACCGCCTGACGAAGTCAGCACATTTCTTACCGATCAAGATCAGGTTTAACTTGGATCAGTTGACAAAATTGTATGTAAAGAAAATTATTTCAAGGCACGAAGTTCAAGTATCTATAGTCTAGGATCGAGATCCACGTTTCACATTGAACTTCTGGAAACGACTACATGAATGCAAGGGGACGTAATTAAAAATGAGTACGACATACCATCCCCAAATAGATGGCCAGAGCGAGAGGACAATACAGACATTAGAGGATATTCTAAGTGGTTGTATCATGGACTTCAAATGAAATTGGGATGATCATATATCGTTGGTTGAATTCGTTTACAATAAAAATTACTACACAAGTATTGGCATGCTGCCTTACAAAGCGTTGTACGGTAGAAAATGCATAACTCCATTATGCTGGGATGAAGTTGGTGAACGTCAACTACTATAACCGGAATTGGTGCAACAGACTACTGAGATTGTCAAGGTGATTAAAACCAGATTGATAGTTGTTCAGGACAGGCAGAAGAAATATGTCGATCAACATCGACAGAATGAAGAATTTGAATCTGGTAGCTAAATTTCCCTGAAAGTATCTCCCTGGAAAGGGAAAATCAGATTTAGCAAGAAGGGAAAATTGAGCCCAAGATTCATTGGACCTTTTGAAGTGTTGAGGAGAATTGGTGAAGTCACATATGAGGTAGTCTTACCTCCGGCATTAGCACATGTCCATAATGTTTTCCATGTTTCTGTATTATGACCGTATAAGCCCGATTACAAGCACATTATAGAATACGAACCCCTATAATTTGAGAAAGATTTATCTTATGAAGAGGTTCCTGTTCAGATAGTCGACAAGAAAGAGCAATTATTCAAAAATAAAGTAATACATTCTGTTTAGGTAAACTGGAGGAACCACAACGTTGAAGAAGCTACGTGAGAACTCGAAGAACAAATGATGAAAAATTACCCTCATTTATTTACTTGATATATGTGTAGCGATTCTGGGGACAATCTTTGTAGGGGGGGGAGAATATAACGAGACAAATTTAGTGAATCATGATTCTAGGGATAGAATCCTTTTAAGGGGAGAAAGATGTAACGAACGAGACTTTGTAATTAATATTAAATATTTATTGAATTAAATACATATTTTTGTTGATTTATTTACCGAGTTGAATAAATATTTTATGGAATTGTGGTAGATTAATTTAATTAAATGTGCTACATTAATTAAATTAATGTGGAATAATTTTATAATTCGAAGTCATAATTTATCTAGAAGTATTAAATTAAATGAGTTGTTAAATAATTTTAATGTTGTTCTAATTAACTAACTAATTAATTAGAAATTTATTGATTCGTTATAAATAATAAATGAGAATATAAACTATGTGTTATATTAAATAAATGAGAATTTTAATTATGTGATAATGTGATTTAATGGGTAATATTATCTTTAATTTAGTTAAATTTAAATAATATTATTTGATTAGTTAAAGTGTGACAAATAAACTATATAATAAACAAGTTAATTAAAATAATGGGAAAAGAAGTTAATTTTGAACAAACAAAATAAAGCACTGGGAACATGGGTAACTGCTGAGCCTTAATGCGCACAACTAATACCCACGCATATCAGTTATACGCATCATATCAGTCTTGTGTCTTCTACGCATTTTCATTTCCTAAAACTCAAATCAGAGAAATTATAGAGAGAAAGTAGAGAGTTTGAGAGAATTGAGTTTAAGGAAGAAGATTTGGAGAATCACAGGAGGATTTCCTAGCATCTAAACAAGAATCAAAGGGTGAGAATTCAAATTTCAATATTTATTTATTATGTTCTTGATTTTTTCCATGAAAAAATATTTTAGTTCTCTGTAATTGATACTTTAGGGATGATTGTTAGAAATATGGTATTATATGTGTTTATAACATGTTTTATATCAATTATCCATGATTTAGAGTAATCAAAATCCATGAAATCTATTAAAGCATGAAGAACTTGAGTTTTGATGATAAATATACAACATGTATGATTTTAGTGTTAAAATTGGGGTTTTGGTTGATTAATTGATTAGATAAGTTGTTATATATGTTAACATGTATATATAATCTGTTATATGTGAATTAGAATCAATTTTTAGAGGTCAAATTTTTATGAAATAGGTTTTAAAGTATAGATTTGAGTTTTGTTATAAGAAATACAAAAAGGCTGATTTTAGAGCCAAAATTAGTGTTTAATCCATGTTGTAATATGTAAATTGATGATTGATTGTGTAAATATGTTTAAATACGAAAACAATGAATGTTATGCGAACTGATTTGGTCAAGACCCTAATCTGTGGTGTGATGATTCGTTAAGGATGTCTAAAATTAGGTTTTTAGCAAGAACGTGAATTTAAATGGGTTAAATATGATGAATATGGTTGTTTTGATGTTTAAAATTGATGTATGCGTGCTTGGTAATAATTATGTGAAGTCTATGTCTTTTGGGTTTGTTAAATCTACTGATTACATGTGAAATTCATGAATTTTGGTCTAATGAACAGTGCAGTCGCAAATTACAGAAACCGAATCTAGGTAACCCCGCTCCGGCAGGTGTTTCTAAGCTAAACTGCCCCTCCCCGACGGGGGTATTAGATTTGAGCAGTTTTAGTTTTCTTCGTGTACAGTCCATTACTTATTAGTCTAATATAGTCTAATGAACATGATGATGTGTTGGACATGTAATAAGATGTCACAGATTGTTAACATAAATATGATGAATTTGCATGGTAATTTGATAAGTTGTATAAGGGCTAAACATGATATCCATGAGAAGATGTAATGATGTTAAAACTTAATATGTGAGACTTCAATATTTTATATGAGATTAATGGTAAAGGGCAGAACTTAAACTAAGTTAAGAAGTTATACTAAAAGAGGGAATTAAACCTATAAGGGTTAATATGAATGTAACTAATAAATATTATGAATGAATATGGTATGTGTGTAGGACTTGTGGTGAACGTGAGTAGTAATCATTTAGCCTACGCACGGGACATGTTTTTGAACCCTACTCTTATGTTAAGAAAGTTTCTAAACCCTAATCTTACATTAAGTAAAATTCTTATTCTATATTACGTTATGATTGAGCAAGTTTTCTAATTGTAAATTCCATTGAGCAAGTTATTAAGCTTTATTATCATTAAGCAAACTTCGTATTCCTATTTTGAATTGTTCAGAACTTAATCATTCCAATTCATGATTCCAAATGGAATGTTCTAACTCTTTTAAAGTATTACTCTTGTTATACAATATTCATGAGTTAAGGTTCAATCTTTGATTTGAATATTGATTATATTGTTGTATTAAACCTTGAATAGATAGTGAATCCTATTGATTCAACTAATCCTTAGGTGATGATTATTGAACTCTAAATTATCCTTGAGATCAATCCAAACCAAACTTCCTTTTGTGCGGACTCTAATGTCAAAGCTGAGTTGAACAACCCTGCTACATGGGGTTATATTACGCGATAGCGTTAAGATGTTGTGTACATTCATGGTACTAAGGGTTGATCCCCCTAAGTACGAGAAGTAAGGTCCATATAGTCTTACGACTGTTAAAGGTTTTAAATAGAAATATTTGAAAGCCTAGGACATAGTTCATGGTCTAGTGACCCTCAGATGTACTTTTGATTCCTGTTCTAATCTTGATTCAAAAGCCGAGTTTTCTTTTGTTCAGTATCCATTGTTTACTATCATGTTATTATTATTTCTATTGTTAAACTTATGGACAATTGTTGCTCACTCTTGCATAATAACATTGCAGGTAAGATTGAAAGAGTTGATGAGCCATCTACTAGTAAGGGCAAGGGCAAAGAAAGCAAGTGATGAAGACTTGTTTATTATTTATAAATATTAATTTTAAGACTCATTACGTTGTGTTTAAGACTTATACAAATTATGTTATGTTTCCGCATTGATGTATTAAGGTTAAATGACCTAGGATTGATTTGTTAAAGCTGTTGTAACCCTTTGTTGGGAGGATTTTTATTTTATTTATGTGTTTATTCATTTATGGGTAATTAAATGTTATTTAATTTGATGAGTGAACACCAATTCTGTGGGAAATTCGAGTACCTAGAGTTGGGGGTGTTACAGGTTGGTATCAAAGATGTAGGTTATGAACCTTAGGTGGGGGAAATGTAATACCCGTAAATTTTAATAAATTATAATATTGAGAATAAAGATTGTTTGCATATTTATTTGAATATAAATATATATAGTATTGGCATGAGTGTGGAAATTAATGTAATTGATTATGTACGTTATAATTAAGCAATGTAGCACAAGTGATGAGAAGCTTAGTTTAAGCTTGTGGAAATTATGCCTAATGTGGCAAAGTGGTGAAATGAGAAAGTACTAATTTAATTAATGATGAAATGGATTAAATTAAGTAATAAACAAATAATTACATAATGTCACTGACTAATTGTTATTCATTAATTATCATGAATAATAGCACGTAAGGAGAAATCCTATATAATAAGGTTTTTCATTCAATATAAGATGAGGTGTGACATTGGAATTATTATATAAAACTATATGATAAAAGTAAACTTAACTTATGTAATTTATTATGTTGGGTGAAAAAGAGTCTTATGTGACCCCATGTTGTATGTAGGGGTATTTAAATGTGTATTCTAGACCTATGGGAGAAAATAACTTGGATTAAATAAATAATTAATAATAAGTGATTATTTTATTATCTATGTAGAATTGGAATGATAAGTAATATTAGTACCCAACTAAATTATATCCTAGTTTAGGATAAATATTATTTGAATTAATCCAAAGTACGTGGATTATATAATTCTATGTATTATATGAGTGGGTGTATATGTATGTACATTTTTTGGATAATTGGAAAATAAACCTAAGTATGCTAAGCAATGGCTTACAAATGCTGAGTATTGGTAGTGTCCCAAATTGAGTGTCACTCTTTTTCTTCTTCACGTAATATTCCATTGGCCTAGTCTGTAAGACCCCAACTTATTATAAATAAAATTGAATTTCCTCTATTTATTATCTTGAAATAATAAGGTGATAATTTGATATAATACTTTGGTTATAGGTGAAATGTGCAAATTTTATAAAATAAGCAAGTGGTTATAAAATAATCATTGTTGTCGGAGAATATTCGTTTGGTCGTGGAATATTCTTTTTGTTGGGAATATCCGTACGACGGCGCAACCATTTGTGGGCCCCATAACGGAATAACTGTCAGATGAAGAAAATGACAAGTTTGAGTTTTTATAAATAACGGCGTAATCGTTACAATTAACAATTGTTGGAATATCCAATTGGTTAAAATACACGAATACGCTCTGGCGTGGTTGCAGCGATAATACATGGTATTACGGTATTTTTTGAATTATTGATTCTTATGTAAGAAGGCACTACTCAATAATTGTTACACATATTTCTTGCTCAATATTTTATTTTATTGATTCAATAATTACTGCGTTGATATTTTATATTATTATTGTTTCAATAATTGTCACTGCACAATATTTCCCATTATCAGTTCAATAATTCATATTATTTGAATAATATTATTAGATAACATTATTGGGAATGTCTAGAAAGTTATGTCAAGGAGAGGTTTGGTCACCTAATTACGCGCCAGTAAGGAGAAATCCTTATCGGAAAGCCCCCTCTTTCCTGGGAACGGCCTGGTTGTCATTATTGTGATTCTGTAATAATATTTGTAAATAATTATTTATTGATTTATATGATAAGGAAATATTTATTTTTATGTGAATATAATTGAAGGAATTAATGTTGAGGTATTTTATCAGTATTTTTGTCGGAATAGAGGTATTAAAAATCAAATCAGTGTTCTTAAAGCTATATTGTGTGAGTTATAATTTAAATCCGACTGTTGGATCGTTGTGATTTTCAGATATGTTATACATATATAAGTTGAGTATATGTCCACAAAATTTGAACTATTAAAAATTAACGTATGATTTGTTATGAATTTTAAGAGGTGTTGAAAATCATCCGTTTGTGGATTTCGGATATTTTCTGTCTGGAATTTGGAAAAACTTAAAGTTACAAAGTTGTAGAAAATTCGATTTCATATGGAATGGACATAAAATTTGTATTTTTCTGATAAAAGGGTTATTTATTATGAATTATTGAAGTTTTAGAAATTTAAATGTTTTTATTAAAAATTGGGTGGGACCCACTTTTGTTTTTGAAAACATGTGGGCTGCTAAATTCTTCCAAGATGGCTGCTCAAACAATTCAAATGAAGTGTGTGTGGAGGAAAGAAAGAAAAAAATAATATTTTATTAATTTAGTCTCCTATGGCGTTCTAGTATTTTTCTATAAATAGGCGCTTAGGTTAGAATTGAAAATCACACCAGAAACAAGTTTTCTTTCTCTCTATATTATCGAGCGTATTTTTGTGAGTATTTAGATACTTTAAGAGTTGCTATTTAGTGCAAGTTTCCTTCAGCATTACATCCGATATTCGGATCAGAAATATTGTTATTTTGAGGTAAGGGATGTTATTTTCTTCGTAAATGATATTATTTTCTTCAATATCATTATGCTGAAATATTGATATAAATTTTTTTGTGGAATTTCTACCTTTTTGTGTCGGGATTACTATTCACGTATACGACACTTGTGACACCCCCAAATCTAGGTACTTTTTTCCCACAAGATTTGGTGCTCACTATCCAAACATTCATACTATCTACCCAAATAAAATAATATTTAAACCATAACTCTCCCTTTAAATAGGGTTACATCATTAAGTTCAAAAACATCCCATGCTATCTAACCTTAAAACATCATTCAAGTGCGGAATTATATTATTACATTACATCATTATTAAATGTCTATGATCATAACAGTAATCAAAAGTACAAATCAGCATCACTTGTACATTTTTCCCTTTCTTTTACTAGTTGAAGGCTCATCTACCTTCTCAACTTTAGCTGCAATGAGTTTATAAATATGCAAGAGTGAGCAAAATAATTGCTCACTAGATATAACAATGAATCAACAGAAGAATAATAATAATATTAACTGCCAACAATAGGCTCATCAAGACTGAATAGTACTCTAATAATGATAATCTAAACTGGAATCCAAAATATGGAATATACATAACTGAGGGTCACAAGACCATGAACCATGTCCATAGTTATGAGTAATCTTTCAACTCCAACTTTAATAGTCATAAGACTATAAGGACTCCTCGTACTTAGGGGGATCAACCCTTCGTACAATGTATTATGCACGAACATTTTAACGCTACGCGTAAGTTATCCCCTAATATTAGTAGGGTTGTTTATATCAGTATTTAGAGTACAAGTCCGCACCAAAAAAAAGTTTGGTTTGGATAAGCTTTCAAGGGTAATTTAAAGTTTAACGAACATCAACTAGAGGACTAGTTGAATCAATAGTGTTTGATAATCACAACAGATGTTTAATAACAATATAACATAGAACAATTGAGAATCATAAATGAACTGATTATACATATTAAACTCATGCTTGAAATAACTATAGAGCATAAGTATTCAATAGAATGAATAAAATGGTTAACCTTTGCTTGAACAGTAAATAAGCTAAGAATTAAAACAGTTCAACAATAAGGACGAGAGTCTAAAAACTGCGTTCATTATACAATAATAGAACTTAAGAAACTTGCTTAACTATAAACAAGTTAGAATGAATCAATCAAACGAGAATTTCAAATAACATTAGAGTCAGAGTTTGCTCGAATGAATTTTAGGAACAATTGACTTATTCAATAACAGTTAAGATAATAAGCTTGCTCAATCAAAAGAATAAAGTTACACAATATAGTAATATAATTAACCCAACGAAAGTGTGGAGTTAGAAAAACTTTCTCAATGTAAAAAGATAGGGTTTAGAAACTTGCCTCGAGCGTAAGCTACAATATTAAACTCACATTCACCTACACATTGGTTTAGAACCACATTATCTATTAGATATGCTAACATACCATACATGTACATTTCTAGCTAAACTTACCATTTTAGCACAAGTGTTTCTTTACCATTTACATTTCATAAATTCCAAGTGTTTACTTCGCAACACTTTGCCTAACATTCAGTGTGTATACTAAGTTATCACATAATGCGTTCGAAATTTACTAATCATTTTTACCACTTTGAATTCACTAACTCCATAACACAACTCTGTTTTAGCCTTGTTGTTACATGTTGGACACATTACCATAACCTTACGCTAAGCTACAAAGAACAACCAAAGTCTGCAGAATAAGCAGACTTCAGTGTCTGAAAATGAGCATTTGGCGCTGGCCGTGCCGCTTTACATCGGATACTGGCTACGCATACATGCGTGCAGATTCGTAACACATGACGCACAAAAAAAACTCGATTTGCGTAATGCAGACTTGACACTTTTCTTAAGCCAACTAACACGAATTTCACCCACCAAACAATGATAATAACACGTAAAATAAATATACAACTATCATAAACATGATTGCTAACATATACAACCACTTAACACAATTTAACAACCACTAAAACTATTTTAAATTCTCAATTTTCATGTTTTCATGAAAAACTCAATTTTCTTGACATTCCTCCTAAAAATCATCACTGTGACTTCAAAACATGACCAAATCATCTCATTCAAATTATGTTATGTTCGTGTCTCAATGAACTACCATATACAAACGTCAATTTACAGTTTCACACATGAACTGGCCACTAAAATTGATACTTACATAGCTACATATGAAAACATATATACACTGACAACAATTTTTCCTAATATTAACTGTAATTAGCATGAATTTCTCGTTTAAGCACAACCTCCAATCATCATATACTCATATAATCACAAGTAATCCCATTGTATAGCAATAATTCAATAATTTGCAATTCACAGATTATATAAAAGTTTGTCATAGTCTCATATATATATATATATATATATATATATATATATATATATATATATATATACACTAAGGTTGTGAACATACCTTTAATTTCTAATACAATCGCTGTTAATCACTTGAATTTGCTGTGAAAATTCTTAAGATTCTCTTAATTCCCTCGCAACTTCTCTCTCAAATTTCTGAACTCTCAAGCTTTGCAAAAAAGAATGCGTATAAACAAGAGCTAAGCTGATATTCAATTAGTATGCATAATAGTAAAACATAAAACTGATATGACCTTAATAGCTATCATCAGTTATCAAAATAACGTATATATTATATTTATTATTTTATTTATTTTGTTTATTTTATTTAATTTCAAAAAAATAAGAAATATCAAAATCCATAAGGCTTATTTGGCAAAAACCCTTTAAATTTTAAAGAATTAATATATTAAGCTTTGTTTGGCAAAATCTAAATTAAACCCTTTTTACTTTATTTACATAAACACTTTAGTTTATAATTATAATCACATATTATTTATTTGGATTTCCATATCCCATACTAGCCCATTACATTAATCACATAGTATATTTTAATTAAATATAGCCTTTTAGCAAACATCACCAAATTATAATTTTCATTATAACTTTATTTAATAATTTAATATACCATCTAAATTATTAAATGAACACAACAATATAACACCTCATGTTATAATACAAACTCTAAATTATAACTTAATTTAATTTAGAAAAATTCTCTAATACATTTAGATTCATCAACCATCACGTCAAAATAATTATTTAACAATAAACACCTCAATAATATTTATATAACTCGATATATATTTAAATTACAATTTGAAATTTTGGATCGTTACATCCTTCCCTCCTTACAAGGATTATGTCCCAAGAATCACAATTCAAACAATCAAATCGTCACATTATTCCCTACTTACAAAGATTTTGTCCCCAGAATCGAAGACACAGACTAAACAAATAACTCAGGGTAATTCTTCATCATATCAGCTTCGAGTTCCCACGTAGCCACTTCGACATTGTGGTTCCTCCATATCACCTTCACAGAAGGTTTCACTTTATTCCTGAGCACTTGTTCCTTCCTGTCGACTATATGGATAGGAATCTCTTCGTAAGATAAATCTTTACTGAACTGCAACGGTTCATACTCGATCACATGCTTATAATCGGGTTTATATGGTCGTAACACTGATACATGAAAAACATTGTGCACATGCTCTAATTCTGGTGGTAAAGCTACTTCGTAAGCCACCTCTCCCACTCTTCGCAATATTTTGAAAGGTCCAATAAACCTTGGGCTGAGCTTTCCTTTCTTGCCAAAATGAATTTTTCCCTTCCAAGGAGAGACTTTCAGGAACATAAAATTTCATGCTTCAAATTCACGACTCTACCTGTGTTAATCAGCATACTTTTTCTGTCAATCTTGAGCAGCTACCAGTCTTGCTCTGATGAGTTTGACAACTTCAAATGATCCTTTGAACCGATTCTGGCCTAACAGCTTCTTGTTCTCCAACTTCATCCCAGCATAGTGGAGTTCTGCACTCTCTACCGTATAACGCTTCCTATGGCGGCATACCAATGCTTGCATGGTAACTGTTGTATGCAAATTCCACCAACAGTAGATGATCATTCCAGTTTCCTTTGAAATCCATGATGCACGTTTTGAGCATATCTTCAAGCGTTTGGGTTGTTCTTTCGCTTTTCCCATCGGTTTGCGGATGATACACTGTGCTCATCTTCAATTGCGTTCCCATGCATTCTTTTAGTCTCTTCTAGAAATTTGATGTGAACCTCGGATCTTTGTCTGATATAATTGACACTGGAACTCCATGTCTTGAAATGATCTTCTTAACGTATAGCTTCGCTAGCTGATTAAGATTAAATCTAATCTTTATTGGCAAAAAGTGTGCAGATTTTGTTAATCTGTCCACTATCACCCAAATCGCATCGTATCCTTTCTGAGTCGTTGGAAGACCTACCACAAAATCCATTATGATATGCTCCCACTTCTATTCTGGTATTTCCAACGGTTGAAGTAATTCGCTTGGTCTTTGATGCTCGACCTTCACTTTCTGACATGTCAAGCACTTTGTAACGCATTCTGCAACATCTCTTTTCATGTTCGGCCACCAAAAACAACGCTGCAAATCTTGATACATTTTCGTACTTCCCGGATGAATTGAATAACTTAAGCTATGAGCTTCCGTCAAGATTTCTTCTTTAATATCCTGAATTGCTGGAACCCAAATTCGTCCCTCGAATATTAGCATTCCATCAGTATCGACCTGATACTTCACTTCTTTACCATCGACCACTCTTTCTTTTATTTTCTTGCATTCTTCATCCTGTAGCTGCGCGTTCTTCACTTTGTCCACCAAAGTTTGACTGGCTTTCATCTGGTATAATTTTTCATCTGATTCTTCTGGAAATTTGATTTCCAGCTCTAACCTTGCCATTGCTGTTATAAGCTCCTCCTTATCTGTTAACAACATCAACTTTTCTCTACCTTTCCTACTCAAGGAATCTGCAACCACATTAGCTTTTCCCAAATGATAAAAGATTTCGCAATTATAATCTTTTATCAGTTCCATCCTTCTCCTTTGCCGCATGTTTAGGTCTTTTTGTGTGAAAATATACTTCAGACACTTATGGTTTGCGTAGATCTCACATTTATCTTCGTAGAGATTGTGACGCCCCCAAATTCGGGTATCTTCCAACCCGACATATGGTGCTCCACTATACTAACATCCATACAATCATTCCATTGAAATATAACAAAATGAAGGTAATTACTATCTTCTTATTACAATCAATGTGACACCCCCAAATCCGGGTACTTCAATTCCACGGGATTTGGTGTTCACTGTATAAATATCATCTATCTATCTACCTATAATAAATGCAAACCATGCAATAGATAGAAATAATAATAAATCTCCCCTTATGGGGTTACATCAACTACATAATAAATACAATCCCAGGTTACTCTAACCTTAAACATCCATCTTGGAATCATAAACAATTAAGTCTTAAACAACATCATTAACTTAAGTCTAACCGAAATACATCATCAAATAAAATAACAAGTCTTCAACACTTGCTAACTTTGCCCTTGCCTTTACTAGTGGAAGGTTCGTTAGTTCTTTCGTTCTTAACTACAATGTTATTATTAAGCAAGAGTGAGCACTAATGCCCACAAGTATAATAATGAAATAACAGTATAATAACATGCGAGTAAATCAAAGACATCTGAATAAAAGCTCAACTTTTGAATCAAGAATGAATAACAAGAAACAAAAGAATTCTGAGGGTAATAAGACCTTGAACTATGTCCTAGGTTATCAAGGGTTATACTTGAAACCTTTAACAGTCATAAGACTATGGACCTTTCTACTCGTACTTAGGGGATCAAATTTTAAATACAATCATGCACAATATCTTAACGCTAACGCATAAGTAAATCCCTTTGCAGGGTTGTTCATCTCAGTTTGACATTCGAGTCCGCACCAAAGGAAGTTTGGTTTGGACAATTCATCAAGGGTTCAAAAATTTAGAACGCTAGTCTAATAAGATTCAATAATAATGATATTCAAATAAGGGTTCGCTAGTCTAATAAGATTCAATAATAATGATATTCAAATTAAAAATAATCTCGTGAAGTATACAATAGGACAATTATTTTATAAAGCTGAATCATGCTTTGAAAAGATAATCAATCTTTAATATAACATTTGAACATGAATAATAATAATGATAATTTACTCGAGGTAATTAATAAACTTAAACAATAATGACAAGTAGGGTTAGGAAACTTTGCCTCGCAATGTAGTAGGCTAAACGATTACTACTTAGCTCACCACAAATCCTACACACATACCATATGTATTCACGACATTCATTAGTTACATTTTCACTTAATTATTTAATATAAACTCCACTTTATTTAACAAATCATTACCCTTCTAATTTAATTACTTAATTAAATTAGAATATTTTCATTCTTTTACTATTATTACACTTTAATAAATTATTTCATAATAATTTCCATTGAATATTTAATTTATTCCATAATATCTCAATTAAAATATTTAATTTATTTTATAAATATTTTAATAATAATTTTCATCGAATATTTATTTTATTCCATAATATCTCAATTAAAATATTTAATTTATTTTATAAATATTTTAATAATAATTTTCATCGAATATTTATTTTATTCCATAATATCTCAATTAAAATATTTAATTTATTTTATAAATATTTTAATAATAATTTTCATCGAATATTTATTTTATTTCATAAATATCTCAATTAAAATATTTAATTTATTTTATAAATATTTTAATAATAATTTTCATCAAATATTTATTTATTATTTTTTTTATTTTTTTATTTTATTTTTTTATTTTTTTATTTTGACCTCCGGGGCGGGGTAATTTAGTTTGGTAACATGCATTGGGCTACGTTACCAGTGCTCATTTTCTCTTTTTCTGTGGATTCTGCAGTTTCATGAACATAACAAGGCCAAATTAGTCCAAAATCAATCACACATAAAATTATACATGAATATGGCCATAACTTCCAATTAGTTATTTTTTATACGAATTTAGACTTACTCAATCATTGTAATACATATATAATCATTACTTAACCCATCTAGCATGATTTTTAACAAGTTACAACACATAATTTGTAAAATCAACACATTTACTTTCACTGTTCTTGATGTTCTTGAAGGTTTTGAAAATAAAACATGAAAATTGTCACTACGGATTCGTTATAACACCGAATTCGTTTATTTAAACTTTGGTCTCTTCGTATCAACATGCATAACATCATACGAGTGTAAATTTTGCGAAAACATTTATGTTTGACATACTAAAATCACGTATAAGGCCTTTAGGCCAAAACCCAAACTCTGTAATTTTGTAGAAATCATATACGATGTAATACTATGAAACTGATGATATGGAATCATGCAATATATATATAAATCATGTTATGCTACTCTTATTATTACATATATCCATATAATAGCACAATTTCTCAATTACAGAGACATAACATAGGTTTGAAAGCCAAAAACTATGAAACCCATTTTATGAAAACTAAATACGTAAAATAGAATTTGGGAAGGAGGAGATTACCACATAGGATATAATTAGTAGGCTTAGTTTCCTCACTCTCAATTCTCTTTCACAAGATCTTAATTCTTCTTGGAAATTCTCGAGACTCTCTCTAAAGATTTCTTAGACTTAGGCAAAATGAAAAAAAGAAAAGAAGACGTCGTATATAATGATCGAGATAATCTGGCGCAGAGTGGTCAGATTGGCCCTAATCATGGGTTAACTGCACCAACTCCTCTTAGGGCCTTGTTTGGCTAGCTTCAAAAGACTTAATCTCATTTAATTAAATAAAACCTTTATCATATAGTTTAATTAATGTCACACTCCTTTATAAAATAAACTCATATCTTATTTAATTTATTATAAATAAAATATAATAATTTCTCATAAATTCACATAGTCACATAATTAAATAACTCATTAATAAATAATGTCAAATTATTAATTCTCTAATTAATAATTCAATTAATTAAAATACCAATATGCTTATTAAATATTTCTTTTAATACAATAAGCTCACATAATCACATACTTTGATAATAAAAACTCACTACATTAATTTAATAAATGTAACACATATAATTAAATTAATCTACCACAATCACAATAATTAATTATTTAATCTAATAATTAAATCATCGAAAATTATTTATTTAATTTAATAAATATTAAAATTAATTACAAAATTCTCGTTCATCACATCTTTCCCCCTTAAAAGGATTACGTCCCTCGTAATCACGACTCAATAAATTTGACGTTACATTCTCCCCCTACAAAGATTACATCCCCGAATCGGTTACACATAATTAAGTAAATAAATGAGGTAATTCTTCATCATATTCTCTTCGAGTTCCCACGTAGCTTCGTCAGCGTTGTGGTTCCTCCAAATTACCTTCATAGAAGGTATAACTTTATTTCTGAGAACTTGTTCTTTTCGGTCGACAATTTGGATAGGAATTTCTTCGTAAGATAAGTCTTTCTCAAAATGTAGGGGTTCATATTCAATTACATGCTTGTAATCGGCCTTGTAGGGTCGTAAATATCTGAAACATGGAAGACGTTGTGGACATTCTCGAGTCTGGAGGTAAGGCTACCTCGTACGCAACTTCTCCGATTCTTCTCGATGACTTCAAAGGGTCCAATGAATCTTGGGCTCAATTTCCCTTTCTTTCCGAACTCCGATCTTCCCTTCCGTGGAGAGACCTTCAAGAAAACATAACTACCGATTCAAACTCGATATTTTTACGATGTGGATCAACAGATTTCTTCTGTCGATCTTGAGCCACTACCGATCGTGCTCGGATCACTTTGACTATTTCTCGCCGTCTCACGTACCAATTCGGCCCTAGCAATTGTCTTTCACCAACTTCATCCCATGAAAGCGGAGTTCTGACTTTACGTCAGATAACGCTCGTATAGGCGGCATGCCTATACTAGCGTGGTAACTGTTGTTGTAGCCGAACTCTACTAACGGTAGGTGATCATCCCAATTTCCTTTGAAGTCCGTCACATAGGCTCTCAGCATATCTTCTAATGTTTGAATCGTTCTCTCACTCTGTCCGTCTGTTTGAGGGTGGTAAGCTGTACTCATTCGCAATTGCGTACCCATGCATTCCTAAAGACGTTTCCAGAAATTTGATGTGAAGCGCGGATCTCTATCAGAAATAATTGACACCAGCACTCCGTGTCTCGAAACAATCTCTTTCACATATAACCTTGAAACTAATCTAAGTTGAATCTGATTTTGATTGGAAGGAAGTGTGCGGATTTCGTCAGTCGGTCAACGATAACCCATACTGCGTCGTAGCCTTTTTGAGTCGTCGGAAGGCCATCCACGAAGTCCATTGTAATATGTTCCCATTTCCATTCTGGGATTTCTAACGGTTATAGCAATCCACTCGGTCTCTGATGTTCTACTTTTACTTTCTGACTGGTCAGACACTTGGCAACACATTCTGCAACATTGCGTTTCAAATTTGGCCACCAGAAATGTTGTCAAAGATCTTGATACATCTTTGTACTACCTGGGTGAATCGAATATCTCGAACTATGAGCCTCACTCAGAATTTCTTCCTTAATTTCTTGTACTGGCGGAATCCAGATTCTATTTTCAAATCTCAGTATCCCTTCCTTATCCATCCTAAATCTTGGTTCAGTTCCTTCAGATATCTTCTTTGTCACCTTTTTACATTCTTCGTCCTGAAGCTGAGCCTCCTTTACTTTATCTAGTAGAGTTTTACCAGATTGCATCTGAAATAGCTTATCCTCAATCTCCATAGGATACTTCACTTCCAACTCCAGTTTCTCCATTTCTGTAATTAGCTCCTCCTGGGCAGTTAACATCATCAATTTCTCACGACCCTTTCTACTTAAGGCGTCGGCAACCACATTTGCTTTCCCCGGATGGTATAAAATCTCACAGTCGTAATCCTTAATTAATTCCAACCATCTTCTTTGACGCAAGTTCAAATCCTTCTGTGTAAAAATATATTTCAGACTCTTGTGGTCCGTATATATTTCACACTTCTCCCCATAGAGATAGTGCCTCCAAATTTTTAGAGCAAAAACAACTGCAGCTAACTCCAAATCATGGGTCGGGTAACCCTTCTCTTAATCCTTCAACTGTCGTGATACATACGCAATGACTTTGCCGTTTTGCATCAGCACACAACCAAGTCATTTATGCGATGCATCACTATAAACAACAAAATTTCCTGTATCCTCTGGAAGAGATAACACAGGGGCCGTACTCAACCTCTTCTTCAATTCTTGAAAACTTTCCTCACACTTATCCATCCAAACAAATTTCACAGCTTTTTGAGTTAAATTCATTAACGGAGTTGCGATCTTGAAAAAGTCTTGTATGAACCTTCTATAATATCCTGCCAATCCAAGAAAACTTCGTACTTCCGATGGCGTCCTCGGCTGATCCCAGTTAATCACGGCTTCGACTTTGGATGGATCTATCGAAATTCTGTTTTTATCGATCACGTGCCCAAGAAATTGCACTCGTTCAATCCAAAATTTGCATTTTGAAAACTTGGCATACAACTTTTCCATTCTCAATACTTCCAATGTTAATCTCAAATGCTCTTCGTGTTCTTCTTTGGTTTTCGAATAGACCAAAATGTCATCTATAAATACCACTACGAACTTGTCCAAAAACGGCTTGAACACACCATTCATTAGTCCCATAAATGCTGCAGGAGCATTCGTAAGACCAAACGACATTACTAAAAATTCGAAGTGACCGTATCGTGTTTTGAAAGTAGTCTTTGGTACATCCTCCGGCCTCACCTTCAATTGATGATAACCGCTTCTCAAGTCTATCTTGGAAAAGTACCTCGCTCCCTTCAATTGATCAAATAGGTCGTCGATCCTCGGTAATGGATATATGTTCTTAATCGTGACCTTATTCAGTTCTCTGTAGTCAATGCAGAATCGCATCGATCCATCCTTCTTTTTCACAAACAACACCGGCGCTCCCCACGGCGATACGCTCGGTTGAATGTACTTCTTGTCCAACAATTCTTGTAGTTGTACCATTAATTCCTTCATCTCTACTGGTGCCATTCGGTATGGTGCCTTCGATATTGGAGCAGTTCCGGGCACCAAATCGATTACGAAATCTACCTCTCTATCTGGTGGAAGTCCTGGTAAATCGTCTGGAAATACGTCGACGAAGTCCCTCACAATCGGTATTTCTTCTACCTTCGGATTCTCTTTTCGACTATCGACTATGTAAGCTAAGTATCCTACACAGCCTTGTCTTGACAACTTCCTGGCCTGCATTATCGTCAGACAACTCGCTTGTCTAGGCGACTTGCTACCATAAAACACAACCTTTGATGGAGTCATAAGGTTAATACGCTTCTTTTGGCAATCAATTACAGCCCCGTAATTGAATAACCAGTCCATTCCCAAAATAACGTCAACTTCCTCAAGTCGAATAGGGATAAGATCTACGTTCATGATAATACCCTTAATATCCACTCTACAGTTCTTAAACACGTACTTAACAGGAATTATCTCCCTATTCGCAATTTCTATATTCATGGGATATTCCAACTCATCCATAAGCAAATCTAAACTATTAGCAAAGTCTTCGGATATAAAGGAACAAGTAACACCCGAATCAAATAAAACATAAGCATTAATTTCATTGATCGGAATGATACCTGACACCACATCACGAGATTGGATTGCATCCTGCACCGTCATATTGAAAGTCCGGGCGGTTGGTCGGTTTGTTGCGGTTGGTCCGGTGATGGTAACACATATAATTAAATTAATCTACCACAATTGCGTCAATTAATTATTTAATCTAATAATTAAATCATCAAAAAATATTTATTTAATTCAATAAATATTAAAATTAATTACAAAATTCTCGTTCGTCACAATCAAAGTATAATCCTTCCTATGTTCATAAACCGGTTACATCGTTCGTTGTTCATAATGTATAATACATATAAACTTATTAATCTATTACACAATGCCTAAGCATCCATCTTAGCTTTGCCTTTATCTCTCTTGGCATTCACAGTACGTTCATCCTTAACTACAGTTATATAATTCACGCAAGAAGTGAGCGTGACAGCTCAGCAAGTTTAATCATGGATAACAGTAATACCACATTCATGAATTATATAACAATTCTGACATAACTGAACAATAGTTATGAAGTATTATGAAATGATAATACTTTAACAGTTCATAACATTAATTCCCAAAAGTATACAATAGATAAGGAATTCTGAACCGGTCGATAGACCATGAATAGTAACTTTCAGTTTTCATACTTGAAAAGGAGTCCACAGCACTAAGGTCGTTCATCCGGATTACTTACGAGCACTTCTAGGTGATCAGCGTATAGTACTCTATGTTGATCAACACTCATTCTTTAAATGAATTTACGTTTAATATTTTTGGCAGACTCGCGTGCCCATCGAATAATAGATGAAAAATACTTTTGTTTGTTCATAGACAAACCTTACCTTCACGTACGTACCAATTACTTGGCATAGGATAGCGTTAACATTTCTATATAGAAACATATGAATCATAATCAATCTATATCTTACGAATAGTCTAGCCGAGTTAAAATCTGGCATCGACCCTTTCTTTAAAACCAATCGTGCAATTTAGTTCAACGAATAACATAAAACTTGGCTAACTTGGAAGTTAGACAAGCGTTAAGAAAACTTGCCTTTCAGCGTCTTCAAATAACTTAATCGAATCTACATGATATATTCACACAGCACACTATAATTAGCTAACAAACAAATGTTCACATTGTTTTACCAACTTCTTTCTCTTCTATGTCTTAGTTAACTTAATATTAATAATAAAGTCAACTCGACTCATTACCCTTCGTCCCGGCTCATTAACCAACCGACGTTATTAACCGGACTCGAACTTTGTTGATAAAGTACCAACTTTGTTCATCAATCATAACTTATTAACATGCATTCAATTCCCAAGTTTAATACGATATACTCTAGTATAGGTAGTATAGGAATAGTTTTAATACACTTATGAAGTGTACAAACCTTACTCCCTTAGGTCCATGAACAATTAAAATTCAAAACCTAAGTCACTATTCAGAACCTTGAACTCGCACTACGGCGCGACCATCCTATTACTAGACTGGCATTGCGGCACCATTTAACAGTAGCCAAGAACACTATGCCGGCGCTGCGGCACGACAATTTTATACTATGTCTGGCTCCGCGGCGCCAGACCTTAGTTGCAGATTTCAACAATTTTTGAAAATTTTTGTGAAATTCCTGGGGCCATAACTTCTTCGTTATAAGCCCGATTTGGTCCGTTCAAAATCCTACATGTCACAAATAACATAATCTATGTGTTCATATAATAATTTTACACTTTCAAATTCGATAACTCAAAATTCACTATTGAGTTAATTTTCTAGACGTTCGTAAACGTTAATGAGCGTTCAATGCTCGTTTTCTTCGTTTTAAGTTGGAATTCGACGATTCTTGAACCCACAACTCTTAATCACCCTATCTCACGTGTTGACATTGAAAAACATCATTTCCATGTCTTACAAAAACTTTTAACCTCTAATCCGGAATTCAACGTTTTCGACGTTTAACGTCTATTTTCGCGAAATTCGCCATAACTTCGTTATGAACGTTCTCTAAGCCAAATCACTTGGAATACTCCATGGATTTCATATCTACACCCTAACCAATCAAGATGCATATATTAACATATTGATGGAGTTCAATCGTTTATGAACAATCGATCTCAACAACAATATTTTCATGGTTTGAAACTATATCGAACCTTATGATTCTTATAATCTCATGACTTGTAGAGATTGAATCTGTGGTAAGTCATCTTTAATCCCTCATACAAGACATATACCACCCATTTTATGATTCTCTAAGATAAATAAAAATCCAAAAGAGATGGAGAAGAAAGGTAAAGATTATACCTTAAGAACTTTTGGTGTTCTTTCTTGGAAAAACTCAAAGATCAAGCTTCCAAAGTGTAAATTTTGAAAGTCTAGCTCTATTTCTCTCTCAATAATCTAAGTTGGAAATTTATAAAACTCCCAAATGAATCAACCTAGCTTTCTATTTATAGGAAACTAAAATGGAGGTCATAATAGAATTAACACACCAAACCTCCTTACTATTCATATGTGGTCACCAAGTAAAATACTTGGTGACCAAGCCTTAAACTTGGCTTGCACACCAAGTGGCCGGCCCACTCATGTTATGGGTCATCCCATGGGTTGCCCCATGTGTTTTACCCATTCAGTGACCCACCGGTTCGATCCACGGTTTGGTTTTAATGAATTGGGCTTAATTAAATTAATAATGGGCCTTAACTTGGGCTTACCCCACTAACCCCTTGGGCTTGGTCATTCAATTGATTGGACTAATCATAATCCAACACAATTGAATTAGTCATTAAGTCTTAACTTAATTCTATAATACGAATCGTATCCTATACGTACAGTTCACGTATTCTTTCCGTATACTTCTCGTACAATAATCATATTGTTCTTCTTATTTACTCGTTGTATTATACCTAGATACTAAATAGAACCATAAATGTATAACACTCGCATTAACCCTAACACAATTCCTTCTACGCATATTATTTCCTTCTCAGAAATCAATATACCCAACCCTTAGGTTTTAAGTCCGTAGCCGAAAAACTGCGTTTGCCATAATTGAAATATTATTAGATATTTCATCTTATCTCGATATTCTATCATTACGCGTTTCTTAGAATTTCAAAATAATTACCCGAACAGAAACAGATGAATAGTGTTTTTACGAAAATTTCTCGAAAAACAATTATTTTTATCTTGGAAATTCTAAACAAATAATTCTAGCACGTAGCCAGAATACTAACCACGTTAGCACATTCTAGGTCATAGAACGACCTTCACATAGCTTACTCACAAAATAATCAATTAAATTCATTTAATTCACATAATCAAATAAAAATTTAATTGTCATAAAAATTCCGATTTTCTCGGGTGTTACATTTTCTCCCCCTTAAAAGGATTCTGTCCTCATAATCTTAGCTTATAATTACATAAACAAATGAGGAAAATCTTCCTTCATTTTACTCTCGAGCTCCCACGTTGCTTCTTCAGCATTGTGGTTTCTCCATAACACCTTCACTGAAGGTATTACCTTGTTTCTTAATACTTGCTCCTTTCTATCAATAATTTGAATCAGAAGTTCCTCATAGGATAAGTCTTTCTCTATTTGAATAGATTCATACTCTATTACGTGTTTATAGTCCAGTTTATAAGGACGCAACACTGACACATGAAACACATTATGAATGTGTTCCATCTCTTGAGGTAAAGCTACTTCATAAGCTACCTCTCCTACCCTTCTAAAAATCTCAAAAGGTCCTACAAACCTTGGACTTAACTTCCCTTTCTTTCCAAAATGTATCTTCCCTTTCCAAGGCGATACTTTTAGAAAAACAAACGATCCTACATCGAATTCTCTCTTTTCTCTGTGAGGATCTGCAAACTTCTTCTGCCTATCTTGAGCAACAACTAATCCAGTACGTATTAACTTCACCATGTCCGCCATCTGCTGTACCATCTCAGGTCCCAACATCCGACGTTCACCCACCTCATCCCAACATAATGGAGTTCGGCACTTCCTTCCATACAACGCTTCGTAAGGCGGCATGCCTATACTAGCGTGAAAACTATTGTTGTACGAAAAATCCACCAACGGTAGATATTCGTCTCAACTCCCTTTGAAATCCATGACGCAAGATCTTAACATATCTTCTATCGTTTGAATTGTCCTTTCACTCTGACCATCCGTCTGAGGATGATACGCTGTACTTAATCTTAACTGCGTTCCCATTTGCTCTTGCAAACTCCTCCAAAAGTTCAATGTGAATCGTGGATCACGATCTGACACAATCGAAACAGGTACTCCATGTCTGGAAATAATTTTCTTGACATACAGCTTAGCTAACTGATCCAAGTTATACTTGATCCCTATTGGTAGAAAATAAGCTGATTTTGTCAATCGATCCACTATCACCCAAATAGCATCGTATCCTTTTCTGGTTGTTGGAAGTCCCACCACAAAGTCCATTGTGATATGCTCCCACTTCCACTCTGGAATTTCTAACGGTTGCAACAACCCGCTAGGTCGTTGGTGTTCAGCCTTAACTTTTTGACAAGTTAAGCACCTACTAACATATTCTGCTATCTCCCTCTTCATGCTTGGCCACCAAAAGTTCTGATGAAGGTCTTGATACATCTTCGTACTATCGGGATGTATCGAGTACCTCGAACTATGAGCCTCTATCATTATTTCCTCTTTTAATTCGGGATCATTCGGAACCCAAATTCTTCCTTCAAAACGAAGTAATCCCTCCTTATTGAGGTTATACCTAGTCTTCTCTTCATCTTCTACCCTCTTCTTCATCTGCTTGCATTCCTCGTTGCTCGATTGTACTACCCTAACCCGCTCCACTATGGTCGGTTGGGTTTCTATGGAAAATAACATTTCCACTGCCTCCTCCGGTAACTTAACTTCTAATTCCATTCTTACAATCACTGTTATCAACTAATTCTGAGTTATTAACATTGATAGTTTCTCTCTACCCTTCCTACTTAGCGCATCGACTACTACATTCGTTTTCCCCGGATGATATAAAATATCACAGTCATAATCTTTTATCAGCTCTAACCACCTTCTCTATCTCATGTTCAACTTCTTCTGTGTAAGGATATATTTTAGACTTTTGTGGTCCGTGTATATCTCACACTTCTCACCATATAGATAATGCCTCCATTTTTTTAAGGCAAAAACTATAGCTGCCAATTCCAAATCATGAGTAGGATATACCTTCTCATAATCCTTCAATTGACATGATGCATACGCAATGACTTTTCCATGCTGCATGAGCACGCAACCCAGTCCTTTATGCAAAGCATCGCTATACACTACAAAATTTCCTGTATCGTCTGGTAAGGATAATACTGGTGCCTCACTTAACCTCTTCTTCAACTCCTGAAAAATGTTCTCACATTTTTCAGTCCACACATACTTCACCGACTTTCTTGTCAGATTTGTCAATGGAGTAGCTATTTTAGAAAAGTCCGGAATGAACCTTCTATAGTATCCCGCTAACCCCAGAAAACTCCGAACCACAGTTGGCGTTTTCGGTTGCTCCCACTCATTAACTGCTTCCACTTTTGCTGGATCTACGAAAATGTCATCCTTATCAATAACATGTCCTAGAAACTGCACTCTCTCGAGCCAAAATTCACACTATCCTTAAATGTTCTGCATGATCTTCTGACATCTTTGAATAGACTAGAATATCATCAATGAACACTACGATGAACTTGTCCAAATACGGTTTGAACACTCTGTTCATCATATCCATAAATGCGGCTGGCGCATTAATCAACCCAAACGACATTACCAGAAACTCGTAATGACCATAACAAGTTCTGAACGCTGTCTTAGGTAGATTTTCCTTCCTCACCTTTAACTGATGATACCTCGTGCACAAATCTATCTTAGAAAAATACTTTTCCCCTTTCAACTGATCAAATAGATCATCAATCTTGGGCAACGGGTATCTATTCTTAATTATCAACTTGTTCAACTCTCGATAGTCGATACAAAGTCTTAACGACCCATCCTTCTTCTTGACAAACAACACTGGTGCTCCCCAAGGAGACACACTTGGTTGAATGTACTTTCTATCTAATAGTTCTTACAATTGAACCATTAACTCCTTCATCTCAACTGGCGCCATCTGATATGGTGCCCTTGAAACTGGTGCCGTTCCCGATAACAGATCAATTACAAACTCGACTTCCCTGTCTGGTGGAATACCCGGTAACTCCTCCAGAAATACATCCCCGAACTCTTGCACTATAGGTATCTGGTCCAAGGATGTTCCCACTCTTTGGGTATCCACAAAATGGCACAGATAACCTACACACCCTTTTCTCAACATCTTCCTAGCTTGTGTCATCGACAGACAACAAGAGCGTCTCGGTTAGTTACTACCAAAGAACACTACCTTGGTTTTCTTAGAAAGCCGAAGGTTTACACTTTTCTTATGGCAATTTATTATCGCCTTATGGTTAACCAACCAATCCATACCAAGAATTACATAGAATTCTTTTAACCTTATCGGTACCAAATCTACCGATAACTTATTCCCTCTAATTTCTACGCAACAATCCTTATGAATATGTTCAATGGGGATTATCTCTTCGTTTGCTACCTTAACGTCTAAAGGTATTGGTAACTTCTCAGGGATTAAACCTAATCGCTTAGAAAACTCACATGTTATAAAAGAACAAGTAGCACTCGAGTCAAATAGCACATAAGCATTTATTTCATTGACTGGAATGATACCTGCTACCACATCCGCTGATGCAACCACATCTTGGACAGTTATATTAAACGTACGGGCTAAGGGTCTACCCACTGATGGTGCTGGTCCAGTAATGGCTAATTTACCACTACCAGAACCCTTACTCCCCTCTAATCCTTTCTTCGGGAAAATTCTTGCCATGTGGTCCATTGACCCACAGACAAAACACCCCTGGTTCTTCTTAGGGTTAGGACAGTTAGGTGACAAATGCCCCTCCTACCCACAGTTGTAGCAGACTGCTTTCCCCTTTAAATAGACTCCCATGTGAGTCTTTTCGCATGTCTTACATGCTTTCGTCCTTCGTTTGGGGTCTCCCTGCTTTACCCCGGTATTCGCAAGGTTAAAATTCTTCCTCTTTGGCAAGTTGCCGCTTCCACTGGCAACTTCAACCTTACTACCTCCCTCTAACTTACTCTTAATCTTCCGCTCGTTGTGGTATTGAGACAATGCCTCACCACCACCTTCAGCTATTATCACCTTCTCCAAAATGGTCCCATAGGAAGCACTCTGAAAAACCGATATCCTACTATAGAGCCAGGGTTTTAAGCCCTGCTCAAACCTGCGCGCCTTCCACTCCTCTATATCCACCTGGTGTGGAGCAAATCTTGCCAATTCGTTAAACTTGGTGGCATACTGGGGAACTGTCATATCCCCCTGCTTAAGTTTTAGGAACTTAATTTCCATCCTACCCTACATGCTAGTAGGGAAATAGTTTTCGAAGAAGACCTTCTTAAACTGTTCCCACGTTACAACCTCTGTTCTATCCCCACCTAGGTGAGCCTCCCACCAGTAGTTGGCTTCCCCCTTCATCATGTAAATCGCCAAAGAAGTCTTTTGTGCCTCACCTACGTTTGTTATCACAAACGCCTTTTCAATCTCTCTTACCCATGTCTGGGCTTCTAACGGGTCTGTCGTTCCTCGGAACTTGGGAGGACCCACACTTTTAAAGTCCTTAAAGGTAGTTGTTCTTACTACCCCAGGAGCTACAGGAATCCCACCCCCCACTTGGTTAAATGCGGCCGTTAATAAATTAACGAACTCTTGTATAGGGTTATTAGGACCCCCCCTGATTCTCATTATGAGACTCAGCCTCTTGGTTATGTTGTCTCCTTCTTGGCGGCATAATTCTGATTAAATAAATAAAGCTTCATTATTATCTATTTAACTACTCGGTTATCATTCTTAAACAACAAAAACCACTCATACCACAACAAGCACATTAAATAAACTTCATTATATTAATATGCTTTCATAGTCAAAACTATTTACATCATTCTTCTTTAGCCAAAAAGCTATTACATACTATCCCGCGATTGACTTCTACAAAAATTAGGATTTACGAAAAGACTACCCTTTAATTATACAAAAGTGGGCTTTACGTCACTACCATATACACAAAAGATCTAACGATCTACTAACAATGTCGAATGACATTCTTATATTTCTGATTTGCCAAGATCGACACAATATCTCAACTTATGGTATGTCGAGTCTGTCCGGACTCAATGGAATAACAAGTAATTTTTAGCTTGAAATCCTCATGAAACATATTATGATGTAAGACATCCTAGCTATCTTCTGGTCTTTTTCAACCAGTTTCTTTTGAAGCTCTAGGACCTCATCCTTATAGTCAGGAGCTTTATCTGTCATAAGCACTTTCTCGTCATGCTCTGACTCAAAGTCTGCCTCTGCAGATTCTTTCGCCTCATATAAGGCGGTTATCTCCTCATTCTGAGTTTCTATCACATTGCACAGATGTACATTCATATCCAACACTGAAAGATATAATGCTCTCATTGCATCTAGAGGTGTCGTCTCCAGAGTAGGCACCACCATATTAACCGATGTCACCTCCATTTCCTCCTCCACGTCTAGCATCTCGTTAAGGTATGATGCTAAACCCATCGTCTCCTCAGAGTATTCATCCTCAGAGATGTACTCCTCAATGTCTGAGTCATCTAGTACAACTATCGGTACCTCCGCCACTGGCATTGGTACTATCTCAACTTGATTCACTGAATCCTCAGTTATCATATCCACGTTTCTAAACATCAACCTATCAGTTGACATCTACAAACACATAACACGTTAATTAGTACATAATACACAATAGTATACGCACAAATCACATTTAATATCTTTAAGATTAATTTCCATCTTTTAATTCTTTCGATACTGAGTTATCTCAATACCTCACTAATTCAATGGACTTGAATTTCATTCTTCAGACTTTACCTTCCTTACGAGGTTATTAGCCTAAGGTTTTCCCCCCTTAAGTTTTATAACCTAAGGCTTTGATACCAACCTGTGACGCCCCCAAATTTGGGTATCTTCCAACAAGACATATGGTGCTCCACTATACTAACATCCATACAATCATTCCATTGAAATACAACAAAATGAAGGTAATTACTATCTTCTTATTACAATCAAAGTATAATCCTTCCCAGGTTCATAAACTGGTTACATCATTCGTTGTTCATAATGTATAATACATACAAACATATTAATCTATTACACAATGCCTAAGCATCCATCTTAGCTTTGCCCTTATCTCTCTTGGCATTCACAGTACGTTCATCCTTAACTGCAATTATATAATTCACGCAAGAAGTGAGCATAACAGCTCATCAAGTTTAATCAAGGATAACAGTAATACCACATTCGTGAATTATATAACAATTCCGACATAACTGAACAATAGTTATGAAGTATTATGAAATGATAATACTTTAACAGTTCATAACATTAATTCCCAAAGTATAGAATAGATTATGAATTCTGAACCGGTCGATAGACCATGAACAGTAACTTTCAGTTTTTATACTTGAAAAGGAGTCCATAGCACTAAGGCCGTTCATCCGCATTAATTACAAGCACTTCTAGGTGATCAGCCTATAGTACTCTATGTTGATCAACACTCATTTATTAAACGTATTTACGTTTAATATTTTTGGCAAACTCGCATGCCCATCGAATAATCAATGAAAAATACTTTTGTTTGTTCATAGACAAACCTTACCTTCACGTCCATACCAATTACTTGGCATAGGATAGCGTTAACATTTCTATATAGGAAAATATGAATCATAATCAATCTATATCTTACCAATAGTCTAGTCGAGTTAAAATCCGGCATCGACCCTTTCTTTAAAATAAATCATGTAATTTAGTTCAACGAATCACATAAAACTTGGCTAACTTGGAAGTTAGACAAGCGTTAATAAAACTTTCCTTTCAGCGTCTTCAAATAACTTAATCGACTGACCACAACCTTTACAGAATCTACATGATATATTCACATAGCACACTATAATTAGCTAACAAACAAATGTTCACATTGTTTTACCAACTTCTTTCTCTTTTACGTCTTATTTAACATAATATTAATAATAAAGTCAACTCGACTCATTACCCTTCGTCTCAGCTCATTAACCAACCGATGTTATTAATCGGACTCGAACATTGTTGATAAAGTACCAACTTTGTTCATTAATCATAACTTATTAACATGCATTCAATTCCCAAGTTTAATACCAAATACTCTTGTATAGGTAGTATAGGAATAGTTTTAATACACTTATGAAGTGTACAAACATTACTCCCTTAGGTCCATGAACAATTAAAGTTCAAAACCTAAGTCACTATCCAGAACCTTGAACTCGAAGCATGCACAGGCGGGCATCCTAGTACTAGGCTCAAGGCCGCATTCGCCCGCTTAGTAATAGCTAAACTCCTTGCCTCGACATTACAAGGCGCGAGACTTAGTACTACTAGTCGCGCTGCATGCATTCATTTAACGAGAGCTAAGAAAATGTGTGCGGTAGCACATGCGCCAGCAATTTTACACACTATGTCTTCAGCCATGCGCCAAACCTCGATTCTGATTTCAACAATTTTTGAAAATTTTTGTGAAATTCCCAGGGCCATAACTTCTTCGTTATAAGCCCGATTTGGTCCGTTCAATAGCCTACACGTCAAAAATAACATAATCTACGCGTTCATATAAGAATTTGACACTTTCAAATTCGATAACTCAAAATTCACTATTGAGTTCATTTTCTAGACGTTCGTAAACGTTAATGAGTGTTCAATGCTCGTTTTCTTTGTTTTAAGTTGGAATCTGACGATTCTTGAACCCACAACTCTTAACCGCCCTATCTCACGTGTTGACATTGAAAAACATCATTTCCAAGTCTTACGACAACTTTTGACCTCTAATCCAGAATCCAACGTTTTCGACGTTTAACGTCTATTTCTGCGAAATTTACCATAACTTCGTTATGAACGTTCTCTAAGCCAAATCACTTGGAATACTCCATGGATTTCATATCTACACCCTAACCAGTCAAGATGCATATGTTAACGTATTGATGGAGTTCAATCATTTATGAATAATTGATCTCAACAACAATATTTTCATGGTTTGAAACTATATCGAACCTTATGATTCTTATAATCTCATGACTTGTAGAGATTGAATCTGAGGTAAGTCATCTTTAATCCCTCATACAAGACATATACCACCCATTTTATGATTCTCTAAGATAAAGAAAAATCCAAAAGAGATGGAGATGAAAGGTAAGGATTATACCTTAAGAACTCTTGGTGTTCTTTCTTGGAAAAACTATAAGATCAAGCTTCCAAAGTGTATATTTCTAAAGTCTAGCTCTCTTTCTCTCTCAATAATCTAAGTTAGAAATTTGTAAAACTCCCAAATGAATCAACCTAGCTTTCTATTTATAGGAAACTAGAATGGAGGGCATAATAGACTTAACACACCCAACCTCCTTACTATTCATATGTGGTCACGAAGTAAAATACTTGGTGACCAAGTCTTAAACTTGGCTTGCACACCAAGTGGCCGGCCCACTCATGTCATGGGTCATCCCATGGGTTGCCCCATGGGTTTTACCCATTCGGTGACCCACCGGTTTGATCCACGGTTCGGTTTTAATGAATTAGGCTTAATTAAATTAATAATGGGCCTTAACTTAGGCTTACCCCACTAACCCCTTGGGTTTGGTCATTCATTTGATTGGGCTAATTATAATCCAACACAATTGAATTATTCATTAAGTCTTAACTTAATTCTATAATACGAATCGTATCATATACATACAATTCACGTATTCTCTCCATATACTTCTCGTACAATAATCATATTGTACTTCGTATTTACTCGTCGTATTATACCTAGATACTAAATAGCACCATAAATGTATAACACTCGCATTAACCCTAACCCAATTCCTTCTATGCATATTATTTCCTTCTCAATAATCAATATATTCAACCCTTAGGTTTTAAGTCCGCATGCAAAAAACTGTGTTTGCCATAATTAAAATATTATCAGATATTTCATCTTATCTCGATATTCTATAATTACGCGTTTCTTGGAATTTTAAAACCACCGCCAACTCTAAATCATGAGTCGGATACCCTTTTTCATAGTCTTTTAGTTACATAAGGACATAACCCAACCCTTTGTGTGACGCATCACTATACACCACAAAGTTTCCTGTATTATCTGGTAACGACAACACAGGTGCCACACTTAACTTCTTCTTCAGTTCTTGAAAACTTTCTTCACACTTTTCCATCCAAATAAATTTTTACAGATTTTCTTATCAAATTTGTCAACGGAGTGGCAATCTTGGAAAAATCTTGGATAAACCGTCTATAATAGCCTGCCAAACCCAAGAAACTTCTTACTTCTGATGGAGTTCTTGGTTGTTCCCAATTTATCACAGCTTCGACTTTTGATGGATCCACCGAAATCCCATCCTTATCAATTACATGCCTAAGAAATTGTATACGTTCCAGCCAAAATTCACATTTAGAGAATTTCGCGTGCAACTTTTCCTTTCTTAACATCTCCAACGTCAAACGTAAGTGTTCCACGTGTTCCTCTTGAGTTTTAGAGTACACCAGAATATCATCGATAAATACCACCACAAACTTGTCTAAAAATGGTTTAAACACCATGTTCATCAAATCCATTAATGTTGCAGGGGCATTTGTCAAACCAAAAGACATCACTAAAATTTCGTAATGTCTATACCGAGTTCAGAATGTCGTCTTTGGTGCATCCTCCTTCCTTACTTTCAATTGGTGATACCCACTTCTCAAATCTATTTTTGAGAAATATCTAGCACCCTTCAATTGATCAAACAAGTCATCTATTCTTGGCAATGGATATTTTTTTTAATAGTGACTTTGTTCAATTCCCTATAATCACTTCAAAGACGCATTGACCCATCCTTCTTCTTCACAAATAACACCGGTGCTCCCCACGGTAACACACTTGGCTGAATTTACTTCTTGTCTAACTGTTCTTGCAATTGCACCATTAGTTCTTTCATCTCCACCAGATCCATTCTGTATGGGGCCTTCGATATAGGAGCGGTTCCTGGCACTAAGTCAATCACGAACTTGATTTCTCGGTCAGGCGGAAGTCCTGGCAAATCCTCCAGAAACACGTCCACAAACTCCCTAACCATTGGTATTTCCTCCAATTTCACACCCTTCTCCTTTTGAGTATCGACTATGTAGGCTAAGTACCCTACACAGCCTTGACTCAATAACTTCTTGGCCTGCATCATCGTCAGACATTTCATTTGTCTAGGCAATTTGCTACCATGAAAAACTACCTTTAACGGAGTCATAAGATTTACACACTTCTTTTGGCAGTCAATTATCACTCCATAATTGAATAGCCAATCCATTCCCAAAATAACATCAAACTCTCCGAGTTTTATCAGGATTAAATCTACTTTCATAACATTCCCCTTAATGTTCACCCTACAGTTCTTGTATACGAACCTAACAGGAATCACTTACCTATTCACAATTTCTATGTTCAAAGGGAAATTCAACTCTTTACAAGGTATTTCTAACCTCTTACCAAATTCATCAGATATAAACGAGCAAGTAGCACCTGAATCAAATAATACATATGCATTTATATCATTGATTGGGATAATACCTGACACGACATATTAAAGGTTCTGGCTGTGGGCTTATTTGTTGATGTTGGTCCTGCAATAGCCAGCGCACCTCTGCTAGCATTTCCCTTGCTCCCATTTGTCTCACCAGATCTCTTTTTAGGGCATTCACGAGCAAAGTGATCCTTGGATCCGCATATGAAACACACATTCTTCTTAGCTTGAGTGCAATTTGGGGCGATGTGAGCCTCCTGACCACAATTGAAGTATACTCATTTCCCCAGCAAACACACTCCCTTGTGAAACTTTCTGCACATAGCACATGCTTCGAACTTCTTATTTTGCTGGTTTCTCGGCTAATTTCCAGCTCCTCCATTCGTATTCCACTTCCTCTTCAAATTGTTGCCATTTCTGCCGTTACTACCACCACTCTTAACTTCCTTCACTTTTCTTCTTCCTCTGCTCTTGATTGTGTACAGGGAGACCCTACTGTACAGCCATGGCTCCCTGTTCAAACCTCTTCACCTTGTGTTTGTCTGTGCTGACTTTATATGGCACAAACCTTGCCAACTCGTTAAATCTTGCGGCATACTCCGACACCGACATCGTTCCCTGCTTTAGTTCCAAAAACTGAACCTCTAGCTGACTCTTTGAACTCTCTGGGAAATAGGTCTCGAAGAACAACTCCTTAAACCTATCCCAGGTCATCACTCCTGGTCCTTCTCGAGTTTTGTTGGCCTGCCACCAGTAACTAGCCTCTGCTTTCAACATGAATGTTGTAAAAGCGATCTTCTGATTATCTTCTACCCTAGCAACATCAAAAACCTTCTCGATTTCCATGATCTAGGTATGTGCTTTAACTAGATTCATAGACCCACAGAATTCTGGTGGTCCAACCGCCTTGAAGTCCTTAAACGTAGTACCTTGGTTCTGAGGTTGATTCTGCAAAGCACCCGTCAGTAACGTCACTAGCTGCTGAACTGGGTTTCCTTCCACATTATTGTTGTTGTTATTTTCCTCAACAGTCCTCTATCATGGTGGTTGACGTCTTGGAGGCATTTTCTGCTAAAATACATCCATTAGACTCTATTCAACCTTTTAAGTATTATATACTTGAGTTGCACATCATAACAGTTTATCACATAACACTTAACACTTTGAATAAAACAATAACTTTTATTCATTCATCATCTTTAAAAAAAACATCAAAATAATAGCATCACTGCTATTTAAATTACTTTTCCTGAACTATAACAGTTTTAAGACAACATCATCAACATCTATCCCATTAGTTATATCATAACCAGGTTTTACATCTTATTTACTCATTAATCACATATATCACTACGATGTCCTACTAAGATATTGCGTAGCCTTACGATGCTCCTCCTCCATAATTCAAAACATTGTTCGACGATCTAATATGTATGATGGTAGTGTCTCGAACTGAATTGGATAACCCATGACTCGATCCTGAGCTCGATTGATCACCGTGTTGAATATGTTGTTCATTTCTTCCATCTTCTTCCTCGTTGCTTGTGCTTCTCTCTCTGCCATTCCGGCTCTTTGATAAGCTTCATTGTGCGCGTCTTCAGCTCTTTCCCTCTTGGTAGATTCCTCTTTTAGCTTATTCTCCAGTTCTGCAATCTTCTCCATCAGTTGCTCATTTTCCCCTTCTGTGTGGATTAGCTTCTCTTCAACGTTGTTCAGTCGTTCTTCTCGATCCTGGATCTCATCGTCTTTCTATGCCATCGAGGTCTGTTGTTCAGCTACTATCTCCTGTAACTCCTCGATGGTGTCTTGAAGTTCCACATTGCGGTCATACACCTCGTCGTACATACAGGCAGCTATCGAATTAAGTGGAAGCTCTTCCTCCTCGTCCTCCTCATCCCCCGACTGTAGCAGCTCCATGGGGTCCTCCTCGTTCGTCTCTATCTCATCATCCTCATCAGGTACTCTCTCCTGCTTAACTACTGTGACCGACGAAACTATTTCCCATGGCAGTTGTTGTTCCCAAACTACCTGTGTGACGCCACCAAAATTAGGTATACGTCACCCATCTTGGGTCGCCACTTACATGGTACATAAATTCAAATACAAACTTAATTATACATCTGTCGTGTAACATACGACAATACATAAACTGAGAGTTCTAATAGGAATATTATCATTTAGACAATATCAATACTCAAGGAGTCCTCATTACATTTATTGTCACACTATTTAATGTAATAGTGAGGACTACTAATGCTATCTTCTGGACCATCACTCTTTTCCCCAACTCGTCCCAAATATATTCTCATTTCAAGAGAACAAAGTGAAAGAAAGGGTGAGCTCAACTAGCCCAAAGAAGAAATATTATAACTAAGATAATGCGAGAATAAATTATCATTAGTCTTCAACAATGTTAAACCGATAAAATACAATAGACAACCAGCTTTAATCTGCAATGAATATGCAATCCATTAAAAGAGTTAAGTAGAAAATAAAGTCTACTATCTTTTAGGTTTTAAAAGCGTTTTCATCAATTTTTATCACTAAGACTCGCTTTAATGAATAAACCACAATATCTAATCATCCCCGTATCACCACCAAGGATTTTCATCAAATTATCAATGGTCATGACTATACTAAATCACCCCGGTCATAATCATACCAAAAACTATCCATCATCGCATTACAGTGCCACCGAGGACTTTTGTCACATCATTTATAACAAGCCATGATTATACCGAATGATCCTCGGTCATAATCATACTAAGTTCATCTATGCACGTAAGCCAAAGATAACATAATAATATACATGAGGATGATGACAATGACATAATAATTCAATAAAACAAGTTCAAGAATTATTTTATCCGTGAATTATTAACGTCCAAATTGTCAACAAGATATCTTTTTTGTAGAGTAAAATTCAAGAATGATCGTAAGAATATTTCCATGAAAAGATACCGATGAAACGCAAATATCAAGAATATTCTACTAATTTCATGGAGTATAGAAGTCAAAGTTTTAACCAACTGGGTATAATAAAGAATGGAATAACAAAGGAAATCACCATGCATGCGGATTGTGATAGATGTAGTTATTCCAATGTAATAATAATAATAATGGAACCAAATCGTGTGAAATTCACACCGGCGGTGATGTTCCAAATGAATAATAAAGATGGAACCAGATCCGTGTAAAACACACGTATAGGATATTCCAATGTAATGATAATAAAGATTTTAACCAGTCCGGTGTAAAACACATGCATGTGATGTTCCAATGAATAATAATAAAGAATTTTAACCGGTCCCATGTAAAACACATGATGTGGATGTTCCAACGTATAATAGAAGAATGTCACCAAGTATAGGGTAAACCACGATATGTTATTATGTATAGGGTATGTCATGTATACAAAGTTATTCCAATGAATAATAAAGAATGGAATAATGAAGTCTCTTCATGAATAAGAAAGAATAACACCCCTTACGTGCACAACAAATAATATCCCTTACCGTAAAAGACACTTTGGATATCAAAGTAGTGAAGTACCGTAATACTCTTCTTCTTTCTCTCTATAGATTTTCTCTCTATAGCTTCTCTCTATAATTTCTCTCTAGAGTTTCAAAGAATTAAGTAAGAAAATAATGAAGGAATGAGCTTCATTTATAGGAAAATAGAATGCATAGTAATTAATCCATGAACGGTCCGTATTGATTTACTTTAATCTAACGGTCCATATTTAAAGCAAAATCTTTTAAATAAAATATCATATATTCTATTTATATAAAAACATTTTACTATGCAAACACTATGCAACACTATGCAAAACACTATGCAAAACACTATGCATAATAAAATATAATATATTCTATTTATAGAATAACTTTAATAAAGTATTCTGCTTTTTATATGAAAAGATGTTTCGCTTTTATTACGTTAATAATACTGAATAAAACAAAATGTCATTATCGCTATAATAATTCATATTATTAATCGACAATAATGGAATCAAACCGATTGACTTCTCACATAAGCATCAATAATCAATACCGGTAATGCTACTATGCAACCACACGACATCGTACTTTTACTACCGAGTAGTTCAACAAAGATCAACGGTAAAACTTTCGCCGTTATTTCTATAAAATATTTTTGTCGTTTTCTCAATCCGACAATAATTACGCTAGGGGTCCACCAATGATTGAGTAGTTGTCGAATATTCCCTAAAACCGAATATTCCCCACCAATCGAATATAATATAACCACTTGCATACTTTGCAAAATTTATAAATACTACCCACAACTATAATATTATCTCAAATTCACACCATAATATTAAAAATTATTTCGACAAAATTTAAATCTTTATTAATAAAATCTGGGGTCTCACAATCTCCCCTCCTTATAGAATTTCGCCCTCGAAATTAGGGTACGTACCTGGTATGATAAAGAGGTGAGGATACCTTGAATACCTTTAACGTTAAAAATATTAAATTCATCTTCGCAATCCGGCCAAAGATATTCATTAACAATTCATCTTTTACTACAGCCAAAGATATACAAATCAGAAACCAATAATCTTTGAGACGCAGCCTTTAATAGTATCACGACCACTAATTAATTATCTATGCACCGCTCGGCAAGGATATTCGTGTTTTCAATTACGGTCATGATTATACCGAATAATCCTTGGTCATAATCATACCAAGTCTATCAATGCACTACTACCAAAGATGACTTTTACCACATCCATGAATTAATATTTCATTCATTGAGACTCACCAATAATTAATCCATATCATCGAATCATCCACGCATCTACGTGCCAAGGATATTCATTAGTATCACGACCACGAATTATCCATGCACTACGCTAAAGATAATCGTGTATTCATTAAGATCACGACCACAAATTATCCATGCACTACTACCAAAGATAATCGTATATTCATTAGTATCACGATCACAAATTATCCATGCATTACGGCCAAAGATAATCGTGTATTCATTAGTATCACGACCACAAATTATCCATGCACTACTACCAAAGATAATCGTGTTTTTAATTATGGTTATGATTATACCTAACAATCCACGGTCATAAATCATACCAAGTCCATCTATGCACTACAAAGCCACGATGACTTTCAAAATAATATAAACATGAGGATAATGATATAAAGAATCAATCAAATGAGATAAAGGATAAATATTAAACATTTATAATATAATTTATCCAGATTCAAGAATATCCCCATGTTATCAATCACTTAATAATCTCATAATCTAATATCATTAATATTATAACCATATTTTAATCACTTCTTAAATTTATAAACAATTTATCTCAATTGTTTACGCTTTACCATATAATGCATTTAATCATTCAAAATGTCATACTCATAAGATATCATCACCAATTATCAAATCCTCATCAAAAAAATATGCATATACTCTATATAGGATTCTCTAGCCATAAAATCCTATTTTCAACTTTGTTACTTCACATAACATATTTAACTCATATGTTCAGTAATTAAACTATTTTCATGAAAATACCAAATCAGTCCCAAAAATATTTTTTTTCTGGGATTTAGCATAATATAGTCCCATAATGAAAATATATTTTTCTCGAATTTTAAAATTCATTTACTATTTTTCAAAAATCAATTTCTAATTAATTACTTAAGAAATTTGCTACCTCAAGTTTAACTCCAAAATTCCCAAATCTTGGCAGGACCTTACACACATGTTAATGTGAGCCTCCGCTTTAAATTCATGGTCATCTGAGTTATAGAACTCCAGTTATAGCATTTTTCGTCAAAAAAACCTAAATATTGAAATGGTCATAACTTGCTCATTTTAAGTCGAAATGAGCTCATTTTTGGACACGATGTTCTTTATACCATATACTTTTATGTCCCAAAAGGCCTGAATTTTTCTCACTAATTAAGTGGCCGAAACAGCCCTTACAAAAACGTGGCAGCAGCTTTTTGGACATTTTGAAGTTTTGACTCCTTTGCTAAAATCAGTCCACACGAAAATCTACAACACCTTTTTTATTGATTCCACTTGGATTAGTTAGGTAACTCATAGATCTAACTCTAGGACTTAACCACACTCAAAAATTCAAAATATAATAGGAGATTTGGTCAATTGAATTTCATGTTACGCTTTTCACCAAAATCGGGTTTTAACTCCTTGTGAGTTTTAAGAAACTTTCATGTTTTCACATACTAACCAACATAACTCATCATAACACTTACTAATACCACGTATACCCATGATTTTCATTAGTCCAATACTTTTAATATGACTTTCATCATAATCCACATAAACAGATCCTTTTAGTTGAAGAAATATTTGAGGGTTTAAGAAATGGGTTTTTGTACTGGGGTCAATACAAAATTCGATTTCATGCTCTAGGGTAGGCTAGAAAGTCTTCAAGAATACGTCAAGAAATTTATTAATGATAGAAATATCATTCAAGATCTGTGACTCTCATCCAAAACTTGATAATACGTCACATTGATACCAACTGTGACTTTTATCCCTTAACCTAGATAGACCTCACAATGATACCTATAAACTTGCCATCTTCATTCACGACGCCGCCTCTGTAAAGTCCGGCTTCGTTGCATTCCACACAAGGAAGTTAACAACGAAAGGATCGTGGCTCTTTACTTATGGCTTGATATAACAAAGATTAACTTTAGGGTTTGGTTACTTTGAATTCAGATAACAAAGTTGGTTAGGAATATGAAAGCTAACAACCTTACAAAAAGAATAATGAGTAGTTAATCAATCGTTTTCAAAAATTACCTCAAAGGCAAGTATTTTCAAAGAGATAAGATCGACAGGTAACGTGAAAGTGTTTATTTGAAACAACAAGATTAATAAACAGTGGAGGTAACGAAGGTTTCTCCCAACGAAGTTTCAATAGATAAATCAAAGTCTATTTTTTCTGGAGTCAAATTTAAACATTGAACACAACTAGGTAGAATAAAAGAGTGGGTAGAACTTGTATTGAATAAAGTATAGACTTCGCATTAATTTATAATTAACTTACCCGTAATAACTTTGTTCGGGTTTCTCGACAAACGCTCTCGCTTAAATTACCGAGTTTGACTTTACTATAGGGTACATTCCATCCTTAAGTGCTTCTTCACATTCCTGATCCATGATTTGAATCATTATTCTCCGATCCATATCGAATTCGGGTTGACCGCCATGCATGTGGTAATTCAATTCGATGTTAAATCTCCCAATTCTTGTCCAAAAAAGCAAAATGCATTTCATCTATTTTGGCTTTATTGGATCAGACGTCTTTTTCTACACTATCAACGCGTTGTGCAGCTTTTACCCATGCATCGCCTATTCTCCTTCGTTCAGTTGTTTCTTCTTTCAACTAATCTTTGATTTTTAAATTCTTAGATTCCAACTTTAATATCTTACACCCTGCCAAAGCGTGATTTTGTTCGAGCATCACATATCGGGTAACCTAATTTTGAATTGTTGTATCCCTTTGTTCCACGAATCGCTTTTCCATTCTTCAACTCGTTCTTCTAGCTCACGAAACACGATTTTGTAATTCTAAGTTTTGATCATAAACTTCTTCTAACCAATTCTCCTCGTGTTCCTCTTCTTCTTCCTCTTCTTCCTCAATCTCACCGCTACCTCTCAACTAACTCGGTGCAACAATTAGTTCTTCATTCACTACGTGATATCTCTAATTTGTTCCTCGTCGACAATCGTATTAACTCGATTAGTGATTAAAGGTGTCACAACGGTCACATTCACTCCATTGTGAATATTTTTAGCTGCCATTTCCAAACACTGCCACAACATAAGGGTTAATTAATTTATCAAATATTATCCCTATACTCTGACCGACCAATTAAATAACAAATAAACTTAGGTAGGTCATACTAGCGAAGGAATTCCCCGTCTCTCCCCTCCTAGTTCTTATCTCAAGATCTTAGCCGTGGATCATATCCTAAGCTCGATACCAACCGTGACGCCCCAAAATTAGGTATACGCCACCCATCTTGGGTCGCCACTTACATACGGTACATAAATTCAAATATAAACTTAATTATACATCCGTCAGTGTAACATACGACACAATACATAAACCGAGAGTTCTAATAGGAATATTATCATTTAGACAATATCCATACTCAAGGAGTCCTCATTACATTTATTGTCACACTATTTAATGTAATAGTGAGGACTACTAATGCTATCTTCGGGACCATCACTCTTTTCCCCGACTCGTCCCAAATATATATTCTCATTTCAAGAAAAACAAAGAAAGAAAGGGTGAGCTCAACTAGCCCAAGAAGAAATATTATTATAACTAAGATAATGCGTAATAAATTATCATTAGTCTTCAACAATGTTAAACCGATAAAATACAATAGACAACTAGTTTAACTGCAGCGGAATATGCAATCCATTAAAAGAGTTAAGTAGAAAATAAAGTCTACTATCTTTTAGGTTTTAAAACGTTTTCATCAATTTTTATCACTAAGACTCAGCTTTAATGAATAAACCACAATATCTAATCATCCCTCGTACTACTAGTCAAGGATTTTCATCAAATTATCAATGGTCATGACTATACCAAATCACCCCGGTCATAATCATACCAAAACTTCCATCACCGCATTACATAAAGCCACCGAGGACTTTTGTCACATCATTTATAACAAGCCATGATTATACCGAATGATCCTCGGTCATAATCATACTAAGTTCATCTATGCACGTAAGCCAAAGATAACATAATATAACATGAGGATGATAACAATGACATAATAATTCAATAAAACAAGTTCAAGAATTATTTTATCCAGAAATTATTAACGTCCAAATTGTCAACACGATATCGCTTTGTAGAGTAAAATTCAAGAATGATCGTAAGAATATTTCCATGAAAAGATATCGGATGAAACGCAAATATCAAGAATATTCTACTAATTTCATGGAGTATAGAAGTCAAAGTTTTAACCAACCTGGGTATAATAAAGAATGGAATAACAAAGGAAATCACCATGCATGTGGTACTTTCAGATGACATGTTTATTCCAATGTAATAATAATAATGGAACCAGTCGTGAAATTCACACCGACAGATGTTCCAATGTAATAATAAAGATGGAACCAGATCCTGTAAAACACACGTGATAGGATATTCCAACGAGAATGATAAAGATTTTAACCAGTCCTGTAAAACACATGCATGTGATGTTCCAATGTAATAATAATAAAAAGATTTTAACCAAGTCCCAGATAAAACACATGTATGGGATGTTCCAATGTAATAATAGAAGAATGTCACCAAGTATAGGGTAAACCCACGATATGTGATTATGTATAGGGTATGTCACAGACATACTGAGTTATTCCAATGTAATAATAAAGAATGGAATAATGTAAGTTCTCTTCATGAATAAGAAAGAATAACACCCTTTTACGGAATACAACAAATAATATCCCTTACCGTAAAAGACAATCGGATATCAAAGTAGTGAAGTACCGTATCACTCTTCTTCTTTCTCTCTATAGATTTTCTCTCTATAGCTTCTCTCTATAATTTCTCTCTCTGTAGTTTCAAAGAATTAAGTAAGAAAATAATGAAGGAATGAGCTTCTATTTATAGGAAAATAGAATGCATAGTAATTAATCCATGAACGGTCTGCATTGATTTACTTTAATCTAACGGTCCATATTTAAAGCAACATCTTTTAAATAAAATATCATATATTCTATTTATATAAAAACATTTTACTATGCAAACACTATGCAACACTATGCAAAACACTATGCAAAACACTATGCATAATAAAATATAATATATTCTATTTATAGAATAACTTTAATAAAGTATTCTGCTTTTATATGAAAAGATATTTCGCTTTTATTACGTTAATAATACTTAATAAAACAAAATGTCATTATCGCTATAATAATTCATATTATTAATCGACAATAATGGAATCAAACCGATTGACTTCTCACATAAGCATCAATAATCAATACCGTAGCTACTATGCAACCACACGTATTCATCGTATTTTTACTACCGAATAGTTCAACAAGATTAACCAGTAAAACTTCCGCCGTTATTTCTATAAAATATTTTTGTTGTTTTCAATCCGAATAATAATTTCGCATTGTGGGGTCCACCAATGATTGAGTCGTTGTACGAATATTCCTCGCTAAACCGAATATTCCCCACCAATCGAATATAATATAACAACTTGCATACTTTGCAAAATTTATAAATACTACCCACAACTATAATATTATCTCAAATTCACACCATAATATTAAAAATTATTTCACAAAATTTAAATCTTTATTGATAAAATATGGGGTCTCACAATCTCCCTCCTTATAGAATTTCACCCTCGAAATTAGGGTACGATACTGGTATGATAAAGAGGTGAGGATACCTTGAATACCTTTATCGTTAAAAATATTAAATTCATCTTCGCAATCCTACCAAAGATATTCATTAACAATTCATCTTTGCACTACAGCCAAAGATATATAAATCAGAAAACCAATAATGCCGAGACGCAACTTAATAGTATCACGACCACGAATTATCTATGCACCACTCACCGCCAAGGATATTCGTGTTTTCAATTACTCGTGATTATACCGAATAATCCTTGGTCATAATCATACCAAGTCTATCAATGCTACTACGACCAAAGATGACTTTTACCACATCCATGAATTAATATTTCATTGCTGAGACTCAGCTCAATAATTAATCCATATCATTGAATCATCCTTGCACTACAGGCCAAGGATATTCATTAGTATCACGACCACGAATTATCCATGCACTACTGCCAAAGATAATCGTGTATTCATTAAGATCACGACCACAAATTATCCATGCACTACTACCAAAGATAATCGTGTATTCATTAGTATCACGACCACAAATTATCCATGCATTACTGCCAAAGATAATCGTGTATTCATTAGTATCACGACCACAAATTATCCATGCACTACGACCAAAGATAATCGTGTTTTTAATTATGGTTATGATTATACCGAACAATCACTGGTCATAATCATACCAAGTCCATCTATGCACCACAGTACCACGATGACTTTCAACATAATATAAACATGAGGATAATGATATAAAGAATCAATCAAATGAGATAAAGGATAAATATTAAACATTTATAATATAATTTATCCAGATTCAAGAATATCCCCATGTTATCAATCACTTAATAATCTCATAATCTAATATCATTAATATTATAACCATATTTTAATCACTTCTTAAATTTATAAACAATTTATCTCAATTGTTTACGCTTTACCATATAATGCATTTAATCATTCAAAATGTCATACTCATAAGATATCATCACCAATTATCAAATCCTCATCAAAAAATATATGCATATACTCTATATAGATTCTCTAGCCATAAAATCCTATTTTCAACTTTGTTACTTCACATAACATATTTAACTCATATGTTCAGAAACTAAACTATTTTCATGAAAATACCAAATCAGGTCCAAAAATATTTTTTTTCTGGGATTTAGCATAATATAGTCCCATAATGAAAATATATTTTTCTCGGAATTTTTAAAATTCATTTACTATTTTTCAAAAATTAATTACTTAAGAAATTTGCTACCTCAAGTTTAACTCCAAAATTCCCAAATCTTGGCAGGACCTTACACATGTTAATGTGAGCCTCCAGTTTAAATTTCATGGTCATCGGAGTTATAGAACTCCAGTTATAGCATTTTTCGTCAAAAAAACCTAAATATTGAAATGGTCATAACTTGCTCATTTTAAGTCGAAATGAGCTCATTTTTGGACACGATGTTCTTTATACCATATACTTTTATGTCCCAAAAGGCCTGAATTTTTCTCACTAATTAAGTGGCCGAAACATTCCTTACAAAAACGTGGCAGTAGTTTTTTGGACATTTTGAAGTTTTGACTCCTTTGCTAAAATCAGTCCACACGAAAATCTACAACACCTTTTTTATTAATTCTAGTTGGATTAGTTAGGTAACTCATAGGTCTAACTCTAGGACTTAACCACACTCAAAAATTCAAAATATAATAGGAGATTTGGTCAATTGAATTTCATGTTACGTTTTTCACCAAAATCTGGTTTTTAACTCCTTGTGAGTTTTAAGAAACTTTCATGTTTTCACATACTAACCAACATAACTCATCATAACACTTACTAATACCACGTATACCCATGATTTTCATTAGTCCAATGCTTTTATTATGACTTTCATCATAACCCACATAAACAGATCCTTTTAGTTGAAGAAATATTTGAGGGTTTAAGAAATGGGTTTTTGTCTTTGAATCAATACAAAATTCGATTTCACGCCTAGGGTAGGCTAGAAAGTCTTCAAGAATACGCCAAGAAATTTATTAATGATAGAAATATCATTCAAGACTGTGACTCTCATCCAAAACTTGGATAATACGTCACATTGATACCAACTGTGACTTCTATCCCTTAACCTAGATAGCACCTCACAATGATACCTATAAACTTGCCATCTTCATTCACGACGTCGCCTACAGAAAGTCTGGCTTCGGTGCATTCCACACAAGGAAGTCAACAACGAAAGGATCGTGGCTCTTTACTTATGGCTTGATATAACAGTGATTAACTTTAGGGTTTAGTTACTTTGAATTCGTATAACAGGTTGGTTAGGAATATGAAAGCTAACAACCTTACAAAAAGAATAATGAGTAGTTAATCAATCGTTTTCAAAAATTACCTCAAAGGCAAGTATTTTCAAAGAGATAAGATCGACAGGTAATGTGAAAGTGTTTATTTGAAACAACAAGATTAATAAACAGTGGAGGTAACAAAGGTTTCTCCCAACGAAGTTTCAATAGATAAAGCAAAGTCTATTTTTTCCGGAGTCAAATTTAAACATTGAACACAACTAGGTAGAATAAAAGAGTGGGAAGAACTTGTATTGAATAAAGTATAGACTTCGCATTAATTTATAATTAACTTACCCGTAATAACTTTGTTCTGGTTTCTCGACAAACGCTCTCGCTTAAATTACTGAGTTTGACTTTACTATAGGGTACATTCCACCCTTAAGTGCTTCTTCACATTCCTGATCCATGATTTGAATCATTATTCTCCGATCCATATCGAATTAAGGTTGACCGCTATGCATTGTGGTAATTCAATTCGATGTTGGGTTCTCCAATTCTCATTCCAAAAGCAAAGTCCATTTCATCTATTTTGGCTTTATTGGATCGACGCCTTTTTCTACACTATCAACGCGTTAGCGCCTTTTACCCATGCATCGCTTATTCTCCTTCGCTCGATTGTTTCTTCTTTCAACCGATCTTTGATTTTAAATTCTCGATTCCAACTTTAATATCTTACACCCCGCCAAAGCGTGATTTTGTTCGAGCATCACATATCGGGTAACCTAATTTTGAATTGTTGTATCCCTTTGTTCCACGAATCGCTTTCCATTCTTCAACCTGTTCTTCTAGCTCACGAACACGATTTTGTAATTCTAAGTTTTGATCATAAACTTCTTCTAACCAATTCTCCTCAGGTTCCTCTTCTTCCTCTTCTTCCTCAATCTCAGCTGCTACCTCTGCAACTAACTAACTCTCGGGTGCAACAATTAGTTCTTCATTCACTACGTGGATATCTCTAATTTGTTCCTCGTCCCGACCCGTATTAACTCGATTAGTGATTAAAGGTGTCACAACGGTCACATTCACTCCATCAGTGAATATTTTCACCGCCATTTCCAAACACCGCCACAACATAAGGGTTAATTAATTTATCAAATATTATCCCTATACTCCTAATGACCAATTAAATAACAAATAAACTTAGGTAGGTCATACTAGCGAAGGAATTCCCGCTCTCCCTCCTAGTTCTTATCTCAAGATCTTAGCCGTGGATCATATCCTAAGCTCGATACCAACCGTGACGCCCCAAAATTAGGTATACGCCACCCATCTTGGGTCGCCACTTACATGGTACATAAATTCAAATACAAACTTAATTATACATCCGTCGTGTAACATACGACACAATATAAACGAGAGTTCTAATAGAATATTATCATTTAGACAATATCCATACTCAAGGAGTCCTCATTACATTTATTGTCACACTATTTAATGTAATAGTGAGGACTACTAATGCTATCTTCTGGACCATCACTCTTTTCCCCGACTCATCCCAAATATATTCTCATTTCCTCAAGAAAACAAAGAAAGAAAGGGTGAGCTCAACTAGCCCAAGAAGAAATATTATAACTAAGATAATGCGAATAAATTATCATTAGTCTTCAACAATGTTAAACCGATAAAATACAATAGACAACCAGCTTTAATCTGCAATGAATATGCAATCCATTAAAAGAGTTAAGTAGAAAATAAAGTCTACTATCTTTTAGGTTTTAAAACGCTTTTCATCAATTTTATCACTAAGACTCGCTTTAATGAATAAACCACAATATCTAATCATCCCCGTACCACGGCCAAGGATTTTCATCAAATTATCAATGGTCATGACTATACCAAATCACCCCGGTCATAATCATACCAAAACTATCCATCAACGCATTACAAAGCCACCGAGGACTTTTGTCACATCATTTATAACAAGCCATGATTATACCGAATGATCCTCGGTCATAATCATACTAAGTTCATCTATGCACGTAAGCCAAAGATAACATAATATAACATGAGGATGATGATAATGACATAATAATTCAATAAAACAAGTTCAAGAATTATTTTATCCAGGAATTATTAACGTCCAAATTGTCAACAAGATACTTTGCTTTGTAGAGTAAAATTCAAGAATGATCAGAAGAATATTTCCATGAAAAGATACTGGATGAAACGCAAATATCAAGAATATTCTACTAATTTCATGGAGTATAGAAGTCAAAGTTTTAACCAACCGGGTATAATAAAGAATGGAATAACAAAGGAAATCACCATGCATGCGGTGCCGCGCCATGATGAAGTTTATTCCAATGTAATAATAATAATGGAACCAGTCGTGAAATTCACACCGAAGCGTGATGTTCCAACAGAATAATAAAGATGGAACCGGATCCGTAAAACACACGTATAGGATATTCCAATGTATGATAAAGATTTTAACCAGTCCTGTAAAACACACGCATGTGATGTTCCAAATGAATAATAATAAAGACGCGGAACCAGTCCCAGATAAAACACACAGCATGTGATGTTCCAAATGAATAATAGAAGAATGTCACCAAGTATAGGGTAAACCACGATATCAGTTATTATGTATAGGGTATGTCACATCTGAAAAGTTATTCCAATGTAATAATAAAGAATGGAATAATGTAAGTTCTCTTCATGAATAAGAAAGGATAACACCCTTTACGTCACAACAAATAATATCCCTTACCGTAAAAAGACACTTTGGATATCAAAGTAGTGAAGTACCGTATCACTCTTCTTTCTCTCTATAGATTTTCTCTCTATAGCTTCTCTCTATAATTTCTCTCTCTAGAGTTTCAAGGAATTAAATAAAGAAAATAATGAAGGAATGAGCTTCTATTTATAGGAAAATAGAATGCATAGTAATTAATCCATGAACGGTCAGTATTGATTTACTTTAATCTAACTATCCCATATTTAAAGTAAAATCTTTTAAATAAAATATCATATATTCTATTTATATAAAAACATTTTACTATGCAAACAATATGCAACACTATGCAAAAAAAAACACTATGCAACACTATGCATAATAAAATATAATATATTCTATTTATAGAATAACTTTAATAAAGTATTCATTTTTATATGAAAAGATGTTTCGCTTTTATTACGTTAATAATACGAATAAAACAAAATGTCATTGTCGCTATAATAATTCATATTATTAATCGACAATAATGGAATCAAACCGATTGACTTCTCACATAAGCATCAATAATCAATACCGTAGCTACTATGCAACCACACGATTCTCGCATTTTTTACTACCGAGTAGTTCAACAAGATCAACAGCAGTAAAACTTCCGTACCGTTATTTCTATAAAATATTTTTGTGGTTTTCTCAATCCGACAATAATTTCACATTGTGGGGTCCACCAATGATTGACTCATTGTATGCCTAATATTCCCTGCTAAACCGAATATTCCCCACCAATCGAATATAATATAACCACTTGCATACTTTGCAAAATTTATAAATACTACCCACAACTATAATATTATCTCAAATTCACACCATAATATTAAAAATTATTTCGACAAAATTTAAATCTTTATTGATAAAATCTGGGGTCTCACAATCTCCCCTCCTTATAGAATTTTGCCCTCGAAATTAGGGTACGTACCTGGTATGATAAAGAGGTGAGGATACCTTGAATACCTTTATCGTTAAAAATATTAAATTCATCTTCGTAATCCGGCCAAAGATATTCATTAACAATTCATCTTTGCACTACACGCCAAAGATATACAATCAGAAAATCATTAATGCTTTGACGCAGCGACTTAATAGTATCACGACCACGAATTATCTATGCACCAACGCCAAGGATATTCGTGTTTTCAATCTACGGCCATGATTATACCGAATAATCCTTGGTCATAATCATACCAAGTCTATCAATGCACTACTACCAAAGATGACTTTTACCACATCCATGAATTAATATTTCATTCTTTGAGACTCAAATTCAATAATTAATCCATATCATCGAATCATCCCGTATACGTGCCAAGGATATTCATTAAGATCACGACCACGAATTATCCATGCACTACGGCCAAAGATAATCGTGTATTCATTAGTATCACGACCACAAATTATCCATGCACTACGGCCAAAGATAATCGTGTATTCATTAGTATCACGACCACAAATTATCCATGCATTACGGCCAAAGATAATCGTGTATTCATTAGTATCACAACCACAAAATATCCATGCACTACGGCCAAAGATAATCGTGTTTTTAATTATGGTTATGATTATACCGAACAATCACTGGTCATAATCATACCAAGTCCATCTATGCACTACAGGCCACAGATGACTTTCAACATAATATAAACATGAGGATAATGATATAAAGAATCAATCAAATGAGATAAAGGATAAATATTAAACATTTATAATATAATTTATCCAGGATTCAAGAATATCCCCATGTTATCAATCACTTAATAATCTCATAATCTAATATCATTAATATTATAACCATATTTTAATCACTTCTTAAATTTATAAACAATTTATCTCAATTGTTTACGCTTTACCATATAATGCATTTAATCATTCAAAAATGTCATACTCATAAGATATCATCACCAATTATCAAATCCCTCATCAAAAAAATATGCATATACTCTATATAGGATTCTCTAGCCATAAAATCCTATTTTCAACTTTGTTACTTCACATAACATATTTAACTCATATGTTCAGTAATTAAACTATTTTCATGAAAATACCAAATCAGTCCCAAAAATATTTCTTTTCTGGGATTTAGCATAATATAGTCCCATAATGAAAATATATTTTTCTCGAATTTTTAAAATTCATTTACTATTTTTCAAAATCAATTTCTAATTAATTCCTTAAGAAATTTGCTACCTCAAGTTTAACTCCAAAATTCCCAAATCTTGGCAGGACCTTACACATGTTAATGTGAGCCTCAGCTTAAATTTCATGGTCATCTGAGTTATAGAACTCCGCTTATAGCATTTTTCGTCAAAAAACCTAAATATTGAAATGGTCATAACTTGCTCATTTTAAGTCGAAATGAGCTCATTTTTGGACACGATGTTCTTTATACCATATACATTTATGTCCCAAAAGGCCTGAATTTTTCTCACTAATTAAGTGGCCAAACATCCCTTACAAAAAAACGTGGCAAGCAGCTTTTTGGACATTTTGAAGTTTTGACTCCTTTGCTAAAATCAGTCCACAAGAAAATCTACAACACCTTTTTTATTGATTCCACTTGGATTAGTTAGGTAACACATAGATCTAACTCTAGGACTTAACCACACTCAAAAATTCAAAATATAATAGGAGATTTGGTCAATTGAATTTCATGTTACGTTTTTCACCAAAATCTGGTTTTTAACTCCTTGTGAGTTTTAAGAAACTTTCATGTTTTCACATACTAACCAACATAACTCATCATAACACTTACTAATACCACGTATACCCATGATTTTCATTAGTCCAATGCTTTTATTATGACTTTCATCATAATCCACATAAACAGATCCTTTTAGTTGAAGAAATATTTGAGGGTTTAAGAAATGGGTTTTTGTACTGGGGTCAATACAAAATTCGATTTCACGCTCTAGGGTAGGCTAGAAAGTCTTCAAGAATACGTCAAGAAATTTATTAATGATAGAAATATCATTCAAGACTGTGACTCTCATCCAAAACTTGGATAATACGTCACATTGATACCAACTGTGACTTCTATCCCTTAACCTAGATAGCACCTCACAATGATACCTATAAACTTGCCATCTTCATTCACGACGTCGCTACTGTAAAGTCTCATTTTGATACATTCCCACACAAGGAAGTCAACAACGAAAGGATCGTGGCTCTTTACTTATGGCTTGATATAACAGTGATTGTAACGACCCCAAAATAGGTCCATTCCATCCAACCCATTCTGAGTCGCCAAATATATGGTACAGAAAACAACTACAACTTTATTACAACAATTGTCGTGCAAAATACAACAACACATATGTCGTGAGTTTGGATATAAATATATACCAATCAGAGTACGTCACAATGACACCTTACATAAAGGTATAGTCAAAAACTGCTTTTAGAAATTAGAATCTTTGGGAAGTGTTCAAGGAAACCTTCGTACATGGGAGGCCATGCTTTTAGGTTATGGTAGATATCATATGGCCACGTAATTATCCTTGGTTGATTCCAATAGACCCCAAAAGAAAAACAAGAAGATTACTATCGTATTCTTCCCAATGGTGAGTCTTCTCTTTACATATCATTATCTCCACTTGCCTCTAATTGGGTATTATACTCCAAACAAACACCAAGATTATATAAGTAGTGCTTGTAAATATACTCAAAGAAGTGGATGAGCACAACCATGTCTTATGATAACACGAGTTTGTATGTCATTAGACATCTTGTATGATAGTGACAAAACACCCTTCCAAGTTAAATTCACCTCACCCTCAACATCTATAGACCACCACTCTATTCCCTCGCTATCCCCGCCGACCCCCGGCTACACTTTTATTACCTAAAAGGAATTGTGAAACAAAAGGGTGAGCACAACTAGCTCAAGAAAGAATATTATGACTAAAGATAAATAAATTATCAATAGTCTTCATCAAGAATAAATCGTAGATTTAGAACATATGGTAGATGATAAAACTTTTCAACCATAGTTGCAGCGAACGAAGCAATCCATTAAAAGAGTCAAATAGACTATAAAGTCTATTGTCTTCTCCACGTTAAAAGTCCACCAACAATATTTTATCCCCTGTAACATCAATCAACAGCCTTTTCCACAATCATATGAATAACTCATAATCATAATTGTGATTCTAAATTCCTCTTCTCATCCAGATTTAAGATAATTTTCATCACCGCCTTTACCCTCAAACATCAAATATCATGGTTATACCAAATCACGCCTCTGATCATAATCATACTAATAAATTCATCTTTGCACCACGGGCCAAAGATATTCATCAACAGCCATCTTTACACTACAAAGCAAAGATATTCAACAACAGTCATCTTTGCATTACGAGCCAAAGATATTCATCAATAATTCATCTTTGCACTCAAAGCTAAAGATATTCAACAACAGTCATCTTTGCATTACGAGCCGAGATATTTCATCAATAATTCATCTTTTACTACAAAGCAAAAGATATTCAACAACAAAATCATCTTTGCATTACGAGCCAAAGATATTCATCAATAATTCATCTTTGCACTACAGGCTAAAGATATTCAACAACAGGTCATTTTTGCATTACGAGCCAAAGATATTCATCAATAATTCATCTTTGCACTACAGGCTAAAGATATTCAACAACAGGTCATCTTTGCATTACGAGCCAAAGATATTCATCAATAATTCATCTTTGCACTACAGGCTAAGATATTCATCAACAAGTCATCTTTGCATTACGAGCAAAAGATATTCATTAATAATTCATCTTTGCACTACAGGCTAAGATATTCATCAACAAGTCATCTTTGCACTACGAGCCAAAGATATTCATATATCAAAGAAATACATAATCATTTAAGAAGTTATATAACAATAATTATAACCATGTTGATCAATTCACCTTTGCACTTAAGCTAAAAATATTCAATTGTAAATTCAATGGTCATGATCATACCAATCAACAATTCAACTTTTGCACTCATCGGCCAAAGAGAACCTATGGTCACGATCATACCAATAATCTACCCATCTTTACACTCAAGTCAAAGAGAAATATCATCATTAGGGTTATAAGAATGTTATATAAAAATAATATAATCAAAACATGGTTTTAATTTCAAGAGTAAGATTCATAAATCAACGATAATTTGGTCAGAAAAAAAAAAACCAATTTTATTGTGAATAGTACCCGTGAATAGTAACTCGTGAATAGTAACTCATGAATAGTAACTCATGAATAGTAACTCGTGAATAGTAACTCGTGAATAGTAACTCATGAATAGTACTCTGTATTTGTACATAGTAATCGTATATCGTAAATAATGTCATATACATATATAGTGCCACATACATAAATAGTCCGATATATCGTGAATAAGACCGTATACATGAATAGTACCATATACGTGAATAGTAACTCCACACACCAAAAGATAGAAATTCCACAAAAAAACATTTTCACGCTTCATGAATAGTACTTGTGAATAGTAACTCGTGAATAGTAACTCATGAATAGTAACTCGTGAATAGTAACTAATGAATAGTAACCCCGACATGAAAAAGTTCCAAATTTGATAAAAACTTCAGATCAATATTTCAGCATAATGATATTGAAGAAATAATATCATTACGAAAAAAAAATAATATCCCTTACTATCCCTTACCTCAAAAGAGCAGCACTTCTGACAGGATATCGGATATGACGCTGAAGGAAACTTGCACTGATGAATATCAACTCACCAAGTATCTAAATACTCACAAATTACACTCAATAATCTAGAGAGAGAAAGAGAGAAAGCTTATGTTTCTGGTGTGATTTTCAATTCTAACTTAGCCCTCTATTTATAGGAAAATGTTAGCACGCCGAAGAAGACTTGACCTGCTACCTGATGGCTTTACCTGCTACTATTCCACCCACCAAAAATCAGCCATCTTCCCCAACAACCAAGAGTGGGGCCCACTCAATTCTAGAATTTTCCACCAAAACCTAATTTCCTAATCGCCACCTCTTAAAATTCATAACAAATCATACGTTCATTTTTAACGGTTCAAAATTTGTGGACATATACTCAACTTATATATGTATAACATATCCAAAAATTTCAACGATCCAACGGTCGAATTAAAAATTATAACTCACGCAATATATCGTAAAAATACTGATTTGATTTTTAATACCTCCATTCCGGCAAAATTACTGATAAAATACCTCAACATTAATTCCTTCATTTATAACCACATAAATAAATCCATCATTTATATCCACATCAAATAAATATTTCATTTTCATATAAATCAATAATTAATTATTCATAAATAATATTATAGAATCACAATAATGACAACCAGGGCGGTTCCGAAAGAGGGGGCTTTCCGATAAGGATTTCTCCTTACTGGCGCGCAATTAGGTGACCAAACCTCTCCTTGACAGAACTTTCTAGACATTGCCAATAATGCTATCTAATAATATTAGTCAAATAATATGAATTATTGATCTGATAATGAGAAATATTGTGCAGTGATAATTATTGAAACAACAATAATATAAAATATTAACGCAGCAATTATTGAATCAATAAAATAAAATATTGAACAATAATTACTGTAACAATTATTGAGTAGTACCTTCTTACGTAAGAATCAATAATTCAAAAATATTGTGCAATACCGTGTGCTACTGTTCAACAACGCGTATTACTTTACTTTACCAACCGGGTATTCCAACAGTGTTAACGGTAACGATTACGCCGTTATTTATAAAAACTCAAACTTGTCATTTTCTTCATCCGACAGTTATTCTATTATGGGGCCCACAAATGGTTGCGCCGTCGTACGAATATTCCCCGACAGAAAGAATATTCCACGACCAAACGAATATTCCCCGACAACAATAAGTATTTTATAGCCACTTGCTTATTTTGAAAAAAAATCATATATCACCCTTAACTTTAACCTTTTATCAATTTAACCATTTACTGAATAGTAATTATAAGAAAAATTGAATACCTTTATTTCATAAAATTCGGGGTCTTACAGTGATTAACTTTAGGGTTTGGTTACTTTGAATTCGTATAACAGGTTGGTTAGGAATATGAAAGCTAACAACCTTACAAAAAGAATAATGAGTAGTTAATCAATCATTTTCAAAAATTACCTCAAAGGCAAGTATTTTCAAAGAGATAAGATCGACAGGTAACGTGAAAGTGTTTATTTGAAACAACAAGATTAATAAACAGTGGAGGTAACGAAGGTTTCTCCCAACAAAGTTTCAATAGATAAATCAAAGTCTATTTTTTCCGGAGTCAAATTTAAACATTGAACACAACTAGGTAGAATAAAAGAGTGGGTAGAACTTGTATTGAATAAAGTATAGACTTCGCATTAATTTATAATTAACTTACCCGTAATAACTTTGTTCGGGTTTTCTACAAACGCCTCTCGCTTAAATTACCGAAGTTTGACTTTACTATAGGGTACATTCCACCCTTAAGTGCTTCTTCACATTCCTGATCCATGATTTGAATCATTATTCTCCGATCCATATCGAATTCGGGTTGACCGCTATGCATAGGGTAATTCCGAATTCGATGTTGGTTCTCCCAATTCTTGTCATTCAAAAAGCAAAGTCCATTTCATCTATTTTGGCTTTATTGGATCGTATCGTCTTTTCTACACACTATCAACGCGTTGTGCAGCTTTTACCCATGCATCGCCTATTCTCCTTCGTTCAGTTGTTTCTTCTTTCAACTGATCTTTGATTTTTAAATTCTCAGATTCCAACTTTAATATCTTACACCCTGCCAAAGCGTGATTTTGTTCGAGCTTTACATATCGGGTAACCTAATTTTGAATTGTTGTATCCCTTTGTTCCACGACCGTTTTCCATTCTTCAACCTGTTCTTCTAGCTCACGAACACGATTTTGTAATTCTAAGTTTTGACCATAAACTTCTTCTAACCAATTCTCCTCAGGTTCCTCTTCTTCCTCTTCTTCCTCTTCTTCCTCAATCTCAGCTGCTACCTCTGCAACTAACTCGGGTGCAACAATTAGTTCTTCAATCACTACGTGGATATCTCTAATTTGTTCCTCGTCTGACACTGTATTAACCTGATTAGTGATTAAAGGTGTCACAACGGTCACATTCACTCCATTGTGAATATTTTCAGCTGCCATTTCCAAACACTGCCACAACATAAGGGTTAATTAATTTATCAAATATTATCCCTATACTCTAACCGACCAATTAAATAACAAATAAACTTAGGTAGGTCATACTAGCGAAGGAATTCCCCGTCTCTCCCCTCCTAGTTCTTATCTCAGATCTTAGCTGTGGATCATATCCTAAAGCTCGATACCAACCGGACGCCCCAAAATTAGGTATACGTCACCCATCTTGGGTCGCCACTTACATGGTACATAAATTCAAATACAAACTTAATTATACATCTGTCGTGTAACATACGACAATACATAAACTGAGAGTTCTAATAGGAATATTATCCTTTAGACAATATCCATACTCAAGGAGTCCTCATTACATTTATTCCCACACTATTTAACAGAATAGGGAGGACTACTAATGCTATCTTCGGGACCATCACTCTTTTCCCCGACTCGTCCCAGCTATACTCTCATTTCCTAAAGAGAACAGTGAAAGAAAGGGTGAGCTCAACTACCCCAGTAAGAAATATTATAACTAAGATAATGCAGAATAAATTATCATTAGTCTTCAACAATGTTAAACTGATAAAATACAATAGACAAACCGCTTTAATGCAGTGAATATGTAATCCATTAAAAGAGTCAAGTAGAAAATAAAGTCTACTATCTTTTAGGTTTTAAAAGGTTTTCATCAATTTTTATCACTAAGACTCAGTTTAATGAATAAACCACAATATCTAATCATCCCTGTACCACGGTCAAGGATTTTCATCAAATTATCAATGGTCATGACTATACCAAATCACCCCTGGTCATAATCATACCAAAACTATCCATCATCGCATTATACGCCACCGAGGACTTTTGTCACATCATTTATAACAAGCCATGATTATACCGAATGATCCTCGTCATAATCATACTAAGTTCATCTATGCACGTAAGCCAAAGATAACATAATATAACATGAGGATGATGACAATGACATAATAATTCAATAAAACAAGTTCAAGAATTATTTTATCCAGGAATTATTAACGTCCAAATTGTCAACAAGATACTGTTTTGTAGAGTAAAATTCAAGAATGATCAGAAGAATATTTCCATGAAAAGATATTGGATGAAACGAAAATATCAAGAATATTCTACTAATTTCATGGAGTATAAAGTCAAAGTTTTAACCAACCGGGTATAATAAAGAATGGAATAACAAAGGAAATCACCATGCATGCGGTGCCCGATGATGTGTTATTCCAATGAATAATAATAATGGAACCAAAGTCGTGAAATTCACACCGGCAGGATGTTCCAATGAATAATAAAGATGGAACCAGATCCTGTAAAACACACAGATAGGATATTCTAGCGAGAATGATAAAGATTTTAAACCGTGTCCTGTAAAACACACATGCATGTGATGTTCCAATGTATAATAATAAAGATTTTAACCAGTCCTGTGTAAAACACACAAATGTGGATGTTCCAATGTAATAATAGAAGAATGTCACCAAGTATGAAGAATGTCACCAAGTATAGGGTAAACCACGATATAGATTATGTATAGGGTATGTCACAGATACAAAAGTTATTCCAATGTAATAATAAAGAATGGAATAATGAAGTTCTCTTCATGAATAAGAAAGAATAACACCCCTTACGGGTACAACAAATAATATCCCTTACCGTAAAAGACACTGGATATCAAAGTAGTGAAGTACCAGAATACTCTTCTTCTTTCTCTCTATAGATTTTCTCTCTATAGCTTCTCTCTATAATTTCTCTATCTAGAGTTTCAGTGAATTCGTAAGAAAATAATGAAGGAATGAGCTTCTATTTATAGGAAAATAAAATGCATAGTAATTAATCCATGAACGGTCCAGATTGATTTACTTTAATCTGACGGTCCATATTTAAAGCAAAATCTTTTAAATAAAATATCATATATTCTATTTATATAAAAACATTTTACTATGCAAACACTATGCAACACTATGCAAAACACTATGCAAAATACTATGCAACACTTTGCATAATAAAATATAATATATTCTATTTATAGAATAACTTTAATAAAGTATTCTGTTTTACATGAAAAGATGTTTCTGTTTTATTACGTTAATAATACGAATAAAATAAAACGTCATTATCGCTATAATAATTCATATTATTAATCGGCAATAATGGAATCAAACCTGGTGACTTTTCACATAAGCATCATAATCAATAACGTGTGCTACTACGCAACCACACGACATTCATCGTACTTTTACTACCGAGTAGTTCAACAAAGATCAACCAGAAAACTTCCGCCGTTATTTAAATAAAATATTTTTGTCATTTTCTCAATCCGACAATAATTACATTGTAGGGGTCCACCAATGATTGAGCGGTTGTACAAATATTCCCGGCTAAACCAAATATTCCCCACCAATCGAATATAATATAACCACTTGCATACTTTGCAAAATTTATAAATACTACCCACAACTATAATATTATCTCAAATTCACACCATAATATTAAAAATTATTTCGACAAAATTTAAATCTTTATTGATAAAATCTGTGGTCTCACAACCTGAATATCTCGAGGCTTCTCCTCTCGAGGCTGACTGGATCCTTCTATATTAGCCATCTTGTCAACCAAATTTTTAAGTTTTAATTACTAACCATTACTACTCGACACTCACGAGCACATAAGTTATAATCACATAAGCACATAAGAATTTTATTACTTCTTCCTTAAAACTCGATAAGAGTTCATCATCACTATCATTTCAAAGGTTACTTCCTAAGGCTTTTCCCCACCTAAGGTTCATAACCTAAGGCTTTGATACCAACATGTGACACCCCCAAATCTAAGTACTTTATTCCCACAAGATTTGGTTCTCACTATCCAAACATTCATATTATCTAACCAAATAAAATAATATTTAAACCATAACTCTCCCTTTAAATAGGGTTACATCATTAAGTTCAAAAACATCCCAGGCTATCTAACCTTAAAACATAATTCAAGTGCGGAATTAAATTATTACATTACATCATTATTAAATGTCTATGATCATAACAGTAATCAAAAGTACAAATTAGCATCACTTGTACATTTTTCCCTTTCCTTTGCTAGTTGAAGACTCATCTACCTTCTCAACTTTAGCTGCAATGAGTTTATAAATATACAAGAGTGGGCAAAATAATTGCTCACTTGATATAATAATGAATCAACAGAAGAATAATAATAATATTAACTGCCAACAATAGGCTCATCAAGACTGAATAGTACTCTAACAATGATAATCTGAACTAGAATCCAAAATATTGAATATACATAACTGATGGTCACAAGACCATGAACCATGTCCACAGTTGCGAGTAATCTTTAAACTCCAACTTTAACAGCCTAAGACTATAAGGACTCCTCGTACTTAAGGGGATCAGCCCTTCGTACAATGTATTGTGCACAAACATTTTAACCCTACGCGTAAGTTATCCCCTAATAATAGTAGGGTTGTTCATCTCAGTATTTAGAGTACAAGTCCACACCAAAGAAAGTTTGGTTTGGATAAGCTTTCAAAGGTAATTTGAAGTTTAACAAACATTAACTAGAGGACTAGTTGAATCAATAATGTTTGATAATCACAACAGATGATTAATAACAATATAACATAGAACAATTGAGAATCATAAATGATCTGATTATACATATTAAACTCATGCTTGAAATAACTATAGAGCATAAGTATTCAATAGAATGAATAAAATGGTTAACCTTTGCTTGAACAGTAAATAAGCTAAGGTTAGAGTCTTATAACATTAGAAATAAATTTACTGAACGTACATTAACTGATAGTAAGTTGTAAACTAAAACTTTCCCAACAAGGTATTAACTCATGCAAAGAATTAAAACAGTTCAACAATAAGGACGAGAGTCCAAAAACTGCGTTCATTATATAATAATAGAACTTAAGAAACTTGCTTATCTATAAACAAGTTAGAATGAATCAATCAAATGAGAATTTCAAATAACATTAGAGTTAGAGTTTGTTCGAATGAATTTTAGGAACAATTGACTTATTCAATAATAGTTAAGATAATAAGCTTGCTCAATCAAAAGAATAAAGTTACACAATATAGTAATAGAATTAACCCAACGAAAGTGTAGAGTTAGAAAAACTTTCTCGATGTAAAAAGATAGGGTTTAGAAACTTTCCTCGAGCGTAAGCTACAATATTAAACTCATGTTCACCTACACATTGGTTTAGAACCACATTATCTATTAGATATGCTAACATACCATACATGTACATTTCTAGCTAAACTTTCCATTTTAGCACAAGTCTTTCTTTACCATTTACATTTCAGAAATTCCAAGTGTTTACTTCGCAACACTTGCCTAACATTCAGTGTGTATACTAAGTTATCACATAATGCGTTCGAAATTTACTAATCATTTTTACCACTTTGAATTCACTAACTCCATAACACAACTCTGTTTTAGCCTTATTGTTACATGTTGGACACATTACCATAACCTTATGTTAATCTACAAAGAACAACCAAAGTCTGCAGAATAAGCAGACTTTAGTGTCTGAAAATGAGCATCAAGCAAATTACCGCCATGGATTTATATCGATGCGGCCTACCACGCCTTGGGTTTTGCGCTTTTTACGTATTTACGTAACTCAGATTTGAGCAACGTACTTTCGCACTTTTCTTAAGCCAACTAACACGAATTTCACCCACCAAATAGTGATAATAACATGTAAAATAAATATACAACTATCATAAACATGATTGCTAACATATACAACCACTTAACACAATTTAACAACCACTAAAACTATTTTACTTTCTCAATTTTTATGTTTTCATGAAAAACTCAATTTTCTTGACATTCATCCTAAAAATCATCATTGTGACTTCAAAACATGACCAAATCATCTCATTCAAATTATGTTATGTTTGTATCTCAATGAACTACCATATATAAGCGTCAATTTACAGTTTCACAAATGAATTGACCACTAAAATTGATACTTACATAGCTATATATGAAAACATATATACACTGACAAAAAATTTTCCTACTATTAACTGTAATTAGCGTGAATTTCTCATTTAAGCACAACCTCCAATCATCATATACTCATATAATCACAAGTAATCCCATTGTATAGCAACAAATAAACAATTTGCAATTCAAAGATTATATAAAACTTTGTCGTAGTCTCATATATATATATATAAACATGTATATATATAACACTAAGGTTGTGAACGTACCTTCAATTTCTAATACAATCGTTGTTAATCACTGGAATTTGCTGTGAAAATTCTTAAGACTCTCTCAATTCCCATGCAACTTCTCTCTCAATTTTTTGAACTCTCAAGCTTTGCAAACAAGAATGCGTATAAACAAGAGCTAAGCTAATATCCAATTAGTATGCGTAATAGCAAAACATAAAACTGATATGGCCTTAATAGCTATCATCAGTTATCAAAATAACGTATATATTATTTTTATTATTTTATTTATTTTGTTTATTTTATGTAATTTCAAAAAAATTAGAAATATCAAAAGCCATAAGGCTTGTTTGGCAAAAACTATATTAAACCCTTTTTTAATTTATTTACATAAACACTTTAGTTTATAATTATAATCACATATTATTTATTTGGATTTTCATATCGCATACTAGCCCATTACATTAATCACATAGTATATTTTAATTAAATATAGCCTTTTAGCAAACATCATCAAAATTATAATTTTCATTATAACTTTATTTAATAATTTAATATACCATCTAAATTATTAAATCAACACAACAATATAACACCTCATGTTATAATACAAACTTCTAAATTATAACTTAATTTAATTTAGAAAAATTCTCTAATACATTTAGATTCATCAACCATCACGTCAAAATAATTATTTAACAATAAACACCTCAATAATATTTATATAACTCGATAAATATTTAAATTACAATTTAAAATTTCGGATCGTTACAGCACTATTCACGTATACGACACTATTCACGAATACGATACTATTCACCGAAAAATGAAATTTTCTCTTTTTCGACCCAGATGTCTTTTATGGTTACTATCTTTGATTGTATCCATGTTTTCATCATTATTTTTTAATTTTACTTCCCAATTGGTTATTATGGAGTATTATTGAATTTGGATAAACCGAATTATGAATCCCTAATATTTGTCCTTTTGTCTCACTGGATTCATTTTCTCTAAAATGTTTTTCATCATCCTCAGTCCTTAATGGTGATACTTGATGGATATATTTGGCCTGTAGTGCAAACATGAATGATTACCTGATAAATATCTTTGGCCCGTAGTGCAAGGATGAACAGGTGTTGAGATGAACGTGACCAACTGGTGATACAAATGAATATCTTTGGCCCGTAGTGCAAAGATGAATATCTGATGCAAAATGTTTATTGATTGATGTTACAGGGATAAAATATTAATGATGGACTTTTAAATTCATAGATGATAGTAGATTTTATTCTCTACTTAATTCTTCTAATGAATTATTGTTTTCGCTCCAGTTATTGATCTAAAACTTGTTGTCTATTATATTCTATCAGATTTTTCCCTGTTGAAGACTAAGGATAATTTGTTGTATATTATCTTAGTCATAATATTCTTTATTGGGCTAGTTGAGCTCACCATTTTCCTTTTTGTTCTATTTTTCTTCTCAGGAAGCGAGAACATAGCAGGAACTAGTCGGGGTATAGAGTGATGGTCCTAGACAGTTGTTTTAGCAGTCCTCACTATTTTTGTAAAATAGTGCATCAATAATTATAATGAGGACTTTATTTGGGTGTGGATATTGTCTAGAGGACAATATTTGTATTTAAACTCATAGTATGTGTTGTCGTATTTTGCACGACAATTGTAATAATAAAGTTGCAGTTGTTTTCTGTACCATGTATTTGGCAACTTGGAATGGGTGATGTATACTTATTTTGGGGGCGTCACAGTTGGTATCAGAGCTTAGGGATATGGTCTTTGGTAAAGATCGGGGAATAGAACTAGGAGGGTAGAGATGAGTAAATTCTTCGTTAGTGTGTCCTACCTAAGATTATTTGTTGGTCGGTCATAATATATGGATATTATGTGATATGTTAATTTATTTAATTAACCCTTGTTTTATGGAAGTTTTTAAGAATGACAGTTGAAAACGTTAACAATGGAGTGTATGAGACTGTGGAACAACCATCAATCACCAACCAAGAGAACGTGCAACAGGAAGGCAATATTCCTCCTATAAATAACACTATGGAGCAAACGATGAATGATGGAATGTTTAGAAGCTTTTTGCAGTTCATACAAAATCAGACGAGGGAGACTCGTGTACAAAATATAGGTGGAAATGATAGCAACGCGCGGTTTGTCATGGCCAATCAGTTCAAGGAGTTGGGACCACCAGATTTCTAGGGAAAGCCGGATCCAATTAAGGTGAAAACGTGGGCAAAGCAAATTACCAAGATATTTGATATCTTGGGATGTATGGAAGAGCAAAAGGTTCCATTCGCCACCTTTATGTTCCGTGGTGAGGCATATTACTGGTGGAAATCTGTGAAGCGTACCCAGCCAGCCACACTCAACATTTCTTGGGAAAGATTTCAGAAACTATTCAATGACAAGTACTTTCCTAAAATTATTCATCATATAAAGGAGGTAGGGTTTATTAGACTGGAACAAAACAACATGACGGTGTCCTAGTACGAAGCAAAATTCACGGAGTTATCCAGGTTTGCACCTCATTTAGTAGAGAATGAGGAACGTATGACGCGGATGTTTTTGAGAGGTCTAAAACCCGAGATTCGTCAATACTTTATCTCTCACAAATTTTCTATGTATTTAGATGTTGTCAACAGGGCTCAATTATTAGAGCGAGATAGTGAGTATGTTCAACCGAGGGACCACAACCAAGGTCATACCGGTGACAACAATCATCGGAGCGATGATAACCAGCGATGAGGGAAAAATACGGACAAAAGTGGTAACCACTCGGGTGGTCATCATGGCCATGATAATAGGAGAGGTGAGTCAAGTTGAAATTTCAAAAAGAGGAGATTCAACAATGACGGGAAGACATCAGTAGCAGCACCAGCACCAACAACAAATTCTAGGGGAGGAGAACGACCGCTAGTTAGATGCTACAAATGCAAGGAGGAGGGACATATAAGTCAAAACCATTCACAGCCTTCCAAGGTGTATTTCAATTGTGGAAAAGATGGTCATATAGCCCAATTTTTTCTGGTAGCGAAGTCAAGTCCAACTGGACTACGCACACCAAAGGCGAATACTGGACACAAAAAAAGTCGTGGTTCAAGGAAGGGCGTTTTTCGTGACTGGCCAAAATGTGAGAAACCCAAACAAGGTGATCACCAGTAAGCTAATCTTGAACTCTTGCGAAGTTTATACCTTACTAGATACCGGTTCTACCCATTCTTTTATCTCTCTTGCTTGTGCTCAACATTTAAACTTGACTCCGAAGAAATTAGACTTTGACATAACTGTAGAGACTCTATTAGGAGAAACCTTTATCACATCCACTGTTTATAAATCTTGCTTGATCCAAGTTGGCACAATCACATTACCTGTTGATCTTATCTCTTTAAAGATACTTGCATTTGATGTGATTTTAGGGATTAATTGGTTAACCACTCACCATGCCAAAATTGATTGTTTTTGTAAGGTTGTTAGTTTTCATATTCCTAACCAACCTATTATACAAATTCAAGCAACTAAAACACTAAAATCAATCACTGTCATATCAAGCCATAAAGCTATTCGTTTATTGAAAAATGGATGTCAAGCTTTCTTAGCCCATATTATGGACTTGAACAAAAATACGTCAGATTTGAATAATATTTCTGGTGTTAGTGAATTTCCTGACGTATTTCCTGAAGAACTTCATGGTCTACCCCCAGAACGTGAAGTTAAATTCTTTATTGATCTTGAACCGGGTACAAAAACCATTTTTAAAACCTCATATCGAATGGCTCCTATTGAACTTCAGGAGTTAAAAGTCCAACTACAGGAATTGTTAGACATCGGTTTCATTCGTCCTAGTACATCTCCTTTGGGTGCTCCTGTCTATTTGTAAAGAAGAAAGACGGGAGTATGCGACTTTGTATTGACTACCGAGAATTAAACCATGTCACCATCAAGAATAGGTATCCCCTACCTCGTATTGATGACCTGTTCGACCCCACCGTAAGGAGCACAATTCTTTTCAAAGATCGATCTTCGCTTACGATATTATCAAATTTGAAGATTAAAACAGAGGATATTCCGAAGACTACCTTCAGAACTCGGTATGGGCATTATGAATTCTTAGTCATGTCTTTTGGATTGACTAATGCTCCTGCTGCTTTCATGGATTCTTAGTCGGGGTATAGAGTGATGGTCCTAGATAGTTGTTTTAACAGTCCTCACTATTTTTGTAAAATAGTGCATCAATAATTGCAATGAGGACTTTATTTGGGTGTGGATATTGTCTAGAAGAAAATATTTGTATTTAAACTCACTGTATGTGTTGTCGTATTTTGCATAACAATTGTAATAATAAAGTTGTAGTTATTTTCTGTACCATGTATTTGGCGACTCATAATGGGTGATGTATACCTATTTTGGGGGCGTCACATAGTCTCTCCTTACCAAACACAAAGCTAGCAAATCATGAGAAGGGGAGTGGTCTATATGGTACTCTTCTACCAAATCCTTCATAACCATCAGTTTCTTCTCCATTCCAGTGGTTTAATTCATTGAATAAAGCTTAAATTTGTCACAAGCTTTCCTATAAATGGAGCCCTTCACATTCACAACCATTTTGCTAATTCTCTGTTAAAAACTTCAAGTTGTGTGTGAGTGTTGTTGGGTTGAGCTTATACAATTTGCAAATTGAAGCTCTTTTAGCAATTCAACTTCAGAGAAGGTAATATTCTTCTATATGTTCTTACATTAAAGTTTTTGCAAAGTTTTTAGAAAAATACAACAAAACTTGTTTTGAGTTGAAAAGTTTATGGTTGAAGCATGCTAGAATATGTAAATTGATGCTAGACATTGTTAATATGGTTGAATACAAAATCAACGAAAGTTAAACAAAGTAAATTGGTCAAGTAACGAATCCGTAGTGAAGAGAATCGCTAAATGTGTTAAACTCTGGAAAAATGAAAAAAAATCTTGAATTGATCCTTGAATTTAATTGTTTGTAAGTTTGGAAGTGTTAGAAGCATGTTAGGGATGTTTCATAGCAATTTTATATCAATTATACATCATTACATTGTTGTTTGGTTGGTTGTTGGGTTGAAAATTTCATAAAGGTTCATAGTAGGGGAAAAAATTCAAGCTTACCAGAATAAATCATGCCCACCTGACCTGGGGTCATGTCACAGATGAGGCCTCGCCTCTGCGGGGAGGGAGATGTTAGCAGAGGACATGCTCCCCGGCGGGGGGTCCTGTGGTATAAATGCCTGCCCTGGCGGGGGGGGTGCTGCTGTGACTGACTTTTGTTCTTTTGTTTTGTTTTGATTGTTTGATGCAAGAAGTCTTAATTTCACTTAAATTCAAGAACATACATACTTCTCAAACATATATCAATGAATGTTACAAGATGTTTTAGTTGGTTTAGAGTTGAATTATAACCTTTTGAAAGAAAAGTTAAAAGACGAAAACCATGTTATAAAACCTTACGCCTTTTTGAATCTAACCTATTGAGCATATGTTTATAGCTTATTTAGTCTTATAAATACATATGATATGTGGACTCAACGTACCTTGCATGTATAGATTGTTAGACATGACATCTTAATATTTTAAAACCAATTGAGTTGAAAACTCGATGACTTATATTGTGAACTTTTGAACAATTAGGATATGATGCTTTATGCCTCTAGAGATAATCGAAAAGTTCACACATCTAGTTAGACATTTTATAAACTATGCCAGCATGTATAGAAAGAAGTTGTTTGGCGATGTTATGTATTTAATAAATACTATAGTCAGTAATTGATATAATGAGCTCTTTTAGCTTTGAAAAATGGAAGTTTAGGAGTAAATATAACCAAGGACCAAACTTAGCCTAAATATTTTTTAACATGTATGAGTAACTTAGGAAATGTTTCACACATAATGTGAGTATAAGAGAACTAAAAATCTAAAGATTTTAAAAGTAAAATCAATGTGAGTTACGCATCTATGAGTTTAAATGTGTATAGCCTATATGAATTTAGATATATTTGATGAAAGTATGCAAATATGTATATCAAGTGTGTGTGTCTAATGAATACCTATATAGGATAACATAGTTCATTGAGGTGATTTTACGCTATAAGTGGTAATTAACGCTAAAGGGAAGTCTCCTAACTTTCACAACTTTAGATTTTTTGTGAGTTCTCTAACTTCATTTGATTCTCATAATTAAATGCAAGTTTTCAAAATTCTTTACATTGTATATTGTGATGCCCCCAAATTCTCTACATTCACTGTAGCCAATTTGGTGCTCACATAAATATTCTATAAGATAATAATTCCTATAAATCCAAGATTCACAGTACTCATAGTAAATAGTTGTTCTCGTCAAACAATCATTGTAACTGAGTGCCCTCACTTGGATGTACAGGTTCAGTATTTTATAGATATTTCTTCCATACCTATAATTCTTATCTATCTAACCTCCATAGTGTTAATGTTAGAGTTCTTGGAACTCAGTGAAGCACTACCTCAGTGCATCAAAGACCAATGTCTATTAACACTATCATTCAGATATATAGTTTATATAGATACTATACACTTCTCTAATTCCATTAGAATAACAACTAATAATACACTAAACCAATAATATACCGTTACATTGATTTTAAAAAATATCATTACTATTACATTATAGTTCTCAACAGGATATCCATGTCTTAAGCCTTTTTATCCACAATACTAGAAACTGTTGGAATATATTCTTTCTATCTATAAATGAAGAAAATATTTATAGGAATGAGCTACAGAAAGCTCAGCAAGTTTTGAACAATAAACGAACGTTATACATATATTAATTTTTAAATAAATGAACATAAAGTTCAGAGTTTTTCCACATACACCAAATCTAGATTGAATGAACATAAAGTTCAAAGTAGTGCCATAAATATATACCGAGGTTTATCTGCCAAACCCCACACCTTACGAGTTACTGTCAGTCCTATAGACTTAGCAACTTGGGTTAATCCGCTCAACCAAACAAAACTAGGAGTATGCATATCATCCTCTAAATTTTATCTGATCATTGCTATAAATGTCGGAGATAAATCCTCACTGCCAAGGACAACCATAATTGCCCACCGACAGTTCCCCACTGCCAGTTCTAATAGTGTCATTATATATATCGGCACCAAACAAAATTTCTTTTTCACAAACTTGGCTTTTATACATTGGTACCAAACAAAATTGGTTTCTCACAAACTATGCTTTGATATCAAATCAAATGCATTTTTCCATAATAATAATTCATATGACTTGGTTATGTTTGAACAAGAATTCATAACCTTTGAATAACAGAAAGCATAAACACTATGTATCACCAAATCATAACTGATAAATATTAAATTTGCATTTAATAAAGTAATTTAAATGAAGCTGGCATTTGAAATATGAGGTTTGCACAAAGTGCAGAAAAAACATGCCTGCTCGACGATCAACTAATTTATAATACTCAGAACTGTCTACGCAACCTAAATATGTTCATTGTAGTAATTAGAACCAATAACAATTGATATTTAATCAATTTCATAGTGTCTGGGTTGTATTCAATATATATTCGGTGTTTTATAACTTGATCGGATAGTTATTGCATTTTCTTTCGAGTAAATTTTGTCTAAGAGTTACATATGACTTTAATTATTTATAATAATTTCTAGAGGCTTAAAACCATTTTTCAATGATTAATATTAATTTTAACTAATTTATTAATAATCAAAATGACTTTAGAGTCATTAATATTATTTTAAATAATTAATAATCATTTGTAGTGATTTTTAAATCATCGATTATTATTTTCAAATAATTTTACTATTATTGATAATGATTTTTAAATCATTATTTTCATTTTAAATAATTTAATATTATTTAAAATGATTTATTATTATTATTATCTAATTTATTACCAATTAAAATGATTCTAGCGATCATTAATATAATTATTAATTATTCATAATAATTACTAAATCATCAATATTATCTTTAAATAATTTATTATCAATTTATAATTATTTTTAAATCATTAGTTTTCATTTATTAGTATTTAAAATAATTTATTACCATTTTATTAATTTATTAAATAGCATTATTAATTAATTTTATTGTCATTAATATTCAAATAAATTTAATATTAATAAAATTTCATGTCAAAAACTTATTTATCATAATTTAAAATGTAATTTAGGAATTAATTATTAATTTATAATAATTATTTGGTATTTATTTCTATTTATAATATTATTTTTATTATTTTTAAACCAAACTGCCGCTAATGGTCACTTTTAGTGACAGAACCGTCACTGTTGGTGTTCTTCACCAACTGAAGAACACGGAAGTCAACGTCCAGTAGGTATGTTTGACCGGCTGTAATTCCGAACTACATGTGTTTTTTAATCATGGAAATGGTTCAAAGGTGTAGTAATGATGTAGTACTATGGTTATAAAATAATTGGGTGATCTAATTGCATCACATAAGCGAATTATAGATGGTCAAAATACCCCTTATGGCCTGATCTTGAGTTTCTGGGTAACCTATAAACTCGATCAGTGTCAAACCTCCTACTTCAACATCTAATAACTTGGATCCGACGTATTAAATATGTGTTATAATATAACCATTATATAGTCTACATATCATACGACCATAATACAACTTTTAATGTGTCAAAGTAACATCAGAAGATCAAGATTTAGCTGGTCAAACTGGCTGTCAGGCGTATATAAGAACTTTCTTGGTTACCCCGAAATCTGGGTAACCAGTTTTGAGACCCTACTTTTAATCTATTATATCTTGCACTCGCTTGATGTAATGAGTGATCTATTGGCATGGGCTTGTAGTCTACATGATAGAGTTCAACAATATAACACTTATATGATCCATACACTTATCAGAGTGAAGATCAAAGCCTATAAAGTTCTTGTCAGACCAAGTTCTTTATGTTCTGGGTTTTCTAGAAATTGAAAATGTGATCGGTTAACGGGTTTTAACCACTAATATCTTGCAATATATACATCATATGATCTTGTTTTCACTTCTAGATCACTAAGCTCATATCATACTACAATTAGAATACATAAAACAACTCAAACCATTAAGAAATTCGGATCTAAGGCGCCTGACATTCGGTTGTCAGACATACTTTTAGGGTTCTTGACTGTTTATGCAAATCTTCATTTTGAAGCTTTTAAATATTATAGATTTGTGTTTTAGCAACCCATATCACTTAATATCATGTTATATCATATATATAAAGACTAAATCACAACTTTTAATATAGCATCAAAAATCTAAGATTAGGGTTTATGTTCTTACCTTTTTAGACCAATTCTTAATTTGTGCTTTCTGATTCTGATCTTGTGTTGCTATGAACTAATTATGGCTCATCTTTTCACTCTCTCTCTCTCTCACTCTAAATTTTGAAATATGAAGAGAGAGAAGGTCTAGGTTGATTTGCTTAGGAAAGTAAGTAACTTTACTTACTTTTGATCTTTTAGTTTGATTCATGAATCTAATGTTTGCAAGGTAGCAATATAATCTGATCTTGGAAATATTTTAAGGCACATGGCAAATCTAATACAGTGAGTCACCAAGATTTGAAGAAATCGTTTGCTTAAGTTTTAAACAAAAGGGCATTTTGGTCATTTTACACATAATAAGGGTATTTTGGTCTTCTCCCCTATAGCTTGAAGGGTATTTTGGACATCTCAAATATATACCACATATTTACACTTAAGCTTTTAATACTTAGCTTTTGAATTTCCAAATTAGGGTTTTGAATATCTGAATTATGGTTTTGGATTCCCGGAACTAAAATTAGGGTTTACCAATTAGGTTTTGCTATTTCTCACTTGATTTCCCTGATAAATTGTATACGTAATCTACATCCACATACTTATGATAATATTTAATATCAGGGTTTAGGGTTCCTGAATTAAAAATTAAGGTTTCCCGGCATTCGAGTAGGGTTTTTAATCCCTTATTATGGTTTACTAAGTTTATACCCTATCTGATCAATCATTTATAATCAATTCTATATTGTATCAACACATATTTATCAATACTCTAGAATCTTAGAACACAGTTCGAATATAGATTAATTCAATCAATAAAGGTTTGCTTGCTACTTGAAGGTTTAATACAATGATAAATCTTTGAACAAGGTTATCAAAGTCAAAGATTGAATGACAATAATATATAATTGAGTAAACATGATATACATGCAAAGCGCTATAGAAGAGTTAAAACAATCTCCCTTGAATCAATGTATTAGAATAATATAATAATTAGAAAACTAAATCTCGCTGGATGTAACGAATTAGGATACATAAGCTTGTACAAACATACGCATGCAAGATAGGTTAAGCTTGCTCAACTTCATAAAGAATGTTAGGAACTTGCATAATAATAATATAGGAATGGAAACTTGCATTCAATACGAAAAGAATGAAGTTAGAAAGCTTTGCTCAATGTAAAGAGTTAATATGTAAGAACTTGCTCAATAATAACAAGGTAGAGCTAGAAAACTTGCCTTGCTTGTAAGCTACACAAATGTAAAATAATCTCCAATTACCCTACACATATCATTGAAACCACAACAACAATTAATTGTATGAATATTAGCTCTTAGGGTTTAAACCATCATTTAGGTCATAACCCTAATCTAGCACCTAACCAAGTAGGTTAACACACTTAACGAATCTGAAATCCCATTACGAGCCAACATAATTCAATCGTTCATCTATAACTTTTAAAAACACCACTTTTAGTTTCATTATGTAACTCAATTAACAATCACTTCAAAATCATTTATACTTTGTATTATAACGCATGACAATCTGCTATTATAGTTTATATTATGCCTCAATATCAATAACATGCTTACTAAACTAATATAAGTCCATTATGCGTGACCTAGAAACAAGCAGACTTAACTATCCCAGTTCAGGGTGTGGCGCAGCTGCACAACACTTAGGCTTGGAACATGAAGTCGCTAACGCCATTTTGGTCTTGCATTGGCGCAAATGTACGCTTGCACAACAAATCTTGCAAGAGACTAGTGAGCGAGAGTTTAACTTTAGCCCAACAAACACAAATTTCACCCATCAAACGATGATAATAACATGTAAAATAAATATACAACTATCATACACATGACTGCTAACATATTCAACCACTTCGCACAATTTAACAACAACTTAAACTATTTTAATTTCTCAATTTTCATGTTTTTCATATAAAACTCCATTTTTGATAGTCTATCCAAAAATCATCACTGTGAATTCATTTTTTGACCAAATCATTCCATTCAAATTACATTATGTTTGTATCTCAATGAACTACCATATACAAGCGTCAATTTACAGTTTCACCTAAAATTTGCCCACTAAAATTGGTACTTTCTAAGGCCATTACATATGCAAGAGTGACCAAAACAATCGCTCACTGGATATAATAATGAATCAACAGAAGAATAATAATAATAATAATAACTGCCAACAATAGGCTCATCAAACTGAATAGTACTCTAACGTTGATAATCAAAAACTGGAATCCAAAATATGGAATATATATAACTGAGGGACATAAGACCATGAACTATGTCCACAGTTGCGAGTAATCTTTCAACTCCAACTTTAACAGTCATAAGACTATAAGGACTCCTCGTACTTAGAGGGATCAGCCCTTTGTACAATGTATTGTGCACAAACATTTCAACGCTAAGCGTAAATTATCCCCTATTAATAATAGGGTTGTTCACCTCAGTATTTAGGGTACAAGTCCGCACCAAAGAAAGTTTGGTTTGGATAAGCTTTCAAGGGTAATTTGAAGTTTAACGAACATTAACCAGAGGACTAGTTGAATCAATAGAGTTTGATAACACAATCGTTGGTCAATAATAACATAATATGAAACAATAAATACATGTAAGCGAACTAATTATATTTTAAACTTATGCATAGAAAGAACTACAAAGCCCAAGTATTGAATGACAATAACCCTTGCTTGAATAAAATTAAGCTAGGACTATGTATTATTGAATAATCATTAAGTAATAGCAAGCTGAAAATAAAGCTCACTAATTATGAGGATTACTTGTGTTAAGTAAAAAAACTAAGATAATTCAACATTAGAAATTAGAATTCAATAAAACTGCATTCATAATATCCCAATGACAATAAAGAAACTTGTCTAACAATTAACAAGTTAGAATGCATCAATAAATATTGGAATTCAAACTTGTTCGAATAAAATAAAGTCATAGCTAGCTTGTTCAAATCATGACTAAGACTACAAGAGTTCGCTTAATGAAACTTTAAAGTAAGAACTTACTAAATCAAAAGAATGAAGTTACACGATGTAATAATAGAACTAACTCAACGAAAGTGTAGAGTTAGAAAACTTGCTCAATGTAAAAAGAAAAGTTTAGAAACTTGCCTCGAGCGTAAGCTATAAAATTAAACTCACAATCACCTACACATAGGTTTAGAACCATCATCTATTAGATATACTAACATTCACGTTCCATCATAACATGCATTTCCAGTTAGGCTTGTTAAGTTAGCACAAGTCTTATATTACCATATATGTTTCAGAATTTTCCAAGTGTTAACCTCACAAAACTTAACTAATGTTCATTGTCTAACTAACTTACAACATAACACGTTCATCACTTACAATTATTTTTACAAAGTTGAAATTATCAATGACATGACACGTTATTAAAATAACCTCCTTGTTACATATTTGACTCCTTAACACAACCTTAAACAAAGCTACAATGGATTATAAAATCTGCAGCAGCAGCAGAGATCAGTATCTCAAACCAGGGTATGGCGCAGCTGTGCCATACAAAGGCTTCGGGGCAAGACACATTTACCAATATTTTTTGCATTAGCACCTACCGTAATAATTACTTATTTGGTACCTGTACGAACAGAGAGAGAAGGCTAATGAATAGTAGCCGACTTTAGCCCAACAAACACAAATTTCACCCACTAGACAGTAATATCAACATGCACAATTGATACAAAACTATTGTAAACATGTTTGTTAACATTTTTAACCAATTAGAACAATTTAACATCAAGTATACTAGTTTAATTCTTCAAATTTCACATTTTCATACAAAACTCAATTTTCTTGACATTCATCCTAACAATCATCATTGTGAATTCATTACTTGACCAAATCACTCCATTCAAATTACGCTATGCTCGTTTCTTAATGAACTACCATATACAAGTGTCAATTTACAGTTTCACATACGAATTGGCCACTAAAATTGATACTTTTCCATGAACCATACGAAACACATATACTGTCAAAATTTTCTTCCTACTGTCAACGAATCTAGCAAACAAACTTCTTATTTTAAACATAACTCTAGCATCATAAGCATGTACCCACAATTATTCAATTATCTAGTAATAATTCGAAGAGATGAAATTTACAGAACATGCAATTTTGCCGTAAAACCCATACACACACACACACACACACATATATATATATATATATATAATACTAAGGTTGTGAATATACCTTCAATTTACTAGGATAATTCTTGCTAAACTCACTTTGAATTTGTTTTGAAAAATTCTTAAGATTCTCCCAATTCCCTCACAGCTTCTCTCTCAATTCTCTCTGAAGCTCTCAAACTTAGCCAAAAATCAACTGATATGCGTAATGATATAATACAAAATTAACATAGTCTTAATACTCATAATAAGTAACATCAGTTACTAAGATAAACGTATATATTAAAAATATATTATATTTATTATTTTATTTATATTATTAATTTTATTTAAATTCAAAATTAGAATTTCAAAAGCCATAAGGCTTTGTTTGGCAAAACTTTTTTATTTTTAAAGAATTAATATATTAAGCCTTGTTTGGCAAAAACTAAATTAAACCCTTTTTAATTTATTTTAATAAATACTTTAGTTTATAATTTATAATCACATATTATTTATTTGGATTTCCATATCCAACATTAATCCATTACATTAATCACATACTATATTTTAATTAAATAAAGTATTTTAGCAAATATCACAAAATTATAATTTTCTTTATAAATATAACATCTCATGTTATACTACAATTCCCTAAATTATAAATTAATTTAATTTAGAATATTATCTAATAAATTTAGAATCATAAATATTTTCTAACAACCATCATATCAATAAAATATTTATTTCATCAATTCAATAATAAACACATCAAATAAATACTTATAATATTCAATAAATATTTAATATTACAATTCGAAATTCCGGATCGTTACACGCAGGGGTTAAGGTGGCAAGATGACAGTTTGACTCCTCACCGGGGTTATCTCCGGTTTGAGTTGATAGTAGATGTTGCTCAGGGTTACATCTGAGATTGGACTGTTGCAAGTGTTTGAATTCCACAAGGTCATCTGTAAGTTTTCCTGTCTTCCCGGTGTTAGCTCCGGGTCTTTAGCATGAGTGCCTCGACAGGAGGTCTGAGATTGAAGCTGATCACATGCATTTGAAACAAGCATTTAGGAGTTATCATTAGGAATCGCAATAAGATTCCTTGGGGTTATCTCCAAGGACAAAACTCGGGGTTATCTCTGAGGTTGGAATTGATACTCCCGGTGTGTGTTCCGGGGTTGAGACTGAACTTCCGGTAGTATCCGGAATGGATGTGAGCTGTCTTCCAAGGTTATCTTCGAAAGACGAATCTGCCCTCCTACAATGTTAGTAACATGTATGCAGAAAATTTCGAGTGTCTACAATTGAGATGAACAACCCTATTGGTAGGGGAATTATATATTGGTCGGGAAACTGACGTTCACACATGAGAATGATTAAATGTTATGCATGACATATGGTACTTTAGGCTGATCACCTGTTCTACTCATTTTGTAGAACTATCAGTTCATTACTGTTAATTCTAGGAGAAGTTCATAGTCCTTGGTGACTACTCAGTATTCATTACTTTGAAATCTTGAATTGATTAATCGTTGAATATTATTGATAATTTCTGTCCATAGCGACTATTGTTGATAATCATTGATACTTCTTGCTGTCTTGAACTATCATTAGTGTTATACCTTTCAGAAATTTAAAACTACATTGATTTCCCTTTTGCTATATTACTTGCTGAGTAAAATTGTTGTTCATCCTTGCCTTCCTTAAAACTTTCAGTTAAAGAAAAACGTGGTGAAACCTCTGTTAGGTTTGTAATATTCAAGAACACAACCAAATTGCACAAAATAAGCGGAAGCATAAAAAATTAGAGTTTAAAAATTTTACAAACCATATACCCGGATCATCGTTTATGCACAATTATTAATTAAACGAAAATATGAAGAACAAGAATCATACCCTTGAAGTTCCGAGCTTCCTCAGGTATAAGTTTACCTCCAATCTTTTCGCATTCAACTTGAATCCACCGGGTTTGGTTCCTTCCTTTAATCAATGTTAGCCACCCAAGTGTTTGGCCTCTAAAGGTGATCCACCAAGGAAGAAGAAAGATTCAAGAAGATGGGTGTTTGGCAAAATCCTAATTTTTCTATCTCTCATAGAAAAAGAGCGTACCCTCCAACCATTGGAATCACGTATCATGATATCTGATATAAGTCTCCTCTTATAAAGATATCAGTTAACCCTTCTAATCTAATTAGAAAATAGGATATTATTTAATTAATTAAATTCCTTTAATTAATTAAGCTCCTTAATCTTATTAGGAATAATTAATTAAACTATTTTAATTAATTTGCCTCTAATCTTATTAGGAATAAATGAGAGTACTTTTATTAATTAATTCTTAAAGTCCTTTTAGAATTAAATAATAATAATAGTAATAATAATAATAAGACTCATCTTATTATTTTTATTTAATATTTCCAAAATATTAAATAATAAATATTAAGTTATTTAATTTATTCTATCACCATAAATTAAATTAAACATATTTAACTTATTATTACAATTATGCCATTAACTTCTTAAATAATTATTCTTCCTTTTATTGTGTGACCCTTTAGGTTCTCCATATTAATCCATTTGTAATTAAATCAATTAGAATAATTCTAATCTTATTTAAATAAATAAATTAAACTATTAATTTATTAAAATAAATAATATTTATTCTACAATAGGGATAAGTCTCCTAGCGATCAACGACTTTCCGATAATATAGATTTCAACATTAATCATAAAAGAACCTTTGAGTAAATAGTTACCGCATAATTCAATCCTTCCACTATACATGTCCCAATTAAATATAAGACATGGAATTACTTGTCGAGTCTTATTTTATTTAATTATATGTATTTCGACTCTTAAATGAATAACTCCAAAAATGCAAATTAGAAACTCCTTTCTAATTTTATTTTGTCTTAACCAAGGACTCTTTGGGTTGTCATTTATCGAATCACATAGGAAATTTCTCTTCTTTTTACTAGAAGCGGTAGATTCTTTATTGATCATCTGATATCTCCATGTACAACTTATTATACCCAAGCATACCCTTTGATATACCCTAAGGGTCTTAGGGAATAAGTCAAAGTATAACTCATCATACACATATACTATGATGATCTCAAGTCCAAAGGATTACTTGTCTTACTATCACTACAGGAATTCCTATTGACAGACAAGTAAAACTCTATTAGGAATTCCTTAGCGAGCCGCGTTTAGTGAACTTATTCTCTAATAAGCACCTACATACTTGCTTTAGTGTCTCCACACAAATGATCATGAGATCAATCATCCTCATCCAATGAGCAAGCAACGTATGTGCCCGATCTATCCGGATTCACTAATCCCCAATTTAGTAATCCAACGATTGGAAACTATTTTAGTTTTAAGCTTTCTAAGAATTTAGATCTCGTTAGAATGATTATCATCATTATTCTAAAAGCATTGCTTAAAACTATGGGTTTATCACATATTATAAAACAACATCATGTAGATAATTAAAAGCCTTTAATAAATCAATACTTTTTATTAATAAATGAATAAGATTGTTACAAAGTATATGCTTTATCATCAAACATGATTGGCATGTGTGCATACTACTTTCAATCTCCCACTTGCACTAAAGCCAATCACCATGGTATCTCATACTCTTCTTCTCTAAGTGACGATTATCCTGCTGTTGGATAAGCTTCAGTAAATGGATATGTAATGTTTTTCTTGAGAGTCCACTATCTCTATAGTGATTTCCCATCTTTCAATGATTCTTATAATCAAATGAAAGTGCCACAACACATGTTTAGATCCAAGATGAGACTTAGGAACTATTCCTAGTTCTATAATGAACTTTTCATCTAAACAATCAACTTGCAGCTTCATTTACAGCTATATACTTTGTCTTTATCACTAAACCAGGAACTCTTTGTTGTTTGGAACCTTTTCAATTCACTACACCACCGTTCAAGGTAACACCTTAACCTAAAGTGGATTTATTGTTGTCTTGGTCAGTCTAAAAAAAAACTTGAGTGTGTTAAGCCCTCTAGTTTTAATTCGCACCAACATGAATATGATCACATCCTTAGGACCCAAGTTAAGTACTTTAAGATATATATTTTTTCAACGTCCTACAATGATCTTCTCTGAATATGGTGATAAACATCGTCTCGTATATTTCATTGTATATATGATTGTCACTTATGCGATCTCTTTTTTCAAGAGTCTATGGGGACTATTAAGAGAGATACACTCCAGGTCTCATCAACATGAGACATCTCTTGGAGTTTGCCATGCTAAACGACTTTAGCATCAAATGAATATACGTTCCTTGGGTTAAGTCGAGCATCCTCAGGAATCTATTTATATATATTTGTATCCCTAATTACGATACTCTTCCCAAATCATTCATAGAGGAATGTTTAAACAACTTTATCTTTATTGATTGTAGCATTAGTATGTCATTCCTTATCCATAGTATATCAACATATAATATTAGGAATGTCACAGTGCTCCCACTGACCCTTTTGTACACAATAGGTTCATTCTTATTTATGATAAAATCAAACTCTTTTTATTTGTTTCATCAAAACGAATGTTCCATTTTTGAGAAGCTTGCTTCAATCCATTTCTCTCTGAGTGTCTACAACTCTTACTGCATCGTATATAACTGAATCATCATCTTCTATGATATGTACCTCATTATCATCATCTATGATGAATCCATACCTCCCAGGTATCTTCGGTACTATTCCAGATTTATGATTCGGTTGTGGTACAATAGGTCTATCTATAAGTTCCTCTTATTTGACTTATATTGTTTTGTGGTTCTTGAACTCTTCAAGATCTATTATCCTCCCACTAGCCCCTTCAATGATAAACATCTTTATCTTAGAAGGCAGTGTGTTTCACAACAAACACCTTTTGCTAAGTAGGATTATAGAACATATACCCTAAACTTACTTTAGGATATCCCACAAATCTGTACTTGTCAAATCTTGTCCCAAGCTTATCCTTTGAAACCTTTTTCACATAAGTTGGATAACCCCTTATCTTAATATATTTAAAATTAGGAATCCTTCCAGTACATAACTTTGATGGAGTTTTGTGTAGAATTTTGAGGTTATCTTTAACTTAGATATGCAATAATTACTAGGACATTATCCCGGAAGGATCTGGAATGTCGGTAAAATCATTATGGACCACACAATGTCCAACAAGTGCGATTTTTCCTTTCGGATACATCAATCAATTATTGCGTATCAGGAGGCGTCCATTATGAGAAAATTATTTGAGATGATCTAAAAACTCATTGCACAATTATTCCTTCCTTGATCCGATCAAAGAATCCTAATACTTTGCCAATTTGTTTCATTTCTAAATTCTTTAAACCTTTCAAATAATTCACAATTATATTTCAGCAAATACACACATTCAACTTTTGAACGATCATCTCCTTTTCTTATACTAGTTTGTTCAATTTGCAAAATAATTTTTACATAAGTCAAGTACACAAAATCCATTAAGTAATATTTCAGTTCTATATAAAACATTATTATTATTATAAATAGAACAACAATTGTTCTTAAATATAATATCAAAGATTTCATTGTCCAACAATAAAATAGAAATAATATTTCCAACGAGAACTGTAATACAATAACAACTTATTGACTTAATAGACATTGCGCGTAAAAGTCATGCTAAACTATAAGTTCCTATGGCTGATGCAGAAACCTTTGCTTTATTTCCACACATAGGATTACTTATCTCTTATAACAATCCAGAATTTTAAATTGTAATTTTAAATACTTATAAAATTATATAAATATTTAATTGATGTGTTTATTGTTGAATAAATATTTGTTTAATTTGATTTGATTTGATTAATCATTTGTTAAATAAATAATTAATAAGTGAAGGAAATTAATTATTATGAGATAATATTCTAATTTAATTTAATAATTAAGTTAGACAGTTGATAGGGATTAAATGGATTGTTATAATATTTTTAATTTAATTTGGAAATAAAAGTGTGGCAATAAACGATGCTATAAATGCGTTAGTAAAATAAATTAAAGGAGTTTAATGTAGTTTTGTCAAACAAGGCTTAAAGATATTTAGGAGTTTAACGATGATATTTTCTTGCATTCTTCATCCTGTAGTTGTGCGTTCTTCACTTTGTCCACCAGAGTTGGACTAGCTTCTATCTGGAATAATTTTTCATCGGACTCTTCTGGAAATTTGATTTCCAACTCTAGCCTTGCCATTGTTGAAATGAGTTCCTCCTTATCAGTTAACAACATCAACTTTTCTCTACCTTTCCTACTCAAGGCATCTGCAACCACGTTTGCTTTTCCTGGATGATAAAAGATCTCACAATCATAATCCTTTATCAATTCCATCCATCTCCTGTGTCGCATGTTCAGGTCTCTATGTGTGAAAATATACTTCAGACTTTTATGGTCTGTGTAAATCTCACATTTCTCTTTGTAGAGATAGTGTCTCCATATCTTCAGTGCAAACACAACCGCCGCTAACTCTAAATCATGAGTCGGATACCCTTTTTCATAGTCTTTCAGTTGCCTTGATGCATACACAATAATCTTGTCGTTCTGCATAAGTACAAAACTCAATCCTTTGTGTGAAGCATCACTATACACCACAAAATTTCCTGTATTATCCAGTAATAACAACACAAATGCCACACTGAGCTTCTTCTTTAATTCTTGAAAACTTTCTTCATATTTTTCCGTCCACACAAACTTTACAGATTTTATTGTCAAATTTATCAACGGAGTGGCAATCTTGGAAAAATCCTGAATAAACCGTCTATAATAGCCTGCCAATCCCAAGAAACTTCTTACTTCTGATGAAGTTCTTGGTTGTTCCCAATTTATCACGACTTCTTCACTTTTGATGGATCCACGTAAATCCCATCCTTATCGATTACATGCCCAAGAAATTGTACACGTTCCAGCTAAAATTCACATTTAGAGAATTTCGAGTACAATTTTTCCTTTCTTAATGTCTCCAACGTCAGACGTAAGTGTTCCACGTGTTCCTCTTGAGTTTTAGAGTACACTAAAATATCATCGATGAACACCACCACAAATTTGTCCAAAAATGGTTTAAACACCCTGTTTATCAAATCCATGAACGCTATAGGGGCGTTTATCAAACCAAATGACATCACTAAAAATTTGTAATGTCCATACCGAGTTTGGAATGCTGTCTTCGGTACATCCTCCTTCCTTACTTTCAGTTGATGATACCCACTTCTCAAATCTATTTTCGAGAAATATCTAGCACCCTTCAATTGATCGAACATGTCATCTATTCTTTGCAATGGAAATTTATTCTTAATAGTGACTTTGTTCAATTCCCTATAATCAATGCAAAGACGCATTGACCCATCCTTCTTCTTCAAAAAACAACACCGTGCTCTCCATGCGATGACACACTCGGCTGAATGTACTTCTTGTCTAACAGTTCTTGCATTTGTACCATCAGTTCTTTCATCTCCACCGGAGCCATTCTGTATGGAGCCTTCGATATAGGAGCGGTTCCTGGCGCTAAGTCGATCACGAACTTGATTTCTCGGTCAGGCAAAAGTCCTGGAAAATCCTCTAGAAACACATCCACGAACTCCCTAACCACCAGTATTTCCTCCAATTTCATACCCTTCTCCTTTTGAGTATCGACTATGTAAGCTAAATACCCTACACAGCCTTGACTCAATAACTTTTTGGCCTGCATCATCGTCAGACATTTCATTTGTCTAGGCAATTTGCTACCATGAAAAACTACCTTTGATGGAGTCATAAAGTTTACACACTTCTTTTGGCAATCAATTATCGCTCCATAATTGAATAGCCAATCCATTCCCAAAATAACATTGAACTCTCATAGCTTTATCGGAATTAAATCTACTTTCATAACATTCCCCTTAATGTTCACCCTACAGTTCTTGTATACAAACCTAACAGGAATCACTTCCCTATTCGCAATTTCTATGTTTAAAGGGAAGTTCAACTCTTCACAAGGTATTTCTAACTTCTTAACAAAATCATCAGATATAAACTAGCAAGTAGCACCCGAATCAAATAATACATATGCATTTATATCATTGATTGGGATAATAACTTACACGACATCTTTTGATTGCATCGCATCTTGCACCGTCGTGTTGAAGGTTCTGGATGTGGGCTTATTTGTTGACGTTGGTTATGCAATAGCCAGCGCACCTCCACTAGCATTTCCCTTGCTCCCATTTATCTCACCATATCTCTTCTTAGGGCATTCACGAGCAAAGTGATCCTTGGACCTGCATGTGAAACACACATTCTTCTTAGCTCGAGTGAAATTTGGGGGGATGTGACCCTCCTGGCCACAATTGAAGCATACTCATTTCCCCATCAAGCATACACCCTTATGAAACTTCCCACAATTAGCACATGCTTCAAATTTCTTATTTTACTGGTTTCTCTGCTAATTTCCAGCTCCCCATTCGCATTCCACTTCCTCCTCAAATTGTTGCCATTTCCGCCATTACTACCACCACCATTCTTAGCTGCACCTTCACTTTTCTTCTTCCTCTGCTCTTGATTATGTTTTTTTACTGCCTCACCTCCACTTTCAGCGAGAATTGTTTTCTCCATCACTACTGCAAATGTCTTCAATTGGAACAGGGAAACCCTATTATACAACTAGGGTTTTAGTCCCTACTCGAACCTCATTGCCTTGCGCTCGTCTATACTAACTTAATATGGCACAAATATCTCCAACTCGTTGAATATTATGGCATACTCAGACACCGACATCGTTCCCTGCTTTAGTTCCAAAAACTGAACCTTTAGCTGACTCTTCGAACTCTCTGGGAAATAGGTCTCGAAGAACAGCTCCTTAAACCTATCCCAAGTCATCACTCCTGGTCCTTCCCAAGTTTTATTAGCCTGCCACCAATAACTAGCCTCTGCTTTCAACATAAATGTTACAAAAGCAGTCTTCTAATTATCTTCTACCCTAGCAACATCAAAAACCATCTCGATTTCCATAATCCAGGTCTGAGTCTCAACTAGATTCATAGACCCTCGAAATTCTGGTGGTCTAACCGCCTTGAAGTCCTTAAACGTAGTACCTTGATTCTGAGGTTGATTCTGTAAAGCACCCGTCAGTAACGCCACTAGCTGCTGAACTAGGTTTCCTTCCACATTATTGTTGTTGTTGTCCTCAGTGGTTCTCTGTCGTGGTGGTTGACGTCTTGGAGGCATTTACTGTTAAAATACATCCATTAGCTTCTATTCAACCTTTTAAGTATTATATACTTAAGTTTCACATCATAAAGGTTTATCACATAACACTTAACACTTTGAATAAAATAATAACTTTTATTCATTCATCATTTTGAAAAAAACATCAAAACAATAGCATCACTGCTATTTACATTACTTTCCTGAACTATAACAGTTGCAGGATAACATCATCATCATCTATCCCATTGGCTATATCATACCCGGGATTTACATTTCATTTATTTTCTATTCACATGTCAATTACATTCTCTATAATGTTCTACTAAGATACTGCGTAGCCTTACGATGCTCCTCCTCCATAATTCGGAACATTGTTCGGCGATCCAATATGTATGATGGTAGTGTCTCAAACTGAATTGGATAACCCATGACCCGATCCTGACCTCGATTGATCACGGTGTTGAACAAGTTGTTCATTTCTTCCATCTTCCTCCTCTTTGCTTGTGCGTCTCTCTCTGTAATTTCGGCTCGTTCATAAGCTTCATTGTACGCATCTTAAGCTCTTGCCCTCTTGGTAGATTCCTCCTTCAGCTTATTCTCCAGTTCTGCAATCTTCTCCATCAGTTGCACGTTTTCCCCTTCTGTGTGGATCAGCTTCTCTTCAATGTTGTTCAGTCGTTCTTCTCGATCCTGGATCTCATCGTCTTTCTATGCCATTGAGGTCTGTTGTTCAGCTACTATCTCCTGTAACTCCTCGACGGTATCTTGAAGTTCCACATTGCGGTCATACACCTCGTCGTACATACGGGCAGCTATCGAATTAAGTGGAAGCTCTTCCTCCTCGTCCTCCTCATCCCCCGACTATGGTAGCTCCACGGGATCCTCCTTGTCCGTCTCTATCTCATCCTCCTCATCAGGTACTCTCTCCTGCTCAACTACTGTTACCGACGGAACTGTTTCCCGTGGCAGTAGCTGTTCCTAAATCACCAGAATATCTCGAGGCTCCTCCTCTCTGGCCTGACTGGATCCTCCTACATTAGCCATCCTGTCAACCAAATTTAAAGTTTTAATTACTAATCATTACTACTCGACACTCACAAGAACATAAGTTGTAATCACATAAGCACAAAAGTGTTTTATTACTTTCTCTTTCCTAAAACTCGATAAGAGTTTATCATTACTATCTTTTCAAAGGTTACTTCCTAAGGCTTTTCCCCCCACCTAAGGTTCATAACCTAAAGCTTTGATACCAACCTGTGACACTCCCAAATCTAGGTACTACATTTCCCACAAGATTTGGTGCTCACTATCCATATATTCATACTATCTACCCAAATAAATAATATTTAAACCGTAATCCTCCCTTTCAATAGGGTTACATCATTTAATCCAAAAACATCCCAGGTTATCTAACCTCAAATCACCACTCAAATACGGAATTAAATTATTATATTAAATTATTATTAAAAATCTATGATCATAACTGTAATCAAAAGTTCAAATCAGCATCACTTGTACATTTTTCCCTTTCCTTTGCTAGTTGAAGTCTCATCTACCTTCTCAACTTTAGCTGCAATGAGTATATAAATATGCAACAGTGAGCAAAACAATTTTTCACTGGATATAATAATGAATTAACAGGAGAATAACAATAATATCTGCCAACAAATAGGCTCATCAAAACTGGATAGTACTCTAACAAAGATAATCAAAAACTGGAATCCATAATATGGAATATATATCCAACTGAGGTTCATAAGACCACGAACTATGTCCACAGTTGCGAGTAATCTTTCAACTCTAACTTTAACAGTCTTAAGACTATAAGGACTCCTCGTACTTAGGGGGATCAGCCCTTCGTACATTGTATTGTGCACAAACATTTTAACGCTAAGCGTAAATTATCCCCTAATAATTATAGGGTTGTTCATCTCAGTATTTAGAGTACATGTCCGCACCAAAGAAAGTTTGGTTTGGATAAGCTTTCAAGGGTAATTTGAAGTTTAACGAACATCAACTAGAGGACTAGTTAAATCAATAGTGTTTGATAATCACAAAATAACATAGACAATTGAAAATCATAGATGAATTGGTTATACATATTAAACTCATGCTTGAAATAACTATAGAGCATAAGTATTCAATAAAAATGAATAAAATGGTAAACCTTTGCTTAAACAATAAATAAGTTAAGGTTAGAGTCTTATAACATTAGAAATGAAATTACTGAATACACATTAACTGATAACAAGCTGGAAACTAAAAACTTGCCCGACATGGTATTAAATTAAAGCAAGGATTAAAAACAGTTCAAAAATAAAGACGAGAGTTCAAACTGTGTTCATTATATAAGAATGTAACTTAAGAAACTTGGTTAACTATAAACAAATTAGAATGAATCAACCAAATGAGAATTCAAGTAACATTAGAATTAAAGTTTGCTCGAATGAACTCTAGGGATAATTGACTTATTCAATCAACAATTGAAATAGAAAGCTTGCTCAATCAAAGAATAGAGCTACATAATGTAATAATGGAACTAGCTCAACGAAAGTAAAGAATTAGGAAACTTTCTCAATGTAAAAGATAGAGTTTAGAAACTTTCCTTGAGCGTAAGCTATAAAATTAAACTCACGGTCACCTACACATAATTTTAGAACCATAATACCTATTAGATATGCTAACATACTATCATAACATGTTCATTTCTAGCTAAACTTATCATTTAAGCACAAGTCTTTCATTACCATTTATATTTCAGAAAATTCAAGTGTTTTACTTCGCAACACTTGTCTAATGCTCATTATGTATACTAAGTTACCACATAACACGTTCTCGATTGACTAACCATTTTGCAACTTTGAACTTACTAACCCCAATTCACTATGTTATATTAACCTTAACATTACACTTTTAACATGCTAACAGAATTTCAGACCATGCCATGCTGCTATCTCAAATCTGCAGTAACAGCAGAAACCAGAATCTCAAACCAGGGTATGGCGCAGCTGCGCCATACAAAGGCCTAGGACCGACACAACTGTGCCATTTTTTTGCCTTGGCACCAGCGCAGCTGCGTCGGTGTTCAGACAGACGGAAAGAAGGCTAATGAACAATAGCCGACTTTAGCCCAACAAACATAATTTTCACCCACCAAACAGTGATAATAACACGTAAAATAATTATACAACTATCCTAAACATGATTGCTCACCTATTCAATCACTTAGCACAATTTAACAACAACTAAAACCATTTTAATTTCTCAATTTTCATGTTTTTCATATAAAACTCCATTTTTGATATTCATCCCAAAAATCATCACTGTGAATTCATTACATGATCAAATCATCTCATTCAAATTACATTATGTTCGTATCTCAATGAACTAACATATACAAGCTTCAATTTATACTTTCACATACAAATTGGCTATTAAAATTGATACTTACATAGCTACATATTTAAACATATATATACTGACAAAATTTCTACTGAAATACGAAATTAGTATGAATTTCTCGTTTAAGCACAATCTCCAGTCATCATATACTCATACAATCACAAGTAATCCCATAATATAGCAACACTTCAACAAATTTCAAATTCACAAATTATATAAAAGTTTGCCGTATCCTCATATATATATATATATATATATATATATAACACTAAGGTTGTGAACATACCTTCAATTACTAATATAGTCGCTGCTAATTACTGGAATTAGTGTGAAAATTCACAAGTTTCTTCTCAAACTCACTCAATTCTCTCTGTTGTCTCTAGGCTAGCAAAACTAGAATGAAAGCTCTGATAACCAATATGCGTAATAACCAAAGTACAAAACTAATAGCCAGCATAGGAAATAAACTAATAGTCTTAATACGCCAACTTAACTAAAATAGAAGTTACAAAACTAACGTATATATTATAATTATTATTCTAATTTATTTTATTTATTTTATTTGATTTTCAAAAACTAGAAATCCCAAAAGCCATAGGGCTTTTTTGGCAAACCATTTAAATTTCAAAGAATTAAAATACTTAAGCCTTGTTTGGCAAAAAACTAAATTAAACCCTTTTTAATTTATTTTAATAAACAATTTAGTTTATAATTTATAATCACATATCATTTTTAATTAAATATATCATTTTAGCAAATATCACAAAATTATAATTTTCATTATAACTTTATTTAATAATTTAATATACCATATAAATTATTAAATCACAACAACAATATAACATCTCATGTTATACTACAATTCTCTAAATTATAAATTAATTCAATTTAGAAATTTATCTAATAAATTTAGATTTACAAATATTTATTAACGACCATCACATCAATAATTATTTATTCCATCAATTCAATAATAGACACATCAAATAAATATTTATATTATTCAATAAATATTACAATTTGAAATTTCGGATCGTTATATGAAGTGTCAAGTAGTACAATAAAATCATAAGTGATTGTTAAACAGAGATAATTAAATATATGTGTATCCCAGAAATTGGGAAAAGAAGTTATGTGTTTACACTGAATATATAATATTAAATAATGTTATTATATGCCTAGGTGAGTAGTAGAAATAATTATGGCAAGGTGAGTAGTAGAAATAATTATGGAACTACCTGGACAATAATACTTAACTGCGTGTATTTAATGTACATGGGTTATATAATGTGAGTACATAAATAATCCCCAAATTTCCTTGTGTAGTAGCATTTACACATTTATATTACATTTTGGGAATTATAGTGTCCAAACCAAGCCTTAGTTGATCAAGTATGCTGAGTTTTTCTTTCTTGTCCCAAAATGATTGTCACCAAGGTACATGAATAGTGACTTGAAGCTAAATCACGTATTTTCCAAAAAGGCTATTGAATAGGTGATCATTTGCTAAGTAAATGGTTGGTAAGGGTGGTTGATCAACTCTTGATTAACTTGATGTATTGTTTCTTTGCACCATGAATCCAACTTTGGTGCAATGTAATTATCTAGTCCATGTTTCTTCTATAAATACAAGCTTCAAATTCATTTTTTGGTTGTTTTTTAAGTCTTCTTTAGAGAGTCCTAAGTTGCTGAGCATTGTAGAAGCACACTCAGATTGTAGGAGGGCAAATTCAAGCTTGAAGAGGTATAAGTTCTAATTATATTCATCAAATGGGTCTTGTTTGATTATTGGAATTTTTTGAATTCAATTGTTAATTGATATGAACAAGCATGTTATAAGGTGTGTAAGGAGTTTTCTAACATGTATGAATACTTTATTAATGATTTGGAGCATGGCTTGAATTGTTGGAAACCAAGTTGGTTAAGGCTCTGCAAATAGAGTCTACCTTCTTGTCTCGATGCGTGAGCCAGCGTAGGCTGCGCCCTATTTGTACTAGGGTGCAGTAGCGACTCGCCTATTGTACTAGGGTGCAGTAGCACTCACGCAGTAAACCCAAACTCAATTTTGTTTACGGCGTGCGCGCAATTTCTTTAATTATTATCAGATTAGGGTGCGTAGCAATTGCCAGGACTCTACACCACCTCTGGTGTTTTCTGTTTAGTTTCTGATGTGCTAACTTGTTGGTACACTATTAGAGCGAGCTTGTAAATTGTTTTAACACGCACATGTAAGCACATGCATATAGGATGAGCAAGTATAGCAATGATGGACACAACACTTGTGGTCTTGAAATGATATTTGAGATTTCAAAGTGAACTTTGTCACGAACACATCGTGTGAGCATTTTCCTAAACTTACTATAATTGTTATTGAGCAAGTTTCCTAAACTTACTCTAATTATTATTGAGAAAGTCTCCTGAATTCTTACTCTTTTATTGATCAAGTTTCCCTAGCCTTACTCAAATTTATATTGAGCAAGTATCCGAACACTATTTTATTATGTTGCAATGTTTCCTAGCTTACACAACTTTATTTGTTGTGAAAGTTTCTTATCCTTCTCATATTGTATTGAGAAGGTTATTGTTGAATTGAAAGTTATTCATTTAAGCTTGGAATCTTATTCCCAAGCATGTTATTAAGTGGTTTAATTACTTTAAAATTATTCCACATCAATATTATTGATATTCGCACTTAGTGCACTTAAGTTTGTGCAGTATTGGACTTGTACATCATTTAAAGTTCAATAATTCTTGAACTGTGTTAGATAGAGTCTGAACCTTTATTTGGTCAGACAAGCGTTTGTGACACCCCCAAATCCAGGTACTTCATTCCCACAGGATTTGGTGCTCACTTATCAAAAACTATTACATCTAACTACCCATAATAAAGGGTAAAGATATGATTAAAATAACTTAAACAATAATCTCTCCCATTAAAGGGTTACATCATCATCTCAAATTAAATCCCAGGTAATCTAACCTTAAAATTATCACATCAGTTTTTGGAATACATCATAAAATAAAACAAGTCTTGAAACATTAAACATTTAAATAGTTTCTTATATGTCTTCAGCACTTGGACAATTTGCCCTTTCTTTAACTAGTAGACGGCTCATCAACTTTCTCCATTTTAGCTGCAGTGTTAATTGCAAGGGTGAGCAAATAAATGCTCACTGATATAGAACGTAGCAATGATAAAAACATGAGAGTGAACAACGAAAGCTGAACAATAAGGAACTTGTTCTACAAATCAAAATAGAAAATAAGTTTGAACTTTAATTACCTGAAGGTCTTAAGACCATGAACTATGTCCTCGATACTTAGGTATTATTACCCAACCTTAACAGTCATTTAGACTATACGGACCCTTCTTCACGTACTTAGGGGGATCAGCCCTTTGTACCATGTATTGTGCACAAACATCTAAACATTACACGTACAAAATCCCCTATGTTAGGGTTGTTTGGATCTAGCTTATCAGTGTTTCTAAAATCTTAGAACACTATTCGAATATAGATTAATTCAATCAATAAAGGTTTGCTTGCTACTTGAAGGTTTAATACAATGATAAAGCTTTGAACAAGGTTATCAAAGTCAAAGATTGAATGACAATAATATATAATTGAGTAAACATGATATACATGCAAAGCGCTATAGAAGAGTTAAAACAATCTCCCTTGAATCAATGTATTAGAATAATATAATAATTAGAAAACTAAATCTCGCTGGATGTAACGAATTAGGATACATAAGCTTGTACAAACATACGCATGCAAGATAGGTTAAGCTAGCTCAACTTCATAAAGAATGTTAGGAACTTGCATAATAATAATATAGGAATGGAAACTTGCATTCAATACGAAAAGAATGAAGTTAGAAAGCTTTGCTCAATGTAAAGAGTTAATATTTAAGAACTTGCTCAATAATAACAAGGTAGAGCTAGAAAACTTGCCTTGCTTGTAAGCTACACAAATGTAAAATAATCTCCAATTACCCTACACATATCATTGAAACCACAACAACAATTAATTGTATGAATATTAGCTTTTAGGGTTTAAACCATCATTTAGGTCATAACCCTAATCTAGCACCTAACCAAGTAGGTTAACACACTTAACGAATCTGAAATCCCATTACGAGCCAACATAATTCAATCGTTCATCTATAACTTTTAAAAACACCACTTTTAGTTTCATTATGTAACTCAATTAACAATCACTTCAAAATCATTTATACTTTGTATTATAACGCATGACAATCTGCTATTATAGTTTATATTATGCCTCAATATCAATAACATGCTTACTAAACTAAAATAAGTCCATTATGCGTGACCTGCAAACAAGCAGACTTAACTATCCCAGTTCAGGGTGTGGCAATTTGCAACACACTTAGGCTTGGAACATGCGTAAATGGCTAGCCCATTTTGGCCTTGCATTTGCCAAGCATTGCTAATGGCTTGATGAACAGAGCAGAGACAGAGCGAAGAGCGATGGCCGACTTTAGCCCAACAAACACAAATTTCACCCATCAAACGGTGATAATAACATGTAAAATAAATATACAACTATCATACACATGACTGCTAACATATTCAACCACTTCGCACAATTTAACAACTTAAACTATTTTAATTTCTCAATTTTCATGTTTTTCATATAAAACTCCATTTTTGATAGTCTATCCAAAAATCATCACTGTGAATTCATTTTTTGACCAAATCATTCCATTCAAATTACATTATGTTTGTATCTCAATGAACTACCATATACAAGCGTCAATTTACAGTTTCACCTAAAATTTGCCCACTAAAATTGGTACTTTCTAAGGCCATTACATATGCAAGAGTGAGTAAAACAATTGCTCACTGGATATAATAATGAATCAACAGAAGAATAATAATAATAATAATAACTGCCAACAATAGGCTCATCAAACTGAATAGTACTCTAACGTTGATAATCAAAAACTGGAATCCAAGATATGGAATATATATAACTGAGGGACATAAGACCATGAACTATGTCCACAGTTGCGAGTAATCTTTCAACTCCAACTTTAACAGTCATAAGACTATAAGGACTCCTCGTACTTAGAGGGATCAGCCCTTTGTACAATGTATTGTGCACAAATATTTCAACGCTAAGCGTAAATTATCCCCTATTAATAATAGGGTTGTTCATCTCAGTATTTAGAGTACAAGTCCGCACCAAAGAAAGTTTGGTTTGGATAAGCTTTCAAGGGTAATTTAAAGTTTAACGAACATTAACCAGAGGACTAGTTGAATCAATAGAGTTTGATAACACAATCGTTGGTCAATAATAACATAATATGAAACAATAAATACATGTAAGCGAACTAACTATATTTTAAACTTATGCATAGAAAGAACTACAAAGCCCAAGTATTGAATGACAATAACCCTTGCTTGAATAAAATTAAGCTAGGACTATGTATTATTGAATATTCATTAAGTAATAGCAAGCTGAAAATAAAGCTCACTAATTATGAGGATTACTTGTGTTAAGTAAAAAAACTAAGATAATTCAACATTAGAAATTAGAATTCAATAAAACTGCATTCATAATATCCCAATGACAATAAAGAAACTTGTCTAACAATTAACAAGTTAGAATGCATCAATAAATATTGGAATTCAAACTTGTTCGAATAAAATAAAGTCATAGCTAGCTTGTTCAAATCATGACTAAGACTACAAGAGTTCGCTTAATGAAACTTTAAAGTAAGAACTTACTAAATCAAAAGAATGAAGTTACACGATGTAATAATAGAACTAACTCAACGAAAGTGTAGAGTTAGAAAACTTGCTCAATGTAAAAAGAAAAGTTTAGAAACTTGCCTCGAGCGTAAGCTATAAAATTAAACTCACAATCACCTACACATAGGTTTAGAACCATCATCTATTAGATATACTAACATTCACGTTCCATCATAACATGCATTTCCAGTTAGGCTTGTTAAGTTAGCACAAGTCTTATATTACCATATATGTTTCAGAATTTTCCAAGTGTTAACCTCACAACACTTAACTAATGTTCATTGTCTAACTAACTTACAACATAACACGTTCATCACTTACAATTATTTTTACAAAGTTGAAATTATCAATGACATGACACGTTATTGAAATAACATCCTTGTTACATATTTGACTCCTTAACACAACCTTAAACAAAGCTACAATGGATTAAAAATCTGCAGCAAGACGGATATCGATATCTTAAACTGGTATGTGCGCGCAATTGTGCCCATACAAAGGCACTGGGACCCAAGACAAATTTACCAACATTTTTTGCATTGGCACCGGCGCAGCGCTGGTGCACAGACAGACGCAGAGAAGGCTAATGAACAGTAGCCGACTTTAGCCCAACAAACACAAATTTCACCCACTAGACAGTAATATCAACATGCACAATTGATACAAAACTATTGTAAACATGTTTGTTAACATTTTTAACCAATTAGAACAATTTAACATCAAGTATACTAGTTTAATTCTTCAAATTTCACATTTTCATACAAAACTCAATTTTCTTGACATTCATCCTAACAATCATCATTGTGAATTCATTACATGACCAAATCACTCCATTCAAATTACGCTATGCTCGTTTCTTAATGAACTACCATATACAAGCGTCAATTTACAGTTTCACATACGAATTGGCCACTAAAATTGATACTTTTCCATGAACCATACGAAACACATATACTGTCAAAATTTTCTTCCTACTGTCAACGAATCTAGCAAACAAACTTCTTATTTTAAACATAACTCTAGCATCATAAGCATGTAGCCACAATTATTCAATTATCTAGTAATAATTCGAAGAGATGAAATTTACAGAACATGCAATTTTGCCGTAAAACCCATACACACACACACACACACACACACACACACACACACACACACACATATATATATATATATATATATATATATAATACTAAGGTTGTGAATATACCTTCAATTTACTAGGATAATTCTTGCTAAACTCACTGAATTTGCTGCAAAAATTCTTAAGATTCTCCCAATTCCCTCACAGCTTCTCTCTCAATTCTCTCTTAAGCTCTCAAACTTAGCCAAAAATCAACTGATATGCGTAATGATATAATACAAAACTGACATAGTCTTAATACTCATAATAAGTAACATCAGTTACTAAGATAAACGTATATATTAAAAATATTTTATATTAATTATTTTATTTATATTATTTATTTTATTTGAATTCAAAAATTAGAATTTCAAAAGCCAGAAGGCTTTGTTTGGCAAAACCTTTTTAATTTTTAAAGAATTAATATATTAAGCCTTGTTTGGCAAAAACTAAATTAAACTCTTTTTAATTTATTTTAATAAATACTTTACTTTATAATTTATAATCACATATTATTTATTTGGATTTCCATATCCACCATTAATCCATTACATTAATCACATACTATATTTTAATTAAATAAAGTATTTTAGCAAATATCACAAAATTATAATTTTCTTTATAAATATAACATCTCATGTTATACTACAATTCCTAAATTATAAATTAATTTAATTTAGAATATTATCTAATAAATTTAGAATCATAAATATTTTCTAACAACCATCATATCAATAAAATATTTATTTCATCAATTCAATAATAGACACATCAAATAAATACTTATATTATTCAATAAATATTTAATATTACAATTCGAAATTTAGGATCGTTACACGCAGGGTTAAGGTGGCAAAATGACAACTCCTCACCGGGTTATCTTCGGTTTGGTGATAGTAGATGTTGCTCGTGGTTACATCATCGAGATTGGATTTATTGCAAGTGTTTGAATTCCAGCAAGGTCATCTATAAGTTTTCTGTCTTCCGGTGTTAGCTCGGGGTCTTTAGCATGATGAGTGCCTCGGCAGAGGTCCGAGATTGAAGGCGATCACATGCATTTGAAACAAGCATTTTTGAGTTATCGCCGGGCTCGCAATAGCATTCCTTGGGGTTATCTCCAAGGACAAAACTTCGGGTTATCTCGAGGTTGGAATTGATACTCCGGTGTGTGTTCCGGTTGAAATCAACTTCCTTAGTATCCTAATGGATGTGAGTGTCTTCCAAGGTTATCTTGAAAAGACGAATCGCGCCTTATAAGACCCTCGTAATTTTTAAATAAAAGGAATTTCCTTTATTTATTATTTTGAAATAGTAAGGGTTGATTTGATTAATGTGGATAGTTAAGGGTTAAATACGCAAATATTTCAAAATAAGCAAGTGGTTATAAAATATTCATTATTGTCGGGAATATTCGTTTGGTCGTGGAATATTAAATGCGGTTCGGAATATTCGTATGCTATTCCAAGCAATGCCATGTGTGTGGCCCCATAACGGAAAGTGATTGGATGAAGAAAGCGACAAATATAAGTTGTTTTTAATTAATTAGCGGCGTAGTTATTCTGATTATCTTTGTTGGAATACCGGTGGTTAAAACACGATGTCTGGCGTTGTTGCAAGAGTGATACCTGCAGTATTGCACCAATTATTGATTCTTACGTGAAGAAGGCACTACTCAATAATGGTTACGATAATTCTTTATTCGATATTTTATTGAGTTAATAATTGCTTTGCGTTGATATTTTATATTCATTGTTTCAATAATTGTCATTACACAAAGATTTTTCTTTATCGAAGCAATAATTCATATTATCTGAATAATATTATTAGATAACATTATTGGCAATGTCTAGAAAGTTACATCTAAGGAGAGGTTTGGTCATCTAATTGCTGGCGCCATGAAGAAGAAATTCTTATTGAAAGCCCCTCTTCTGAGGAACCGCACGGTTGTCAATATTGTGATTCTGTAATATTATTTGTGAATAATTAATTATTGATTTATATGATGAGGAAAATATTGATTTTATGTGGATATAGATGGAGAAAATTTTTAAAATGACAATTGTTGAAAATTAATATTTTATCTTTTACGATAAAATAATTCATTTAAATATATTATTTTAATAATATATTAACTATTGATATTTTTACAACGAATGTGGGATATATGAGTATCTGAGGAGGAAGAGTATTTTGTGGCATTAAATGTTTAAAACATGTTAAACATGTCGGTGGACCCCATTTATTGATGAAAATTTGATTATAGCACAGTAAAATCGCTTGCTTTGTGGATTTCGGTCAATTTCTATTTGGAATTTGGAAAAACTTTCTTCTGCAAAGTTGTAGAGAATTGAATTTCCTATAAAAACTCGCGAGATTCGAATTTTCTGATGAAAGGGCTATTTATTATGAATTATTGAAGTTCCGAAGCTCCGAAATAATTGATTTTTGGGAGTTTAAATTATTTTTGTTAAGAAAAACGTTTTTTGGACATCATTAACATGTGTGGCTGGTGTTTTGACCAAAAGGTGGGCTAAGGAAAATTTGTATAATTATATTAATATTATATTAAATTTTACGCTTTGGTGTTCTAAGCATTTTCCTATAAATAGGGTGCTTAGGGTTAGAATTGAAAATCACACCGTAAACCAAGTTTTCTCTATTTCTCTCTCGATATTTTGAGCGTATTCTTGTGAGTATTTTGAGTATACTTTGATTATTGATATACGGTGCAAGTTCATTCATTATTATTCGATCGAAATCTTTGCTTCTCTTGAGGTAAGGGATATTATTTTTTTTGTAATGATATTATTTCTTCAATATCATTATCTTTGAAATGTTGATCCAAGTTTTTATCAAATTTGGAACTTTTTCATTTCGGGGTTACTATTCATGGGTTACTATTCATGAGTTACTATTCACGAGTTACTATTCAGCGAGTTTCTTATTCACGAGTTACTTATTCACGAGTACTATTCATGAAGCGTGAAGATGTTTTTGTGGAATTTCTATCTTTTGGTGTCGAGTTACTATTCACGTATACTTTACACTATTCACGATATCTGATTATTCATTCATAGAAAATAAAATTTCTTCTTTTCGTCCAAAACATCTATTCGGATACTAGCTTCGATTGTATCCATGTTTTGATCATTCTTGAATTTTACACCACTATGATTATTTTGAGGTATTTTTGGGGCGTGGATAAAACCAAGTACGAATCCTTAATCCTTAATCCTTGTCATTTTGTTTCACTTTGGATTCGTTTCTTTTAAAAAAAAAAAAATATTTTTCATCATCCTCGATCTTAAATGATGATATTATGGAATATCTTTGGCTCAGTAGTGCAAGATGAATGATTTCTTAAGAATATCTTTGGCTGTAGTGCAAAGATGAATGATTTCAAAGAATATCTTTGGCCCGTAGTGCAAAGATGAGCAGTGTTTAAATGAACATGACCAATGATGAATATCTTTGGCTGTAGTGCAAAAAGATGAATATTTGATTCCGGATGTATATTGATTGATGTTACGGGGATAAAAGATGAGCGATGAACTTTTAAATTCATACATAGAAGATAGTAGTTTGCATTCTCTACTTAACTCTTCTAATGAATTATTATTTCATTGCGAATATTGATTTAAAATTTGTTGTCTATTGTATTCTATTATATTTTTCCCTGTTGAAGACTAACGATAATTTGTTGTATATTATCTTAGTCATAATATTCTTTATGAGAGCTAGTTGAGCTCACCCTTTTCCTTTTGTTCCATTTTTCTCAGGAGGCGAGAATATAGCGAGTACGAGTCGGGGTATGGAATGAAGGTTTAGAAAGGATTGTTTAGTAGTCCTCACCATTTTTGTAAAATAATGTATCAATAAATGTGATGAGGATTTATTTGAGTATAGATATTGTCTAGAAGATAATATTTGTATTCAAACTCACAGTTTTACTGTTGTAATAATAAAGTTGTAGTTGTTTACGTACCATGTATTGACAACTTTCGAATAATGTGATGTATACCTATTTTGGGGGCGTCACAGTTAGTATCGAGCTTAGGATATGATCTCTGGCGGAGATCGGGAATAGAACTAGGAGGGAGAGACAGTAAATCCTTCGCTAGTGTGTCCTACCTAAGCTTATTTGTTAGTTGGTCAAGATATAGGATATTATGTGATATATTGATTTCCTTAATTAACCCTTGTTTTATGACGGTGATTTGAGAATGTCGAATCGAGAATATTAATGATGGAGTAAATGAGACCGTGGAGATGCTCAGACTTACCAACGAGGAGAACGTGTCAACAGTGGGCAATGTACCTCTGTGAACAACAACACCAACGAGCGATGATGAACGAGGGATGTTTAGAAGCTTTTTTAGCTTCATGCAAAATCGACGAGGAGACTCGTGTTCAAAATACTGAGGAAATGATAGCAATTCACGGGTTGTCACAAAATGACAAGCGCTTCAAAGAGTTGGGACCACGAAATTCAAGGGAAAGCCGGATCCGATCATGGCGGAAACATGGGTCAAGCAAATTACCAAGATATTCGATGTCTTGGGATGCACGAGGAACAGAAGGTTCCATTCGCCACCTTTATATGTTCCGTGGCGAAGGCGGACTAACGGTGGGAGTCTCGTGAGCGTACCCATCCATCCAAACAAGACCAAAGATGTGGGAGACATTTCAGAAATTATTTAATGACAAATACTTTCACGAAAGTGTTCATTATATGAAGGAAGTGGAGTTCATCGATTGGAACAAAACAACATGACGGTGTCTCATGACGAGGCAAAGTTTGCGAGTTATCCGAGTTTGCACCTCATTTGGTGGAGAATGAGGAACGATGACGCGGATGTTTCTTAGAGGTTTGAAACCCGCATACGTCGAAGATCTCATTTCTCATAAACTTTCTCTCTATTCGGATGTTGTAAATGAGGCTCAATTATTAGAAGCGAGATAACTTGTACGGCCAATCGAGGACCACAATCGAGATCGTATCGTAGATAGCGATCAGCAGAATAATGATAACTGCGGAGAGAAAGCGCAGACGGACGATGTAAATGGTAACCACTCCGGTGGTAATCATGGCCATGAAAATGAAGAAGCGAGTCGGAGGAGATTTTAAAAGAGGAGATTTAACAACGACCATATGAAGACGACAAGCGATCTTAAGAAGAATCGGGTTCTAAGGGAGGAGAACGACCACCGATCATATGCTACAAATGCGAAAAGAGGGACATATCGGTCAAAACGCCCACAACAGTTCAAGGTATGCTATAGTTGTGGAAAGGAAGGACATATCGCTCGAGATTGTACATGATGAAACCTAGTTCAATGAGGGACGGTGACTCAAAAGATCGTCGAGAAAAGTCAAAAGTCAACGATTCCGGAGAGGCGTTTGTTGTGGATCGGTCATAATGCGAGGAACCCAAACGAGGTGATCACGGGTAAGCTATTTATAAATTCTTGCGAAGTTTATACCTTACTTGATCTGGGTGCTACCCATTCATTTATCTCTCCTGCATGTGCTCAACGTTTAAACTTGACCCGGAGAAATTAGACTTTGACCTTTCTCTGTGGAAACTCCGTTGGGAGAAACTTTCATCACATCCATTGTTTATAAATCTTGTTTGATTCAAGTTGGCACCATTACCTTACTGTTGACCTTATCTCTTTAAAGATACTTGCTTTTGATGTGATTTTAGGGATTGATTGGTTAACTACTCATCATGCCAAAATTGATTGTTTTCGTAAGGTTGTTAGTTTTCATATTCCTAACCAACCTTTTGTATGCAATTCAAGCAACTAAACCATTAAAATCAATCACTATCATATCTAATCATAAAGCTATTCGTTTATTAAAAACGGATGTCAAGCTTTCTTAGCCCATGTTATGGATTTGAATAAAGACACGCGTCAAATTTGAATAATATTCTGTTGTTATTGACTTTCCCGACGTATTTCCCGAAGAACTTCCCCGGTCTACCCCGTAACGTGAAGTTGAATTCTTTATTGATCTTGAACCCATACACAAAGCCCATTTCTAAAACCCCATATCGAATGGCTCCTATTGAACTTCAGGAGTTAAAGGTCCAACTACGAGAAATTGTTGGACATCGGTTTCATTCGTCCTAGTACATCTCCTTGGGGTGCTCTGTTTTTTTTTGTAAAGAAGAAAGACGGGAGTATGCGACTTTGTATTGACTATCGAAATTGAACCATGTCACCATCAAGAATAGGTATCCTCTACCTCGTATTGATGACTTGTTTGACCCGATTCAGGGGCACAATTCTTTTCAAAATCGATCTTAGCTTCGATATCATCATCGGTGAAGATTAAAAGCGAGGATATTCCAAAGACCGCCTTGAAACTTCAGTATGGGCATTATGAATTCTTAGTCATGTCTTTCGGACTAACTAATGCTCCTGCGGCTTTCATGGATATGATGAACCGAGTATTCAAGAATATTTGGATCAATTCGTTGTTGTCTTTATTGATGACATCCTCATATATTCCAAAAGCCGTGAAGATCATGAGCACCATTTAAGTCGGTACTCCAAAGGCTTCGTGAAAACCAACTATATGCCAAATTGAAGAAATGTGAGTTACGGCTTGAGGAAGTAGCATTCCTTGGGCACGTGGTGTCGAAACATGGAGTATCTGTTGATCCGTGAAGATTGAAGCAATACAAAAGTTAGAAGCAACCGAAATCGGTGATGTATCGTAGTTTTTTGGGCTTAATTTGGTTATTATCGGAGATTCGTGGAAGGGTTTTCTCGAATCGCTACTCCATTAACTCGGCTTTAACTCGGAAGGATACAAAATTCGTTTGGAGCGAAGAATGCGAGAAAAGTTTCCAAGAGCTTAAGAGGAGACTTATTTCTAAGACTGTTCTAACAATACCATCCGGTTCGGATGGATTTGTTATCTCATGCCGATGCTTGAGCAAAAGGGTTAGGATGTGTTCTCATGCAACGTGGGAAAGTCATAGCCTCGCCTCGCGACAACTTAAAGAGTATGAGAGGAATTATCCTACTCATGATCTAGAATTGGCGGCCATATCGTTTTGCGCTAAAAATATGGAGGCACTATCTATATGGGGAGAAAGTGGAGATATATTCGGACCATAAAAGCCTTAAATATTTCTTCACTCAAAAGAACTCAACATGCGGCGGCGACGTTGGCTCGAGCTATTGAAAGACTACGACCACACTATTCAATACCATCCCAGTAAAGTTTAAGCGTGGTGGTGACGCATTGAGTAGAAGATCATATGCGGAACGAAAGTGCGATGATGTCAAGTATACGCATAGAGCCAACTTTAATAGAAAAGTTAAGGTTGCTCAAGCCACCGGCCGGGAGTCGATGCGTATGAAGAAGAAAGTACAAGAAGGAGCTATTCCGGGCGAGAATTGATGAAGAAGGAATACTTGAGTCCACTCTGAACTTTGTGTTCCTAACGACTGATTTGAAGTACAAGATTATGATGGAGGCACACAATCGCCATTTGCAATCCATCCTGGAAGTACTAAAATGTATCGTGATCTTCACATACATTTTGGTGGAACAATATGAAGAGAGATTGCAAAGTTTATCTCGATGTGTTTAACTTGCCAACGTGTAAAGGCGGAGCATCTTGTACCTAAGGGTCCGTTGCAACCACTTGAGATTCCTAATGGAAGTGGGAACACATTACTATGGATTTCGTTACGGGTCTTCCTACGGTTTCTCAAGGCATCAATGCTATTTGGGTTATTGTTGATAGATTAACCAAGTCTCGCTCATTTCTTGCCGACACGGAGACTTATTCCCTTGAACGTCTTGCTAATATATGCGTGAATGAGATTGTGAGGTTGCATGGCATGCACAGTATCCATAGTTTCGGATCGTGACCCAAGATTCACTTCAAGATTTTGGGTTAGCTTGCAAAAAGCTATGGGCACAGATTTGCGATTTAGTTCGACATACCATCCCCAAACCAGACGAGACAATCGAGAGGACTATTCAAACTCTTGAAGATCTATTAAGACTCGTGTCCTGAACTTCAAGGGTAGTTGGGATAAGTATTTACCATTGGTGGAATTCTCCTACAACAACAGCTTATCGAGCAAGTATAGGTGTGGCTCCATTCAAGCATTATATGGACGAAAATGTCGTTCTCCAATATGTTGGGATGAGGTGGGTGAAGCAAGATTGTTTGGGACCTGAAGTTAAGACGTATGACTACCGAAAAGATCCAAATGATTCGACAACGTATACAAAACGGCACAAGATCGACAAAAGAGTTATGCGGATCTTCATCGAAAGGACGTGAAATTTAATGTAGGGATCATGTATTGTTGCGAGTTGCTCCATGGAAGGGAGTTACAAGATTTGGGAAGAGAGGAAAGCTCAATCCACGATTTATTGGTCCATTTCAAATTCTTGACCGAGTAGGAAATGTAGCCTATAGACTTGCGTTACCTCAAAGTATGTCTCGTGTTCATAATGTGTTTCACATATCTCAGTACTTAAATAAGTATGTGAAAGACCCGAACCACATTATTGAGTTAGAACCGGACGAGATAGCCAAGACTTAACGTGTGAGGAGGTACTGTCAAGATCTTGGATAGGAAGGAGCATGTCCTACGCAAGAAAGGTCATACCACAAGTTAAAGTTTTGTGGAGGAATCATGCTATAGAGGAAATGACCGGGAATTGGAAGCGGAAATGAAAGCGAGGTATCCTCACCTTTTCGAAACACACTGTATCGTCGTCAATTTCGAGGATCGAAATTTCATAAGGAGGGAGGTTGTAAGACCCGTAATTTTTAAATAAAAGGAATTTCCTTTATTTATTATTTTGAAATAGTAAGGGTTGATTTGATTAATGTGGATAGTTAAGGGTTAAATACGCAAATATTTCAAAATAAGCAAGTGGTTATAAAATATTCATTATTGTTTGGGAATATTCGTTTGGTCGTGGAATATTCGTATGCGGTTGGAATATTCGTCTGCACGACCACAAGCGACCATGTGTGGGCCCCATAACGGAAAGTGATTGGATGAAGAAACGACAAATATAAGTTGTTTTTAATTAACTGGCGTAGTTGTTCTGCTAATCTTGTTGGAATACCGGTGGTTAAAACACGATGTCTGGCGTTGTTGCAAGATGATTTGCAGTATTGCACCAATTATTGATTCTTACGTGAAGAAGGCACTACTCGATAATAATGGTTACGTAATTACTGCTCAAAGATTTTTTATTGAGTTAATAATTGTTTGCGTTGATATTTTATATTCTTTGTTGTTTCAATAATTGTCATTACACAAGATTTTTTCTTTATCGAAGCAATAATTCATATTATCTGAATAATATTATTAGATAACATTATTGGCAATGTCTAGAAAGTTACATCTCTAAGGAGAGGTTTGGTCATCTAATTGCTACCGCCAGAAGAAGAAATTCTTATTGAAAGCCCCTCTTTCCTGAACCGCACGGTTGTCAATATTGTGATTACGTAATATTATTTGTGAATAATTAATTATTGATTTATATGATGAGGAAAATATTGATTTTATGTGGATATAGATGGAGAAAATTTTAAAATGACAATTGTTGAAAATTAATATTTTATCTTTTTCCGATAAAATAATTCATTTAAATATATTATTTTAATAATATATTAACGTGATATTTTTACAACGAATGTGGGATATATGAGTATACGAGGAGGAAGAGTATTTTTGTGGCATTAAATGTTTAAAACATGTTAAACATGCTCGGTGGACCCCATTTATTGGTTGAAATTTGATTATAAACGTAAAATCGCCTGGTTTGTGGATTTCGGTCAATTTCTATTTGGAATTTGGAAAAACTTTCTTCTGCAAAGTTGTAGAGAATTGAATTTCCTATAAAAACTCATGATTCGAATTTTCTGATGAAAGGGCTATTTATTATGAATTATTGAAGTTCAAGTTCAAATAATTGATTTTTTGGGAGTTTAAATTATTTTTGTTAAGAAAAACGTTTTTTGGACATCATTAACATGTGTGGCTGGTGTTTTGACCAAAAAGGTGGGCTAAGGAAAATTTGTATAATTATATTAATATTATATTAAATTTTACGCTTTGGTGTTCTAAGCATTTTCTATAAATAGGGTCTTAGGTTAGAATTGAAAATCACACCGTAAACTCAAGTTTTCTCTATTTCTCTCTCGATATTTTGAGCGTATTCTTGTGAGTATTTTGAGTATACTTTGATTATTGATATACTCTGCAAGTTCATTCAACGTATTCCAATCGAAGTCTTGCTCTCTCTTGAGGTAAGGGGATATTATTTTTTTTTTGTAATGATATTATTTCTTCAATATCATTATCTTTGAAATGTTGATCTGAAGTTTTATCAAATTTGGAACTTTTTCATTTCGGGTTACTATTCATGGGTTACTATTCATGAGTTACTATTCACGAGTTACTATTCATGAGTTACTATTCACGAGTTACTATTCACGAGTACTATTCATGAAAGCGTGAAGATGTTTTTGTGAATTTCTATCTTTTTTGGTGTCGAGTTACTATTCACGATATCGACACTATTCACGATATCTACTTCTTATTCATCTTAGAAAAATAAAATTTCTTCTTTTCGTCTAAAACATCTATTCGGATACTAGCTCGATTGTATCCATGTTTTGATCATTCTTGAATTTTACACCACTATGATTATTTTTGAGGTATTTTTGACGTGGATAAAACCAAGTACGAATCCTTAATCCTTAATCCTTGTCATTTTGTTTCACCGGATTCGTTTCTTTTAAAAAAAAAAAATATTTTCATCATCCTCGGTCTTAAATGATGATATTATGGAATATCTTTTTGGCTGTAGTGCAAAGATGAATGATTTCTTAAGAATATCTTTGGCCCAGTAGTGCAAAAGATGAATGATTTTCAAGAATATCTTTGGCCCGTAGTGCAAAGATGAACAGTGTTTAAATGAACATGACCAATCGATGAATATCTTTGGCTGTAGAGTGCAAGATGAATATTTGATTCCGGATGTATATTGATTGATGTTACAGGATAAAAGATAGACGATGAACTTTTAAATTCATACATAGAAGATAGTAGTTTGCATTCTCTACTTAACTCTTCTAATGAATTATTATTTCATTCTGCGAATATTGATTTAAAATTTGTTGTCTATTGTATTCTATTATATTTTTTCCTGTTGAAGACTAACGATAATTTGTTGTATATTATCTTAGTCATAATATTCTTTACCGAGCTAGTTGAGCTCACCCTTTTCCTTTTTGTTCCATTTTTCTCGTGGAGGCGAGAATATAAGCGAGTACGCAGTCTGGGTATGGAATGAAGGTTTAGAAAGGATTGTTTAGTAGTCCTCACCATTTTTGTAAAATAATGTATCAATAAATGTGATGAGGATTTATTTGAGTATAGATATTATCTAGAAGATAATATTTGTATTCAAACTCACAGTTTTACTGTTGTAATAATAAAGTTGTAGTTGTTTCTGTACCATGTATTGACAACTCAGAATAGGTGATGTATACCTATTTTGGGGGCGTCACAGCCCTCCTACAATGTTAGTAACATGTATGCAAAAAATTTCGAGTGTCTACAATTGAGATGAACAACCCTATTGGTAGGGGAATTATATATTTGTCGGGAAACCGACGTTCACACATGAGAATGATTAAATGTTATGCATGACATATGGTACTTTAGGCTGATCACCTGTTCTACTCATTTTGTAGAACTATCAGTTCATTACTGTTAATTCTAGGAGAAGTTCATAGTCCTTGGTGACTACTCAGTATTCATTACTTTGAAATCTTGAATTGATTAATCGTTGAATATTATTGATAATTTCTGTCCATAGCGACTATTGTTGATAATCATTGATACTTCTTGCTGTCTTGAACTATCATTAGTGTTATACCTTTCAGAAATTTAAAACTACATTGATTTCCCTTTTGCTATATTACTTGCTGAGTAAAATTGTTGTTCATCCTTGCCTTCCTTAAAACTTTCAGTTAAAGAAAAACGTGGTGAAACCTCTGTTAGGTTTGTAATATTTAAGAACACAACCAAATTGCACAAAATAAGCGGAAGCATAAAAAATTAGAGTTTAAAAATTTTACAAACCATATACCCGGATCATCCTTTATGCACAATTATTAATTAAACAAAAATATGAAGGGCAACAATTATACCCTTGAAGTTCCGAGCTTCCTCAGGTATAAGTTCACCTCCAATCTTTTCGCGTTCAACTTGAATCCACCGGGTTTGGTTCCTTCCTTTGATCAATGTTAGCCACCCAAGTGTTTGGCCTCTAAAGGTGATCCACCAAGGAAGAAGAAAGATTCAAGAAGATGGGTGTTTGGCAAAACCCTAATTTTTCTATCTCTCGTAGAAAAAGAGCGTACCCTCCAACCATTGGAATCACGTATCATGATATCTGATATAAGTCTCCTCTTATAAAGATATCAGTTAACTCTTCTAATCTAATTAGAAAATAGGATATTATTTAATTAATTAAATTCCTTTAATTAATTAAGCTCCTTAATCTTATTAGGAATAATTAATTAAACTATTTTAATTAATTTGCCTCCTAATCTTATTAGGAATAAATGAGAGTACTTTTATTAATTAATTCTTAAAGTCCTTTAGAATTAAATAATAATAATAAGACTCATCTTATTATTTTTATTTAATATTTCCAAAATATTAAATAATAAATATTAAGTTATTTAATTTATTCTATCACCATAAATTAAATTAAACATACTTAACTTATTATTACAATTATGCCATTAACTTCTTAAATAATTATTCTTCCTTTTATTGTGTGACCCTTTAGGTTCTCCATATTAATCCATTTGTAATTAAATCAATTAGAATAATTCTAATCTTATTTAAATAAATAAATTAAACTATTAATTTATTGAAATAAATAATATTTATTCTACAATAGGGATAAGTCTCCCTAGCGATCAACGACTTTCCAGATAATATAGATTTCAACATTAATCATAAAAGAACCTTTGAGTAAATAGTTACCGTACAATTCAATCCTTCCACTATACAATGTCCCAATTAAATATAAGACATGGAATTACTGTCAAGTCTTATTTTATTTAATTATATGTATTTCGACTCTTAAATGAATAACTCCAAAAAATGCAAATTAGAAACTCCTTTCTAATTTTATTTTGTCTTGGCCAAGGACTACTGGGTTGTCATTTATCGAATCACATAGGAAATTTCTCTTCTTTTACTAGAAGCGGTAGATTCTTTATTGATCATACAGTATCTCCATGTATAACTTATTATACCCAAGCATACCCTTTGATATACCCTACGGGTCTTAGGGAATAAGTCAAAGTATAACTCATCATACACAATATACTATGATGATCTCAAGTCCAAAGGATTACTTGTACTACTATCACTACAGGAATTCCTATTGACAGACAAGTAAAACTCTATTAGGAATTCCTTAGCGAGCCACGTTTAGTGAACTTATTCTCTAATAAGCACCTACATACTTGCTTTAGTGTCTCCACACAAATGATCATGAGATCAATCATCTTCATCCAATGAGCAAGCAACGTATGTGCCAATCTATCCGGATTCACTAATCCCCAATTTAGTAATCCAACGATTGGAAACTATTTTAGTTTTAAGCTTTCTAAGAATTTAGATCTCGTTAGAATGATCATCATCATTATTCTAAAAGCATTGCTTAAAACTATGGGTTTATCACATATTATAAAACAACATCATGTAGATAATTAAAAGCCTTTAATAAATCAATACTTTTTATTAATAAATGAATAAGATTGTTACAAAGTATATGCTTTATCATCAAACATGATTGGCATGTGTGCATACTACTTTCAATCTCCCACTTGCACTAAAGCCAATCACCATGGTATCTCATACTCTTCTTCTCTAAGTGACGATTATCCTGCTGTTGGATAAGCTTCAGTAAATGGATTTGTAATGTTTTTCTTGAGAGTCCACTATCTCTATAGTGATTTCCCATCTTTCAATGATTCTTATAATCAAATGAAAGTGCCACAACACATGTTTAGATCCAAGATGAGACTTAGGAACTATTCCATGTTCTGTAATGAACTTTTCATCTAAACAATCAACTTTCAGCTTCATTTACAACTATATACTTTGTCTTTATCACTAAACCAGCAACTCTTTGTTGTTTGGAACCTTTTCAATTCACTACACCACCGTTCAAGGTAACACCTTAACCTAAAGTGGATTTATTGTTGTCTTGGTCAGTCTAAAAAAAAACTTGAGTGTGTTAAGCCCTCTAGTTTTAATTCAGACCCAGCATGAATATGATCACATCCTTAGGACCGGTTAAGTACTTTAAGATATATATTTTTTTCACTGTCCTACAATGATCTTCTCTAGAATATGACCGATTAATATCAAGTCTCGTATATTTCATTGTATACATGTTTGTCACTTATGCGATCTCTTTTTTCAAGAGTCTATGGGGACTATTAAGAGAGATACACTCCAGGTCTCATCAACATTAGACATCTCTTGGAGTTTGCCATGCTAAACGACTTTAGCATCAAATGAATATAAGTTCCTTGGGTTAAGTCGAGCATCCTCTGGAATCTATTTATATAGATTTGTATCCCTAATTACGATACTCTTCCCAAATTATTCATAGAGGAATGTTTAGACAACTTTATCTTTATTGATTGTAGCATTAGTATGTCATTCCTTATCCATAGTATATCAACATATAATATTAGGAATGTCACAGTGCTCCCACTCACCCTTTTGTACACAATAGGTTCATTCTTATTTATGATAAAATCAAACTCTTTTTATTTGTTTCATCAAAATGAATGTTCCATTTTTGAGAAGCTTGCTTCAATCCATTTCTCTCTGAGTGTCTACAACTCTTACTGCATCGTATATAACTGAATCATCATCTTCTATGATATGTACCTCATTATCATCATCTATGATGAATCCATACCTCCCAGGTATCTTCGGTACTATAAGTTCCTATGGCTGATGCAATAACAACTTATTGACTTAATAGACTTGCCGTAGTCATGTTTAAACTATAAGTTCCTATATGGTGATCGCGAAGAACCTTGCTTTATTTCCACACATGATTACTTATCTCTTATAACAATCCGAATTTTAAATTGTAATTTTAAATACTTATAAAATTATATAAATATTTAATTGATGTGTTTATTGTTGAATAAATATTTGTTTAATTTGATTTGATTTGATTAATCATTTGTTAAATAAATAATTAATAAGTGAAGGAAATTAATTATTATGAGATAATATTCTAATTTAATTTAATAATTAAGTTAGACAGTTGATAGGGATTAAATGGATTGTTATAATATTTTTAATTTAATTTGGAAATAAAAGTGTGGCAATAAACGATGCTATAAATGAGTTAGTAAAATAAATTAAAGGAGTTTAATGTAGTTTTGTCAAACAAGGCTTAAAGATATTAAGGAGTTTAATGATGATATTTTCTTGCATTCTTCATCCTGTAGTTGTGCGTTCTTCACTTTGTCCACCAGAGTTGGACTAGCTTCTATCTGGAATAATTTTTCATCGGACTCTTCTGGAAATTTGATTTCCAACTCTAGCCTTGCCATTGCTGAAATGAGTTCCTCCTTATCAGTTAACAACATCAACTTTTCTCTACCTTTCCTACTCAAGGCATCTGCAACCACGTTTGCTTTTCCTGGATGATAAAAGATCTCACAATCGTAATCCTTTATCAATTCCATCCATCTCCTGTGTCGCATGTTCAGGTCTCTCTGTGTGAAAATATACTTCAGACTTTTATGGTCTGTGTAAATCTCACATTTCTCTTTGTAGAGATAGTGTCTCCATATCTTCAGTGCAAACACAACCGCCGCTAACTCTAAATCATGAGTCGGATACCCTTTTTAATAGTCTTTCAGTTGCCTTGATGCATACACAATAATCTTGTCGTTCTGCATAAGTACAAAACTCAATCCTTTGTGTGAAGCATCACTATACACCACAAAATTTCCTGTATTATCCAGTAATAACAACACAGGTGCCACACTGAGCTTCTTCTTTAATTCTTGAAAACTTTCTTCATATTTTTCCGTCCAAACAAACTTTACAGATTTTATTGTCAAATTTATCAACGGAGTGGTAATCTTGGAAAAATCCTGAATAAACCGTCTATAATAGCCTGCCAATCCCAAGAAACTTCTTACTTCTGATGAAGTTCTTGGTTGTTCCCAATTTATCACAGCTTCAACTTTTGATGGATCCACAGAAATCCCATCCTTATCGATTACATGCCCAAGAAATTGTACACGTTCCAGCCAAAATTCACATTTAGAGAATTTCGAGTACAATTTTTCCTTTCTTAACGTCTCCAACGTCAGACGTAAGTGTTCCACGTGTTCCTCTTGAGTTTTAGAGTACACTAAAATATCATCGATGAACACCACCACAAATTTGTCCAAAAATGGTTTAAACACCCTGTTTATCAAATCCATGAACGTTTTAGGGGCGTTTGTCAAACTAAATGACATCACTAAAAATTCGTAATGTCCATACCGAGTTTGGAATGCCGTCTTCAGTACATCCTCCTTCCTTACTTTCAGTTGATGATACCCACTTCTCAAATCTATTTTCGAGAAATATCTAGCACCCTTCAATTGATCGAACATGTCATCTATTCTTTGTAATGGAAATTTGTTCTTAATAGTGACTTTGTTCAATTCCCTATAATCAATGCAAAGACGCATTGACCCATCCTTCTTCTTCACAAACAACACCGGTGCTCCCTGCGATGACACACTCGGCTGAATGTACTTCTTGTCTAACAGTTCTTGCATTTGTACCATCAGTTCTTTCATCTCCACCGGAGCCATTCTGTATGGAGCCTTCGATATAGGAGCGGTTCCTGGCGCTAAGTCGATCACGAACTTGATTTCTCGGTCAGGCAAAAGTCCTGGAAAATCCTCTAGAAACACATCCATGAACTCCCTAACCACCAGTATTTCCTCCAATTTCATACCCTTCTCCTTTTGAGTATCGACTATGTAAGCTAAATACCCTACACAGCCTTGACTCAATAACTTTTTGGCCTGCATCATCGTCAGACATTTCATTTGTCTAAGCAATTTGCTACCATGAAAAACTACCTTTGACGGGGTCATAAAGTTTACACACTTCTTTTGGCAATCAATTATCGCTCCATAATTGAATAGCCATTCCATTCCCAAAATAACATTGAACTCTCATAGCTTTATCTGAATTAAATCTACTTTCATAACATTCCCCTTAATGTTCACCCTACAGTTCTTGTATACAAACCTAACAGGAATCACTTCCCTATTCGCAATTTCTATGTTTAAAGGGAAGTTCAACTCTTCACAAGGTATTTCTAACTTCTTAACAAAATCATCAGATATAAACTAGCAAGTAGCACCCGAATCAAATAATACATATACATTTATATCATTGATTGGGATAATACCTTACACAACATCTTTTGATTGCATCGCATCCTGCACCGTCGTGTTGAAGGTTCTGGATGTGGGCTTATTTGTTGACGTTGGTTATGCAATAGCCAGCGCACCTCCACTAGCATTTCCCTTGCTCCCATTTATCTCACCATATCTCTTCTTAGGGCATTCACGAGCAAAGTGATCCTTGGACCCGCATGTGAAACACACATTCTTCTTAGCTCGAGTGAAATTTGTGGGGATGTGACCCTCCTGGCCACAATTAAAGCATACTCGTTTCCCCATCAAGTACACACCCATGTGAAACTTCCCACAATTAGCACATGCTTCAAATTTCTTATTTTACTGGTTTCTCTGCTAATTTTCAGCTCCCCATTCGCATTCCACTTCCTCCTCAAATTGTTGCCATTTTCGTCATTACTACCACCACCATTCTTAGCTTCACCTTCACTTTTCTTCTTCCTCTGCTCTTAATTATGTTTTGTTACTGCCTCACCTCCACTTTCAGCGAGAATTGCTTTCTCCATCACTACTGCAAATGTCTTCAATTGGAACAGGGAAACCCTATTGTACAACAAGGGTTTTAGTCCCTACTCAAACCTCCTTGCCTTGCGCTCATCTATACTGACTTAATATGGCACAAATATCTCCAACTCGTTGAATTTTACGGCATACTCAGACACCGACATCGTTCCCTGCTTTAGTTCCAAAAACTGAACCTTTAGCTGACCCTTCGAACTCTCTAGGAAATAGGTCTCGAAGAATAGCTCCTTAAACCTATCCCAAGTCATCACTCCTGGTCCTTCCCGAGTTTTATTAGCCTGCCACCAATAACTAGCCTCTACTTTCAATATAAATGTTGCAAAAGCAGTCTTCTAATTATCTTCTACCCTAGCAACATCAAAAACCTTCTCGATTTCCATAATCTAGGTCTGAGTCTCAACTAGATTCATAGACCCTCGAAATTCTGGTGGTCCAACCGCCTTGAAGTCCTTAAACGTAGTACCTTGATTCTGAGGTTGATTCTGTAAAGCACCCATCAGTAACGCCACTAGCTGCTGAACTGGGTTTCCTTCCACATTATTGTTGTTGTTGTCCTCAGTGGTTCTCTGTCGTGGTGGTTGACGTCTTGGAGGCATTTTTTGTTAAAATACATCCATTAGTTTCTATTCAACCTTTTAAGTATTATATACTTAAGTTTCACATCATAAAAGTTTATCACATAACACTTAACACTTTGAATAAAATAATAACTTTTATTCATTCATCATTTTGAAAAAAACATCAAAACAATAGCATCACTGCTATTTACATTACTTTCCTGAACTATAACAGTTGCAGGATAACATCATCATCATCTATCCCATTGGCTATATCATACCCGGGATTTACATTTCATTTATTTTCTATTCACATGTCAATTACATTCTCTATAATGTTCTACTAAGATACAGCGTAGCCTTACGACGCTCCTCCTCCATAATTCGGAACATTGTTCGGCGATCCAATATGTATGATGGTAGTGTCTCAAACTGAATTGGATAACCCATGACCCGATCCTGAGCTCGATTGATCACGGTGTTGAACAAGTTGTTCATTTCTTCCATCTTCCTCCTCTTTGCTTGTGCGTCTCTCTCTGCAATTTCGGCTCGTTCATAAGCTTCATTGTACGCATCTTAAGCTCTTGCCCTCTTGGTAGATTCCTCCTTCACTTTTATTCTCCGATTCGCAATCTTCTCCATCAGGTTGCACGCTTTTCCCTTTCTGTGGATCACTTTCTTTCAATGTTGTTCACCGTTCTTCTCGATCCTGGATCTCATCGCCTTTCTATGCCATCGAGGTCTGCATTGTTCACCTTACTATCTCCTGTAACTCCTCGACGGTATCTTGAAGTTCCACATTGCGGTCATACACCTCGTCGTACATACGGGCAGCTATCGAATTAAGTGGAAGCTCTTCCTCCTCGTCCTCCTCATCCCCCGACTATGGCAGCCTCCACGAGATCCTCCTCGTCTGCCTCTCTATCTCATCCTCCTCATCAGTACTCTCTCCCGCTTCAACTATCGCTACCGATTTTAAACTGCTTCCCGTGGCGATGGCGCTCCTAAATCACCGAATATCTCGAGGCTCCTCCTCTCTAGCTTTGACGATCGATCCTCCTACATTAGCCATCCTCACAACCAAATTTAAAGTTTTAATTACTAATCATTACTACTCGACACTCACAAGCACATAAGTTTTAATCACATAAGCACAAAAGTGTTTTATTACTTTCTCTTTCCTAAAACTCGATAAGAGTTTATCATTACTATCTTTTCAAAGGTTTCTTCCTAAGGCTTTTCCCCCCACCTAAGGTTCATAACCTAAAACTTTGATACCAACCTGTGACACTCCCAAATCTAGGTACTACATTTCCCACAAGATTTGGTGCTCACTATCCATATATTCATACTATCTACCCAAATAAATAATATTTAAACCGTAATCCTCCCTTTCAATAGGGTTACATCATTTAATCCAAAAACATCCCAGGTTATCTAACCTCAAATCACCATTCAAATACGGAATTAAAATATTATATTACATTATTATTAAAAATCTATGATCATAACAGTAATCAAAAGTACAAATCAGCATCACTTGTACATTTTTCCCTTTTCTTTGCTAGTTGAAGTCTCATCTACCTTCTCAACTTTAGCTGCAATGAGTATATAAATATGCAACAGTAAGCAAAATAATTTCTCACTGGATATAATAATGAATTAACAGGAGAATAACAATAATATCTGCCAACAAATAGGCTCATCAAAACTGGATAGTACTCTAACAAAGATAATCAAAAACTGGAATCCATAATATGGAATATATATCCAACTGAGGGTCATAAGACCACAAACTATGTCCACAGTTGCGAGTAATCTTTCAACTCTAACTTTAACAGTCATAAGACTATAAGGCCTCCTCGTACTTAGGGGGATCAGCCCTTCGTACAATGTATTGTGCACAAACATTTTAACGCTAAGCTTAAATTATCCCCTAATAATTATACGGTTGTTCATCTCAGTATTTAGAGTACATGTCTGCACCAAAGAAAGTTTGGTTTGGATAAGCTTTCAAGGGTAATTTGAAGTTTAACGAACATCAACTAGAGGACTAGTTAAATCAATAGTGTTTGATAATCACAAAATAACATAGACAATTGAAAATCATAGATGAATTGGTTATACATATTAAACTCATGCTTGAAATAACTATAGAGCATAAGTATTCAATAAAAATGAATAAAATGGTAAACCTTTTCTTAAACAATAAATAAGCTAAGGTTAGAGTCTTATAACATTAGAAATGAAATTACTGAATATACATTAACTGATAACAAGCTGGAAACTAAAAACTTGCCCGACATGGTATTAAATTAAAGCAAGGATTAAAAACAGTTCAAAAATAAAGACGAGAGTTCAAACTGTGTTCATTATATAAGAATGTAACTTAAGAAACTTGGTTAACTATAAACAAGTTAGAATGAATCAACCAAATGAGAATTCAAGTAACATTAGAATTAAAGTTTGCTCGAATGAACTCTAGGGATAATTGACTTATTCAATCAACAATTGAAATAGAAAGCTTGCTCAGTCAAAGAATAAAGCTACATAATGTAATAATGGAACTAGCTCAACGAAAGTAAAGAATTAGGAAACTTTCTCAATGTAAAAGATAGAGTTTAGAAACTTTCCTTGAGCGTAAGCTATAAAATTAAACTCACGGTCACCTACACATAATTTTAGAACCATAATACCTATTAGATATGCTAACATACTATCATAACATGTTCATTTCTAGCTAAACTTATCATTTAAGCACAAGTCTTTCATTACCATTTATATTTCGGAAAATTCAAGTGTTTTACTTATGACACTTGTCTAATGCTCATTATGTATACTAAGTTACCACATAACACGCTCTCGATTTACTAACCCATTTTGCAACTTTGAACTTACTAACCCCAATTCACTATGTTATATTAACCTTAACATTACACTTTTAACATGCTAACAGAATTTCAGACCATGCCATGCTACTATCTCAAATCTGCGAATGTTGAAAACCGAATCTCAAACAGGGTATAGGCGCAATTGCGCCCATACAAAGGCCTAGGGCCAACCTTGTTGTGTCATTTTTTTTTTAGCTTTAGCACACAAATTCTGTACGCCGTGTTAGAACAGACAGACGGAAAGAAGGCTAATGAATAGTAGCCAACTTTAGCCCAACAAACATAATTTTCACCCACCAAACAGTGATAATAACACGTAAAATAATTATACAACTATCCTAAACATGATTGCTCACCTATTCAATCACTTAGCACAATTTAACAACAACTAAAACCATTTTAATTTCTCAATTTTCATGTTTTTCATATAAAACTCCATTTTTGATATTCATCCCAAAAATCATCACTGTGAATTCATTACATGATCAAATCATCTCATTCAAATTACATTATGTTCGTATCTCAATGAACTAACATATACAAGCTTCAATTTATACTTTCACATACAAATTGGCTATTAAAATTGATACTTACATAGCTACATATTTAAACATATATATACTGACAAAATTTCTACTGAAATCCGAAATTAGTATGAATTTCTCGTTTAAGCACAATCTCCAGTCATCATATACTCATATAATCACAAGTAATCCCATAATATAGCAACACTTCAACAAATTTCAAATTCACAAATTATATTAAAGTTTGTCGTAGCCTCATATATATATATATATATATATATATAACACTAAGGTTGTGAACATACCTTCAATTACTAATATAGTCGCTGCTAATTACTGGAATTAGTGTGAAAATTCACAAGTTTCTTCTCAAACTCACTCAATTCTCTCTGTTGTCTCTAGGCTAGCAAAACTAGAATGAAAGCTCTGATAACCAATATGCGTAATAACCAAAGTACAAAACTAATAGCCAGCATAGGAAATAAACTAATAGTCTTAATACGCCAACTTAACTAAAATGGCAGTTACAAAACTAACGTATATATTATAATTATTATTCTAATTTATTTTATTTATTTTATTTGATTTTCAAAAACTAGAAATCCCAAAAGCCATAGGTCTTGTTTGGCAAACCATTTAAATTTCAAAGAATTAAAATAGTTAAGCCTTGTTTGGCAAAAAACTAAATTAAACCCTTTTTAATTTATTTTAATAAACAATTTAGTTTATAATTTATAATCACATATCATTTTTAATTAAATATATCATTTTTCCAAATATCACAAAAATATAATTTTATTATAACTTTATTTAATAATTTAATATACCATCTAAATTATTAAATCACAACAACAATATAACATCTCATGTTATACTACAATTTTCTAAATTATAAATTAATTCAATTTAGAAATTTATCTAATAAATTTAGATTTACAAATATTTATTAACGACCATCACATCAATAATTATTTATTCCATCAATTCAATAATAGACACATCAAATAAATATTTATATTATTCAATAAATATTACAATTTGAAATTTCGGATCATTATATGAAGTGTCAAGTAGTACAATAAAATCATAAGTGATTGTTAAAATGTAGATAATTAAATATATGTGTATCCCTGAAATTGGGAAAAGAAGTTATGTGTTTACACTGAATATATAATATTAAATAATGTTATTATATGCCTAGGTGAGTAGTAGAAATAATTATGGCAAGGTGAGTAGTAGAAATAATTATGGAACTACCTGGACAATAATACTTAACTGCGTGTATTTAATGTACATGGGTTATATAATGTGAGTACATAAATAATCCCCAAATTTCCTTGTGTAGTAGCATTTACACATTTATATTACATTTTGGGAATTATAGTGTCCAAACCAAGCCTTAGTTGATCAAGTATGCTGAGTTTTTCTTTCTTATCCCAAAATGATTGTCACCAAGGTACATGAATAGTGACTTGAAGCTAAATCACGTATTTTCCAAAAAGGCTATTGAATAGGTGATCATTTGCTAAGTAAATGGTTGGTAAGGGTGGTTGATCAACTCTTGATTAACCAATGTATTGTTTCTTTGCACCATGAATCCAACTTTGGTGCAATGTAATTATCTAGTCCATGTTTCTTCTATAAATACAAGCTTCAAATTCATTTTTTGGTTGTTTTTTAAGTCTTCTTTAGAGAGTCCTAAGTTGCTGAGCATTGTAGAAGCACACTCAGATTGTAGGAGGGCAAATTCAAGCTTGAAGAGGTATAAGTTCTAATTATATTCATCAAATGGGTCTTGTTTGATTATTGGAATTTTTTGAATTCAATTGTTAATTGATATGAACAAGCATGTTATAAGGTGTGTAAGGAGTTTTCTAACATGTATGAATACTTTATTAATGATTTGGAGCATGGCTTGAATTGTTGGAAACCAAGTTCGTTAAGGCTCTGCAAATAGAGTCTGCTTCTTCGCCTCTCGATGCAGTACCAGAGAAGTCACGCCTCTATTTGTACTAGGGTGCAAAAGTAGCACTACGCCTCTATTTGTACTAGGTGCGCAACCGTAGCCACGCTGTAGTAACCCAAACTCAATTTTGTTTTACGGCAGCATTGCTACTAATTGTATTAGGGTGCTGTAATTGCACTGCTGCACTACACTACCTCTGGTGTTTTCTGTTTAGTTTCTGATGTGCTAACTTGTTGGTACACTATTAGAGCGAGCTTGTAAATTGTTTTAACACGCACATGTAAGCACATGCATATAGGATGAGCAAGTATAGCAATGATGGACACAACACTTGTGGTCTTAAAATGATATTTGAGATTTCAAAGTGAACTTTGTCACAAACACATCGTGTGAGCATTTTCCTAAACTTACTATAATTGTTATTGAGCAAGTTTCCTAAACTTACTCTAATTATTATTGAGAAAGTTTCCTGAATTCTTACTCTTTTATTGATCAAGTTTCCCTAACCTTACTCAAATTTATATTGAGCAAGTATCCGAACACTATTTTATTGTGTTGCAATGTTTCCTAGCTTACACAACTTTATTTGTTGTGAAAGTTTCTTATCCTTCTCATATTGTATTGAGAAGGTTATTGTTGAATTGAAAGTTATTCATTTAAGCTTGGAATCTTATTCCCAAGCATGTTATTAAGTGGTTTAATTACTTTAAAATTATTCCACAACGATATTATTGATATTCGCACTTAGTGCACTTAAGTTTGTGCAGTATTGGACTTGTACATCATTTAAAGTTCAATAATTCTTGAACTGTGTTAGATAGAGTCTGAACCTTTGTTTGGTCAGACAAGCGTTTGTGACACCCCCAAAACCAGGTACTTCATTCCCACAGGATTTGGTGCTCACTTATCAAAAACTATTACATCTAACTACCCATAATAAAGGGTAAAGACATGATTAAATTAACTTAAACAATAATCTCTCCCATTAAAGGGTTACATCATCATCTCAAATTAAATCCCAGGTAATCTAACCTTAAAATTATTACATCAGTTTGTGGAATACATCATAAAATAAAACAAGTCTTGAAACAAAAAACATTTAAATAGTTTCTTATATGTCTTCAGCACTTGGACAATTTGCCCTTTCCTTAACTAGTAGACGGCTCATCAACTTTCTCCACTTTAGCTGCAGTGTTAATTGCAAGAGTGAGCAAATAAATGCTCACTGATATAGAATGTAGCAATGATAAAAACATGAGAGTGAACAACGAAAGCTGAACAATAAGGAACTTGTTCTACAAATCAAAATAGAAAATAAGTTTGAACTTTAATTACCTGAGGGTCTTAAGACCATGAACTATGTCCTCGGTACTTAGGTATTATTACCCAACCTTAATAGTCATTTAGACTATACGGACCCTTCTTCACGTACTTAAGGGGAACAGCCCTTTGTACCATGTATTGTGCACAAACATCTAAACATTACACGTACAAAATCCCCTATGTTAGGGTTGTTCGTCTCAGTTTGGATCTAGAATTTCCGCACTAAAGAAAGTTTAGTTTGGAACTAGTTTATCAGTGTTTCTAGAATCTTAGAACACTATTCGAATATAGATTAATTCAATCAATAAAGGTTTGCTTGCTACTTGAAGGTTTAATACAATGATAAAGCTTTGAACAAGGTTATCAAAGTCAAAGATTGAATGACAATAATATATAATTGAGTAAACATGATATACATGCAAAGCGCTATAGAAGAGTTAAAACAATCTCCCTTGAATCAATGTATTAGAATAATATAATAATTAGAAAACTAAATCTTGCTGGATGTAACGAATTAGGATACATAAGCTTGTACAAACATACGCATGCAAGATAGGTTAAGCTTGCTCAACTTCATAAAGAATGTTAGGAACTTGCATAATAATAATATAGGAATGGAAACTTGCATTCAATACGAAAAGAATGAAGTTAGAAAGCTTTGCTCAATGTAAAGAGTTAATATTTAAGAACTTGCTCAATAATAACAAGGTAGAGCTAGAAAACTTGCCTTGCTTGTAAGCTACACAAATGTAAAATAATCTCCAATTACCCTACACATATCATTGAAATCACAACAACAATTAATTGTATGAATATTAGCTTTTAGGGTTTAAACCATCATTTAGGTCATAACCCTAATCTAGCACCTAACCAAGTAGGTTAACACACTTAACGAATCTGAAATCCCATTACGAGCCATCATAATTCAATCGTTCATCTATAACTTTTAAAAACACCACTTTTAGTTTCATTATGTAACTAAATTAACAATCACTTCAAAATCATTTCTACTTTGTATTATAACGCATGACAATCTGCTATTATAGTTTATATTATGCCTCAATATCAATAACATGCTTACTAAACTAATATAAGTCCATTATGCGTGACCTGCAAACAAGCAGACTTAACTATCCCAGGTTAGAGGTGTGTGCAAATTGACAACACTTAGGCTTGAACATGCGTAGAATCGCTACCATTTTGGCCTTGGCATCAAGCGCAATTGCCACTTTAAGTGCTCGACAGACGCAGAGACTAAGTGAAAGGTGAGAGATGGCAATTTTAGCCCAACAAACACAAATTTCACCCATCAAACGGTGATAATAACATGTAAAATAAATATACAACTATCATACACATGACTGCTAACATATTCAACCACTTCGCACAATTTAACAACAACTAAAACTATTTTAATTTCTCAATTTTCATGTTTTTCATATAAAACTCCATTTTTGATAGTCTATCCAAAAATCATCACTGTGAATTCATTTTTTGACCAAATCATTCCATTCAAATTACATTATGTTTGTATCTCAATGAACTACCATATACAAGCGTCAATTTACAGTTTCACCTAAAATTTGCCCACTAAAATTGGTACTTTCTAAGGCCATTACATATGCAAGAGTGAGCAAAACAATTGCTCACTGGATATAATAATGAATCAACAGAAGAATAATAATAATAATAATAATTGCCAACAATAGGCTCATCAAACTGAATAGTACTCTAACGTTGATAATCAAAAACTGGAATCCAAAATATGGAATATATATAACTGAGGGACATAAGACCATGAACTATGTCCACAGTTGCGAGTAATCTTTCAACTCCAACTTTAATAAATATAAGACTATAAGGACTCCTCGTACTTAGAGGGACAGCCCTTTGTACAATGTATTGTGCACAAACATTTCAACGCTAAGCGTAAATTATCCCCTATTAATAATAGGGTTATTCATCTCAGTATTTAGAGTACAAGTCCGCACCAAAGAAAGTTTGGTTTGGATAAGCTTTCAAGGGTAATTTGAAGTTTAACGAACATTAACCAGAGGACTAGTTGAATCAATAGAGTTTGATAACACAATCGTTGGTCAATAATAACATAATATGAAACAATAAATACATGTAAGCGAACTAACTATATTTTAAACTTATGCATAGAAAGAACTACAAAGCCTAAGTATTGAATGACAATAACCCTTGCTTGAATAAAACTAAGCTAGGACTATGTATTATTGAATAATCATTAAGTAATAGCAAGCTGAAAATAAAGCTCACTAATTATGAGGATTACTTGTGTTAAGTAAAAAAACTAAGATAATTCAACATTAGAAATTAGAATTCAATAAAACTGCATTCATAATATCCCAATGACAATAAAGAAACTTGTCTAACAATTAACAAGTTAGAATGCATCAATAAATATTGGAATTCAAACTTGTTCGAATAAAATAAAGTCATAGCTAGCTTGTTCAAATCATGATTAATACTACAAGAGTTCGCTTAATGAAACTTTAAAGTAAGAACTTACTAAATCAAAAGAATGAAGTTACACAATGTAATAATAGAACTAACTCAACGAAAGTGTAGAGTTAGAAAACTTGCTCAATGTAAAAAGAAAAGTTTAGAAACTTGCCTCGAGCGTAAGCTATAAAATTAAACTCACAATCACCTACAAATAGGTTTAGAACCATCATCTATTAGATATACTAACATTCACGTTCCATCATAACATGCATTTCTAGTTAGGCTTGTTAAGTTAGCACAACTCTTATATTACCATATATGTTTCAGAATTTTCCAAGTGTTAACCTCACAACACTTAACTAATGTTCATTGTCTAACTAACTTACAACATAACACGTTCATCACTTACAATTATTTTTACAAAGTTGAAATTATCAATGACATGACACGTTATTGAAATAACTTTCTTGTTACATATTTGACTCCTTAACACAACCTTAAACAAAGCTACAATGGATTACAAAATCTGCAGCAGCAGAGATCACTATCTCAAACTGTAGGTATGGCAACAATTGCTGCCATACAAAGGCCTGGGGCCCAACAAATTTGTCAACATTTTTTGCATTGGCACCGTTAAGCAATTGCTACTGGTGCACGCACAGATGCAAAGAAGGCTAATGAACAAGAGCTTCTAATTTTAGCCCAACAAACACAAATTTCACCCACTAGACAGTAATATCAACATGCACAATTGATACAAAACTATTGTAAACATGTTTGTTAACATTTTTAACCAATTAGAACAATTTAACATCAAGTATACTAGTTTAATTCTTCAAATTTCACATTTTCATACAAAAACTCAATTTTCTTGACATTCATCCTAACAATCATCATCATTGAATTCATTACTTGACCAAATCACTCCATTCAAATTACGCTATGCTCGTTTCTTAATGAACTACCATATACAAGCGTCAATTTACAGTTTCACAAACGAATTGGCCACTAAAATTGATACTTTTCCATGAACCATACTGAACACATACTGTCAAAATTTTCTTCCTACTGTCAACGAATCTAGCAAACAAACTTCTTATTTTAAACATAACTCTAGCATCATAAGCATGTAGCCACAATTATTCAATTATCTAGTAATAATTCGAAGAGATGAAATTTACAGAACATGCAATTTTGCCGTAAAACCCACACACACACACACACACACACACACACACGCACATATAAATATAATACTAAGGTTGTGAATATACCTTCAATTTACTAGGATAATTCTTGCTAAACTCACTGAATTTGCTGCAAAAATTCTTAAGATTCTCCCAATTCCCTCACAGCTTCTCTCTCAATTCTCTCTGAAGCTCTCAAACTTAGCCAAAAATCAACTGATATGCGTAATGATATAATACAAAACTAACATAGTCTTAGTACTCATAATAAGTAACATCAGTTACAAAGATAAACGTATATATTAAAAATATATTATATTTATTATTTTATTTATATTATTTATTTTATTTAAATTCAAAATTAGAATTTCAAAAGCCATAAGGCTTTGTTTGGCAAAACCTTTTTAATTTTTAAAGAATTAATATATTAAGCCTTGTTTGGCGAAAACTAAATTAAACCCTTTTAATTTATTTTAATAAATACTTTACTTTATAATTTATAATCACATATTATTTATTTGGATTTCCATATCCAACATTAATCCATTACATTAATCACATACTATATTTTAATTAAATAAAGTATTTTAGCAAATATCACAAAATTATAATTTTCTTTATAAATATAACATCTCATGTTATACTACAATTCCCTAAATTATAAATTAATTTAATTTAGAATATTATCTAATAAATTTAGAATCATAAATATTTTCTAACAACCATCATATCAATAAAATATTTATTTCATCAATTCAATAATAGACACATCAAATAAATACTTATATTATTTAATAAATATTTAATATTACAATTCGAAATTCCGGATCGTTACACGCAGGGGTTAAGGTGGCAAGATGACAGTTTGACTCCTCACCGGTTATCTCCTATTTGAGTGATAGAGATGTTGCTCGTGGTTACATCCGAGATTGAATCGCCAGTGACGCCTCCAAAATGTATACATCACTCATTCCGAGTTGTCAATACATGGTACGTAAACAACTACAACTTTATTATTACAACAAGAAATCTGTGAGTTTGAATACAAATATTATCTTCTGATAATATCTATACTCAAATAAATCCTCATCACATTTATTGATACATTATTTTACAAAAATGGTGAGGACTACTAAACAACTCTCTCTAGAACCTTCATTCCATACCCCGACTTGTACTCGCTATATTCTCGCCTCCTGAGAAGAAAAATGGAACAAAAAGGAAAAGGGTGAGCTCAACTAGCCCAGTAAAGAATATTATGACTAAGATAATATACAACAAATTATCATTAGTCTTCAACAGGGAAAAAAAACTAATAGAATACAATAGACAACAAGTTTTTAAACCAATAACGTAGCGGAAATAATAATTCATTAGAAGAGTTAAGTAGAGAATGCAAACTACTATCTTCTATGTATGAATTTAAAAGTTCGTCGTCTATCTTTTATCCCTGTAACATCAATCAACATACATCTGGAATCAAATATTCATCTTTGGACTACAGGCCAAAGATATTCATCAGTTGGTCATGTTCATCTTAACAACTGTTCATCTTTGCACTACGGGCCAAAGATATTCATCAGAAATCATTCATCTTTGCACTACAGGCTAAAGATATTCAATAATATCATCATTTAAGACTGAGGATGTTGAAAAATATTTTTAAAGAAATGAATCCAGTGAAACAAAATGACAAGGATTAAGGATTAAGGATTCGTACTTTGTTTTATCCATGTCCAAAAATACCTCAAAAATAATCATAGTGGTGTAAAATTCAAGAATGATCAAAACATGGATACAATCAAAGCTAGTGTCCAGAATAGATATTTTGGATGAAAAGAAAATTTTTCATTTTTCGATGAATAGTGCCGTATTCGTGAATAGTACCGTATACGTGAATAGTGCCGTATACGTGAATAGTAACTTCGACACCAAAAGTTCCAAATTTGATAAAAACTTCAGATCAATATTTCAACATAATGATATTGAAGAAATAATATCATTACGAAAAAATAATAATATCCCTTACCTCGAAAGATTAGTACTTCTAGCTGGAATACCGGATATAGTCTTTCAAGGAACTTGCACTGCCGCCTAACAATACTCAAAGTATACTCAAAATACTCACAAGAATACGCCTCGATAATATAGAGAGAAAAACTTCAGTTACGGTGTGATTTTAATTCTAACCTAAGCACCCTATTTATAGGAAAATGCTTAGAACCAAAAGCGTAAAATTTAATAAAATATTACTATATATTATAAATTTCCCACGCCAACCTTCCAAGAACTGAATTCAGCTCATTCAACACACATGTGTAACACACCATAATGAAAAAAACATTTTTCTAATTTTAAATATTTTAAACTTCCAGAAATCAATTATTTCGGAGCTTTGGAGCTTCAATAATTCATAATAAATAGCCCTTTTGCCAGAAAATTCGAATCTCGCGAAGTTTTATAGGAAATTCAATTCTCTACAACTTTGTAGAAGAAAGTTTTTCCAAATTCCAAACAAAAATTGACCGAAATCCATAAACGGGCGATTTTACAAGCTATAATCAAATTTCAGTCCATAAATGGGGTCCACCGACATGTTTAACATGTTTTAAACATTTATTGCAACAAAAATACTCTTCCTCCTCGTATACTCATATATCCCACATTCGTTGTAAAAATATCACCATTATTATATATTTAAAATATAATTATCTTATCAGAAAAAGATAAAATTTCAATTTTCAACAATTGTCACATTAAAATTTTTCTCCATCTATATCCACATAAAATCAATATTTTTCTCATCATATGAATCAATAATTAATTATTCACAAATAATATTACAGAATCACAATATTGACAACCAGGCAGTTCCTAGGAAAGAGGGGGCTTTCCAATAAAGATTTCTCCTTCATCGCGCCGCAATTAGGTGACCAAACCTCTCCTTGAGATGTAACTTTCTAGACATTGCCAATAATGTTATCCAATAATATTATTCAGATAATATGAATTATTGTCTCGATAATGGAAAATATCGCGTAATGACAATTATAACAACAATATAAAATATCAACGCAACAATTATTAAATCAATAAAATACCGAACAATAATTATCGTAACCATTATCGGGTAGTGCCTTCTTACGTAAGAATCAATAATTGGTGCAATACTGCAAAGCATCGTGTTTTTAACCAATTTAGTATTTTAACAAAGATTGACCAGAATAACTACTGCCTATTTTTAAACCACTTATATTTGTCGCTTTCTTCATCCAATCGCTTTTTATGGGGCCCACACACATGGTCAAGCCATCGTATGAATATTCCCCGACAAGCATTTAATATTCCACGACCAAACGAATATTCCCCAACAACAATGAATATTTTATAACCACTTGCTTATTTTGAAATATTTATGTATTTTACCCCTAACTATCCACATTAATCAAATCAACCCTTACTATTTCAAAATAATAAATAGAGGAAAATAAATTTCATTTATTAATAATTTGGGGTCTTACAACCTCCCTCCTTATGAAATTTCGTCCTCGAAATTGACGTACGATTCTGGTGTTTCAAAAGGTGAGGATACCTCGCTTTCATTTCCGCTTTCCAATTCCTGTGTCATTTCCTCTATAGCATGATTCCTCCACAAAACTTTAACTTGTGGTATGACCTTTCATGCCAGTAGGACATGCTCCTTCCTATCCAAGATCTTAACAGTACCTCCTCAGACGTTAAGTCTTCTGGCTATTTCGTCCGGCTTCTAACTCTATAACGTGGTTCGGTCTTTCACATATTTATGAAGTACGATATGTGAAACATATTATGAACACAAGACATACTCGGAGGTAACGCGAGTCTATAGGCTACATTTCCTACTCGGTCAAGAATTTGAAATGGACCAATAAATCGTGGATTGAGCTTTCCTCTCTTCCCAAATCTTGTAACTCCTTCCATGGAGCAACTCGTAAATAATACATGATCCCCTATACTAAATTCCACGTCCTTTCGATGAAGATCCGCATAACTCTTTTGTCGATCTTGTGCCGCTTTGTATACGCTTGTCGAATCATTTGAATCTTTTCTAGTCATACGTATTTCAAACTCGGGTCCCAACAATGTTGCTTCACCCACCTCATCCCAACATATTAGAGAACGACATTTTCGTCCATATAATGCTTCAATGGAGCCACACCTATACTTGCACGATAATCATTGTTGTAGGAGAATTCCACCAATGGTAAATACTTATCCCAACCGCCTTTGAAGTCTAGGACACAGAGTCTTAATAGATCTTCAAGAGTTTGAATAGTCCTCTCATCGATTGTCCGTCCGCTTTGAGGATGGTATCTTTGAATCAATCGTCAAATCCGCGCCTATAGCTTTTTGCAAGCTAACCCAAAATCTTGAAGTGAATCTTGGGTTACGATCCAAACTATGGATACAGTATGCCATGCAACCTCACAATCTCATTCACGCATATACTAGCAAGACGCTCAAGGGAATAAGTCTCCGTGACGGCAAGAAATGAGCGGACTTGGTTAATCTATCAACAATAACCCAAATAGCATTGATGCCTTGAGAAACCGTAGGAAGACCCGTAACGAAATCCATGGTAATATGTTCCCACTTCTATTTCGGAATCTCAAGTGGTTGCAACGGACCCTTAGGTACTAGATGCTCCACCTTTACACATTGACAAATTAAACACATTGAGATAAACTTTGCAATCTCTCTCTTCATATTGTTCCACCAAAATGTATGTCGAAGATCACGATACATTTTGGTACTTCCAGGATGGATTGCAAATGGTGTATTGTGTGCCTCCATCATAATCTTGTACTTCAAATCGTAGTCGTTAGGGACACAAAGTCTAGAGTGGACTCAAGTATTCCTTCTTCATCAATTCTCGCCCTAATAGCTCCTTCTTGTACTTTCTTCTTCATACGCATCAGCTCCGGGTTGGTGGCTTGAGCAACCTTAACTTTTTCTATTAAAGTTGGCTCTATGTGTATACTTGACATCATCGCACTCATTCCCGCATATATTGATCTTCTCTACTCAACGCATCGTCACCACCACGCTCGCTTTTCCGTGATGGTATTGAATAGTGTGATCGTAGTCTTTCAATAGCTCGAGCCAACGTCATTGCCGCATGTTGAGTTCTTTTGAGTGAAGAAATATTTAAGGCTTTTTATGGTCCGAATATATCTCCACTTTCTCCCCATATAGATAGTGCCTCCATATCTTTAAGCAGGAACGATCGGGCCGCTAACTCTAGATCATGAGTAGGATAATTCCTCTCATACTCTTTTAAGTTGTCGCGGGGCATAGGCTATGACTTTCCCACGCTGCATGAGAACACATCCTAACCCTTTGCCTCAAGCATCATCAGCAGATAACAAATCCATCCGAACCAGGATGGTATTGTTAAAACAGTCGAAATAAGTCTCCTCTTAAGCTCTTGGAAACTCTTCTCGCATTCTTTGCTCCAAACGAATTTTGTATCCTTCCGAGTTAGCTAGGTTAATGGAGTAGCAATTCGAGAAAACCCTTCCACGAATCTCCGATAATAACCAAATTAGACCCGTAAAGCTTACGCATTTCTGGCCACCGACTTCCTGTTGCTCCCAACTTTGTATTGCTTCAATCTTCGCCGTCCACTTGGATACTCCATGTTTTGACACCACGTGCCCAAGAAATGCTACTTCCTCAAGTCAGAACTCGCATTTCTTCAATTTGGCATATAGTTGGTTTTCACGAAGCCTTTAGTGTACCAGCTTCAAATGGTGCTCATGATCTTCACGGCTTTTGGAATATATGAGGATGTCATCAATAAAGACAACAACGAATTGATCCAAATATTCCTTGAATACTCGATTCATCATATCCATGAAAGGCGTAGGAGCATTAGTCACCCAAAAGACACGACTAAGAATTCATAATGCCCGTCTTAGAGTTCTAAAGGCGCTTTTGAATATCCTCGCCTCTAATCTTCAAATGATGATATCCGAATCGAAGATCGATTTTGAAAAGAATTGTGCCCTTGCAAATCGGTCAAACAAGTCATCAATACGAGGTAGAGGATACCTATTCTTGATGGTGACATGGTTCAATTCCTAATAGTCAATACAAAAGTCGCATACTCCCGCCTTTTCTTCTTTACGAATAAAACAGAGCACCCCAAGGAGATGTACTAGGGCGAATGAAACCGATGTCCAACAATTCCTCAGAGTTGGACCTTTAACTCCTGAAGTTCAATAGAGCCATTCGATATGGGGTTTTAGAAATGGGCTTTGTACCAGTTCAAGATCAATAAAGAATTCAACTTCACGCTCGGGTGTAGACCGTGAAGTTCTTCAGAAATACGTCGAAAGTCAATAACAACAGAATATTATTCAAATTTGACGTGTCTTTATTCAAATCCATAGCATGGGCTAAGAAAGCTTGACATCCGCTTTTTCAATAAACGAATAGCTTTATGATTAAATATGACAAAGATTGATTTTAATGGTTTAGTTGTTGAATTGCATAACAGTTGGTTAGGAATATGAAAACTAACAACCTTACGAAAACAATCAATTTTGGCATGATGAGTAGTTAACCAATCAATCCCTAAAATCACATCAAAAGCAAGTATCTTTAAAGAGATAAGGTCAATGTAAGGTGATGGTGTCAACTTGAATCAAACAAGATTTATAAACAATGGATGTGATGAAAGTTTCTCCTAACGGAGTTTCCACAGATAGGTCAAAGTCTAATTTTTCCTAGAGTCAAGTTTAAACGTTGAGCACATGCGGAGAGATAAATGAATGGGTAGCACCGGTATCAAGTAAGGTATAAACTTCGCAAGAATTTATAAATAGTTTACCCATGATCACCTCGTTTGGGTTCCTCGATTTTGACCACCACAACAAACGCTTCTTCCCTAATCGTTGACTTTGACTTTTTCTGGGATGATCTTTTGAGTCACCGTCCCACTGAACTAGGCTTCGCTACTCAGTATAATCTCGAGCGATATGTCCTTCCTTTCCACAATTATAGCATACCTTGAACTGTTGTGGGCGCTTTGACCGATATGTCCTCTTTTCGCATTTATAGCATATAACCGGTGGTCGTTTCTCCTCCTTTAGAACCGATTCTTTCGAACACCGCTGCCTTCACATGGTCGTTGTTAAATCTCCTCTTTTAAAATCTCCTCCCGACTCGCTTCTTCTATTTTCATGGCCATGATTACCACCAGAGTGGTTACCATTTTTGTCTGTTCTTTTCTTTCTCCGCTTAGTTATCATTATTCTCGTTAATCGCTATCTCCGATACGATCCTCGGTTATGGTCCCTCGGTTGAACATACTCGTTATCTCGCTTCTAACAATCGAGCCTCATTAACAACATCCGAATAGAGAGAAAATTTATGAGAAATGAGATATTGTCGATGTTGGGTTTCAAACCTCTCGTAAACATCCGCGTCATACGCTCCTCATTCTCCACCAAATGAGGTGTAAACTGGATAACTCAGTAAACTTTGCCTCGTCATCGAGACACCGCCATGTTGTTTTGTTCTAATCATGAACTCCACTTCCTTCATATAGACGAAACACTTTCGTGAAAGTATTTGTCATTAAATAATTCTGAAATGTCTCCCAAGACATGCCGAAAAGTACCGGATGGGTACGCTTCACGACTCTCCCACCCAGAAGTCTCGCCTCGCCACGTAACATAAAGGTGGCGAATGGAACCTTCTGTTCCTCCGCAGCATCCCAAGACATCGAATATCATGGTAATTTGCTTGACCCATGTTTCCGCCATGATCGGATCCGCTTTCCCTTAAATTCGTGGTCCCAACTTCGAATCGCTTGGTTGTGACAACCCGTGAATTGCTATCATTTCCTCCTCAGTATTTTGAACACGAAGTCTCCTCGTCTGATTTTGCATGAACTGCAAAAGCTTCTAAACATCCCCTCGCTCATCATCTCGCTTTCGGTGGTGTTGTTCACAGAGGAACATTGCCACTGTTGCGCGCTTCTCCTCGTTGGTGAGTACAGCGTCTCCACGCCTCTCATTTCCATTGTTAATATTCTCAAATGACATTCTCAAATACCGTCATAAAACAAGGGTTAATTAAGGAAATCAATATATCACATAATATCCTTATATCTTCGACTAACTAACAAATAAGCTTAGGTAGGACACACTAGCGAAGGATTTACTCGCCTCTCCCTCCTAGTTGTATTCCCCGATCTCCGCCAGAGATCATATCCCTAAGCTCTGATACCAACCGTGACGCCCCCAAAATAGGTATACATCACCCATTCTGAGTTGTCAATACATGGTACAGAAACAACTACAACTTTATTATTACAACAGTAAAACTGTGAGTTTGAATACAAATATTATCTTCTAGACAATATCTATACTCAAATAAATCCTCATCACATTTATTGATACATTATTTTACAAAAATGGTGAGGACTACTAAACAACTCTCTCTAGAACCTTCATTCCATACCCCCACTGCATCGCTTATATTCTCGCCTCCCGAGAAGAAAAATGGAACAAAAGGAAAAGGGTGAGCTCAACTAGCCCAGTAAAGAATATTATGACTAAGATAATATACAACAAATTATCATTAGTCTTCAACAGGGAAAAAAAACTAATAGAATACAATAGACAACAAGTTTTTAAACCAATATTCGCAACGAAAATAATAATTCATTAGAAGAGTTAAGTAGAGAATGCAAACTACTATCTTCTATGTATGAATTTAAAAGTTCGTCGTCTATCTTTTATCCCTGTAACATCAATCAACATACATCTGGAATCAAATATTCATCTTTTGCACTACAGCCAAAGATATTCATCATTAATCATGTTCATCTAAACACTGCTCATCTTTTGCACTACTGGGCCAAAGATATTCATCAAAAATCATTCATCTTTTCACTACAAAGCCAAAGATATTCAATAATATCATCATTTAAGACCGAGGATGATGAAAAATATTTTTAAAGAAACGAATCCAAAGAAACAAAATGACTAGGATTAAGGATTAAGGATTCGTACTTTGTTTTATCCATGTCCAAAATACCTCAAAAATAATCATAGTGGTGTAAAATTCAAGAATGATCAAAACATGGATACAACCAAAGCTAGTATCCGTAATAGATATTTTGACTGAAAAGAAAATTTTTCATTTTTTGATGAATAGTGCCGTATTCATGAATAGTACCATATACGTGAATAAAGGCCGATACGTGAATAAGAACTCCGACACCAAAAGTTCCAAATTTGATAAAAACTTCAGATCAATATTTCAACATAATGATATTGAAGAAATAATATCATTACGAAAAAAATAATAATATCCCTTACCTCGAAAGATTAGTACTTCTAGTTGGAATACTTTGACATATAGTCTTTGAAGGAACTTGCACCATCTAACAATACTCAAAGTATACTCAAAATACTCGTAAGAATACGCCGATAATATAGAGAGAAAAACTTCAGCCGGTGTGATTTTTAATTCTAACCTAAGCACCCTATTTATAGGAAAATGCTTAGAACACCAAAGCAGAAAATTTAATAAAATATTACTATATATTATAAATTTCCTACGCCAACCTTCCAAGAACTGAATTCAGCTCATTCAACACACATGTGTAACACACCATAATGAAAAAAATGTTTTTCTAATTTTAAATATTTTAAACTTCCAGAAATCAATTATTTCGGAGCTTCGGAGCTTCAATAATTCATAATAAATAGCCCTTTTGCCAGAAAATTGAATCTCGCTAATTATTAGGAAATTCAATTCTCTACAACTTTGCGTAAGAAAGTTTTCCAAATTCCAAACAAAATTGATCAAATCCATAAACGGACGATTTTACAAAGCTATAATCAAATTTCACCAATAAATGGGGTCCACCGACATGTTTTAACATGTTTTAAACATTTATTACAACAAAAATACTCTTCCTCCTCGTATACTCATATATCCCACATTCGTTGTAAAATATCACCATTATTATATATTTAAAATATAATAATACATTTAAATGAATTATCTTATCGTAAAAAGATAAAATTTCAATTTTCAACAATTGTCACATTAAAATTTTTCTCCATCTATATCCACATAAAATCAATATTTTCCTCATCATATGAATCAATAATTAATTATTCACAAATAATATTACGAGAATCACAATATTGACAACCGTGCGCTTCCCGTGAAAGAGGGGCTTTCCAATAAAGATTTATCCTTCTCAAGCGCAATTAGGTGATCAAACCTCTCCTTAAATGTAACCTTCTGTACATTGCCAATAATGTTATCCAATAATATTATTCAGATAATATGAATTATTGCTCTCGATAATGGAAAATACCGTAATGATAATTATAACGCAATATAAAATATCAACGCAAAGAATTATTAAATCAATAAAATATTGAACAATAATTATCGTAACCATTATCGAGTAGTGCCTTCTTACGTAAGAATCAATAATTGGTGCAATCTTTGCTACCGTGTTTTTAACCAATTTAGTATTTTAACAAAGATTGACAAAGAATAACTACGCCGTTATTTTTAAACCACTTATATTTGTCGCTTTCTTCATCCAATCGCTTTTATTATGGGGCCCACATTATGTCATCATACTGGCCGTGCATTTAATATTCCCCGACAATACGAATATTCCACGACCAAATGAATATTCCCCGACAACAATGAATATTTTATAACCACTTGCTTATTTTGAAATATTTGCGTATTTTACCCCTAACTATCCACATTAATCAAATCAACCCTTACTATTTCAAAATAATAAATAGAGGAAAATAAATTTCATTTATTAATAATTTGGGGTCTTACAACTGTTGCAAGTGTTTGAATTCCGCAAGGTCATCTGTAAGTTTTCCTGTCTTCCGGGTGTTAGCTCCGGGTCTTTAGCATGAGTGCCTCGACAGGAGGTCTGAGATTGAAGCTGATCACATGCATTTGAAACAAGCATTTCCGGAGTTATCGCCGGAACTGCAATAGCATTCCTTGGGGTTATCTCCAAGGACAAAACTCGGGGTTATCTCTGAGGTTGGAATTGATACTCCTGTGTGTGTTCGAGGTTGAGACCCGAACTTCCCAGTAGTATCCTAATGGATGTGAGCCGTCTTCCGGTTATCTTCGAAAGACGAATCTGCCCTCCTACAATGTTAGTAACATGTATGCAGAAAATTTCGAGTGTCTACAATTGAGATGAACAACCCTATTGGTAGGGGAATTATATATTTGTCGGGAAACTGATGTTCACACATGAGAATGATTAAATGTTATGCATGACATATGGTACTTTAGGCTGATCACCTGTTCTACTCATTTTGTAGAACTATCAGTTCATTACTGTTAATTCAAGAAGATGGGTGTTTGGTAAAACCCTAATCTTTCTATCTCTCGTAGAAAAAGAGCGTACCCTCCAACCATTGGAATCACGTATCATGATATCTGATATAAGTCTCCTCTTATAAAGATATCAGTTAACCCTTCTAATCTAATTAGAAAATAGGATATTATTTAATTAATTAAATTTCTTTAATTAATTAAGCTCCTTAATTTTATTAGGAATAATTAATTAAACTCTTTTAATTAATTTGCCTCCTAATCTTATTAGGAATAAATGAGAGTACTTTTATTAATTAATTCTTAAAGTCCTTTAGGAATTAAATAATAATAATAGTAATAATAATAATAAGACTCATCTTATTATTTTTATTTAATATTTCCAAAATATTAAATAATAAATATTAAGTTATTTAATTTATTCTATCACCATAAATTAAATTAAACATACTTAACTTATTATTACAATTATGTCATTAACTTCTTAAATAATTATTCTTCCTTTTATTGTGTGACCCTTTAGGTTCTCCATATTAATCCGGTTGTAATTAAATCAATTAGAACAATTCTAATCTTATTTAAATAAATAAATTAAACTATTAATTTATTGAAATAAATAATATTTATTCTACAATAGGGATAAGTCTCCCTAGCGATCAACGACTTTCCAGATAATATAGATTTCAACATTAATCATAAAAGAACCTTTGAGTAAATAGTTACCGTACAATTCAATCCTTCCACTATATAATGTCCCAATTAAATATAAGACATGGAATTACTGTCAAGTCTTATTTTATTTAATTATATGTATTTCGACTCTTAAATGAATAACTCCAAAAAAAGCAAATTAGAAACTCCTTTCTAATTTTATTTTGTCTTGGCCAAGGACTACTGGGTTGTCATTTATCGAATCACATAGGAAATTTCTCTTCTTTTACTAGAAGCGGCATTCTTTATCGATCATACAAAGATTCCATGTATAACTTATTATACCCAAGCATACCCTTTGATATACCCTAAGGGTCTTAGGGAATAAGTCAAAGTATAACTCATCATACACAATATACTATGATGATCTCAAGTCCAAAGGATTACTTGTACTACTATCACTACAGGAATTCCTATTGACAGACAAGTAAAACTCTATTAGGAATTCCTTAGCGAGCCACGTTTAGTGAACTTATTCTCTAATAAGCACCTACATACTTGCTTTAGTTGTTAGGTTTGTAATATTCATGAACGCAATCAAATTGCAAAATTAACGGAAGCGAGTAAAAAATCAGAGTTTAAAAATTTTACAAACCATATACCCGGATCACCCTTTATGCACAATTATTAATTAAACGAAAAGATAAAGAATAAATCATACCCTTGAAGATCGAGCTTCCTCAGGTACAAGTTCACCTCCAAATCCTTTCGCTTTCAATCTTGAATCCACCGGGTTTGGTTCCTTCCTTTGATCAACGTTAGCCACCCAAATGTTTGGCCTCTAGAGGTGATCCACCAAGGAAGAAGAAAATTCAAGAAAAGGGTGGTTGGCTAAACCCTAGTTTTTCTATCTCTATAGAAAGGGTGTACTCTCCCAACAATTGGAATTATGTCGTATGTTGAAAAAGTCAACAACCCCCCACCCATAATAAGACTCCTCTTATTTATTGATGTGGGCAACCCACCTTAACAATTAAGGAATTGGGATTTATTTAATTAATTAAATTCTTTTAATTAATTAAGCTCCCTAATCTTATTAGGGAGAATTAATTAAACTCCTTTAACTAATTTTCCTTCCTAATCCAATTAGGAATAAATGAGAGTACTTATATTAAATTAATTCCTAAACTCTTTTAGAAATTAAAATAATAATAATTGTAATAATATTAATAAGACTCCTCTTATTAATTTATATTTAATATTTCTAAAATATTAAATAATAAATATTAAGCTATTTAATTTATTCTATCACCATAGATTAAATTAAATATACTTAACATATTATTACGATTATGCCATTAACTTCTTAAATAATTATTCTTCCTTTTATGGTGTGACCCTTTAGGTTCTCCATATTAAACCTAAGTTGTGAATAAATCAATTAGAACAATTCTAATCTTATTTAAATAAATAAATTAAACAATTAATTTATTTAAATAAATAATATTTATTCTACAATAGGGATAAGCCTCCCCAATCAACGACTTTCCGTATAATATAGATTTCAACATTAATCATAAAAGAACCTCTCGAGTAAATAGTTACCGCATAATTCAATCCTTCCACCATACAATGTCCCAATTAAATATAAGACATGGAATTACTTGTCAGTCTTATTTTATTTAATTATATGTATTTCGATCCTTAAATGCACAACTCCAAATAATGCAAATTAGAAACTCTTTTCTAATTTCATTCGCGCTTAACCAAGGACTACTTGGGTTGTCATTTATCGAATCACATAGACATTTCTCTTCTTTATTAGAAGTGGTAGATTCTTTATTGATCATACATTATCTCCATGTACAACTTATTATACCCAAGCATACCCTTTGATATACCCTAAGGGTCTTAAGGAATAAGTCAAAGTATAACTCATCATACACAAGATACTATGATGATCTCAAGTCCAAGGATCACTTGTACTACTATCACTACTGAGAATTCCTATTGACAGCAAATAAAACTCCATTAGGTATTCCTTAGCGAGCCACGCTTAGTGAACTTATTCTCTAATAAGCACCTACATACTTGCTTTAGTGTCTCCACACAAATGATCATGAGATCAATCATCCTCATCCAATGAAGCGAAGCAACGTATGTACCAATCTATCCGGATTCACTAATCCCCAATTTAGTAATCCAATGATTGGGAACTATTTTAGTTTTAAGCTTTCTAAGAATTTAGATCTCATTAGAATGATCATCATCATTATTCTAAAAGCATTGCTTAAAACTATGGGTTTATCACATATTATAAAATAGCATCATGCAGATAATTAAAAGCCTTTAATAAATTAATACTTTATATTAATAAATGAATAAGATTGTTACAAAGTATATACTTTATCATCAAACATGATTGGCTTGTGTGCATACTACTTTCATTAGTGTCTCCACACAAATGATCATGAGATCAATCATCCTCATCCAATGAGCAAGCAACGTATGTGCCAATCTATCCGGATTCACTAATCCCCAATTTAGTAATTCAACGATTGGAAACTATTTTAGTTTTAAGCTTTCTAAGAATTTAGATCTCGTTAGAATGATCATCATCATTATTCTAAAAGCATTGCTTAAAACTATGGGTTTATCACATATTATAAAACAACATCATGTAGATAATTAAAAGCCTTTAATAAATCAATACTTTTTATTAATAAATGAATAAGATTGTTACAAAGTATATGCTTTATCATCAAACATGATTGGCATGTGTGCATACTACTTTCAATCTCCCACTTGCACTAAAGCCAATCACCATGGTATCTCATACTCTTCTTCTCTAAGTGACGATTATCCTGCTGTTGGATAAGCTTTAGTAAATGGATATGTAATGTTTTTCTTGAGAGTCCACTATCTCTATAGTAATTTCCCATCTTTCAATGATTCTTATAATCAAATGAAAGTGCCACAACACATGTTTAGATCCAAGATGAGACTTAGGAACTATTCCATGTTCTGTAATGAACTTTTCATCTAAACAATCAACTTGCAGCTTCATTTACAGCTATATACTTTGTCTTTATCACTAAACCAGCAACTCTTTGTTGTTTGGAACCTTTTCAATTCACTACACCACCGTTCAAGGTAACACCTTAACCTAAAGTGGATTTGTTGTTGTCTTGGTCAGTCTAAAAAAACTTGAGTGTGTTAAGCCCTCTAGTTTTAATTCAGACCCAGCATGAATATGATCACATCCTTAGGATTGGTTAAGTACTTTAAGATATATATTTTTTTCACTGTCCTACAATGATCTTCTCCAGAATATGACCGATAAACATCAGGTCTCGTATATTTCATTATATACATGATTGTCACTTATGCGATCTCTTTTTTCAAGAGTCTATGGGGACTATTAAGAGAGATACACTCCAGGTCTCATCAACATGAGACATCTCTTGGAGTTTGCCATGCTAAACGACTTTAGCATCAAATGAATATACGTTCCTTGGGTTAAGTCGAGCATCCTCTGGAATCTATTTATATAGATTTGTATCCCTAATTACGATACTCTTCCCAAATCATTCATAGAGGAATGTTTAGACAACTTTATCTTTATTGATTGTAGCATTAGTATGTCATTCCTTATCCATAGTATATCAACATATAATATTAGGAATGTTACAGTGCTTCCACTGACCCTTTTGTACACAATAGGTTCATTCTTATTTATGATAAAATCAAACTCTTTTTATTTGTTTCATCAAAACGAATATTCCATTTTTGAGAAGCTTGCTTCAATCCATTTCTCTCTGAGTGTCTACAACTCTTACTGCATCGTATATAACTGAATCATCATCTTCTATGATATGTACCTCATTATCATCATCTATGATGAATCCATACCTCCCAGGTATCTTCGGTACTATTCCAGATTTATGATTCGGTTGTGGTACAATAGGTCTATCTATAAGTTCCTCTTATTTAACTTATATTATTTTATGGTTCTTGAACTCTTCAAGATCTATTATCCTCCCACTAGCCCCTTCAATGATAAACATCTTTATCTTAGAAGGCAGTGTGTTTCACAACAAACACCTTTTGCTAAGTAGGATTATAGAACATATACCCTAAACTTACTTTAGGATATCCCACAAATCTGTACTTATCAAATCTTGTCCCAAGCTTATCCTTTGAAACCTTTTTCACATAAGTTGGATAACCCCTTATCTTAATATATTTAAAATTAGGAATCCTTCCTGTCCATAACTTTGATGGAGTTTTGTGGCCGGATTTTGAGGTTACCTTTAACTTAGATATGCAGCCATTACTAGGACATTATCCCAGAAGGATACTGGAATGTCGGTAAAATCATTATGGACCACACAATGTCCAACAAGGTACGATTTTTCCTTTCAGATACATCAATCAATTATTGCGTATCAGGAGGCGTCCATTATGAGAAAATTATTTGAGATGATCTAGAAACTCATTGCACAATTATTCCTTCCTTGATCCGATCAAAGAATCCTAATACTTTGCCAATTTGTTTCATTTCTAAATTCTTTAAACCTTTCAAATAATTCACAATTATATTTCAGCAAATACACACATTCAACTTTTGAACAGTCGTCTCCTTTTCTTATACTAGTTTGTTCAATTTGCAAAATAATTTTTACATAAGTCAAGTACACAAAATCCATTAAGTAATATTTCAGTTCTATACAAAATATTATTATTATTATAAATAGAACAACAATTGTTCTTAAATATAATATCAAAGATTTCATTGTCCAACAATAAAATAGAAATAATATTTCCAACGAGAACTGTAATACAATAACAACTTATTGACTTAATAGACTTGCCCGTAGGCTGTGCTAAACTATAAGTTCCTATGGCTGATGCAGCAACCTTTGCTTTATTTCCACACATAGGATTACTTATCTCTTATAACAATCCAGAATTTTAAATTGTAATTTTAAATATTTATTAAATTATATAAATATTTAATTGATGTGTTTATTGTTGAATAAATATTTGTTTAATTTGATTTGATTTGATTAATCATTTGTTAAATAAATAATTAATAAGTGAAGAAAATTAATTATTATGAGATAATATTCTAATTTAATTTAATAATTAAGTTAGACAGTTGATAGGGATTAAATGGATTGTTATAATGTTTTTAATTTAATTTGAAAATAAAAGTGTGGCAATAAACGATGCTATAAATGCGTTAGTAAAATAAATTAAAGGAGTTTAATGTAGTTTTGTCAAACAAGGCTTAAAGATATTAAGTCTTTAATTTTTAAAGAGTTTTTACAAAACAAAGCCTCATGGCTTTTGAATTTTGAATTTTAATTAAAATAAATAAAATAAATAAAATATAAATAATATATATTAATTTTGGTAACTGATAACTTATTAGTATAGTTATTAGAACGTCGGTTTTAGATGTTTAGGTGTATGCGCGGAGTGAGCTTTATTTTACGTAAGGATCATTTGGCTTAAGCCTAAGGAGAGAAAAGAGAAGAAATTGTCAGAAAAGATTACAGAGAATTGAGAGAGACTAGGGAGAATTGAGATGAGAGAAAGGTTCTATGAATTACAAGTCTTCTAGCAAGGATTAACCAAGCAAGAGAAGGTATTACTCATAACCTTACTATTATATATATATATATATATATATATATCCACGTATATATGTTTTACGGCATAATTCCTAAGTTTATGTGTTCTTGAGTTTCACTGTAGTATAAAGTTCTTTACAAAAGTGTCTATAATCCAAATTTTTATGATTGGTTAATTAATTATGTGCAAATGTAATTGTAATGCTATAAATAGTATATATATATATATATGATTGTATGCTAATTTAAGTTTAAAAAGAAAGAAAATAGTTTTCTACAAAGGAATATATGTATGAACATGGTTTGTAGGAGTACCAAAATTTTTATTTGATTGTGAACTAATAGATAAATTGAACCTTGAATATGTTAATATGTTAAGAAATGAAGAGAACGTAGATCTAATTAATTAATTTGGTGTATAATTATGGTTATAGTGTTAATTTTGTCAAACAATGTCAAAAATGGAGTTTTGGTTTAAAACATGGCATTCAAGGATTTATTTTTTTTGAAATTGTGGTTTAGTTATTTTGAAATCAGTATATATATGATGGGTAACGTTTATGTGTAATTTATGTAAGTTATATGTGCTAATTTAGGTGATAGAAGTTATTAAACAGTCAAAATTAGCTTTGTTTCTGTTCTTCGTGCTCAACACTGTAATTCGGCGCCGCAGTGCCAAGCCTTAGCACCGCAACACCAAGCCTCGCGCCGCAGTGCCAAAATTCGTGTTACAGCGCCAACCTCGCGCCACATCGCCATTGCACGGCTCATGACTCGTCGTTTGTAATACCGACCTTCAGCGTCATGGCCCCAACCCAGTCTGTAATCTATGGCGCCACAACGCCGGTTAGCAGAATGGTCAGAAAATTATTATTTTTTACACAAAGTCTGTAATTGTTGATATGGTGCAGTATTATGACTATTAGAATGTGACTTTTATTAATTGCTGTATCATAGTACTAAGAATGAGCATATAATTAACACTTAACGAGTTTTGATTACTAATGTAACGTGACTATGTGGTTAAAAAAAATTAAACCATACATGAAATAGATACTTATTTGTATATAGAGTATTTGTAGTGACTAATTATGTCATGATGACATGTGTATAGGATATTGTGAATCGAATTATTACGATTTAGCTTACACGCAAGGCAAGTTTTCTAACCCTAAACTTTCTTTGTGCAAGTTTCTTAACTCTACTTATATTTTACATGCTCCTAAACCTTACCTCTTGATATTGAGCAAGTTTTTTTCTAATCTTTAACTTGTTATGTAGCATGCAAGTTTCTAAATTCTAATACACTAATGTTGAACAAGTTTTATCGTTCAATTTACTATTTGTTATGCATGCTCAATACTCAATTCTAAATAAGATTCTAACCTTAGCCTAATATTGTTCAAGCAAGGTATGTTATGTTATTCAATGCTTATGCTCTTAGATTATTCCTAAAGCATGACCTTAATCTACAATGTTGATTCATTTATGATTTATTCCATAGCATAATTACATTTTATTCAACAAATCCTTAGTTGATGTTCGCTAAACTCTAAATTACCTTAAAACCTATCCAAACCAAACTTACTTTGGTGCGAACTCGTATTCTAAATGCTGAGATGAACAACCCTATTATAGGGGATAATTTACGCATAGCGTTTAAATGTTTGTGCACAATACATTGAACTTATTGATGTAATCTTTTAATGGGAAGGTTTATTATTAAATTTTATTATGTTTGGGTAGTTAGACATGAATGTTTTTATCAAGTGAACATCAAATCTGGTGGAAATAAAGTACCCGAATTTTGGGGTGTCACATCTCTTGTTTAGCTTTCTACTTTTGCTTGGTCCCTTCATAAATCTATATTTATGATAACCAAAGTCGGTATCCTATACCCAAGTAGAACCTTGACTTAAAAAAAATTCTTTCAATCATGAACAAAAATTATATTTGTAATCGAAGCTTCATTAAGCTTCTTTGGTTAGCCTCTACAAGATGCTTCTCGCAGTTTCCTTTCGGTGTCCAAGCTTATTGCAGTGGAAGCAAACTCCTTTGCTATCCTTATCAGTTTTGTTCTTATTATCCTTTGTTTTTGCCTATCTATTTACCTTCTTTGAATCGTTCTTCTTTTCAGAAGATCCTTTGGCCCCTACCAGTAAGACTTGGTCTTTCTTGATTGGAAAGTGACTCTCAGCTATTTTTCAACATGTTAACCAAATCAGTGAAGCTGATATCTAGCTTTTTCATTTGAAAAATTCACAAAAATTATGAAAGGAGTCTGGGAGTGAATGAAAGATCAAATCTTGGCTTAACTCTCCATCCATGACAAAATATGTTGTCCTAATTGATTAATCAAATTGATAATGTTAAGGACTTTTATCTTTACTGTAGTGTCATCAGTCATTCTAGATCGGAAGAGCTCCTTAGATATCTGATATCTATTAGTCCTACTTTCCTTACCATCAACTACTTGATGTGCATGAATATAGTAAGAGCATCCATAGTTTCATGCTGACGCTGAAGCTCGTTACTCATGGATGCGAGCATGATGCATTGAGCCAACTGTGCATCATCTTGCCACTTTCTAAAAGTAGCAATCTCTTCCTTAGAGGCATTGTCTGCAACCATTGTAGGGGTAGGTGTATTAAGGACATAAGATAGCTTTTCAGCCGTGAGAACTATTCTCAATTTCCTGAACCAACCTGTTTAATTCGGTCCGATTAATTTAGCATCTAATATGCAACGCAGTGATAGTAATTTTAGACATTGTAAATTCTGTAAATGAATTTGTAATTAACAACATTTTAACATACATTCTTTTATTAATTACCAAAATAATTTAGGTCTTGTTTTAAATTAGTATCTCCCACTATTTTCATCAAACTATATTACCCTTACTTATATAGTTTGGCAAAATCTAATTAAAGATTTACTAGTGAGATTAAGGATCTAATTTCAAATGTATATAGCCTTATGTGTGCACAACAAACTATATATAAATAAATAGGTAGACAACTCTTGTCAATTACATCAACTATGCAACTCCTTTTATTTTGCCTCTTAAATCATAATGGTCAAGTGTGTGCACATTCAAACTAAAATGATTTAAGTTAAGTCAGACCCAACATTTCCATATAAGTGAAGAGAAAACTACAGCCCTTGTGTGTGCACAACAAAGCAGTAATATTCAATTCCTTATAAACATCATATGTAATAAAAATAACATCTTAAATATTTAATACTTGCTTTGTGTGTGCACAACAAACTCATATTAAATATTAAATAATCTATTGTTTCTATCATGCTAGAAGGCGACGTCAATAAACAAGTGATGATAAATAAACAGGTATTCATTATCTATCTAAAAACAACATCTTAAATATTTAATACTTGCCTTGTGTATGCACAACAAACTCATATTAAATATTAAATAATCTATTGTTTCTATATTATTCAATAAACAGGTGACGTCAATAAACAGGTATTCATAATCTATCTAAAAAGGTGAAGAGAGAAAGTACACTGATAATGGAAACTCAAATGTCAATAAACATTCTCTCCATCCAAGTTTTAGGTTGAAGATGATAACTTGAAAGAGACCTGAAATGGTTTTAAGAGCCTCACAGATCGATTGAATGTGAAGAAATCTTTGCTGATGGGTTAATGTGCTTTGTACATCTTATGGTCTAAGTGTTTAATGACACATAGAGTATGATCAGATCTACAAGAGAATCTTGAAGATTCATAGAAACTGATCACCTTCATGAATCAACCAGATGCTAATAAATCATAGAGTTGATACTCACTCTGTGAACATTTAAACTATGTGATCATAACTTAGCATATGATGAAACCAACAAGGAAAAGAGTGTTTTATTAAAATGACAGATTTCTCTCACACTCACCACTATGCATCTCAAAATATATTATCTAAATTTAGTATATGCATGAATACGACTGATGGTGGTCAACATGATGATTATTCAAATATGAGGAACAGGGGTTTGGTAAACTAATCTAGCAGGACCCAGTTGACCATAGGTACCAAAAATTAAAAATGAATAACTTGCAGGTACTTGGTCTATCCGACCACACTAAGGAATGCTAAAGAAAAAGACTTTAGTCAAGAAGAGTCAACCAGCAGAAGGCTTAGGACTGTTCAGAAATAATTCTGACAAAATTCCTATATGTAAAAGCTTGTTTTTGAAGACCTGTTGAGCTAATCTAAATGAAGCTCAAGTGGCTGCATATCTTTATATGAAAACAGGCCACTCAACCAGAGATGAAAGAGGGTCTTAGATGCTCAAGCATGCAAAACTTGTTCTCAAGGAAGCTCACATCAGAGGACTATCGAGCATCAAACATTATGAACTTAGTACGGGAGCAGAACTCCATGAGCACGAGCTGATAAAGAAGACTACGTTTGTAGTGCTATCAAAAGATCGTAGAATGATCAACCCTGAAGATACTCATTTCTACGATAAAAGAAGATTTAACGACTTCAGTCAGAAGAAGATATGCAGAGGAATCACACCTCACTAAAAAGACAGCATCAACCATGGGGCAGCAATGATCCGTTAAGGAACAACAGTACTGAAATATTTTATGAAGCAGTGTACCAGCTACAAAGTCCCAAAATTTTGTGGCTGATGAACCAAATGAAGATCCATAGTCAGTAGGAACATTTAAAAACGTACTACTAATAACCTTTCAGCCACCAAACTCAAAACCGTAGAGAGCCTATGATCAAACATTTGATCGTAGTGGAATAGCAGAAGGACACCACGATTACAACAAATGCAATTGTCTAAAGTTGGTAAAGGACCTCACTACCAGAAAAGATTAAATGAGATATCAGTTCAAATCACCTTTAAAGTACCTCATCTGGAAAGCGCCTCAGGGATAAACCTAATCCTTAGCTCACTCTAAGAGGTTGGCCCTTCTTGAGCTACCTTAACCCAGAAGAATTGCTTAATCAAGTTCATCTCAAAGACCAAGTCAGTCAATGATCATAGAGTAGAGGTTGAAGAGAACTCCACAATCGTAGTGCAACCTCAACGATCGTAGAAGCAGATTCGACGATCGCAGTCCTATAAGAGGCTACTCCCAATTTACGAGGAGTTGGAAGAACAGGAAAATTGCTCAATCATTCAAAATGAGGGAAGACAAGCTCGAATGCTGTTTAGAAAGATGTCTTGTTGAAGGAAAGTGCCCAAGGCTTCATAAAGCACAACAGTGGATGAGGCGTGGAGGTTTAAAATGAGATGTAATGTCAAAACCATCTACTACAACATCTTTCAGAGAATTGATCGTTGAGTCAACAAAGGAAAACGTAGAGTCAATAGCTGTCCTATCATGCTACTCTACGAACTCAAGAGGTCAAAGGTCAATCCACGTCAATCAAACGTCCACTCTTCTAAAAGAGACAGCTAACTGACAAGTTACTGGGGAGTTACAGCTTGTTACTGGGTATCGTGCAACCAATGACTGGGTGACACATCACATCGTTTGCAGGGATAGAAGAAACTGCCTTAAAGACAAATTCAAAATCTACAAACAGTTGTTAGAAACTATCAAAACTTCTTCCGTCTTGTTTTCAAACCCTAAAAGCCTGTTCACTTCCTGAATCCATTAACCCTCCAAATCCTTATCTAAATCACAGTCAACTATCCCCCACAAGACTTCCTAAAACCAACACCCATATTCCTCGAACTCCTCAAATGGCAGATTGACGAGTAATCACTGGCATTCAGCTAAGAACCAAGACGTTTGAAAAATCCGAGAAGAAGTTCAGGGCTATTCTTGAACTTGTGAGGAAGGTTGGGTTCTCAGAATGTCTTGAAGAAAACACACGAATATAAGGTGACATGGTCAAGGAGTTTCATTCAAACGCAACCATATATTCTGGAATCCTCTCCACCGAGGTTAAGGGTCAGATTCTGAAGCTAAACTCTTCTGACATCAATCAATGCTTAGGCCTTCCTGACCGAAATCTAAAAAGTTTGGAGGATATCGACACAGAAAAAACTAAGAAGATTATGCAGTACAGAAGAAACCCTATTCTGAAGGACATGAAGAAAAAAGAGTTTCCTGAAGAATTCGAGTTTTTTGCTGAAATCTTGGGGAAATGTATCTTATGCAAAGACACTGCACATGATACTGTGATTGACCAACAGCTAAAGATCATGTCTGATATAGTCCTGAAGGAACACATCAACTTTGGAGCTGTCCTGCTCGATCATATATCTAAGTGGCTGGATAAGGAAGAAAAGAAAAGATTAACTGAAAAACCACTCACAAAGGTTTCTCATGGGAGATTCTTAAGTATCATCTTGAAGAAAAAGTTGAAGAATAAAATCAAAGATGATGATGGCAAAATTCTTAATGTTCACAAGGTAATGTCTCCATAAGTGTTCATAAATTGGAAGAAAACCCCAAAGGAGAATAGAAGGTTAACTACAGCAGGAAGCAGCAGAAAGATCTCTGCAAAGAGGAGAAAGGCAAAGGAGGAAGAAAGCTCTGAGTCTGGTGACTCGACATCAGTTACTACCACACCAGCAAGCAAGAAGCCTAAGAATATGAAGAATGCTAAGGCTTCGTCAAGCTATGTCCCCACTGATAAGAAAATACAAGAAGCAGAAGAAAAACCAGCATCAACTGCTGAAAACCCAAAAAGAAGAAGAAGCAACAAACTGCTTTAAGAACCACCCAAGAAGAAAGCAAAAGGGATGAAGAAATCAGTTCCAGTTCCCCATGGAAGCACATCTAACAAAGAAGAAAACGTAGAGTCAAAAGAAGAAATGGAAACTGATGATCTCAAGACTGAATCCCCGAAGATCAGATCCAGTAATAAAGGTGGAGCTGGATCCATGAAAGAAGATGTAAACTCTACTAATGAAGAAGAATATTCAAGTCCTATGGCCAATTCTCAGAGTACTCACTTTAAAGTTGAAGAGAAGCTGCAAAATGACCCATTTGGATCTCCAAATGCAAGTGCTCCAACAAGCCCTCATGATGGCTCAAAAGATAATGAATTCGAAAAAGAATCACCTGCCCCTGTCAATGATGAAAATTAAGGAAGATTGCCTGTTAACTCCAAGGCTTCAGAGTCTAAAGAAGAAGAAGAATCTGATTCACCCATAGCTGAACCTCCAAGAAGGAGGAAGAGCTACAGACTACTGGCTAAATTTGCCTCTAACGAGAGAAATGATCACTCTACTGCAGTCATTGAAGTAAGTGATAATGAATCTAATGAAGAAAGTGCTAAAGATAGAACTAGTGATGAATCCAAGGAAGATACTACTGAAGAAGGTTCTGAAAATGAAATTCAACAAGAAGAATTCATTGATGACTCTGATGAAAGAAATTAGCAAAATTCAAGCTCAAAAAGGGAAGAGAGAGAGAAAGATTCTGATTCTGCACATCAGGAATCTGAGGAACTAGAATACTATCCTGTTCTCTCTTTGGCCAGAATTAGCAGAAGAATTATAGTGAAAGTCTTTGATGAGCCACCAGCAGAGCCAGCAGCGAGATGGATAAATCATGGAAATGAACAACTTCGAGTTGTAAGGATGACTACAGATGAAGTGCTTCATAACTAGAAAAATATGGAGTTAGATTGCACAACTATACTGTACAATTCTGAAGATCTTCTGATGAGGTGGTTCTTCCCATGGATGCCATGGTTAAAGACACATATTGAGAGGGATGAAAGTTACTTCAGCTGGTGCTACTCTCAGTTTCCAAATTTGGAACTGGTGTCACAAAATTTCCCCAGGGTAAAGAAGTTTGCAACCATAATGATCAATGACAAGCCCAACTACAAGATCTACCGACATGCTGAAAATCATTATATTCCTTATGATCGTAGAGTGGACTCTAATGGAAAAAGGAATATGGCGAAGACATTGATAGTAGAGTCTGTTCACTCTACCACTGATGATGATCAATTCTAGAGTCAGATGTCTCTATCTGACCAAGCATAACTATTTGACATTCCTACATCCTCCCACGATTGGTACTCAATGATCTTTCAGATTGTCAACACTTTCGAAAACATATCCAAGGATAAAGATCGTAGAGTCCAATCTGGTGTTCAGCAAGAGACTGCCCAACCAAATGACGAAGTTTCTATGGAGCAAGAGCTAATGAAAAACTCTGGTGAACTGATTGAGAAGATATCTCTAATTCATAAAGAATCAAAGAGGGTGACAGCAGCTGGAGATAATTCAGTTCAAGATAGACTCCAAGCAACTATGGCTGATGTAGCTCTCAAAATCAAAGATAGAGATCACATTTATCTGAAGGCCTTAAATGATCAGAAGGCAGATGCACTATGAGCTCAAAAAGCCAATGAAGAGCAACTACAAGCCCTCCCTGACAAGATTGACAACGTGAATCAGTCATTCTCTATGCAACTTGAGTTAAGCCAACAAGAACTCAAGATTAAAGTCGGTAACTCCTCCTATCTGATGGAGCAGCTTATGTCCAACATGGAGCAGCTCTCCCAAATGATTAATGACAAAAAGGGTGAGAAAAAGAGGCATATAAAGAGGCGTAGTAAAAGGCATTCAAGAAAAGGCAAGGAGAGCAGGAGAAAACAAGAAAGGAAGATAAAGAAGAAGAAAGCAGAACAAGAAGATAGTTCATCATCCAAGGGGGAGTCAAAGGATGATGAGCCTAAGGCTGAGGGGGAGCCAGAGCCAGAACCAGAAAAGAAGAAAGGAATAGCTCTACATCCCAGGAGGAGCACAAGCAATGGAATCAAATGGATGAATAGCTGATCAACAGACATCCTGGAAACATACATGGAGCCAAAGAGGTACATCTCTAACTAGTTAGGTATGTTCTGGATCTAGGATGTAAATTGTCATAGTGTATTAAATTCCATATTATTATAAATGACATTCATGATTATCTATTTTAGAAATACAGCAACTCACTGTATATAAGATTCATTCATAACATGCATATGTACTTATGGTTTTTTTTTTCATAATCAAATAGGGGGAGATTGTCAGGAATATGCATGTGAATGATATTCCTATTTATATATGATTTGATTATGATATGTATATATTAATGAATATGCAAGTATGCTTGCATTAAGAAAAGCTATAAAGTCCTTTGATAGATAATAGAAACATATGTACAAGTACTTAGAATGAATTGATCAAATGTGTTAGGTTGATCCTACTTAAGCAAAACAGCTTTGTAAAGTCCTTAAAAAGAAATGATGTACAAGGACTATAAATATAGTAAGATCAAGCATGTTAGGTTGATCTTATGATGCAATAGATAGGCTTGTCCGATCATCGAGCACTACAACAGAAATCGTAGTCTGCCAGGAGAGTCAAGGAAAACTCGAGAGCTATCGAGACAGAATCGTAATCTGAGAGATAAAAGATCTCGGAGTTCGTAGACTTCCAGGAGAGACAAGGAAGGATCGTAGTGTGTCGAGGAGAACTTCTTCAGGGCCATAGTTTGCTGAGGAAGTCATGTTCAGAATCGTAGAGACAACCTACCTACGAGCCGACCAAGCATCTACCAAAGCCAGTCAAGAATTGTAGACTACACTCGGAGTCGTAGAGTCTACTAATGTCAAAGCCAATTCAAGAATCGTAGACTGCACTCAGAATTATAGACTGCACTCAGAATCGTAGAGTCTACTGATCATATCAAAGGCAGAGATCGTAGTCGAGCAAGATCAGATAAAGACAACAAGCAAAATGACAGAAATCATAGTATCAAGATCTGATCTCAAAGTCATAGTGTCTTCACAGCCGAAGCTGAATCATAGAATGCAGAGCTAAGACCTTAACAAATGTGCTCACAAGGCCATAGTAGAATCGTAGAGCAAACACGATTCTCAACAATTGAGCACTCCCAGAATATCCAAAGGAATGAAGCCTCTGGTTGGTAATGCAAAGATATATCTCACTTGAAGGAAGCCAAAGAGCACTCAACGAATGACATGCAAGCTAATAGAAGATCTAAGCATCAACTCAATCAGCATCCAGATTGAGTTGAGAAGCTATTCAAGGTAAAGTCTTCCACAAGATGATCATAAAAGACTTGATGGTGACTAAGGAAAGTCGAAGATATGCAGATGTTGTCAAGAAGAAAGATGACAACGATCCTGAAAGTAACCAGAATCGTAGTGTTTGTCAAACAAAGAAGAAACCGATGGAATATACAAAAAGATACTGGTCATCCTCTTAACAACAAGGCTAAAGTGATTAAGCATTGGGTCAGTCCATTGATGATAAGTGAACGAGAGATCACAAGGATAAAGTGAGCTAGACACGCCATAAATCTGAAGTGTCTTATTATTCAGAAGTGGCCAAAGCAAGAAGTCAAGCCATCAGTGTCTAAGAACACTCGAGGCAAACAGAAGTGTTAAAGCACTGCACTAGAGAACAAAGAGGTGTTCTACACTAAAGATCAAGTGAACACTCCTCAAGATCATAGTGATATTTCTACCTGTCAACAAGACACTACGATCAGGTCCATGAAGACATGCATCAGAAACGTAGAGTTCGAATAGCTGAAGACTGAAGCATTGGCAACGGTTCAATCTGAAGGGTAATATTCGGACAAAAGCTTATTGAGAGCATCGATGCAAGGACAACCTCTGATCGAGAAATCAGAAGGGTGAAATAAAGTCTTCGACCTGCCCAATATATCAAAGTGACATATCTGACAGGGTAGGTGAAATAGTAGACTTCAGTGTCAGGAAGTCAGAAAAAGATGTCATGTCACATCTGCAGTCTATACCAAATAACTCGAGATCTGCGAAGCAATTTAAATAAATTTCAACGGCTACTTTCCAACGGGAAGATTGGGAAGTAGTATAAATCAACAGAGCTTCAAAGATCAAGTGTCGCTGATGATCGAGTAGTTGCAGAATTGTTGAGTTGGTGAATGCTATTGTTGACTCTACGAGTTCCACCATCAATAGAACAAGTCTCAATGACAGTGAGACTACCAAGGTGGAAGTGAAGCAGCTTTGAAGAAGGACTCAAACAGATCAAAGCTACACTCAACAAAGATGAGAATGCCACTAAAGATGGCAGCCAAGCTGAGAGCCGAGAAGGCCAAGAAGATAGCATTCAGGAAAGTGCCTTAGTACAAGGAAGATCAAGAGAGCCACTCTACGAATCACCATGAACCGAAAGCTGAAAGTGAAAAAGTGCAGAACCATGTCTGCAAAGTATTCAAGAAGGGTTTAGGGTTTGCTAAGTGCCAGACAAAGTCTACTAAAAGCACAGAGACTTAGCAAACCTAGATGGTAATGGTGCACAGCTGATGCAAGATGAAGATGAGTAAAAAAGAGAAAAGATCAGTTGCACCAAAGAAGATGTGGTCCGGACTGGTTTGAAGCAAAGAGGATCACACTAAGTCGCTAAGTCTGAAAGGATGTTCGAGCTTAATGACATCTTAGCATTTCGGCACCAACAACAACAACAACTACAACAACAAGAAGCCGAGGCATGAGGGTCCTTGTCCCAGAGGGACTAAATGAAGTTTCAAGCCACTGGGCTTAAAGAGTTCTGAGGAACTAGAGAAGTTCCAAGGCAATGGCCTTGAAGAGTTCTTAGTGAATCAAGTCCCAAAATTTGTTGGCCTTGAAGGAATCTTAGTGATTCGAGTGCTTGTGGCGCCCCAAAATAGGTATACATCACCTATTACGAGGTTGTCAATACATGATACGAAACAACTACAACTTTATTATTACAACAATAAAGCTGTGAGTTTGAATACAAATATTATCTTCTGACAATATCTATACTCAAATAAATCCTCATCACATTTATTGATACATTATTTTACAAAATGGTGAGGACTACTAAACAATCCTTTCTAAAACCTTCATTCCATACCCAGGCTAAATACTCGCTATATTCTCGCCTCCACGAGAAAAATGGAACAAAAAGGAAAAGGGTGAGCTCAACTAGCTCGAAGAAAGAATATTATGACTAAGATAATATACAACAAATTATCGTTAGTCTTCAACGAGGAAAAATCTAATAGAATACTGATAGACAACAAATTTTAAATCAATATTCGCATGAAATAATAATTCATTAGAAGAGTTAAGTAGAGAATGCAAACTACTATCTTACATGTATGAATTTAAAAGTTCATCGTCTATCTTTTATCCTGTAACATCAATCAATATACATCCGGAATCAAATATTCATCTTTTGCACTCTGAGCCAAAGATATTCATCGATTAATCATGTTCATTTAAACACTGCTTCATCTTTGCACTACGGGCGAAAGATATTCTTGAAAATCATTCATCTTTGCACTACTGAGGCAAAGATATTCTTAAGAAATCATTCATCTTTGCACTACACAGCCAAAGATATTCCATAATATCATCATTTAAGGCCCAGGATGATGAAAATATTTTTTAAAAGCGAATCCAAAGAAACAAAATGACAAGGATTAAGGATTAAGGATTTGTACTTGGTTTTATCCACGTCCAAAAATACCTCAAAAATAATCATAGTGGTGTAAAATTCAAGAATGATCAAAACATGGATACAATCGAGTTAGTATCCGAGAATAGATGTTTTGACGAAAAAGAAGAAATTTTATTTTTCTATGAATAGTCGACAGTATCGTGAATAGTCTTGATATCGTGAATAGTCTTGAGATATCGTGAATAGTAACTCAGACACCAAAAGATAGAAATTCCACAAAAACATCTTCACGCTTCATGAATAGTACTGCGTGAATAGTAACTTTCGTGAATAATAACTTATGAATAGTAACTTCGTGAATAGTAACTCATGAATAGTAACCCATGAATAGTAACCCATGAATAGTAACCCAGACATGAAAAAGTTCCAAATTTGATAAAAGTTCCAACCAATATTTCAAAGATAATGATATTGAAGAAATAATATCATTTGAGAAGAAAATAACATCCCTTACCTCGAAAGATCGATTACTTCTAAAGACACCTGGGATATAGTCTTTGAAGGAAACTTGCATCGCCTAGCAATACTCAAAATATACTCAAAATACTCACAAGAATAAACTCGATAATATAGAGAGAAAAACTTGAGTTTACGGTGTGATTTTCAATTCTAACCTAAGCACCTATTTATAGGAAAATGCTTAGAACACCAAAGCGAAAATTTAATAAAATAATAATATAATTAAACAAATTCAAGCCCACCTTAGACCAACTGAATTCAAAGACATTTATATCACATGTGGGATTGCAAAAAAGCGTTTTTCTTAAATAAAACAATTAAAACTTCCAAAATTAATTATTTGAACTTGAGCTTCAAAATTCATAATTAATAGCCCTTTCATCGAAAAATTGAATCTCGCGAGTTTTTATAGGAAATTCAATTCTCTACAACTTTGCGGAAGAAAGTTTTTTCAAATTCCAAATGTAAATCGTAAAAATCCACAAACGAGGCGATTTTACGAAGCTATAATTAAATTTCATTCAATAAATGGGGTCCCGCAGACATGTTTAACATGTTTTAAACATTTATTGCAACAAAAATACTCTTCCTCCTCGTATACTCATATATCCCACATTCGTTGTAAAATATCACCATTATTATATTATAAAAATATAATAATATATTTAAATTATTTTATCAGAAAAAGATAAAATTTCAATTTTCAACAATTGTCACTATAAAAATTTTCTCCATCTATATCCACATAAAATCAATATTTTTCTCATCATATGAATTAATAATTAATTATTCACAAATAATATTACAGAATCACAATATTGTGACCAGTGCGGTTCCTGGAAAGAGGGGCTTTCCAATAAGAATTTCTTCTTACTGGCGCGCAATTAGGTGACCAAACCTCTCCTTAGACAGAACTTTCTAGACATTGCCAACAATGTTATCTAATAATATTATTCAGATAATATGAATTATTGCTTCGATAATGAAAAATACTGTGTAATGACAATTATTGAAACAACAGCAATATAAAATATCAACGTAGCAATTATTAACTCAATAAAATACTGAACAGTAATTACTGTAACCATTATTGAGTAGTGCCTTCTTACGTAAGAATCAATAATTGGTGCAATACCGGTATGCTTTCTTGCTCAACAACGCGTATTAGTGTGTTTTAACCACCGGGTATTCCAACAGTATTAACGGTAACAACTACGCCATTATTTAAAAACAACTTATATTTGTCGTTTTCTTCATCCAATCGCTTTCCGTTATGGGGCCCACACATGGCTGCGCCGTCGTACGAATATTCCCACGCAAAGATGCGAATATTCCGACGACCAAACGAATATTCCTCGGCGATAATGAATATTTTATAACCACTTGCTTATTTTGAAATATTTGCGTATTTAACCCTTAACTATCCACATTAATCAAATTAACCCTTACTATTTCAAAATAATAAATAAAGGAAATTCCTTTTATTTAAAAATTTCGGTCTTACAACCTCCCTCTCCTTATGAAATTTCATCCTCGAAATTGGCGTCGTACGGTGTTTCGAAAAGGTGAGGATACCTCGCTTTCATTTCGTTTCCAATTCCCGGTCATTTCCTATATAGCATGATTCCTCCACAAAACTTTAACTTGTGGTATGACCTTTCTTGCGTAGGACATGCTCCTTCCTATCCAAGATCTTGGCAAGTACCTCCTCATACGTTAAGTCTTGACTATCTCGTCCGGTTCTAACTTCAATAACGTGGTTGGGTCTTTCACATATTTACGAAAATGCGGATATGTGAAACACATTATGAACACGAGACATACTCGGAGGTAACGCAAGTCTATAGGCTACATTTCCTACTCGGTCAAGAATTTGAAATGGACCAATAAATCGTGGATTGAGCTTTCCTCTCTTCCCAAATCTTGTAACTCCCTTCCATGGAGCAACTTCAACAATACATGATCCCCACATTAAATTCCACGTCCTTTCGATGAAGATCCGCATAACTCTTTTGTCGATCTTGTGCCGCTTTGTATACGTTGTCGAATCATTTGGATCTTTTCGGTGAGTCATACGTACTTACTTCGGGTCCCAATGTGTTGCTTCACCCACCTCATCCCAACATATTGGAGAACGTTATTTTCGTCCCATATAATGCTTGAATGGAGCCACACCTATACTTGCACGATAACTATTGTTGTAGGAGAATTCCACCAATGGTAAATACTTATCCCAACTACCCTTGAAGTCTAGGACACGAGTCTTAATAGATCTTCAAGAGTTTGAATAGTCCTCTCTACGATTGTCCGTCCGGTTTGGGGATGGTATCTTAGAACTAAATGGCAAATCCGTGCCCATAGCTTTTTGCAAGCTAACCCAAAATCTTGAAGTGAATCTTGGGTCACGATCCGAAACTATGGATACAGGCATGCCATGCAACCTCACAATCTCATTCACGTACATACTAGCAAGGCGTTCAAGGAATAAGTCTCCGTGTCGGCAAGAAATGAAGCGAGACTTGGTTAATCTATCAACAATAACCCAAATAGCATTGATGCCTTGAGAAACCGTAGGAAGACCCGTAACGAAATCCATAGTAATGTGTTCCCACTTCCATTCCTAATCTCAAGTGGTTGCAATGGACCCTTAGGTACAAGATGCTCGCCTTTACACGTTGGCAAGTTAAACACATCGAGATAAACTTTGCAATCTCTCTCTTCATATTGTTCCACCAAAATGTATGTCGAAGATCACGATACATTTTAGTACTTCCGAGGATGGATTGCAAATGGCGTATTGTGTGCCTCCATCATAATCTTGTACTTCAAATCGTAGTCGTTAGGAACACAAAGTCTAGAGTGGACTCAAGTATTCCTTCTTCATCAATTCTCGCTTAGGAATAGCTCCTTCTTGTACTTTCTTCTTCATACGCATCATTTCAAGATTCGGTGGCTTGAGCAACCTTAACTTTTTCTATTAAAGTTGGCTCTATGTCGTATACTTGACATCATCGCACTCATTCCGCATATGATCTTCTACTCAATCGTCGGCTACCACGTTAAACTTTACCGGGATGGTATTGAATAGTGTGGTCGTAGTCTTTCAATAGCTCGAGCCAACGTCATTTGTCGCGTGTTGAGTTCTTTTTTTGAGTGAAGAAATATTTAAGGCTTTTATGGTCCAATATATCTCCACTTTCTCCCCATATAGATAGTGCCTCCATATTTTTAGCGCTTGCAACATTGCCAACTCTAGATCATGAGTAGGATAATTCCTCTCATACTCTTTAAGTTGTCGCGAGGCATAGGCTATGACTTTCCCACGTTACATGAGAACACATCCTAACCCTTTGCACGAAGCATCGGCGTAGATAACAAATCCATCCGAACCCGGATGGTATTGTTAGAACAGTCTTAAAATAAGTCTCCTCTTAAGCTCTTGGAAACTTTTCTCGCATTCTTCGCTCCAAACGAATTTTGTATCCTTCCGAGTTAAATTTGAGTTAATGGAGTAGCGATTAGAGAAAACCCTTCCACGAATCTCCGATAATAACCATTAAGCCCAAAAGCTACGTGCTTTAGTCACCGACTTGGTTGCTCCCAACTTTGTATTGCTTCAATCTTCACGGATCCACGGATACTCCATGTTTTGACACCACGTGCCCAAGAAATGCTACTTCCTCAAGCCGAACTCGCATTTCTTCAATTTGGCATATAGTTGGTTTTCACGAAGCCTTTGGAGTACCAACTTCAAATGGTGCTCATGATCTTCACGACTTTTGGAATATATAAGGATGTCATCAATAAAGACAACAACAAACCGATCCAAATATTCCTTGAATACTTTTGGTTCATCATATCCATGAAAGCCATGGGAGCATTAGTTAGTCCGAAAGACATGACTAAGAATTCATAATGCCCATACTGAGTTACAAGGCGGGTCTTTGGAATATCCTCGATTCTAATCTTGGTGATGATATCCGAGCGAAGATCAATTTTGAAAAGAATTGTGCCCCTTGCAATTGGTCAAACAAGTCATCAATCGAGGTAGAGGATACCTATTCTTGATGGTGACATGGTTCAATTCCCATAGTCAATACAAAGTCGCATACTCCCCGTCTTTCTTCTTTACAAATAAAACAGAGCACCCCAAGGAGATGTACTTGGGGCGAATGAAACCGATGTCCAACAATTCACGTAGTTGGACCTTTAACTCTGAAGTTCAATAGGAGCCATTCGATATGGGGTTTTAGAAATGGGCTTTGTACGGGTTCAAGATCAATAAAGAATTCAACTTCACGTTACGGGGTAGGCAAGGAAGTTCTTGAAAATCGTCGGAAAGTCAATAACAACAGGAATATTATTCAAATTTGACGTGTCTTTATTCAAATCCATAACATGGGCTAAGAAAGCTTGACATCCGTTTTTTAATAAACGAATAGCTTTATGATTAGATATGACAGTGATCGATTTTAATGGTTCAGCTGCTTGAATTCGTACAACAGGTTGATTAGGAATATGAAAACTAACAACCTTACGAAAATAATCAATTTTGGCATGATGAGTAGTTAACCAATCAATCCCTAAAATCACATCAAAAGCAAGTATCTTTAAAGAGATAAGGTCAACAGGTAAGGTGATGGTGCCAACTTGAATCAAACAAGATTTATAAACAGTGGATGTGATGAAAGTTTCTCCCTAACGGAGTTTCCACAGATAGGTCAAAGTCTAATTTCTCCAGTCGAAGTTTAAACGTTGAGCACATGCGGGAGAGATAAATGAATGGGTATGCCCCCAGATCAAGTAAGGTATAAACTTCGCAAGAATTTATAAATAGCTTACCCGTGATCACCTCGTTTGGGTTCCTCGCATTATGACCATCCACAACAAACGCTCTTCCGGAATCGTTGACTTTGACTTTTACGGGACGATCTTTTGAGTCACCGTCCCCAATGAACTAGGTTTAATCTACTGTACAATCTCGAAGCGATATGTCCTTCCTTTCCACAACTATAGCATACCTTGAATCGTTGTGGGCGGTTTGAATGATATGTCCCTCTTTTCCGCATTTGTAGCATATAATGGGTGGTCGTTCTCCTCCCTTAGAACCGATTCTTTGCCGTTTGTCGTCTTCACATAGTCGTTGTTAAATCTCCTCTTTTAAAATCTCCTCCCGACTCGCTTCTTACATTTTTCATGGCCATGATTACCACCAGAGTGGTTACCATTTCTGTCCGTCTGTTTCTTTCTCCGCAGTTATCATTATTACATTGACCGCTATCTCGTCACGATCCTGGTTGTGGTCCCTCGGTTGGCCAGTACTCGTTATCTCGCTCTAATAATTGAGCCCTATTTACAACATCTGAATAAAGAAAATTTATGAGAAATGAGATCTTGGCGTATCTTGGTTTCAAACCTCTAAGAAACATCCGCGTCATCGTTCCTCATTCTCCACCAAATGAGGTGCAAACACGGATAACTCTCGCAAACTTTGCCTCGTCTTTGAGACACCGTCATGTTGTTTTGTTCCAATCGATGAACTCCACTTCCTTCATATAGCGAACACTTTCGGAAAGTATTTGTCATTAAATAGCTTCTGAAACGTCTCCCAAGACATCTTTGAAAAGCGGTACCGGATGGATACGCTTCACGAGACTCCCACCAAAGATGGTGATCGCCTCGCCACGGAACATAAAGGTGGCGAATGGAACCTTCTGTTCTCCGTGCATCCCAAGACATCGAATATCTTGGTAATTTGTTTGACCCATGTTTCCGCCATGATCGGATCTGGCTTTCCCTTAAATTCGTGTGGTCCCAACTCTTTGAACGCTTGGGTGACAACCCCGTGAATTGCTATCATTTCCTCCTGTATTTTGAACACGAGTCTCCTCGTGCGATTTTGCATGAATCGCAAAAAACTTCTAAACATCCCTCGTTCATCATCTCGCTTTCAATGGTGTTGTTCACGGGAGGAACATTGCCCGACTGTTACACGTTCTCCTCGTTGGTGAGTCTGAGAGCATCTCCACGGTCTCATTTCCATTGTTAATATTCTCGATCGACATTCTCAAATCTTTAAATAAAATAAGGGTTAATTAAGGAAATCAATATATCACATAATATCCCTATATCTTGACCAACTAACAAATAAGCTTAGGTAGGACACACTAGCGAAGGATTTACTCGTCTCTCCCTCCTAGTTCTATTCCCCGATCTCATGGAGAGATCTTATCCTAAGCTCGATACCAATTGTGGCGCCCCCAAAATAGGTATACATCACCTATTACGAGTTGTCAATACGTGGTACGAAACAACTACAACTTTATTATTACAATAGTAAAAAAGCTGTGAGTTTGAATACAAATATTATCTTCTAGACAATATCTATACTCAAATAAATCCTCATCACATTTATTGATACATTATTTTACAAAAATGGTGAGGACTACTAAACAATCCTTTCTAAAACCTTCATTCCATACCCCGACTAATACTCGCTATATTCTAGCCTCCCGAGAGAAAAATGGAACAAAAAGGAAAAGGGTGAGCTCAACTAGCTCGATAAAGAATATTATGACTAAGATAATATACAACAAATTATCATTAGTCTTCACAGGGAAAAATATAATAGAATCTGATAGACAACAAATTTTAAATCAATATTCATGCATGAAATAATAATTCATTAGAAGAGTTAAGTAGAGAATGCAAACTACTATCTTCTATGTATGAATTTAAAAGTTCATCGTCTATCATTTATCCCTGTAACATCAATCAATATACATCTGGAATCAAATATTTATCTTTGCACTACGAGGCCAAAGATATTCATCGATTAATCATGTTCATTTGAACACTGTTCATCTTTACTTCTGGGCCCAAAGATATTCTTCGAAATCATTCATCTTTGCACTACTGAGCCAAAGATATTCTTAAAAATCATTCATCTTTTACTTTCAAAGCCAAAGATATTCCATAATATCATCATTTAAGGTGAGGATGATGAAAATATTTTTTTAAAAAAGCGAATCCATTGAAACAAAATGACAAGGATTAAGGATTAAGGATTCGTACTTGGTTTTATCCACGTCCAAAAATACCTCAAAAATAATCATAGTGGTGTAAAATTCAAGAATGATCAAAACATGGATACAATCGAGTTAGTATCCGAATAGATGTTTTAGACGAAAAGAAGAAATTTTATTTTTCTATTGAATAATCAGTATCGTGAATAGTCTTGCAGTATCGTGAATAGTCTTAGTATCGTGAATAATAACTCAGACACCAAAAGATAGAAATTCCACAAAAAACATCTTCACGCTTCATGAATAGTACTTTCGTGAATAGTAACTCGTGAATAAGAACTTATGAATAGTAACTCGTGAATAGTAACTCATGAATAGTAACCCATGAATAGTAACCCATGAATAGTAACCCCAGACATGAAAAAGTTCCAAATTTGATAAATAGTTCCAACTAATATTTGAAAGATAATGATATTGAAGAAATAATATCATTTGAGAAGAAAATAACATCCCTTACCTCGAAAGATCAGTACTTCTAGCTGAGACACCGGATATAGTGCTGAAGGGAACTTGCACCGTCTAGCAATACTCAAAGTATACTCAAAATACTCACAAAAATAAACTCGATAATATAGAGAGAAAACTTGATTTACGGTGTGATTTTCAATTCTAACCTAAGCACCTATTTATAGGAAAATGCTTAGAACACCAAAGCAGAAAATTTAATAAAATAATAATATAATTAAACAAATTCAAGCCCACCTTAGACCAACTGAATTCAGCACATTTATATCACATGTGGGATTGCAAAAACGTTTTTCTTAAATAAAACAATTAAAACTTCCAAAATTAATTATTTGAAACTTGAGCTTCAAAAATTCATAATTAATAGCCCTTTCATCAGAAAATTCGAATCTCGCGAGTTTTTATAGGAAATTCAATTCTCTACAACTTTGCGGAAGAATGTTTTTCAAATTCCAAACAAAATCGACCAAAAATCCACAAACGAAGCGATTTTACAAGTTATAATTAAATTTCGATCGATAAATGGGGTCCACCGACATGTTTAACATGTTTTAAACATTTATTGCAACAAAAATACTCTTCCTCCTCGTATACTCATATATCCCACATTAGTTTGTAAAATATCACCATTATTATATTATAAAAATATAATAATATATTTAAATTATTTTATCGAGAAAAAGATAAAATTTCAATTTTCAACAATTGTCACTATAAAAATTTTCTCCATCTATATCCACATAAAATCAATATTTTTCTCATCATATGAATTAATAATTAATTATTCACAAATAATATTACGAATCACAATATTGACAACCCAAGCGGTTCCTGGGAAAGAGGGCTTTCGATAAAATTTCTTCTTCTTGGCGCATGATTAGGTGACCAAACCTCTCCTTAGATGTAACTTTCTAGACATTGCCAACAATGTTATCTAATAATATTATTCGGATAATATGAATTATTGCTTCGATAATGAAAAATCTTTGTGTAATGACAATTATTGAAACAACACACAATATAAAATATCAACGTAGCAATTATTAACTCAATAAAATCTTTGAGCGATAATTCACAGAACCATTATTGAGTAGTGCCTTCTTACGTAAGAATCAATAATTGGTGCAATACCGTCTGATTATGAATATATCAATGAAGGGGGTCATTTACTTATTCCGCTGTGCTTGAAAAGATTCTTAAGTTTGTCATGTGCTACTTAATGAGAAATAAAACTTAATAGAGAAAAAGTATTTTGAAATTCTAAGGATATATTCAACCCCCCCCCCCCTCCTTCTAGATCTATATTGTGCCTACTGGGAACTAACAGTTTGTTCGTGCTAATTCACAACTATATTGATGAATTATAGCCGGCTTATTATTCAAACTCTTTCAATCATGATATATCCTTAAATAAATTTAAACTTCCTGAGCAACTTTCATGTTCACCCTTGCTATATCATGATAAACATTGCAGATTAAGGCGAATACGTCTGAGGCAATGAAAGGTTAAAGACAGTTCTAGCTTAAAGTTAAAGTGTGCGATTAGATTTGTAATAGTATGATATGATAATAATGTTTTATGTTAGATAGTTTATGAATTGTGTATTAAATGAAGGTTTTCGACCTTGGGGTAATGTGTAAAGTGTATTATATAAACAATTTATGTTTATATCTTTCGCAATAGTTATAGATTGATTGTACCAGATCCGTGGTGATTTGGGACCCGGATTTGGGGCTGTCACAATAACCTAAACACATTATCACATAATCCGATCGGTCTATAAGACACATAAGACCTAACCTCAAGTCAAACTATTACAGTCTGAGTTGAGTTTGGTACTATTTTAATGACCCAGATCACTTTAAATTATCGAGATTAATCCCAATAAGATTACTGCTAAATACTTCACAATTATATTAAATAATTTAATCATCGATTAAAATTATTTTCCCTAGCTCATAACAAATTATAAATAATTATTACTATTTATCATGATTTTTCAATCATTAATATCATATTTATATGATTTAAATACCACATAATTCCTTTATCATTAATATTTAATTATAATATCTCAAAGTATTTTAATACCTAAAATCATTTTAAATAATTTTAAACATTTAAATGCATAATCAATTAAGCGATATTAATATTAAATATTAATGTATTTCATGACAAAATATTAAAAGTTATATTTTATAACTTGAAATATTTTTATAACCCTAAATCATTTTTATATTATTTTTAAATTATTAAAGCTAACTTTCCACAATTTATTTAATACATTTATTAAAATTATCATTAATATTAATTTATTAATGAAATTCATCACAAAATATTAAAAGTCATTAAAGAATAACTTAAAATATTTTCCTACGACACTTTAATATAATTTCAAATGATTTTTAAAGTATTAAAATTATTTTTAAATAATTACCATTGATATTAAAATATTAATGTTATTCATATCAAAATATTAAAAATTATTTATTATAACTTAAAATAATATTTTTTTTATATTAAAAAAACTTTATTATGAATTTCTAATATTTATTTTCTATTTATTCTATAATTTTCGTCTAACGTTGGGGTCCTCCACAGAAACGTTTGTAGACGAAAATCTACAAGTTTGATTTGGGCCCACTTAGTATCGTTAGAACCGTGACTTCCCGAGCTACGTTTTAGGCTCAAGAAACAGTCCATTTGGCCCAGTATAGCACCCTGAAAATAGGCTACTACCGACTGACCATTACATGCCTTGTAAATATTTCTAGTTTTAGAGTCTTTTATAGAAACGCTTGTATTATGAGATCCACAACTCCGATTGAGAACCAATCGGACTCGTTGGATTCGTATCTTCTTGAAATATAGTTTTCATTTATCAAACACCAAATTCCAATCTGTCTAGGTCCTAGAAATCAGGCCCAAAGTGACTGGTCAGTAAGTTTTTTTTTTCAACGGTTGGTTTATTTTTCAGATTTTGGGTCCTTAACGGAAACGGTTTTAAAACGAAATCTACAAATCGGATTTAGGTCCAATAGGTATCGTTGGATTCATACTTTCCTAAACTACAGTTTCCATGTAACAAACATCCATTTTGATTCTGTTTTGGTCCCAGAAAAATGGACAAAAGTGACTAATTAGTAGCTTGTGTTCAACAGTTAGGGTAGTTTGGGATTTAATTCATAACTTGTTCATTTGTTAACATATTTGAGTGATTCCAAAGGGGTTTTGCCCTTAACTCATGTATCTAGCATTCTAATATGTTTTAAACCATTTACCATAGGAACCCAAAGAATCTAACATAAAAATATTTATAGCATACAAAGAAAAGCTTTTTCTTAAACCATTTGGTACCAAACTTTATTTTCTCACTTTGGATCTAACTTTTGTTTTCAAAAATACTTTGATACACATATAAAATACCAATACTCATGTAAATCATGAGTTTTTAAAGATCAAAAACAAAAGTTACTTGGTTCATAAAGATCTAACAAAAGAGAACACAAAAATTGAAAATTTTTAATTTCTTACCTTTTTCTTCTTGGAAGACTTCTTGTTCCTTCAAAGTAGCGTATGTGTTTAAGTTGTATGAAGATCCAAGACCCCTCTTAGACTCCCTATAACTACCGAAATCTACATCCCCCTTTCTCTCTCTATTTATTTTGTTTTGTTTTTCTTTTCTTAGCAACTTGGAAAGAGAGAGGAAATGAGAGAGAAAAGTGAAGAATTTGATTTTTGTTTAGTGTAATAATGCAAGGAATGTATCTAACCATTAGTTTACTTGCTAGCCTTGGATTACTTGCACATGTGAATAACCAAGTGATGAGTCACCAAAGATTTGGCAAATCTTTGACTTAAAAAGTAAGTAAAAGGGTATTTTTGTCATTTTGCACCCACTAAGGGTACTTTTGTAATTTCCCATTCAAATTTTAGGGTAATTTAGTCATTTATGTTATGGATTTAGACACATGGCAAATCTTGGTGATGAGTCACCAAGATTTGTATTTATCTTTTGTTAAAAGATAAGCTCGAGGGTATTTTGGTCTTTATACCCCTACTAAGGGTATTTTAGTAATTTCCATATTATCCATGGGGTTATTTTAGTCATTTCAAATACTTCCCTAATATTTTTACTCCTTAAATTTTGACTATAAGTATTAGGGTTCCCTAATTAGATTTTAGGGTTTCAAAATTAAAATTAGGGTTTACCGATTAGGGTTTGATAATCTGGGTTAGGGTTTCTTAATCCTCATTAAAATTCTCTGATAGAATTTTATAATTTATCCTACATATACATACCTATTATAATATTCAGTATCACAACTTCTTATTGATAACCCTAATTAGAGTTAGGATTTGTTTATCAGGGTTCAGGTTTCCTGAATTGAAAATTAGGATTTTCCAATAGTCAATTAGGGTTTCTAACTGTATATTAGGGTTTATCAATCACATATTAAGGCTTCTTATGTGATGCCCCCAAATCCAGGTCCCTTCGAACCTCGGATTCGGTCCACTACGATACTACTATCGTCAAACTATTTATATCTTTTATTCATATCTTAATGAATATAACTTTGCTTATTATAATTTAGAATATAAATTCTTTCCATTTTCAAGATCTGTAAAATGCCCCCAAACTTTTGTAAGTTTCTAATCTTGGTCATTTACCATTCCTATCTTATATCATATTTGATGTTATAAAAATATGCGAAATAATTTAAACTTTTTCAATCTCCTTAAAAATAAATCTTTTATTAATATCTTAACTTGTATCAATTACATATCCTTGAATCAATTTATGTTATGATTCATTTTATTCGAATTTTTGTATAAATCTTTACATCTCGATTCAAATTCCTCTATGTATCACATAGTACAACTTAACATGTATTACACATCGTAAACTACTATTATGTACATCTACTAGAACCTAAACATGGTTCAAGAGCATCTAGTTAAATAATAAGTCAATCTCCTTCGATACTATTGAACTTTATCAAACAAGTAGCATGTAATCCTTATCGTGAGTCCTTAACCTGCCAAAGTGGTTATTTGCAAGGGTGAGCTCGATAGCCCAGCAATTCTAACAGTTTTCATGCAGCATACAATAGCATATTCAGTTCATCCATTCATAATCAATTAATATTTACTACGCATGTTACTTCTCACATAACATGCATAAAGATTTACTTCACAAGCATATCATCAAATATCAACTTTCAAATTTCATACATATTTCATATGCATTGCATATATATACATCAACATTTGAATAGCACAATATAGCTTAACTAACAGTTATCAAATTCATATATCAAATAGGAACTGAAAGACTTGCCTAATTCGTAGTTTATCAATTACGACGTAACTTCTTAAAGCTTATCTGCACTGCGTGTATTCCTACACAGTTATATAATCATGGATTCATATTCATTAGTCATACATTTCATATGTTCTTAATATAACAATAAATATTACATTTTTTCCTAACTAGGTTTGTAAAACCTTCATTTCACTTTCTCATCATACTCTTAGAATAGCTAGGTATGTATATGTGAGACCCCAGATTTTATGAATAAAGATTTAAATTTCTCGAAATATTTATTTTGAATATTATAGAATGAATTTGATATAATGTTATAGTTGTAAGTAATATTTATAAATTTTGCAAAGTATGCAAGTTATTATATAATATTCGATTGGTCGGGGAATATTCGTTTTAACAGGGAATACTCGTACGACGACACAATCATTGGTGGACCCCACAACGGAATTATTGTCGGATTGAGAAAATGACAAAAATATTTTATGAAAATAACGGCGGAAGTTTTACCGTTAACTATTGAAACACCCGATGTTAAAAGTACAGGAATACGCGTAGTTGCATAGTAGCACACGGTATTGATTATTGATGCTTACGTGAGAAGTCACTCAGTTTTGTTCAATTATTGCTACAGTAATTGTTGCATAGTATCTCACGTTATTTGATTCAATTATTATCGGTATTTTATATATTATTAAATCAATAATTGAGATGACAGAGTTATTAATATTATTATTTGCAATATTAACGATGTCTAGAAGTTCTGCCAATGAGAGGTTTGGTCACCTAATTGCACCCCAATAGGAAGAAATCCTTATTGGAAAGCCTCCTATTTCCTGAGAATGACCTGGTCGATTAATATTGTGAATTATAATAATGATGATAAATGTTGTTAAATATATTGAGGTGTCTTTTTATGAAGTCACGAAAGTTTATATATATATATATATATATATATATATATATATATATATATTATATAAATTTTGTTTTATTAGTATTATTAATGTAATAAAAGCAGAAAAGCTATTTATATAAAACATAATACTTTTATAAAGTTATTTGTTTTATTAGACTATAAATAGAATATATTATATTCTATTATGCATAGTATTTTGCATAGTAAAATCTTTTTTATATAAAAAAATGAATACTTTTATAAAGTTATTTGTTTTATTAGACAATAATTAGAATATATTATATTTTATTATGCATGGTGTTTGTATAGTGTATTCGCATAGTGTTTTGCATAGTAAAATCTTTTTATATAAAAATGCAGAATACTTTTATAAAGTTATTTGTTTTATTAGACAATAATTAGAATATATTATATTTTATTATGCATAGTGTTTGCATAGTGCCTGCATAGTGTTTGCATAGTAAAATCTTTTTATATAAAACAGAATACTTTTATAAAGTTATTTGTTTTATTAGACTATAAATATAATATATTTTATTTTATTTAAAAGATTTTGTTTTATTAGAATATTTTATTAATCTTTGCGTAGTAAATCAATAAGGATGAATCTAGTTTAAAAGTAAATCAATATGGACCGTTCATGAATTAGTTACTATTTAGTCCATTCTCCTATAAATAGAAGCTCATTCCTTCATTATTTCTTACGAATTCACTGAAACTCTAGAGAGAGAAACTATAGAGAGAAAGAAGAAAAGTATTCGCTACTTCACTACTCCTATATCCGGTTTCTTCTAAGGTAAGGGGTATTATTTCTTTTCGTATCCATGAAGAGAACTTCATTATTCCATTCTTTATTATTACATTGGAATAACTTTTGTATCTGTGAGCTACCCTATACTTGGTGAAATTCTTACATTATTCCATTCTTTATCATTATGTTGGAATAACTTTGTCATCTGATCTGCGCATACATGGTGAAATTCTTTTGTTATTCCATTCTTTATTATTACATTGGAATAACCTCTACCTGCATGATGTGGCGCCCCCAAAATAGGTATACATCACCTATTTTGAGTTGTCAATACATGGTACGAAAACAACTACTGACTTTATTATTACAACAAGAAAAGCGTGAGTTTGAATACAAATATTATCTTCAGAGCAATATCTATACTCAAATAAATCCTCATCACATTTATTGATACATTATTTTACAAAATGGTGAGGACTACTAAACAATCCTTTCTAAAACCTTCATTCCATACCTCAACTAAGTACTCGCTATATTCTACCTCCTCGAGAAAAATGGAACAAAAAGGAAAAGGGTGAGCTCAACTAGCTCGATAAAGAATATTATGACTAAGATAATATACAACAAATTATCGTTAGTCTTGACGAGGGAAAAATATAATAGAATACAATAGACAACAAATTTTAAATTAATATTACATGGAAATAATAATTCATTAGAAGAGTTAAGTAGAGAATGCAAACTACTATCTTCTATGTATGAATTTAAAAGTTCATCGTCTATCTTTTATCCATAACATCAATCAATATACATCTGGAATCAAATATTCATCTTTGCACTCTGAGGCCAAAGATATTCATCGATTAATCATGTTCATTTAAACACTGTTCATCTTTGCTCTACGGGCGAAAGATATTCTTGAAAATCATTCATCTTTTGCACTCTGGGCCAAAGATATTCTTAAGAAATCATTCATCTTTGCCTTCTGAGCCAAAGATATTCCATAATATCATCATTTAAGGTGAGGATGATGAAAAATATTTTTTTTTTAAAGAAACGAATCCATTGAAACAAAATGACAAGGATTAAGGATTAAGGATTAGTACTTGATTTTATCCACGTCCAAAAATACCTCAAAAATAATCATAGTGGTGTAAAATTCAAGAATGATCAAAACATGGATACTGATCGAGTTAGTATCCGAGAATAGATGTTTTGGACGAAAAGAAGAAATTTTATTTTTCTATTGAATAATCTGAGTATCGTGAATAGTCTCAGAGTATCGTGAATAGTCTTAGATATCGTGAATAATAACTCAGACACCAAAAGATAGAAATTCCACAAAAAACATCTTCACGCTTATCATGAATAGTACTAAGTGAATAGTAACTTCGTGAATAGTAACTCATGAATAGTAACTTCGTGAATAGTAACTCATGAATAGTAACCCATGAATAAGTAACCCCATAGCATGAAAAAGTTCCAAATTTGATAAAAAGTTCCAACCAATATTTCAAAGATAATGATATTGAAGAAATAATATCATTTGAGAAGAAAATAACATCCTTACCTCGAAAGATCGGTACTTCTAATGAAACAGGATATAGGCTATGACTTGGACTTGCCCGTATAGCAATACTCAAAGTATACTCAAAATACTCACAAGAATACCCTCGATAATATAGAGAGAAAACTTGATTTACGGTGTGATTTTTAATTCTAACCTAAGCACCTATTTATAGGAAAATGCTTAGAACACCAAAGCGAAAAATTTAATAAAATAATAATATAATTAAACAAATTCAAGCCCACCTTAGACCAACTAATTCAATTGACACATTTATATCACATGTGGGATTGCAAAAAACGTTTTCTTAAATAAAACAATTAAAACTTCTAAAAATTAATTATTTGAACTTGAGCTTCAAAAATTCATAATTAATAGCCCTTTCATCGAGAAAATTCGAATCTCGCAAGTTTTTATAGGAAATTCAATTCTCTACAACTTTGCGAGAAGAAAGTTTTTTCAAATTCCAATGCAAATCGTAAAGAAATCCACAAGCGAGGCGATTTTACGATGCTATAATTAAATTTCGGTCGATAAATGGGGTCCATGAGCATGTTTAACATGTTTTAAACATTTATTGCAACAAAATACTCTTCCTCCTCGTATACTCATATATCCCACATTCGTTGTAAAATATCACCATTATTATATTATAAAAATATAATAATATATTTAAATTATTTTATCGAGAAAAAGATAAAATTTCAATTTTCAACAATTGTCACTATAAAAATTTTCTCCATCTATATCCACATAAAATCAATATTTTTCTCATCGTATGAATTAATAATTAATTATTCACAAATAATATTACGAAATCACAATATTGACAACGAGGCGGTTCCCGAGGAAGAGGGGCTTTCCAATAAGAATTTCTTCTTCTTGGCGGCGCAATTAGGTGACCAAACCTCTCCTTAGATGAACTTTCTAGACATTGCCAACAATGTTATCTAATAATATTATTCGGATAATATGAATTATTGCTTCGATAATGAAAAATCTTGTAAATGACAATTATTGAAACAACGACAATATAAAATATCAACGTAGCAATTATTAACTCGATAAAATCTTTGAGCGATAATTCTGTAACCATTATTGAGTAGTGCCTTCTTCACGTAAGAATCAATAATTGGTGCAATACTGGTATCTTCTTTGTTCAACAACGCGTATTAGTGTGTTTTAACCACCGGGTATTCCAACGGTATTAACGGTAACAACTACGCCATTATTTAAAAACAACTTATATTTGTCGTTTTCTTCATCCAATCGCTTTTTAGTTATGGGGCCCACACATGCATTGCTGGCCGGTAAATGCGAATATTCCCAAGCGATCTAATATTCCACGACCAAACGAATATTCCTCGGCGATAATGAATATTTTATAACCACTTGCTTATTTTGAAATATTTGCGTATTTAACCCTTAACTATCCACATTAATCAAATCAACCCTTACTATTTCAAAATAATAAATAAAGGAAATTCCTTTTTATTTAAAATTTGAGGTCTTACAACCTCCCTCCTTATGAAATTTCGTCCTCGAAATTGGACGTGCGTACAGTGTTTTGAAAAGGTGAGGATACCTCGCTTTCATTTTCGTTTCCAATTCCCGGTCATTTCCTCTATAGCATGATTCCTCCACAAAACTTTAACTTGTGGTATGACCTTTCTTGCGTAGGACATGCTCCTTCCTATCCAAGATCTTGGCAGTACCTCCTCATACGTTAAGTCTTGGCTATCTCGTCCGGTTCTAACTTCGATAACGTGGTTGGGTCTTTCACATATATTCTGAAATACGGATATGTGAAACACATTATGAACACGAGACATACTCGGAGGTAACGCAAGTCTATAGGCTACATTTCCTACTTCGGTCAAGAATTTGAAATGGACCAATAAATCGTGGATTGAGCTTTCCTCTCTTCCCAAATCTTGTAACTCCTTCCATGGAGCAACTCGCAACAATACATGATCCCCTACATTAAATTCCACGTCCTTTCGATGAAGATCCGCATAACTCTTTTATCGATCTTGTGCCGTTTGTATCGTTGTCGAATCATTTGGATCTTTTCGGTGAGTCATATACGTACTAACTTCGGGTCCCAACAATGTTGCTTCACCCACCTCATCCCAACATATTGGAAACGACATTTTCGTCCATATAATGCTTGAATGGAGCCACACCTATACTTGCACGATAAGCTTTGTTGTTGTAGGAGAATTCCACCAATGGTAAATACTTATCCCAACTACCCTTGAAGTCTAGGACACGAGTCTTAATAGATCTTCAAGAGTTTGAATAGTCCTCTCTGATTGTCCGTCCGGTTTGGGGATGGTATCTTTGAACTAAATCGCAAATCCGTGCCCATAGCTTTTTGCAAGCTAACCCAAAATCTTGAAGTGAATCTTGGGTCACGATCCGAAACTATGGATACAGGCATGCCATGCAACCTCACAATCTCATTCACGTACATACTAGCAAGAGGCGTTCAAGGAATAAGTCTCCGTGTCGGCAAGAAATGAGCGGAGACTTGGTTAATCTATCAACAATAACCCAAATAGCATTGATGCCTTGAGAAGCGAAGTAGGAAGACCCGTAACGAAAATCCATAGTAATGTGTTCCCCACTTCCATTCGGAATCTCAAGTGGTTGCAATGGACCCTTAGGTACAAGATGCTCGCCTTTACCGTTAGCAAGTTAAACACATCGAGATAAACTTTGCAATCTCTCTCTTCATATTGTTCCACCAAAATGTATGTCAAGATCACGATACATTTTAGTACTTCCAGGATGGATTGCAAATGGCGTATTGTGTGCCTCCATCATAATCTTGTACTTCAAATCGAGTCGTTAGAACACAAAGTCTAGAGTGGACTCAAGTATTCCTTCTTCATCAATTCTCGCTTGGAATAGCTCCTTCTTGTACTTTCTTCTTCATACGCATCGACTCAAGATTGGTGGCTTGAAAGCAACCTTAACTTTTTCTATTAAAGTTGGCTCTATCGTATACTTGACATCATCGCTTTTCGTTCCGCATATGATCTTCTACTCGATGCGTCGGCTACCACGTTAAACTTTACCGGGATGGTATTGAATAGTGTGGTCGTAGTCTTTCAATAGCTCGAGCCAGCGTCATTTGTCGCATGTTGAGTTCTTTTTGAGTGAAGAAATATTTAAGGCTTTTATGGTGCGAATATATCTCCACTTTCTCCCCATATAGATAGTGCCTCCATAATTTTAGCGGCAACTTATTGCTGCGCCAACTCTAGATCATGGGTAGGATAATTTCTCTCATACTCTTTAAGTTGTCGTGAGGCATAGGCTATGACTTTCCCATGTTGCATGAGAACACATCCTAACCCTTTGCTGAAGCATCGGCATGAGATAACAAATCCATCCGAAACCGGATGGTATTGTTAGAACAGTCTTAAAATAAGTCTCCTCTTAAGCTCTTGGAAACTTTTCTCGCATTCTTCGCTCCAAACGAATTTTGTATCCTTAGGAGTTAAGCCGAGTTAATGGAGTAGCGATTAGAAAACCCTTCCACGAATCTCCGATAATAACCATTAAGCCCAAAAAGCTCGTGCTTGATCCACCGACTTGGTTGCTCCCAACTTTGTATTGCTTCAATCTTGGCGGATCCACGGATACTCCATGTTTTGACACCACGTGCCCAAGAAATGCTACTTCCTCGAAGCGAACTTCGCATTTCTTCAATTTGGCATATAGTTGGTTTTCACGAAGCCTTTGGAGTACCAGTTTCAAATGGTGCTCATGATCTTCACGACTTTTGGAATATATAAGGATGTCATCAATAAAGACAACAACAAATTGATCCAAATATTCCTTGAATACTCGGTTCATCATATCCATGAAAGCCAGGAGGAGCATTAGTTAGTCCGAAAGACATGACTAAGAATTCATAATGCCCATCTGAGTTACGAAGGCGGTCTTTGGAATATCCTCGATTCTAATCTTGGTGATGATATCCGAGCGAAGATCGATTTTGAAAAGAATTGTGCCCTTACAACTGGTCAAACAAGTCATCAATACGAGGTGAGGATACCTATTCTTGATGGTGACATGGTTCAATTCCGATAGTCAATACAAAATCGCATACTCCGTCTTTCTTCTTTACAAATAAAACAGGAGCACCCCAAGGAGACGTCTTGGGGCGAATAAAACCGATGTCCAACAATTCCCTCGTAGTTGGACCTTTAACTCTGAAGTTCAATAGGAGCCATTCGATATGGGGTTTTAGAAATGGGCTTTGTACAGGTTCAAGATCAATAAAGAATTCAACTTCACGTTACGGGGTAGGCCAGGGAAGTTCTTGAAAAAATCGTCGCCATGAAAGTCGATAACAACGAATATTATTCAAATTTGGCGTGTCTTTATTCAAATCCATAACATGGGCTAAGAAAGCTTGACATCCGTCTTTTAATAAGCGAATAGCTTTATGATTAGATATGATGATGATCGATTTTAATGGTTTAGTTGCTTGAATTAAATAACAGCGGGTTGGTTAGGAATATGAAAACTAACAACCTTACGAAAACAATCAATTTTGGCATGATGAGTAGTTAACCAATCAATCCTAAAATCACATCAAAAGCAAGTATCTTTAAAGAGATAAGGTCAACGGTAAGGTAATGGTGCCAACTTGAATCAAACAAGATTTATAAGCGATGGATGTGATGAAAGTTTCTCTAACGGAGTTTCCACGAGATAGGCGAAAGTCTAATTTCTCCGAGTCGAGTTTAAGCGTTGAGCACATGCGGGAGAGAGATAAATGAATGGGTAGCACCCCAGTGTCAAGTAAGGTATAAACTTACGCAAGAATTTATAAATAGCTTACCCGTGATCACCTCGTTTGGGTTCTCGCATTATGACCATCCACAACAAACGCTCTTCCGGAATCGTTGACTTTGACTTTTACGGGACGATCTTTTGAGTCACCGTCCCCGTTGAACTAGGTTTCGCTCTCTGCGTACAATCTCGAAGCGATATGTCCTTCCTTTCCACAACTATAGCATACCTTGAATATTTGTAGGCGGTTTGGGCGATATGTCCCTCTTTTCGCATTTGTAGCATATAATGGCCGGTGGTCGTTCTCCTCCCTTAGAACCGATTCTTTGCCAAGACCGTCATCTTCACATGGTCGTTGTTAAATCTCCTCTTTTTAAAATCTCCTCCTGACTCGCTTCTTCTATTTTCATGGCCATGATTACCACCAGAGTGGTAACCATTTTTGTCCGTCTGTTTCTTTCTCCGCAGGTTATCATTATTACATTGTTCGCTATCTACGATACGATCCTGGTTGTGGTCCCTCGATTGGCCGTACTCATTATCTCGCTCTAATAATTGAGCCCTGCTTACAACATCCTGAATAGAGAAAGTTTATGAGAAATGAGATCTTGGCGTATCTTAGGGTTTCAAACCTCTAAGAAACATCCGTCATCGTTCCTCATTCTCCACCAAATGAGGTGCAAACACGGATAACTCTCTACAAACTTTGCCTCGTCTTTGAGACACCGTCATGTTTTTTTTGTTCTAATCGATGAACTCCACTTCCTTCATATAGCGAACACTTTCGGAAAAGTATTTGTCATTAAATAGCTTCTGAAACGTCTCCCAAGACATCTTTGAGTCTTGGGTGGATGGAGTGCGCTTCACAGAGACTCCCACCGATGATCCGCTTACCATACGGAACATAAAGGTGGCGAATGGAACCTTCTGTTCCTCCGTGCATCCCAAGACATCGAATATCTTGGTAATTTGTTTGACCCATGTTTCCGCCATGATCGGATCTGGCTTTCCTTAAATTCAGTGGTCCCAACTCTTTGAAGCGCTTGCATTGTGACAACCCGTGAATTGCTATCATTTCCTCCTGTATTTTGAACACGAGTTTCCTAAATGCGATTTTGCATGAACTGCAAAAACTTCTAAACATCCCCTTGTTCATCATCTCGCTTTCGATGGTGTTGTTCACGGGAGGAACATTGCCCGACTGTTACACGTTCTCCTCGTTGGTGAGTACTGAGCATCTCCACGGTCTCATTTCCATTGTTAATATTCTCGATCGACATTCTCAAATCTTGTCATAAAACAAGGGTTAATTAAGGAAATCAATATATCACATAATATCCTATATCTTGACCAACTAACAAATAAGCTTAGGTAGGACACACTAGCGAAGGATTTACTCGTCTCTCCCCTCCTAGTTCTATTCCCCGATCTCCGCCAGGAGATCATATCCTAAGCTCGATACCAATGTGGCGCCCCCAAAATAGGTATACATCACCTATTACGAGTTGTCAATACATGGTATGCAAACAACTACAACTTTATTATTACAACAATAAAAGCTGTGAGTTTGAATACAAATATTATCTTCTAGACAATATCTATACTCAAATAAATCCTCATCACATTTATTGATACATTATTTTACAAAATGGTGAGGACTACTAAACAATCCTTTCTAAAACCTTCATTCCATACCCAGAGCTACGTACTCGCTATATTCTAGCCTCCACGAGAAAAATGGAACAAAAGGAAAAGGGTGAGCTCAACTAGCTTTCGATAAAGAATATTATGACTAAGATAATATCTGACAAATTATCGTTAGTCTTCAACGAGGAAAAATATAATAGAATCTGATAGACAACAAATTTTAAATCAATATTACGCGCGGAAATAATAATTCATTAGAAGAGTTAAGTAGAAAATGCAAACTACTATCTTCTGTATGTATGAATTTAAAAGTTCATCGTCTATCTTTTATCCTGTAACATCAATCAATATACATCTGGAATCAAATATTCATCTTTTTGCACTACTGAGGCCAAAGATATTCATCGATTAGTCATGTTCATTTAAACACTGTTCATCTTTGCACTACTGGGCCAAAGATATTCTTGAAAATCATTCATCTTTTACTACTGGTGAAAGATATTCTTAAGAAATCATTCATCTTTTGCACTACGTGCCAAAGATATTCCATAATATCATCATTTAAGGCCGAGGATGATGAAAATATTTTTTTTTTAAAGAAACGAATCCAATGAAACAAAATGACAAGGATTAAGGATTAAGGATTAAGTACTTAATTTTATCCACGTCCAAAAATACCTCAAAAATAATCATAGTGGTGTAAAATTCAAGAATGATCAAAACATGGATACAATCGAGTTAGTATCCGAATAGATGTTTTAGACGAAAAGAAGAAATTTTATTTTTCTAATTGAATAGTACCAAGTATATCGTGAATAGTAACTCGACACCAAAAGATAGAAATTCCACAAAAACATCTTCACGCTTCATGAATAGTACTAAGTGAATAGTAACTCGTGAATAAGTAACTCATGAATAGTAACTTCGTGAATAGTAACTCATGAATAGTAACCCATGAATAGTAATCCCGACATGAAAAAGTTCCAAATTTGATAAAAGTTCCAACCAATATTTTAGCATAATGATATTGAAGAAATAATATCATTTGAGAAGAAAATAACATCCCCTTACCTCGAAAGATCGGTCTTCTAAATTTGAAACACCGGATATAGGCTATGACTTGGACTTGCACCGTATAGCAATACTCAAAGTATACTCAAAATACTCACAAGAATACCCTCGATAATATAGATAAAGAAAACTTCAGTTTCTGGTGTGATTTTCAATTCTAACCTAAGCACCCTATTTATAGGAAAATGCTTAGAACACCAAAGCAGAAAATTTAATAAAATAATAATATAATTAAACAAATTCAAGCCCACCTTAGACCAACTGAATTCAGCACATTTATATCACATGTGGGATTGCAAAAACGTTTTTCTTAAATAAAACAATTAAAACTTCCAAAATTAATTATTTGAACTTGAGCTTCAAAAATTCATAATTAATAGCCCTTTCATCGAAAAATTCGATCTCGCGAGTTTTTATAGGAAATTCAATTCTCTACAACTTTGCGGAAGAAAGTTTTTTCAAATTCCAAATGCAATCGTAATCAAATCCACAAGCAGAAGCGATTTTCAAAAGCTATAATTAAATTTCGAATAATAAATGGGGTCCACCGACATGTTTAACATGTTTTAAACATTTATTACAACAAAATACTCTTCCTCCTCGTATACTCATATATCCCACATTCGTTGTAAAATATCACCATTATTATATTATAAAAATATAATAATATATTTAAATTATTTTATCGGAAAAAGATAAAATTTCAATTTTCAACAATTGTCACTATAAAATTTTCTCCATCTATATCCACATAAAATCAATATTTTTCTCATCATATGAATTAATAATTAATTATTCACAAATAATATTACGAATCACAATATTGACAACCAGTGGTTCTAGGAAGAGGGACTTTCCAATAAGAATTTCTTCTTCTTGGCGCAATTAGGTGACCAAACCTCTCCTTAGAGCGAACTTTCTAGACATTGCCAACAATGTTATCTAATAATATTATTCGGATAATATGAATTATTGCTTCGATAATGAAAAATACGATGTAATGACAATTATTGAAACAACAAACAATATAAAATATCAACGTAGCAATTATTAACTCGATAAAATCTTTGAGCGGTAATTCACGTAACCATTATTGAGTAGTGCCTTCTTACGTAAGAATCAATAATTGGTGCAATACTGGTGTCTTTCTTTTGTTCAACAACGCGTATTAGTGTGTTTTAACCACCGGGTATTCCAACAGTAATATTAATAACAACTACGCTAGTTATTTAAAAACAACTTATATTTGTCGTTTTCTTCATCCAATCGCTTTTTAGTTATGGGGCCCACACATGGTTGCAAGCCAGTCGCATCGAATATTCCCTACAAAGATTGAATATTCCACGACCAAACGAATATTCCTCGACGATAATGAATATTTTATAACCACTTGCTTATTTTGAAATATTTGCGTATTTAACCCTTAACTATCCACATTAATCAAATCAACCCTTACTATTTCAAAATAATAAATAAAGGAAATTCCTTTTTATTTAAAAATTTGAGGGGTCTTACATGCTGCTACCCTATACTTGGTGAAATTCTTACATTATTCCATTCTTTGTCATATGTTGGAATAACTTTTATACATCTGATCCGCATACATGGTGAAATTCTTCTATTATTCCATTCTTTATTATTCTGTTGGAACATCCTATCTGTGCGTTTACGCATGACCTGGTTCTGTTATTTATTATTCTATTGGAATATCCTGTCGGTGCGTATTACGCCTAACCTGGTTCCATTAATTATTATTCTATTGGAATAACCCGTCTATGCGGTCTATCGCATACATGGTGATTTTTGTTGTTATTCCATTCTTTATTATTACATTTGAATATCTTGTGGGGTCTATGAATTTACTTTGACACGGTTCTCATTATTTATTATTACTGTTAGAATAACTTTTATCATCTTGATCTATCGCATGCCTGGTGATTTCTTTTGTTATTCCATTCTTTATTATACTCATTTGGTTAAATTTTTGACTTCTATACTCCATGAAATTAGTGGAATATCCTTGATATTTGCGCTTCATCTAGTATCTTTTCATGGAAATATTCTTCTGAGCATTCTTGAATTTTACTCTACAAAGAAGTATCATGTTGACAATTTGGACGTTATTAGTTCTTGGATAAATTAATTCTTAAACTTGTTTTATTGAATTCTTATATCATTGTCATTATCCTCATGTTTATATTATGTTGAAAGTCATCTGTGGCCTGTAGTGCATAGATGGACTTGGTATGATTATGACCAGGGATTAATCGGTATAATCATAACCGTAATGTTACAAATGATGTGGTAAAAGTCCTCATTAGTCCGTAGTGCATTGATGGACAGTTGTTGGCATGATCATGACCATTGATGAATACACAAATATCCTTGGCACGTAGTGCATGGATAATTTGTGGTTGTGATACTAATGAATATCTTTGGCCGTAGTGCATGGATGATGTGAATTATTTATTAAGCTAAGTCTCAGCGATAAAAGTGACGAAAAACTTTTTAAATCATAAAAGATAGTAGATTTTATTCTCTACTTGACTCTTTAAATGGATTGCTTGTTCCGCTACAGTTAAACTTGATGTTTGTTATATTTTATCAGTTTAACATTATTGAAGACTAATGATAATTTATTCTGCATTATCTTAGTCATAATATTTCTTACTGGGCTAGTTGAGCTCACCCTTTCTTTCACTGTTCTCTTCAGGATATGAGAACGTAGCCGGGACTAGTCGGGGAACGGAGTAACGGTCCAAATGATAGCATTAGTAGTCCTCACTATTCTATGAAATAGTGTGACAACAAATTTAATGAGGACTCCATTGAGTGTGGATAATGTCTAGATGACAATATTCTTATTAAAACTCACAGTTTATGTTTTGTCGTATTTTACATGACAGTTGTATTATTAAGTTGTATTTATATTTTGTACCATGTATCTGGCGACCCAAGATGGGTGATGTATACCCATTTTGGGGGCATCACAGTATAGGTATATCTTAACCATCCATTCTTGACATCAACATTCATATACATTTATCACACACTTTACTCGCTATGTGTTTGACACATATTTAAAGTTTATAGATACGTAATCTACGTCGTTCATTTCAAACTACTTAGTTCCATAATAATTTATTTCAATCAATAAAGTTTAACAACTTTCTTTAACAAGATTCAATGATATAAGCTTTTAAACCATATATTGTTACTAGTAAGCCTCTAATATCATGCTCACATATATCTATCTCATTTACATAGTCATAGCATAGTTCATACTTTTAAAATATGCTTAAATAACTTATGTCATGCTTGATTAGTTGAGTGCACATATCATTCATGTTCAAAGGCATAGACAACTCTATCATGCATGCTTTCTTATAAGGTCATAATGCAAGTAATACCATGCTCATCAAAGTTAGTTTCTAAAACTTTTAAATTTCTCTTTAAAACACATACTAAATCGAGGTTGACAACCTTTTATGTGCAATATATCTTGAAATTACATTCATTGTCCATCCGCGCACATAACTAGGCCACAATCACATGTTCCCAAAGTCGAAACTTAAAAGACACAAAGTTCGTCAAGTTTAGTTTTCAAAACTTCAAGTTTTTCTTTCAAAACACTTTAAACCAAGCTATATCAATCTAGTATATGAAATGTAACTTTAAATCATATGTCATATTTGTACATATTTCTCTCTATGTCAAAATACAACCACTTTATTCTTTAATACTTAGTTTACAAAAGATAATGGAGTTTGCCTTTGAAATCATTTTATCATTAATGATGTAGTATAGCACATATAAGATAACTTTTAAAACTCTTATCATAAGTAATTAAGTCATGTTAACATCTTCTTAAGTTCAGAACCTACCTCATGTATCATTCATGCACCTTAGTTCTAATATATCAAGTTTTTCTTGAAAACTTCTCTAATACAAGGTCTAACAATTTTGATCATGAACAAGGACACTATAAACATCATATCATGCTCATTTATATTTGAACTCAATAATGTATATAAACCACTAAGTTCAGAACTTGTAGAACATAAGTTTCCGCAAGGTTTGTTTTCAAAATCTTTAAGTCTCTTTTCAAAACACATACTAAGTCATGCTAATGCTATCTATTATGAAAAAGAAAATCTTATATGTCATGTCTATTATTATGCATTTTCATGTTATATCACTTAGAATAACATATTCTATCGTCGGGAGCACTATACTTGCGTATGTGCTCGTTCGACGACCTCCAATCGCCTCTGAATACGTAACAGTCATAAAGATGACTATTTTGAGCCTTCCTAACAACCTCAAATTGAAAACATTAAAGAACAAAAGTTGTAGGTCTATTCGTCCTTGTTCTGGATCATCTTGAATCACCTCAATCAAAGTTCGTATGAAAACGTTATGGTACATTTTACCAAAATGTATAAAATCACCATCGAGGACACACACACCCCACCGGGTTGGGGTTTTGCCTTAAAATAGCCCGTCGAGGCGGGAGCCTAAACTACTTTGCAAATGAAAATTTTCCTTTCCCCTACTATGAGCTATCATGCCAAACTTCTTTCTAACCTTCATAATTTGAGTTATACATGTCCAAATTAGTTCATCTTCGATTTTATGGGTTTGTAACTCATAAAACTACAACATACCAAATACCCATCAACTAACATAAACATTAACTAACGCAAATATGAATTTACAACTCATGTTCATACTAATTGTTCATGTTTTGACAATTTAGCGAATTCGTTCACTACGAAATCGTTTCTCAATCAATTTGGTTCATTTAACTTTCGTTGTTTTCGCTTTTGAATATATTAAAAATATCTAACAATAATTCATGGATTATAACAATCCTTAGCCATCAATTTTGTGATTCAAAAGTTACTTTTTGTTGTTATTTCTAAGGAATTCAAGACATAGGAATCAAAAGCATAAACATTAGATTCATTACCTCTTAATGGCTTCAATTTGCTATCTATAGTACTCCAAACCTTTGCTTGCTCTCAATACTACTGAACTTCCAAGTCCTTATAACACTTGTATTCTTTCAATTCAACACTAGCAATTCTCAGCAATGAAATTAGAGAAGGAGAGTTCATACTTATAGGAAAATCAATACACAAACAATGCCATCTCTCACTAAATTAAACTCATGGATGAAAGGATTGCTTGAAGGTTAAGAAGGAGTTGTTGGATGTTATTTGAAATTCATCATGACCACAAATCCCCCTTAATCATCATCTAGGAAGCTTGAAAGAAGAAAAGAGGAATAGGCCTTAGCCTTTTTGCCACACACGTGACTGAGAAATGAGGGCAATTGGACACAAATTTTGGGACAATTTCCAAATACTCAGCATTTAGACAACCACTATTAGCATACATGGGTTATTTGATATTTGTTCCTAAATTAGCATATACGCCCAATCATACATTACACATAGAATTTATATAATCCATGTACATTTGTTTATTTTAAATAATATTTTAATTGGGCTAATTATAAAATAGTTGGATATTCCCAATCCATCATTTTCCATGAAATTTATCATCTCAAATATACTCAATTATCATAATGATAATTAATATCAACTATTTATAAACTCACCATTTATTTTCTTTTAATACTTCCCATTAAATCTCCCTTTAATTTATCTTCCCTAGCTATGCCACACAAGACCTAATTATGTGAACATAGTAATTAATAGTTCACAACCTTATAATGTAATCTCACAAAATAATATTATTCTTAACATTACATCTTATAATATGGTCATGGAAGTGGTCCATTGCACCATGTTACATTTTATTATCTCACTTGAACATAATGCTAACATACAAGCCTTTATACGTATATATTCATATACTTCCTATATTATATAGATACCATTGACGTGTCCCATTTCATTTCATATCATATAGATGTAGTTACTATATAATATAAAATCATTGCACATACAAATTAATTCCTCCAATTATTCATTCATTAAATTATTTAATGAATGTTTATTCCATCACTTTGCCACACTAGGCATATCACACAAGCTTACATTAAGCTTATTACTTATTCTCATTACTTATTCATTTCCCACCACATTACTATAATCAAAATTATATACTTCGCCATAACATAACATAAGATGTTTTTATCATGTTTTCTCTAAATATAGGAACTAAACATAATAAAACGATTTAATCATTTTCTCAAGATATTATTCTTAATATAATATCTATGTATTATTAACATATTTACATACATACACGACACACACGTAAGCACTATATATAGAAAATAAGTTTATTTCTATCATGATAAATTATTTCCATCAACTTATATAGCAAATATGTTTTGATATATTTACCATATTACTTAATCACACACATTATCTCGCATAAAGATATACAAGGTAATATCAAAATAATATTTCCCTTTTATTAAAATAATCAAATGCTAGAATTTATTTTAATATCCTTTAGTAAAAATATACTATAATTATTTCTCTTTCCTTTCTATAAATTGTCCCAAAGATAATTTCTTTAATAAATAACAAATATATAATAAAAATATAGTTATTAAACACGTAAATCACTTATTGCATAGTTTATATTACACTATGTAACGCAATACCACATACCTCACAATGCATATATATTTATTCTTATTTGAACCCTTTACATGCCTTAAGAGTTTTGTTTACTAAATTCTTATTTTTAATATTTTCTAAAAATTCGGGTTCTTACATCCTCTCCTCGTTATAAGGATTTCGTCCTCGGAATCACCGAAACCTCATCTACTTGGTGCTATTCTGAATATTACATATTCTTTTTGAATAATTTTATCCATTCTCTTTTTGGATGTTTTATTATAACTTCCTCACTTGCATTCTACCACATTCTCCTTTCTAAGGAACATTCTACTTACTACATTCATTCTTCAGAAGAATAAAAATCTTCCACGATTTTTCAATAATCGGGAAGTAGTATGAATAACTCAGATTCCAAATTATGTTGAGCGGTCACAAGACCGTGAACTCTTCTCTAGGTTTACTAGTGCTTCAACACAATCCTTCACATTGCAAACCAGAGTGTTTATCAATCACAAAGACTGAAAACACCCTCTCTACATCGCACCTTAGGTGGCCAAATTTATTGTACCCGACGTTAGTATAACGTAGTGTTTTGTAACGACTATATGCGTTACACTCGGAACCATTGTCCCCAAAAACATGTCCCCTTATGGGTTGTTCACCTCAGCTTTTCAACATCTAAATCCGCACCAGAGCAATCTGGTTTGGCATAAATACTTAAGAATACTTGAATTCCATAAATATTTTTCAACATCCGTCTAGCCGAATCAAATAGCTTAGACTTTTAACAACTCGGACATCAATCGAAATAATTTAGCTAACTTAATTGACATTCTTCATAATTTAAAAGAAAACCAAAAATTCTTTTATGACGTCATGATACCGTACATGATTAGTAGTACGTTGAGGATTCCGCCATTATGTGACTTTGTTATATTACATCATACTATAGTGGGCTGACGATCTTTCGATCACAACCAACACTAGGTTCGATTGCATTGATGATTCCATCGTTTACCCTTTTTAACACCATATCAAATGATGCACATGGTAAGAAATACATTTTGAAAATTTTCAAATTATTTTTGTCTTAGCCGAAACAATTAGCATAGATATAAGAATAAAGGTATTGTTTTTTAAACATCATTGGTTCAATCACATGATCCAATGTTTTTCAAGAAAACAGAAGTGCAAACATCAGCACGAAGTCAATAAATTTTTGAAAATCTAGCAGAGCTATAAGATTTAGAAAATTCATGTTTCTCCATCAACTTCAATCTTTACTACATTGCTTCATTCTAACAATCTTCAACACCATCAATGCTCACTATGCCAAAATTTCTAACATTATACATATATATACCCAATATTGTTCATCAAACTTACCCCACTTTGGATATCCAGGAACTTGCCATAATCATATGAGTTTAGAAACTTACCCTAGTCAGACCATAGGCGTCCATTCGCTGAGGAGTTCAAAAATATTTCATATAATTATGAGTCACGAACATACCATAAGTATGAATTTTAAGAACTCAAAACTTAACCCTATATTCTCTAACTATAACTTATTTATCTGTTATACACAAGAGAAAAGAATCACCTTCTCAATAGGTATATAGCAAATAGCGCGACACAGACATTTTAATGATTATCAGTGCTAGAAACTAAGTGGTTTTTACACCAAGTACCATTCCCCGCCCATAACAAGGAATCATACAACTCAGCTGCTATTATAGGTCCTCAATTAAAATCCCTCTTAACTCTATCTCACTCTTAACTTGCTCTTTGCTCGATACGAATTCTTCGTATCTCATCATATACAACTCCTCATGAGTTCATATCATACCATTTCATAGTACATTCTCTTATAGCATCAAGCTATACACACTTAGTCGTTACAGACTATTTATCACTTCATAGCTCAATCCGATCACGTCGTGATCATCAATTTACCTTAGGGTTCTTTCCCTATTATCAACAAAACTCCACTAGAGTTCATTCTTATTATTTTTGTCATATAGACACCATTTTAACATTATTACCAGAGTTAGGAAACTCCTGAATTCTCATTCTCTTGGATACTTAAAGATTCTTCTTTGAATCTTCACATATATATTTTAATCTTTATCTTTCTCTTTCTCTTTTAGGTTATAGCCTAAGGTACTCTTACATAAAGTTTATAACCTATAGCTTTGATACCAACCTGTGACGCCCCCAAATCCAGGTCCCTTCGAACCTCGGATTCGGTCCGCCACGATACTACTATCGTCAAACTATTTATATCTTTTATTCATAACTTAATGAATATAACTTTGCTTATTATAATTTAGAATATAAATTCTTTCCCTTTCTAGGATCTGTATAATGCCCCCAAACTTTTATAAATTTCTAATCTTGGTAATTTATCATTCTTGTCTTATATCATATTCGATGTTATAAAAATATGCAGAATAATTTAAACTTTTTCAATCTCCTTAAAAATAAATCTTTTATTGATATCTTAACTTGAATCAATTACATATCCTTGAATCAATTTATGTTATGATTCATTTTATTTGAATTTCTGTATAAATCTTTACACCTCGATTCGAATTCCTCTATGTATCACATAGTACAACTTCACATGTATTACACATAGTAAACTACTATTATGTACATCTACTAGAACCTAAACATGGTTCAAGAGCATCTAGTTAAATAATAAGTCAATCTCCTTTGATACTATTGAACTTTATGAATCAAGTAGCATGTAATCCTTATCGTGAGTCCTTAACCTGCCAAAGTGCTTATTTGCAAGGGTGAGCTCGTCAGCCTAGCAATTCTAATAGTTTCATGTAGCATATAGCAAATAATAGCGTATTCAGGTCATGCATTCATAATCAATTAATATTTACTACGCATGTTACTTCTCACATAACAAGCATAGAGATTTATTTCACAAGCATATCATCAAATATCAACTTTCAAATTTCATACATATTTCATATGCATTTCATATATATACATCAACATTTGAATAGCATAATATAGCTTAACTAACAGTTATCAAATTCATATAACCTATATGAATTGAAAGACTTGCCTGATTCGTAGTTTATCAACTACGACTTAACTGCTTAAAGCTTATCTGCACTGCGTGTATTCCTACACAGTTATATAATCATGGATTCATATCCATTAGTCATACATTTCATACGTTCTTAATATAACAATAAATATTACATTTTTTCCTAACTAGGTTTTTAAAACCTTCATTTTACTTTCTCATCATACTCTTAGAATATCTAGGTATGTATAGGTATATCTTAACCATCCGTTCTTGACATCAACATTCATATACATTTATCACACACTTGACTCGCTATGTGTTTGATACATATTTAAATTTTATAGATACGTGATCTACGTCATTTATATTCAAACTACTTAGTTCCAAAATAATTTATTTCAATCAATAAAGCTTAACAACTTTCTTTAACAAGATTCGATGATATAAGCTTGTAAACCATATATTGTTACTAGTAAGCCTCTAATATCATGCTCACATGTATCTATCTCATTTACATAGTCATAGCATAGTTCATACTTTTAAAACATGCTTAAATAACTTATGTCATGCGTGACTAGTTGAGTGCACATATCATTCATGTTCAAAGGCATATACAACTCTATCGTGCATGCTTGCTTATAAGGTCATAATGCAAGTAATACCATGCTCATCAAAGTTAGTTTCTAAAACTATTAAATTTCTCTTTAAAACACATACTAAACCGAGCTTGACAACCTTTTATGTGCAATATATCTTGAAATTACATTCCTTGTCCATCCGCGCACATAACTAGGCCACAATCACATGTTCCCAAAGTCAAAACTTAAAAGACATAAAGTTCGTCAAGTTTCATTTTCAAAACTTCAAGTTTTTCTTTCAAAACACTTTAAACCAAGCTATATCAATCTAGTATATGCAAGGTAACTTTAAATCATAAGTCATATTTGTACATGTTTCTCTCTATGTCAAAATACAACCACTTCATGCTTTAATTCTTAGTTTACAAAAGATAATGGAGTTTGCCTTTGAAATCATTTTATCATGAATGATGTAGTATAGCATATATAAGACAACATTTAAAACACTTATCATAAGTAACTAAGTCATGTTAACATCTTCTCAAGTTCAGAACCTACCTCATGTAGCATTCATGCACCTTAGTTCTAATATATCAAGTTTTTCTTGAAAACTTCTCTAATACAAGGTCTAACAATTTTGATCATGAACAAGGACACTATAAAAATCATATCATGCTCAATTATATTTGAACTTAATCATGTATATAAACCACTAAGTTCAGAACTTGTAGAACATAAGTTTCCACAAGGTTTGTTTTCAAAATCTTTAAGTCTCTTTTCAAAACGCATACTAAGTCATGTTAATGCTTTCTATTATGAACAAGGAAATCTTATATGTCATATGTATTATCATACATTTTCATGTTATATCACTGAGAATAACATATTCCATCGTCGGGAGCATTATACTTGCGTACGTGCTCGTTCGATGACCTCCGATCGCCTCCGAATACGTAATAGTCACAAAGATGACTATTTTGACCCTTCCTAACAATCTCAAATTGCACAAATTAAAGAACAAAAGTTGTAGTTCTATTCGTCCTTATTCTGGATCATCTTGAATCACCTCAATCAGAGTTCGTATGAAAACGTTATGGCCGTTTTACCAAAACAGATAAAATCAGTCATTGGAGGACACACCCCCGCACCGGGGTTGGGGTTTTGCCTTAAAAATAGCCCGTCAGGACGGGCATAGCTGCTGCAAATGAAAATTTTCCTTTCCCCTACTATGAGCTATCATGCCAAACTTCTTTCTAACCTTCATAATTTGAGTTATACATGTCCAAATTAGTTCATCTTCGATTTTATGGGTTTGTAACTCAAAAAACTGCAACATACCAAATACCCATCAACTAACATAAACATTAACTAACCCAAATATGAATTTACAACTCATGTTCATACTAATTGTTCATGTTTTGACAATTTAGCGAATTCGTTCACTACGAATTTGTTTCTCAACCAATTTGGTTCGTTTAACTTCCGTTGTTTTCGCTTTTGACTATATCAACAATATCTAACAACAATTCATGGATTATAACAATCCTTAGCCATCAATTTTATGATTCAAAAGTGATTTTTTTCTTGTTATTTCTAAAGAATTCAAGACATAGGAATCAAAAGCATAAACAATAAATTCATTACCTCTTAATGGCTTCAATTTGCAATCTATAGCACTCCAAACCTCTGCTTACTCTCAATACTACTGAACTTCCAAGTCCTTATAACACTTGTATTCTCTCAATTCCACACTAGCAATTCTCAGCATTGAAATTAGAGAAGGAGAGTTCATACTTATATGAAAATTAATACACAGACAATGCCATCTCTCACTAAATTAAACTTATGGATGAAAGGATTGTATGAAGGTTAAGAAGGAGTTGTTGGATGTTAGTTGAAATTCATCATGACCACCACTCCCCCATAATCATCAGCTAGGAATCTTGGAAGAAGAAAAGAGGAATAGGCCTTAGCCTTTTTGCCGCACACGTGACTGAGAAATGAGGGCAATTGGACACAAATTTTGGGACAATTTCCAAATACTCAGCATTTAGACAACCACTATTAGCATACATTGGTTATTTGATATTTGTTCCTAAATTAGCATACACACTCAATCATACATTACACATAGAATTTATATAATCCATGTACATTTGTTTATTTTAAATAATATTTTAATTGGGCTAATTATAAAATAGTTGGATATTCCCAATCCATCATTTTCCATGAAATTTATCATCTCAAATATACTCAATTATCATAATGATAATTAATATCAACTATTTATAAACTCACCATTTATTTTCTTTTAATACTTCCCATTAAATCTCCCTTTGATTTATCTTCCCTAGCTATGCCACACAAGACCTAATTATGTGGACTTAGTAATTAATAGTTCACAACCTTATAATGTAATCTCACAAAATAATATTATTCTTAACATTACATCTTATAATATGGTCATGGAAGTGGTCCATTGCACCATGTTACATTTTATTATCTCACTTGTACATAATGCTAACATACAAGCCTTTATACGTATATATTCATATACTTCCTATATTATATAGTTACTATTGAAGTGTCCCACTTCATTTCATATCAGATAGATGTAGTTACTATATAATATAAAATCATTGCACATACAAATTAATTCCTTCAATTATTCATTCATTAAATTATTTAATGAATGCTTATTCCATCATTTTGCCACGCTAGGCATATCACACAAGCTTACATTAAGCTTATTACTTATTCTCATTACTTATTCGTTTCCCACCACATTACTATAATCAAAATTATGTACTTCGCCATAACATAACATAAGATGTTTTTATCACGTTTTCTCTAAATATAGGAACTAATCATAATAAAACGATTTACTCATTTTCTCAAGATATTATTCTTAATATAATATCTATGTATTATTAAAATATTTACATGCACGACACACGTACGCACTATATATAGAAAATAAGTTTATTTCCTATCATGATAAATTGTTTCCATCAACTTATATAGCAAATATATTTTGATATATTTACCATATTACTTAATCACACACATTATCTCGCATGCGAGAGATATACAAGGTAATATCAAAAAAATATTTCCCTTTTATTAAAATAATCAAATGCTAGAATTTATTTTAATATCCTTTAGTAAAAATATACTATAATTATTTCTTTTTCCTTTCTATAAATTGTCCCAACATAATTTCTTTAATCTATACATTTAACCATATCTCAATATTAATCAATAAATCTCTAACCAATATTTATCTAAAGATATATCAATTTTCTTCTCTCGTCCACAACTTACATATATACAAATCTAAACCTAGCACACATCGAGTCTTTAATAGTATTCAATATAGTACACTGAGTGGTTTCCCACAAACAACCAACGAATTAGTTTCCGTCTCGTCTACATTATTTTCACAGTGAGTTAAATCGGTTACTAATTCGTATATACCTCCGCTCTCTAAAGGAATCGTTTAGCCCAGTTCCTATACTTCCACCATTAAAGGGTACGGTTGCACTGTCTTAGACTTGATACTTACTCGTACATACTCAAGAAATTGGTGATTATCAAAGATATTTAATGTCACCAACTTACTCTGATAAAATAATTTCACATAAATTATTTAATATCTATAGATAAATTTCTATCCATCTTCTTTACTTCAAATAACTCACCTCTTTAATAAATAACAAATATATAATAATAATATAGTTATTAAACACAAAAATCACTTATTGCATAGTTTATATTACCCCATGCAACGCAATACCACATACCCCACAACGCATATATATTTATTCTTATTTGAACCCTTCACATGCCTTAAGAATTTTATTTACTTAATTCTTATTTTAATATTTTCTAAAAATTTGGGTTCTTACATCATCTCCCCTTTACAAGGATTCCGTCCTCGGAATCACCGAAACTTCCTCTACTCGGCGCTATTCCGAATATTACATATTCTTTTTGAATAATTTTATCCATTCTCTTTTCGGAAGTTTTATTATAACTTTCTCACTTGCATTCTACCACATTCTCCTTTCTAAGGAACATTCTACTTACTACATTCATCCTTCAGAAGAATAAAAATATTCCACAATTTTTCAATAATCGGGAAGTAGTATGAATAACTCAGATTCCAAATTATGTTGAGGGGTCACAAGACCGTGAACTCTTCTCTAAGTTTACTAGTGCTTCAACACAATCCTTCACACTGCAAACCAGAGTGTTTATTAATCACAAAGATTGAAAACACCCTCTAAACGTACACTAGATGGGTAGCCTATTATACCAGTACGTTGGGCCGCAACGTAGTGTTTTGTAACGACTATATGCGTTACGCTCGGAACCATTGTCTCTGAAAACATGTCCCCTTATGGGTTATTCACCTCAGCTTTTCAACATCTGAATCCGCACCAGAGCAATCTAGTTTGGCATAAATACTCAAGAATGCTTGAATTCCATAAATATTTTTCAACATCCGTCTAAACGAATCAAATAGCTTAGACTTTTAACAACTTGGACATCAATCGAAATAATTTGGCCAACTTAATTAACACTTCATAATTTAAAAGAAAACCAAAAATTCTTTTATGACGTCATGATACCGTACCAGATTAGTAGTACGTTGAGGATTCCGCCATTATGTGACTTTGTTATATTACATCATACCATAGTGGGCTGACTATCTTTCGATCACAACCAACACTAGGTTCAATTGCATTGATGATTCCATCGTTTACCATTTTCAACACCATATCAAATGATGCACATGGTAAGAAATACATTTTGAAAATTTTCAAATCATTTTTGTCTTAGCCGAAACAATTAGCATAGACATAAGAATAAAGGTATTGTTTTTTAAACATCATTGGTTCAATTATATGATCCAATGTTTTTCAAGAAAACAGAAGTGCAAACATCAGCACGAAGTCAATAAATTTTTGAAAATCTAGTAGAGCTAGAAGATTTAGAAAATTTATGTTTCTCCATCAAATTCAATCTTTACTATATTGCTTCATTCTACCAATGTTCAACACCATCAATGCTCACTATGCCAAAATTTCTAACTTCATAACATATATATACCCGATATAGTTCATCAAACTTACCCCGCTTTGGAAATCCAGGAACTTGCCATAATCATATGAGTTTAGAAACTTACCCTACTCAGACCATAGGCGTCCATTCGCTGAGGGGTTCAAAAACATTTCATATAATTATGAGTCACGAACATACCATAAGTATGAGCTTTAAGAACTGACAACTTAACCTTATATTCTCCAACTATAACCTATCTATCTGTTATACATGTAATGACCGTGAACTTTTAAACTCCTTATTAATTAAATATGTGATTTAATTTTTAATGAGTTAGTTTTGTGAGTTTATTTAAACCTTATGTGGTTATGTGAATTTATGAAATGATTAAGGGAGTCACTAATAGTTTATTTAAATTAGTGGACTAGCCCTGAGATTCTAATATGAAAGACTTGATAAGATTATTAATTAAATATTCAATTTATTTGAATATAGTAGCAAGAGTTGAACATATTGATTAATTGCAATTATGAGTAATTAATTGATAATGTGTTAATTAATAATTATTATGAATAAATAATAATTAATGTGTAAAAGATTAATAATTTATAAAATGATTATATGTTTACTTGATTAATTTGTGCAATATAGTAAACATTTATTATATGGTAGTTAACTATATATTTTATATAGTACAAAGTGGCACATTAATATGTATATATATATATATATACACACACTATATAGTAGAAGAGTTATTTGCATTCATGTGAGTTACATAATAATATTGTTATATGATATGAAGTGTGTGGGTAAACATTCATGTATATCCTATTGACATATAATAATATCAATTGTTAAATTAATAATGATTTCATTAAGTTATTATGATAATAACAGTCATGGTAATTGAAAATGTACATGAATTATATGTATGTGCACTACATGATACCTTGTAATTGGGAAATACATTGTATGCCCTTTAAATCATTATAACCTATGTTATGTGAAATGAATTGTGCATACATATTTTATAACCAAAGTTAATATTATGTGTATATATGGTATAAGCCAATTGTTGCATTTCATTGTTTGCAAATGCTGGGATTTCTTTGTCCCATAATTAGAGTCCCATTTCTTTCTTCCCACGTGAACAAGCTAGCAAGCCTAGCCTAGCTTCATCTCAAATTCATCAAACCTAGATCAATTAGTAGATGGGGAGTGGGATTCATGAGTGAATTCACCAACTCTCTCTTAACCATTATGCATTCTTGAAATCCTTTGGTTTGATTTGGGAGGTAACTCCATTATCTAGATAACCATTCTTCTCTAAATGAGACCTTCATCTTCCTTGTTGCAATTGCTGAGGATTATTTGCTAAGAAGCTTATATAGAGTGAGTATATTGTTTTAATAGCAGCTGAATTGAGTCACAAAGGTATAAATTCCATTCCCATTCTTCATTTTTGATAAATTGTTTAATAGGTTGTGTGACACCCCCAAATCCGGTACTTCCATTTCCACGGGATTTGGTGTTCACTGTACAAACATCATCTATCTATCTACCCGTAAATAAAATGCAAACCATGCAATAGATAGAAATAATAATAAAATCTCTCCCCTTATGGGGTTACATCAACTGAATAATAATAAATCCCAGGTTACTCTAACCTTAAAACATTTGTGCGGAAAACATAAACAAATAAGTCTTAGTAACATCAATTCTAATTACATCGCATAATCACATTAATAAAATAGTCTTCATTACTTGCTAATCTTTCCTTTGCCCTTACTAGTGGAAGGTTCATCTGCTCTTTCGTTCTTAACTGCAATGTTATTATTACGCAAGAGTGAGCACGATTGCCCACAAGTATAACAATATAACAATGAATAATAACATGCGAGAGAAATAATAACTTCTGATATAAAGCTCAACTTTTGAATCAAGAATGGATAACAAGAATCAAAAGAAATTCTGAGGGTCATAAGACCTTGAACTATGTCCTAGGTTGTCAAGTGTTTATACTTGAAACCTTTAACAGTCATAAGACTATGGACTCTTCTTCTCGTACTTAGGGGGATCAGCCCTTAGTACCATACTGTGCACAATATCTTAACGCTAAAGCGTAATAATCCCCTCTACAGAGTTGTTCATCTCAGTTTGACATTCAAGTCCGCACCAAAGGAAGTTTGGTTTGGATAATTCATCAAGGGATTCAGAAATTTAGAACGCTCATCAACTATGGACTAGTCGAATCAATAAGGGTTCGCTAGTCTAACAAGGTTTAACAATGAATGAATATTTAACTTGAATAACATCTAAAAAGGTATACAATAGAATAATTATTGTATAACAACATCATGCTTGAAGATTGATAACTTTAATATATAAGACATGCTTGATCAATAATAATGAGAACTTGCTCAATATCGAAAGATGAATTAATCAACTTATATAACAATAACAAGTAGGGTTAGGAAACTTGCTCAACGTAAATGTAGAGTTAGAAAACTTGCTCAACTAAAGTTTAGGGTAAGAAACTTGCTCAACGTAAATGTAGAGTTAGAAAACTTGCTCAATGTAACAAGATAAGGTTTAGAAACTTGCCTCGTGCATAGATTACACGTTAATAAAACTTGTTCTTTGAATTAAATCCTACATATCATTCATGTTCACAACACCAATCAATTATCACGTAATAAACATCACAAGTTTATTCTTTGTCTAACTCGAGTTCATGACTATACTTAGTCAATTACTACATTATTGTCAAAAATTAAGACTTCACAAACAATAAGGTAACTATGCATTTGATCATTCATTTCACACGTAATTGTGTTATGGACATGTTAAGAATTTATTTTAACATCTCATTATAGGTCTAACTAGTCTTTATATTCATTAGACTAAGTTACTAACTCATTTCTATACTTGGACATTAAAATTTTGCATTTTCTAGACATTCTGCTAAGTGGCCATGCATTTCCACTTTTATCTTAACTCTTGCATCATGCTTGGCGCATATGGCCAATGGACACTTACATAATGGCTGACGACACGGTGGTATTTGCGATGAAAAATGAATCGGGAGTTGGCGGCATGGCCTGAGACTCGATTCGATTCTATGATTCACGAAAATTATAGAACACGACTAAAATTTCCAATCAACTTATTTTTACACGAATTTAGACATACCCACATGCCGGAATTCATAAATAATCAATACTTAACATCTATGGAGTGATTTTCACCCATTAAAACACATAATCAATGAATTAAAGCATGCAAATTGGATCGTTTCTTGATGTTCTTGAACAAAAAACATGGATTTTAATGCTACTTGATTCGTTATAAAGCCAAATCCAACCATTCAAGTTTCATTTTGTTCATTTTAACATGCATAATCATATCAATGTGTGAATTTTTCAAAATAAATTATATTTGACATATAAAAATCACGTATAAGGCCATATGGCCATATAACATACTCAAAAATCTTTTCTTCAGTATAATTTCATGAAACTGAAGATATGGAAACCCATATAATATATATAAAACATACTATGATGTTATATATTAACACATAATCACATAATTCTTACCCTTTCCAACTACAGAAACTTTACAGAAAACTTAGGCCATATTCATGAAAACTTAAAAAGACGTAAAATAGGAATTTGAGTTGGAGAGAATTACCCAAAGCGTAAAGCGTAGATTAGTGTGTGAATGAATTCCTTATAAACTCTTCTTCAATCTCTATTATCCCTCAACACTTCTCAATCTCTCTCTGAAACTCTCTCTGTTTCTATTTTTTCTAGACTTAGGAAAAATGAAGAAGAAGGCGTAATAAAGAAAATCAACTGACGCGTTGTGGTTAGTTACCCAGTCATGGGTAACTTCCCTCAACTCCCATTAAGGCCATGTTTGGCTAGCATACTAGGTTTCAAAACCCATTATTTTAATAAAACCTTATCATATAGTTTAAAAAAAATGTCACATCCATTATAAAATAAATCAAATATCTAGTTTAATTTACTTTAAATAAAATATAATAATTTCTCATTAATACACATAGTAACATAATTCAAATTCTCTTTGATTAATAATGTCAAATTATTAAATCTCTAATTAATAATTAAATTAATTAAAATAACATAGGCTTATTAAATATTTCTTTTAATTCAATAAGCTCACATAATCACATACTTCGAATAATAAAAATTCTCCACATTAAATTAATAAATGTAACACATATAATTAAATTACTCTATCACAACTTCATCAATTAATTATTTAATCTAATAATTAATTCATCGAAAAATATTTATTCAATCAAATAAATATTAAAATTAAATTACAAAATTACGGTTGTCACATCTTTCCCCTCTTAAAAGGATTCTGTCCCCAGAATCATAACTCAAACAAGTCATCCCGTTACAGGTTGATTCTTTGAATTAGCATGACTTAGCATACTAGCATTATGTTAGGATGTATGTGTATATACATAGAACCTGTAATTATGGTTGCGAACATGTTTTAATCAAGAGAAATTAGAGTTGGTTATGCTCTGCAGAATAGAGCACCTACTGCTTCTGGTCCCGACATGGCGCAATTGCGCGCCTTAATTATCATTAGGGTGCAAATGTGACTATACATAATCCAAACTTAGTTTCTTTTTCTGGCATGGCGCAAATTAAGCTTCTAAGTGTACTAGGGTGCGGTAGCACACTCTGCACCTGCACTGCACTGATGTGTTCTGTTATGTTTCTATTGTGCTAACTTGTTAGTACATGGTTAGAGCAAGCTTGTAAACTGTTGTAGCACACACACACATAAGCATGTGCATGTAGTATGAACAAGTATAACCATGTTAGTACCTACAATGGACACAACACTTGTGGTCTTGAAATGAGATTTATGATTTCAAAAGTAAACTTTATCATGAACACATCACGTGAGCATTCTAACTTTATGAGTAAGATAATATGGTTTATATTGACATAAAATGAAAGACTAAAGTGATTCAACACACTAGCATACATGATTGAAAGATTAAACTATTTCAAAGATAAGAAACTTAAGACTTTTTAAAGTAAACTTGACCAAGACATTTATCTTGTAAGTTCTGACCATTTGAGCATACATATGTGACTTTAATATATGTTGTAAATGCATTAGAGTTATATGCTAATATGCCTTGTATATGCTAAGTTAACTTAGTGTAAAATTCAAAGAAAATTAGAATGAGAAAGCTAATGTCATCAAGAAATGAGTAAAGTATGTTATGACCATGCAAGCATGTATATTAGGACTCATTATGCCTATAGATATATTGGCATGAACATCGTTTGGTTAATGTATGGTTTTCACTTATTCACACATAGTCATGAAAGGGAAATTTCTAAAATATCAACTATGTGAGTAAAGTATACATGTGTTGTCTATATACAAGCATGACTAATGAGTATTGAATGATCAAGTTGTAAGGCACAAATGATTACATGACCTTTTTATGTTTTAATGACATATATATAAATTATAAGTTAAACTTGCGGTAATGAATTCAAGTATGGTAATGTGGTATATGTGAAACTCTAGCATTATGTATGTTAAAATATTTGTGTAATTGGTGTGTTAGAGTTGGACTAAAGTCGGGAGAGTAGAAGCTCAACCTTGGTCTGGCCAAGGGACAACGTAGCTGCGTCGTCCCTAAGCCTAGACTAGGCGCAACTGCGTCGTCCTGTAGTCTTGAATAGATTCTGTTTTGGTCTGAAGTTTCAAGGCATGTTTATATGATTACTTTACCTTGTAATGTATGACCAATATGCTTTGTAAGAAGCATGCTATGTGATGACTCTATTCTTTTAAGTGATGACTCATAATAGTTTGTACATACTAATTGAAATTATCGATGTGATAACGTTAGGTCATTTCAACGCAAGTAATTAAAGCTAGAATTAATTGTAGCTGAAAAAACAGGCAAGTTCCCGAACCTTACTTTTATTGTGCAAGTTTACCTAAACTTACTCCAATTATTATTGAGCAAGTTTCCTAACTTACACTAACTTTGGATTTTGTGCAAGTTCTTGAATTTCATACGATTCGTATGTTGAATGCAAGTTCCCTAAACTTACTCTAATTATTATTGAGCAAGTTTCCTTGAACTTCACTCTTTGATTGTGCAAATTCCTTAATTCTTACTCTTTTACTTGATCAAGTATTCGAACACTATTTTATTGTGTTGCAAGTTTCTAAACTTACACAACTTTAAGTTTTTGAAAGTTTCATATCCTTCTCATATTGTATTGAGCATGTTATTGTTGAATTGAAAGTTATTCATTTAAGCTTGAATCTTATTTCCAAGCATGTTGTTAAGTGGTTTAATTACCTTAAAATTATTCCACATCGATATTATTGATATTCGCACTTAGTGCACTTGAGTTCGTACAGTCTTAGACTTGTACATCATTTAAAGTTCAATAATTCTTGAACTGTGATAGATAAAGTCTGAACCTTTGTTCGGTCAGAAAAGCGTATGAAGTTTTATAAAAGCTATCTAAACCAATTGATGGTAAGGATTCTTAGACTGAAAGAACACCCCTTCTATGATAGGGGAGTACCCCAGGTATCTAATATATGATATATAGAGCAGATTTAAATGTTATGCATATACATAGAGTACGTGAGGCTGATCCCCTCAAGTACTTATTCTGTAGCTAGTAACCAAAGGGTCAATTAGCTATTGATTCCATTGGAGTGTTATAGTTCAAAGTCTACTCAACTAGCAGTTATTCTAAAAGCAATCATTATCTTTGTTTATGATATTCATATTGTTGAATCCTTTAGATATTCATATTGTTGAATCCATTGCCAGATATTTTTCCATTCATCATGATATATCCTTATTGTTGTATTTAAACTTGTTGAGCAAACTTGTTGCTCAACCTTGCTATATCATGAATATATTACAGTTAAGCCCAAGACCTCAGAGAAGGACAAGGGTAAAGGAAAGATGTAGAATAGTGGCAAGGAGCAGACTTTACCTTGCACTTAGTTTAAATTACTGTTATGTGATATGGACCCTAATGATCATTTTAGGATATGTTTGTAAGATGATATTAAGGTTATCGTATCTTGGGACTAGTAACACCTTTTGAATGAATGATGTACGTTTATTATATTCCGCATTTTAGTTATCGTATGTTGTTTAGAGGTGGATATTTGTATTTTATCGTGATGACCGAACCGGGGTCAGAGGACCCAGATTCAGGGGTGTCATAGCTTGGTATCAAAGCTGTAGGTTATAAACGTTAGGAATGGGAAACCTAGTTTATAACCTTAGTAGAAAACTTAAGTAGAGTGTGTAAGTGATGGGTTGCGGAAATCCATCGAGCATTATTGTGATACTGAAGTTGTTTATTTAAATCAAAAATGATTAATAACGTCTTAAACTTCTTAATGCTAACATGAATAGCATATCACATAAAGCCTAATAATTGTCTTCCTTTCCTAAGATCATGCCGCCTAAGAGAATTCAGCGGAATCAGAGGGAGGAAGGATCCATTAACAATAGTGGAGGGGAAAATGTTGATCCAATGCAGAACTTCATTAACCTGTTAACTGAGGCAATGCAAAACAGACCCCTGCCAGCAATAGAGTAGCCAAGACATCACTTGGCTAGCTTGAAGGACTTTAAATTGGTAGGACCACTGGAGTTCCGAGGAACCCTGGACCCAATTGAAGCCCAAACATGGATAGAAGAAATGGAGAAGGTGTTTGAGGTCACACGGGTGGCCGAAGAACAGAAGACGAGTTTTACACTTTCATAATAAAAGGCGAAGCTAACTATTGGTGGAAAGCCAATAGAGGCCGAGAAGACGAAGGAGTTATTCCTTGGGTTAGATTTAAGGAGCTATTCCTCGAGAATTACTTCTCGGAGAATATGCAACTGGATATGGAAGTTAAGTTTCTGGAACTGAAACAAGGTAGTATGTCTGTCGTAGAGTACGCGGTGAGATTTAACGAGTTAGCCCGATTCGCTCCACATCAGGTTGACACGGAGGCCAGGAAGGCAAGGAGGTTCGAATTAGGATTGAAACCATGGGTACAAAAAGTAGTGGCTGTGTTAAAGATTAAGACTTACTCTGATTTATTGGAAAGGACTATCATTGTAGAAGGAGGCAATGAAGCCATCGCTCGATTCAAACAAGAAGACAAGTCAAGAAAGGCAGAAAGGGGGACGCAACGAAGGCAGTAACCCTAATAAGCGTAAATGGACAAAGAGCCAATACTCTGGAAGTAATAAGTCCGGGGGAGATTCTAAGAAAAGTATGAAGTGCAATAACTATGGGAAGAGTCACTCGGGGGAGTGTATGAAGGGAAAGAGTGTTTGTTATCATTGTGGACAACCGGGGCACATGGATCCTCAATGTCCGAATAAGCAAAAGGGAGGATGTTTCTCGTGTGGAGCCATAGACCATCAAATTAAGGACCGTCCAAAGAGAAAGGGAGATGCAGCTAGCGGCAATCGCAACAACAATAACAATGGGCTGAACATTGGAGGGCCAGCTAGTCAAGCCAACAGACCAATGGCACGAACGTTCAACATGACTGTACAGGATGCGGTAGAGTCTAAGGACGTTGTGACAGCACCAAATCCGGGTCCCAAATCACCACGGATCTGGTACAATCATTCTATAACTATTGCAAAAGATATAAACATAAATTGTTTATACAATACACTTTACACACTATTCCCCAAAATTGAGTAACCTTAACTTATACACAATTCATAAACTATCTAACACATAACATTATTATCAAACTATACTATTACAAATTAACTGCACATTTTATCTCAAGCTGAACTTGGCATTAACCTTTTCCTATATTCGAACGCATTCGCCTTATCTGCAATGTTTTATCATGATATAGCAAGGGTGAGCATGAAAGTTGCCTAGCAAGTTTAAATTTATTTAAGGATATATCATGATTGAAAGAGTCTGAATAATAAGCTGGCTATAATTCATCAATATAGTTGAGAACTAGCACGAACAAACTTTTGACTGAACAAGTATTAAACATGAACAAATATATTCGGACCGAACGATAATGAAGGTGATCAGCCTTTCATACTTGACTTATACATGCAATATGTACAGAGTAAAATTCTACATGGCAATCAGCAATGATTAACCATAAGCATATCTGAATGAAACAACTCTTCTTAGAGTTAAGTAAAACTTGCCTGAACCGTTGATTACCGTTACGCATTCTATATCGCTTTATCCAAAGACCTGATATTAGTAATATAGATCTCCAATATTAGAATAATATCATCACAATATAATATATATATATATATATATAGAATAACCTAAACACATAATACATAATCCTATCAAGTCAAACTATTTCAGTTTGAGTTGAAACGACAAATCATAATTACGTCATCCCGACTTCGCCAAGTGGGACAAATATCGAGTTTAAGTTCAATTAAACTCTGCCTAAATGCTTAACAATTATCTTAGATAATCATATTATCACTCAAAATAATTTTCATAGGCTTGTAATAATTTTCAGATAATTAATATCATTTATCATAATTTTTCAATCATTAATATCGTATTTAAACGAATTAAATACCACATAATTCCTTAGTCATTAATATATATTTAATATTAAATATTAATGAAAATCATAACATAATATTATAATATCACAAAGTATTTTTAATACTTTAAAATCATATTTATATGATTTTAAACAATTAAATCCATTATCCAATAATCGATAAGAATATTAAAATATTAATATTTTCATGATTTAAATATCAAAAGTTATATTTTATAACTTCAAATATTTTTATAACACTTAAATCATTTTTATATAATTTTTAAATCATTAATTCTATTTTTTCATAATTTATTTAATATATTTATTAAATAAATTAACTACCATTAATAATAAATTATTAATTAAATTCATCACAAAATATTAAAATGATCAAATATAACTTAAAATATTTTCAAATATCATAATATAATTTTTCATGATTTTTATGAATTAAAACCATTTTTAAATAATTTATTTAATAATATAATTAAATAAATTAAATACCTTTTATACTCCAAAAATATTAAATATTTTTGAAATATACTCAAAATAACTAAAAACTATTTTTCAGGCTTTAAAATAATTTTTCATAATTTATTATGTATTTTTAATAATTAAAATCCATTTAATACTAATTATTTAATTAATTAATTCATTTTCCTAATTAAGTGTCACTAAAAGGGCCTATAGCGCGACAAATAACTGTCGCTATAGGTGTTCTTAAGTGTTCTTGATGAAAACCCAGAACATCCTGTCAGACTACAAGGTTACTAGTTTGACCGAAATTTAATCCATGTTACACTTGATTTATGGGCGTGTGTCTGTTTTAATGTTATAGTATACATGTAATACTACAACATTCAATCAATTACATGACAAAAATATAACTAAATTGACAGATCTAAGCTACAGAAGTTGATGTCATGCGTGTTCTTGAGTTTTTGGGTTTTCCAGAAACTCGAGCAGTGTGAGGGTCCCTACGTTGCATCCTTATATCTTTGATTCCATGAATGTTTTATGTGATCTATGAATTCAAAAGTGCAGTATAGGTGTCAGGGTACAATAACATGCTATCATTTCAGTCTAAAATCATAACACATGCAAGATCTATGCTAGTCAAACTATGTCAGAAATTTTGGCTGAAGAAGATCTGGGTTTTCCAGAAAACCTTCATGAGCCATTTAGGTCAACCTAGTTTGACCAAGATTATCTATAATTTTGCTAATGATCTGGGATTTCTAGATACATCAATATGAAGTCTACATGTCACACAACAACTGTAAAACAACAACATGGCTATAACATTTAACAGAAGCAAGATCTGATGCCCAGAAAATGGTTGTCAGACTTTCTGGGAAATCTGGGTTGCCCAGAAACCAGACTTTGTGTTCGGTCAACACTGTTTGACTGATCATAACTTCAAATCTAGACACGATCCAACCTTGATTCAAGTTTCAGATGAAAGCCTACATGGCATAGAACATATCCATAACATAAAACACAACAAACAAACAACAGTGAAGGATCTAAGGCCTCTGACATAAGGCTGTCAAACGAGTTTTACAAAATTTTCCAAATTTCAAAAAAAATTCTATTTCATGCACTTTGATGTTATGGATCTGGGATTTAACAACCCAGATCACTAAATGACACCTTATTACACATTTCTAAACAACAAATCACAACATCAAACATCAGATCTAAGGATTTTAAAATTTTAGGGTTTATACCACTTTGAAGCTTGAGCTTTGATTCTGATCTTGATGAACTGATAATGGAAAGCTAAAGAATGACATTAGCTTAACTTATCTCACTTTCTCACTCTATATTTTCGGATTTTAGAGAGAGAATGGCTTGGTGAAAAATGAGAAGCAAAGTAAGTAACTTTACTTACTTTTAAAATTTTTAAAGCTTGGATTCAATGCATTTGGCTGATAAATTGTGTTTTTAGTCACATGCTAAGCTAGGGTTAGGTCTAGGGTTTGTGAACAACCCACAATAAGTCAAGACCTACTCACCAACTCCTTTTAGTATTGTAAAAAGGGCAAAATGGTCATTTCCATACAATTTTTATTCTAGAATTGTCATTTGATGAAACCCTTAGGGTTTAACCCTTAGCTTTCCATAATTCACCTTTCTAGGGTTTCCTAATTAGGTTTTCAAAAATAGAAAATTAACATTTATAAATTGTAATTAGGATTCTATAAATATATTTAGCTTTCTTAATCATACACTTAGTCTTGCTAATTAGGATTATTACTTCCTAATTAAAATTTCTAATTTAGAAATTAGGGTCAAAATTGTACATTAGGGTTTCTGACGAAACAATTAGGGTTCAAAAATTTAAAATTAGGGTTTGCTAATTAATTAAGCTTTACCATAATTAATATTATAATTAATAGCACTTAAGCATTATAATTATCCTTTAAGTTCCCAGATTAGGGTTTCAAATTCCCAGGATCTGAAGTTAGGGTTTTTAGATCTGGTATTAGGGTTTTCTAAAAATCAATTAGGGTTTCAAGTGAATCATTAGGGTTTTCCCTAATTAAGTTATAATTAATAGCGTTTAAACCTTATACCAGCATTTGCATTCCCAATCTAGGGTTGTAAATTTCTGAATTAGGGTTTTGGATTCCCAGAACTGAAATTAGGGTTTCAGAACCGGTTTCTAGGGTTTCTTACCCATTGCTAAGGTTTTCTAACTGAACGTTGACGTTCTTAATAATATTATGGTTTGACATTGTTAAAATTTATCTGGTCAACCCTTGACCCTTAACCACTTTCTGTACACATATAATACCATAATCATAGCACATATACACATATACACTTAATCCTGAATATCTCTCCAAAATCCTACACTGAATTTTGAAATCCTCAAAATTCATTCCCAAAAACATCAAACGCATACACTTATTTTCTGTCTAGGTCTAGTATTTGACCTAAAATCCAACATTTATGATTTTAATAAATTGTCTAAATTCTCGGGTTATCACATTCACCCCTTCTTCTAAGAATTTAGTCCCCAAAATTCACCTTACACTTTACACCATACTGCTTACACCATTCTCACATATCATCACATGCTAACCAATACAACACTCACAAGAGTAAGAGTTTTCAAATTGTGCTGAGGAGTCGTATAGACTATTTGTCTGTCATTTTCGCAAAGGTTTTATGGAAATTCATCCGCAAACCGTCATTACTTATGGACACAAAGGGTGATTAGCCCGGTATGCCCTGTACTGGCCAAGTAATAGTTTTATCTGTTTCTCGTCACTGCCATAGGCACAAAACTTTACTTCAGTCTTACTGGATTCTGCACCAAAATAATTTGGTTCGGGAAATTTCTTTCAATGAAAACTTAGAGTTTTCATAAACATTAGTCTAGCTGAATCGAATAGCGTAGACTCATATCAATAATTCAATTCAATCGAATTATTTAGGTGTAGCCAAACCCCGTTGACAAATTAAAATTTTGAAAACATTTTTGAGAATGACGTCATGATGTCGTACTGTATTAACAGTCCGTTTGAGGATGTCGTCATCGTATGACTTTGTCATAACACATCATACAATAGTGGAACAATGACTTTAGATCAAATTCAGACTAAGTATTCCTGTATTTACAACTCCATCAACTTTTTATCATCTCTACACCAGGTTACATGGTACATGAGTGATAAATAAAATATATTTTGATATTTCAAATCATTTGCGTCTAGCCGAAATAAGTAGCATAGACTACACTTTAAACCGTTTCAAAAATGATTACGAGTCTATATATTTTTTTTAAAAGCACATAGTGCGTATTTAGCTTGATGTCAAAATTTCGAAGTCTAGCATAGCTAGGAGTTTTGAAAAACTTATGTCTTCACTAATGATCATTTGCTTAACAATCTATCTATTCCTATAATCCTCAATTCTCCATTCACACACAACTATACCCAGTTCGTTAAACCACACTTATGAGTTCATAAGCTTGCCACAATTATATGAGTTTAAGAACTTACCCTAGTCAGACCTTTGGCGTCCATTCGCTGAGGGGTTCATAAACATTTCATACAACTATGAGTCAAGAATGTCACATAAGTATGAGTTTTAAGAACTCGTACTAAACCCTATATTCTCTACCTATGACCTATCAATCTGTTATAAACATGAGAAAGGAATCACCCTCTTAACATGCATATAGCAAATAGCGCAACACAACATTTCAATGATTATCATTGCCAAAAACTAAGTAGTTTTTACACCAAATATAATTCCCCGCCCATACAAGGAATCATACAACTCAGCTGCCGACATGAGTCCTCAATTGAAATCCCCACCTAATCTTAACCCCCTTCTCAATACGAATTTCATTTAATTCGTATTCATAATCCTTTTTTGAATCTGTACAATTCACACAATAATCTTGCTTTAAACTTTCCAATCATCAAATTGATTCTTTCTGACTGTCATAACCTTATCAGATCACGGGGTGATCTCATCGTATATATTACGATTCATTTTTATATCTTGATCGTTTTGTTTTACGATCTCCTATCCCTGTACTTTAGTCTTTTAGACTCGATCTATTCATCACTATTGTTCAACTTTATCATCAGAGTTAGGGAACTCTGTATCATAACAACTCACCGAGATTCGTCTTTGAATATTACCGACCAACTAGCTCTATGTGAGTTAGATCTTATCCTAATCACTGCGGTTATTGGTCTCAGGTATTCCTACCCAAGATTCATAACTAACAGCTTTGATACCAACTGTGACAGCCCCAAATCCGGGTCCCAAATCACCACGGATCTGGTACAATCATTCTATAACTATTGCAAAAGATATAAACATAAATTGTTTATACAATACACTTTACACACTATTCCCCAAAATGGAGTAACCTTAACTTATACACAATTCATAAACTATCTAACACATAACATTATTATCAAACTATACTATTACAAATTAGCTGCACATTTTATCCCAAGCTGAACTTGGCATTAACCTTTTTCATATATCCGAACGCATTCGCCTTACCTGCAATGTTTTATCATGATATAGCAAGGGTGAGCATGAAAGTTGCCCAGCAAGTTTAAATTTATTTAAGGATATATCATGATTGAAAGAGTCTGAATAATAAGCTGGCTATAATTCATCAATATAGTTGAGAACTAGCATGAACAAACTTTTGACTGAACAAGTATTAAACATGAACAAATATATCCGGACCGAACGGTAATGAAGGTGATCAGCCTTTCATACTTGACTTATACATGCAATATATATGAGTACAATTCTACTTGGCAATCAATAATGATTAACCATAAGCATATATCTGAATGAAACAACTCTTAGTAGAGTTAAGTAAAACTTACTGAACTGATTGATTATCAAGTTCGCATTCTATATCGCTTTATCCGAAGACCTAATATTAGTAATATAGATCTCCAATATTAGAATAATATCATCATAATATAATATTATTATATATATACATAGAATAATCTAAACACATAACATATAATCCTATCAGTCTATACAACACATAAAACTTAACATCAAGTCAAACTATTTCAGTTTGAGTTGAAACCGACATACCTGATTACATCATCCCGATGATTACAGTGGACAAATATCGAGTTTAAGTTCAATTAAACTCTGCCTAAACGCTTAACAATTATCTTAGATAATCATATTATCGGTCAAAATAATTTTCATAGGCTTGTAATAATTTTCAGATAATTAATATCATTTATCATAATTTTTCAATCATTAATATCGTATTTAAACGAATTAAATACCACATAATTCCTTAATCATTAATATTTATTTAATATTAAATATTAATGAAAATCATAACATAATATTATAATATAATTATAATATCATAAAGTATTTTAATACTTTAAAATCATATTTATATGATTTTTAAATAATTAAATCCATTATCCAATAATTGATAATAATATTAAAATATTAATATTTTCATGACAAAATATCAAAAGTTATATTTTATAACTTAAAATATTTTTATAACACTTAAATCATTTTTATATGATTTTTAAATCATTAATTCTATTTTTCCATAATTTATTTAATATATTTATTAAATAAATTAATTACCATTAATAATAAATTAATAATGAAATTCATCACAAAATATTAAAAGTCATCAAAAATAACTTCAAATATTTTCTAATATGATAATATAATTTTTCATGATTTTTCATGAATTAAAACCATTTTTAATTAATTTATTTAATTATATAATTAAATAAATTAAATACCTTTTATATTCCAAAAATATTAAATATTTTTGAAATATACTCAAAATAATTAAAAACTATTTTTCAGGCTTTAAAATAATTTTTCATAATTTATTATGTATTTTTAATAATTAAAATCCATTTAATACTAATTATTTAATTAATTAATTCATTTTCCGAAATTAAGTGTCACTAAAGGGCCCTATAGCGACAGAACCGTCGCTATAGGTGTTCTTAAGTGTTCTTGATGAAAACCCAGAACATCCTGTCAGACTACAAGGTTGCTAGTTTGACCGATATTTAATCCATGTTACACTTGATTTATGGGCGTGTGTCTGTTTTAATGTTATAGTATACATGTAATACTACAACATTCAATCAATTACATGACAAAAATATAACTAAATTGACAGATCTAAGCTACAGAAGTTGATGTCATGCGTGTTCTTGAGTTTTTGGGTTTTCCAGAAACTCGAGCAGTGTGAGGGTCCCTACGTTGCATCCTTATATCTTTGATTCTAGGAATGTTTTATGTGATCTATGAATTCAAAAGTGCAGTAGAGGTGTCAGGGTACAATAACATGCTATCATTTCAGTCTAACATCGTAACACATGCAAGATCCATGCTAGTCAAACTATGTCAGAAATTTCGGCTGATGAAGATCTGGGTTTTCCAGAAAACCTTCATGAGCCATTTCGGTCAACCTAGTTTGACCAAGATTATCTACAATTCTGCTAATGATCTACGGTTTCTAGATACATCAATATGAAGTCTACATGTCACACAACAACTGTAAAACAACAACATGGCTATAACATTTAACAGAAGCAAGATCTGATGCCCAGAAAATGGTTGTCAGACTTTCTGGGAAATCTGGGTTGCCCAGAAACTAGACTTTGTGTTCGGTCAATGATGTTTGACTGATCATAACTTCAAATCTAGACACGATCCAACCTTGATTCAAGTTTCAGATGAAAACCTACATGGCATAGAACATATCCATAACATAAAACACAACAAACAAACAACAGTGAAGGATCTAAGGCCTCGGACATAAGGCTGTCAGACGACTTTTATAAAATTTTCCAGATTTCAAAAAAATGCTATTTCGTGCACTTTGATTTTATGGATCTGGGATTTAAAAACCCAGATCACTAAATGACACCTTATTACACATTTCTAAACAACAAATCACAACATCAAACATCAGATCTAAGGATTTTAAAATTTTAGGGTTTATACCACTTTGAAGATTGAGCTTTGATTCTGATCTTGATGAACTGATAATGGAAAGCTAAAGAATGACACTAGCTTAACTTATCTCACTCTATATTTTTGGATTTTAGAGAGAGAATGGCTTGGTTAAAATGAGAAGCAAAGTAAGTAACTTTACTTACTTTTAAAATTTTTAAAGCTTGGATTCAATGCATTTGGCTGATAAATTGTGTTTTTAGTCACATGCTAAGCTAGGGTTAGGTCTATGGTTGGTGAACAACCCACAATAAGTCAAGACCTACTCACCAAATCATTTTAGTATTGCAAAAAGGGCAAAATGGTCATTTCCATACAATTTTTATTCTAGAATTGTCATTTGATGAAACCATTAGGGTTTGACCCTTAGGGTTAAAACCTAAGCTTTCCATAATTCACCTTTCTAGGGTTTCCAAATTAGGTTTTCAAAAATAAAAAATTAACATTTATAAATTATAATTAGGATTCTATAAATATATTTAGATTTCTTAATCATACACTCAGTCTTGCTAATTTGGATTATTACTTCCTAATTAAAATTGCTAATTTAGCAATTAGAGTCAAAATTGTACATTAGGGTTTCTGACGAAATAATTAGGGTTAAAAAATTGAAATTAGGGTTTGCTAATTATTTAAGCTTTACCCTAATTAATATTATAATTAATAGCACTTAAGCATTATAATTATCCTTTAAGTTCCCAGATTAGGGTTTCAAATTCCTAGAATCTAAAATTAGGGTTTTCAGATCTGGGATTAGGGTTTTCTAAAAATCAATTAGGGTTTCAAGTGAATCATTAGGATTTTCCCTAATTAAGTTATAATTAATAACGTTTAAACCTTATAGCAGCATTTGCATTCCCAATCTAGGGATTTAAATTTCCGAATTAGGGTTTTCGATTCCCAGAACCGAAATTAGGGTTTCAGAACTGGTTTCTAGGGTTTCTTATCCATTGCTATGATTTTCTAACTGAACGTTGACGTGCTTAATAATATTAGGGTTAGACACTGATAAAATTTATCTGGTCAACCCTTGACCCTTAACCACATTTTGTACACATATAATACCATAATCACAGCACATATACACATATACACTTAATCCTGAATATTTCTCCAAAATCCTACACAGAATTTTGATATCCTCAAAATTCCTTCCCAAAAACATCAACGCATACACTTATTTTCTGTCTAGGTCTAGTATTTTACCTAAAATCCAACATTTAAGATTTTAATAAAATGTCTAAATTCTTGGGTTATCACAAACGTGGTGTCGGGTATCATTCCGATCAATGATATAGATGCATACGTGTTATTTGATTCGGTTGCTACCTGCTCTTTTGTTTCTGAAGAATTTGCTAAACAGTTAGACTTACCCCGTGAGAGATTAGAACACCCTATGAAGGTAGAAGTAGCGAACAAGGAAATTATCCCCGTAGAATACATTCATAGGAATTGTTATATCGAACTATGAGGATTTAAGCTCAAAGAGGATTTGATACCGATTCGTTTGGAGGAGTTCGATGTAATCCTTGGAATGGATTGGTTATCGGTTCACGGTGCAGTTATATATTGTAAGAAGAAGTGTGTACACCTTAAGACTTCGAATAAGTCGAAGGTGGTATTTTATGGTAGTAAATCGCCCAGACAATCTCATTTTCTGACGATGGTGCAAGCATAGAGATTGCTTAGGAAGGGTTGTATAGGTTATTTGGCTCACGTGGTTGATACTTGACGAGTCGAGGGTGAACTGAGTCAAATACGTATTGTAAGGGATTTTGTTCATGTCTTCCCAGTTGAAATTTTGGGATTGCCACCAGATAGAGAGATTGATTTTGTCATTGATTTGGCACCAGGGACAACACCGGTATACAAAGCGCTGTATTGTATGGCACCGGTAGAGATGAAAGAACTAATGGCTCAATTACAAGAGTTGTTAGATAAGGGATACATTCAACCGAGCGTATCACCGTGGGGAGCACCAGTCTTATTTGTAAAGAAGAAAGATGGGTCGCTAAGACTTTGTATCGACTATTGAGAGTTGAACAAGGTCACCATTAAGAACAAGTACCCATTGCCCATGATAGACGATTTATTTGATCAGTTGAAGGGCGCAAAGTACTTTTCAAAGTTTGACTTGAGGACCGGTTATCAACAACTGAAAGTGAGGCCGGAGGATATTCCAAAGACGGCATTCAGAACTCGGTATGGACACTTTGAGTTTCTGGTAATGTCATTTAGATTGACGAACGCGCCAACATCATTTATGGATTTGATGAATAGAGTGTTCAAACAGTATTTGGAAAAGTTTGTTGTCGTATTCATCGATGACATTCTATTGTATTCAGAGATGGAGGAAGAACACGCCGAACATCTTCGAATAGTGTTGGAGACATTAAGGAGGGAGAAGTTGTATGCAAAATTCTCCAAGTGTGAGTTTTGGTTGCAGAGAGTGCAGTTTTTAGGTCACGTTATCGACAAGAATGGTGTTTTGGTGGATCCAGCGAAGGTAGAAGCGGTTATCAATTGGGAGCAGCCGAAGACGCCGACAAAAATTAGGAGTTTCTTAGGATTGGTGGGATACTATCAAAGATTCATTCGAGATTTTTTGAAATTAGCATCACCGTTGACCAATCTTACCAGGAAAATAGTTAAGTTCATTTGGACAGAGAAGTGTGAAGAGAGTTTCCTAGAATTGAAGAAGAGACTTAGTCAAGCACCTGTGTTGGCCTTACCGGATAACACGGGAGGGTTTATAGTGTATAGTGATGTGTCACACAAGGATCTTGGTTGTGTATTGATGCAACATGGCAGGGTCATTGTGTACGCTTCATGTCAGCTAAAAGATTATGAGAAGGGATATCCGACTCATAATCAGGAGTTAGCAGCGGTAGTTTTTGCCTTGATGATATGGAGGCATTATTTGTATGGTGAAAAGTGTGAGATATATACGGACCACAAGAGTCTGAAGTATATCTTCACGCATAAAGAGTTAAACATGAGGCAGCGCCGATGGCTAGAATTGATCAAAGATTATGATTGTGAGTTTCTATACCATCCAGGCAAAGCAAATGTAGTGGCAGATGCCTTGAGCAGAAAAGGCAGAGAGAAGTTATTGAAGTTAACCATTCAAGATGAATTGGTGAAAGATTTTGAATGAATAGACTTGGAGATTAAGTATCCGATGGAGACCAACGAACAATTATTTACAGTGACAGCGAGTCCGACTTTATTGGATAAGGTTAAAGAAGAACAAGAGAAGGACGAAGATTGCATTAACATCAAGAAGCAATTGACTGAAGGTGATAAATTGAAATTTAAGATTGATAGCACTGGACTGCTAAGATTTGAAGGACGAATTTGGGTACCGCTAGTACCAAAACTGAGAGAAGAGATTTTACAAGAAGCGCATAATACGAGATATTCAATACACCCAGGAAGCACGAAGATGTACCAAGATTTGCATCACCACTTCTAGTGGCCAAATATGAAGAGAGAGGTTGAAGAATGCGTAAGTAAATGCCTAACTTGTTAGAGAGTCAAGGCAGAGCACCAACAACCAAGTGGGTTATTACAACCATTAGAGATTCCAGAATGGAAATAGGAGCACATCACAATGGACTTTGTGGTGGGACTTCTGGCAACGCAGAAAGGGCACGACGCCATATGGGTGATTATAGATCGTCTTACTAAGTCAGCTCACTTTTTGCCTATTAAGATTAAGTATAGTTTGGACCAGTTAGCCAAATTATATGTTAAGGAAATTATCTCGAGGCATAGGGTGCCGATATCTATTGTATCAGATAGAGATCCGCGATTCACATCAAACTTCTGGAAGAGTCTTCAAAAAAGAATGGGGACACAACTACGAATGAGTACCGCGTATCATCCGCAGACCAATGGGCAAAGCGAGAAAACAATTCAAACACTTGAAGATATGCTCCGAGCTTATGTGATAGACTTCAAGAGTAGTTGGGAGGATCACCTTCCATTAGTAGAGTTTGCATATAACAATAGTTATCATGCCAGTATTGGAATGCCACCGTACGAAGCACTGTATGGGAGGAAATGTAGAACGCCTTTATGTTGGGACAAAGTTGGAGAACATCAACTGTTGGGACGAGAATTGGTACAACAGAGGGTAGAAATCATCAAGGTGATAAGAGCACGATTAATAGTAGCTCAAGATCACCAGATGAAGTATGCGGATTTACATCGCAAGAAGAGAGATTTTGCAGTAGGGAGCTATGCATTTCTGAAAGTTTCTCCCTGGAAAGGGAAGATTCATTTTGGGAAGAAGGACAAGTTGAGCCCTAGGTTCATAGGACCGTTCGAGATTCTGAGGCGAGTTGGTGAAGTGGCGTATGAAGTAGCCTTACCTCCTGAACTTGAGCACATTCACAACGTGTTTCATGTGTCAGTGTTGCGGCCATATAAACAAGACTACAAGCATGTTATTTCCTATGAACCAATCCAAGTCTAGAAAGACTTATCGTACGAGGAAGTTCCTGTCCAGATACTAGATAGAAAGGAACAGAAGTTGAGGAATAAGATTATCCATTCCGTAAAGATTCTCTGGAGGAATCACGCAGTCGAAGAAGCTACGTGGGAGCTAGAAGTGAAAATGAGAGCGAATTATCCGTTTTTATTTGAGTAACCTTATTTTTATAATTCTGAGGACGGAATTTTTATAAGGGGGGAGGGATGTAATGACCGTGAATTTTTAAACTCCTTATTAATTAAATATGTGATTTAATTTTTAATGAGTTCGTTTTGTGAATTTATTTAAACATTATGTGGTTATGTGAATTTATGAAATATTTAAAGGGAGTCACTAACAGTTTATTTAAATTAGTGGACTAGCCCTAAGATTCTAATATCAAAGACTTGATAAGATTATTAATTAAATATTCAATTTATTTGAATATAGTAGCAATAGTTGAACATATTGATTAATTGCAATTATGAGTAATTAATTGATAATGTGTTAATTAATAATTATTATGAATAAATAATAATTAATGTGTAAAAGATTAATAATTTATAAAATGATTATATGTTTACTTGATTAATTTATGCAATATAGTAAACCTTTATTATATGGTAGTTAACTATATATTTTATATAGTACAAGGTGGCACATTAATATATACATATATTATATATATAGACTATATAGTAAGAAATTATTTGCATTCATGTGAGTTGCATAATAATATTGTTATATGATATGAAGTGTGTGGGTAAACATTCATGTATATCCTATTGACATATAATAATATCAATTGTTAAATTAATAATGATTTCATTAAGTTATTATGATAATAACAGTCATGGTAATTGAAAATGTATATGAATTATATGTATGTGTACTACTTCATACCTTGTAATTGGGAAATACATTGTATGCCCTTTAAATCATTATAACCTATGTTATGTGAAATGAATTGTGCATACATATTTTATAATCAAAGTTTATATTATGTGTATATATGGTATAAGCCAATTATTGCATTTCATTGTTTGCAAATGCTGGGATTTCTTTGTCCCATAATTAGAGTCCCATTTCTTTCTTCCCACGTGAACAAGCTAGCAAGCCTAGCCTAGCCTAGCTTCATCTCAAATTCATCAAACCTAGATCAATTAGTGGATGGGGAGTGGGATTCATGAGTGAATTCACCAACTCTCACCAACTCTCATATGCATTCTTGAAATCCTTTGGTTTGATTTGGGGGGTAATTCCATTATCTAGATAACCATGCTTCTATAAATAAGACCTCCACCTTCCTTATTGCAATTGCTGAGGATTATTTGCTAAGGAGCTTATATAGAGTCAGTATATTGTTTTAAGAGCAACTGAATTGAGTCACAAAGGTATAAATTCCATTCCCATTTTTCATTTTTGATAAATTGTTTAATGGGTTGATTCTTTGAATTAGCATGACTTAGCATACTAGCAGTGTTAGGATGTATGTGTATATACATAGAACCTATAATTATGGTTGGGAACATGTTTTAATCAAGAGAAATCAAAGTTGGTTATGCTCTACAAAACAGAAAGCGACTCATTATTCGGTCCCGACCACAGCGCAATTGCTACTCTAATTAGATTAGGGGTAAGTGCGGTAGCATTGCCATGTAATCCAAACTTCGGTTTACTTTTACGGCATGGCGCGCAGTTGCACCCTAATTGTACTAGGTGTATATAAATTGCCATGAACCTTCACCGCACTTTGATGTGTTACATATGTTTCATTATGCTAACTTGTTAGTACATGGTTAGAGCAAGCTTATAAACTGTTGTAGCACACACACATAAGCATGTTCATGTAGTATGGACAAGTATAACCATGTTGGTACCTACAATGGACACAACACTTGTGGTCTTGAAATGAGATTTGTGATTTCAAAAGTGAACTTTGTTACGAACACATCATGTGAGCATTCTGACTTTATGAGTAAGATAATATGGTTTATATTGACATGAAATGCAAGACTAAAGTGATTCAACACACTAGCATACATGATTGAAAGATTAGAATATTTCAAAGATAAGAAACTTAAGACTTTTCAAAGTAAATTTGACCAAGACTTTTATCTTGTAAGTTCTGACCATTTAATCATGCATATGTGACTTTAATATATGTTGTAAATGTTAGGTTTGTAATATTCATGTGCGCAATCAAATTGCATAAAAGTGCGGAAGCGTGTAAAATCAGAGTTTAAAATTTTTACAAACCATAAACCCGGATCACCCTTTATGCATAATTATTAATTAAACGAAAAAGATAACGAATGAGAATCATACCCTTGAAGATCGAGCTTCCTCAGGTAAGAGTTCACCTCCAATCCTTTTCGCGTTCAACTTGAATCCACCGGGTTTGGTTCCTTCCTTTGATCAACGTTAGCCACCCATATGTTTGGCCTCTAGAGGTGATCCACCAAGGAATTATAATGATTCAAGAAAAAGGGTATTTGGCTCAAACCCTAGTTTTCTATCTCTATAGAAAAGGGTACTCTCCAACAAATTGGAATTATTACGTTGTAAAAGTCAACAACCCCCACCCATAATAAGACTCCTCTTATTTATAAATGTGGGCAACCCATCTTAACAATTAAGGAATTGGGTTTTATTTAATTAATTAAATTCTTTTAATTAATTAAGCTCCCTAATCTTATTAGGGATAATTAATTAAACTTCTTTAACTAATTTTCCTTCCTAATCCAATTAGGAATAAATGAGAGTACTTATATTAAATTAATTTCTAAACTCTTTTAGAAATTAAAATAATAATAATTGTAATAATATTAATAAGACTCCTCTTATTAATTTATATTTAATATTTCTAAAATATTAAATAATAAATATTAAGTTATTTAATTTATTCTATCACCATAGATTAAATTAAATATACATAACATATTATTACGATTATGCCATTAACTTCTTAAATAATTATTCTTCCTTTTATGGTGTGACCCTTTAGGTTCTCCATATTAAACCTATTGTGAATAAATCAATTAGAACAATTCTAATCTTATTTAAATAAATAAATTAAACAATTAATTTATTTAAATAAATAATATTTATTCTACAATAGGGATAAGCCTCCCTAGCGATCAACGACTTTCCGGATAATATAGATTTCAACATTAATCATTAAAGAACCTTTGAGTAAATAGTTACCACTGATTTCAATCCTTCCACCATACATGTCCCAATTAAATATAAGACATGGAATTCTTGTCAAGTCTTATTTTATTTAATTATATGTATTTCGATTCTTAAATGCACAACTCAAATAATGCAAATTAGAAACTCCTTTCTAATTTCATTACGCCTTAACCAAGGACTCTTTGGGTTGTCATTTATCGAATCACATAGGACATTTCTCTTCTTTTATTAGAAGTGGTAGATTCTTTATTGATCATACATTATCTCCATGTACAACTTATTATACCCAAGCATACCCTTTGATATACCCTAAGGGTCTTAAGGAATAAGTCAAAGTATAACTCATCATACACAAGATACTATGATGATCTCAAGTCCAAGGATCACTTGTACTACTATCACTCAGAAATTCCTATTGACAGAAATAAATAAAACTCCATTAGGTATTCCATAGCGAGCCACGTTCGGTGAACTTATTCTCTAATAAGCACCTACATACTTGCTTTAGTGTCTCCACACAAATGATCATGAGATCAATCATCCTCATCCAATGAAAGCAAGCAACGTATGTACCAATCTATCCGGATTCACTAATCCCCAATTTAGTAATCCAATGATTGGGAACTATTTTAGTTTTAAGCTTTCTAAGAATTTAGATCTCATTAGAATGATCATCATCATTATTCTAAAAGCATTGCTTAAAACTATGGGTTTATCACATATTATAAAACAAAGATCATGTAGATAATTAAAAGCCTTTAATAAATTAATACTTTTTATTAATAAATGAATAAGATTGTTACAAAGTATATGCTTTATCATCAAACATGATTGGGCTTGTATGCATACTACTTTCAATCTCCCACTTGCACTAAAAGCCAATCGCCATTGTATCTTATACTCTTCTTCTCTAAGTGACGATTATCCTGTTTTGTTGGATAAGCTTTAGTTAATGGATATGTAATGTTGTTCATGAGAGTCCACTATCTCTATAGTGATTTCCCATCTTTCAATGATTCTAATAATCAAATGAAAGTGCCACAACACATGTTTAGATCCAAGATGAGATTTAGGAACTATTCCTAGTTACGTAATGAACTTTAATCCAAACAATCAACTTGCGAAATTTCATTTATAGCTATATACTTTGTCTTTATTACTAAACCAAAGAACTCTTTGATGTTTGGAACCTTTCCAATTCATCGCACCATTGCTCAAGGTAACCCTTTACCTTAAAGTGGATTTTTCTGTCGTCTTGGTGGGTCTGAAAAACTTGAGTCCATTAAGCCCTCTAGTTTTAATTTAGACCCACCATGAATATGATCACATCCTTAGTGCTTGGGTTAAGCACTTTAAGATATTTTCAGCGACTCATAGTGAACTTCTCCATAATATGATGATCAACATCGGGTCTCGTACATTTCATTGCATACATGATTGTCACTCATGCGACCTCTCTTTTTCCGGAGTCTGTAGGGACTATTAAGAGAGATACACCATAGCTCATCGACATGAGACATCTCTTGGAGTTTGCCATGCTAAACGACTTTAGCATCAAATGAATATACGTTCCTTGGTTAAGTCGAGCATCCTTTTAAATCTATCTATATAGATTTGTATCCCCAATAATGATACTCTTTCCAAATCATTCATGGAGGATTGTTTAGACAACTTTATCTTTACTGATTGTAGCATTGGTATGTAATTCCTCATCCGTAGTATATCAACATATAATACTAGAAATTTCACGACGCTCCCAATTTGACCCTTTTTGTACACACTAGAAGTCTTACCTCATCGAATGTAACTCGGATCATCATCTTCTATGATGTGTACCTCATCATCATCATCCATGATGAATCCATACCTCCTAGGTATCTTGATGACTATTCCGCATTTACTTTATTCTTTTGTGGTATAATAGGTTTATCTACGTGTTCTTCTTTATTTGACTTATAGTATTTTGTGGTTCTTGAACTCTTCAAGATCTATTATCCTCCCACTAGCCCCTTTTAATGATAAACACCTTTATCTTAGAAAGCGGCGTTTTTCAATAACAAACACCTTTTGCTAAGTAGAATTATAGAACATATACCTAAACTTACTTTAGGATGTCCCACAAATCGACACTTGTCAAATCTTGTCCCAAGCTTATCCTTTTGAAACCTTTTCACATAAGTTGGAACCCCTTATCTTAACATACTTAAGATTAGGAATCCTCCCCATCCATAACTTTTATGGAGTCTTGGGGTGGATTTTGAGGTTACCATTTTAGTGAATATCTGACCGCTTTCTAGGACATTATCCCGAAAGGATATTGGAATGTCGGTAAAATCATTATGGACCGCACCATGTCCAACAAGGTACGATTTTTCATTCGGATACATCAATCAATTATTGCGTGTCGGGGATGTGTCCATTATGAGAAAACCATTTGAGATAATCTAGAAACTTATTGCACAAGTATTTATTCCTTGATCTAATCAAAGAATCTTAATACATTGTCAATTTGTTTTCCTTACCTCAATTATTTGAACCTTTCAAATAATTCACACTTATATTTCAACAAGTACATACATTCAACTCTTTGAATGATCATCTCCTTTTCTTATACTAATTTGTTCAATATGCAAAATTATTTTCATGTAAGTCAGTATACAAAATTTATTAAGTAATATTCCGATTCTATACAAAACATTATTATTATAAATAGAACAACAATTGTTCTTAATTATAATACCAAAGATTTCATTGTCCAACAATAAAATGGAAATAATATTTTTAACAAGAACTGGAATACAATAACAACTTATTGACTTAATAGACTTGCCGTGCATTGCTTAAACTATAAGTTTCTATGGCTAATGCAAGAACCTTTGTTACATTTCCGCATATAGGATTACTTATATTTGTTTAACTTTCTACTTACCTTGGTCCTTCATAAATCTATATTTATGATAACCAAAGTCGATATCAATACCCAAGTAGAACCTTGACTTAAAGAAAATTTATTTCAATCATGAACAAAAGCGTATTATGTAGAAACTTCACTAAGCTTCTTTGGTTAGCCTCTCGCAAGATGTTTCTCGCGATTTCTTTCCGTGTGTCCAGCTTATTGCGGTGGAAGCAAACTCCTTTGCTATTCAAATGTCGATTTTGTTCTTATTATCCTTTGTTTTTGCCTTTCTATTTACCTTCTTTGAATCATTCTTCTTTTCGTAAGATCCTTTGGCCCCTACCAAGAAGACTTGATCTTTCTTGGTTGGAAAGTGACTCTCAACATTTTTCATATGTTAAGCAAATCAAATGAAGTCGATATCTAGCTTGTTCATATGAAAATTCACAACAATTGTGAAAGGAGTCCGGGAGTGAGTGCAAGATCAAATCTTGGCTCAACTCTCCATCCATGACAAAACCAGTTGTCTAATTGATCAATCAAATTGATCATGTTAAGAACTTTTATCATCATATATAGTGTCATTGGTCATTCTAGATCGGAAGAGCTCCTTAGATATCCGATATCTATCGGTCCTACTTTCCTCACCATCAACTACTTGATGTGCGGGAATATAGTAGGAGCATCCATAAGATATCATCTTGTGGACGTGAAGCTTGTTACTCATAGATGCGAGCATGATGCATTGAGCCAATCATGCATCATCTTGCCACTTTCTAAAAGTAGCAATCTCTTCCTCGAGAGGCATTATGCGCAACCATTGCGAGGATAGGCGTATTAAGGACATAAGATAGCTTTTCGACTATGAGAACTATTCTCAAATTCCTTAACCAATCCGTTTAATTGATTCAGTTAATTTAGCATCTAATATGCTTCATGATGATAGTAATTTTAGACATTGTAAAATTACAGAAATGAATTTGTAATTAACAACATTTTAACATACATTCTTTTATTAATTACCAAAATAAATTAGGTTTTGTTTTAAATTGGTATCTCCCACTATTTTCTTCAAACTATATTACCCTCACTTATATAGTTCGGCAAAATCTAATTAAAGATTTGCTAGTGAGAATAAGGATCCCATTTCAAATGTATATAGCCTTGTGGTGACACAACAAACTATATATAAATAAATAGGTAGACAACTTTTGTCAATTACATCAACTATGCAACTCCTTTTCTTTTGCCTCTTAGATTATTTTGATCAAGTGGTGGCACATCCGAATCAAAATTATCCAAGTTAAGTCCGACCTAGCACTCCATATATTCAAAAAAGAAAAATATCATCCTTGTGGTGACACAACAAAACAATATTGTTCAATTTTCTTTATAAGCATCAAATGTGATAAATTAACATCTTAAATACTTAATACTTGCCTTGTGGTGACACAACAAACTCATATTAAATATTTAATACTCTATTAATTTTATCATGCTAGAAGGCGACGTTCGATATTCCAAATATCTTTGAACGCTTAGGACTTAATATAAAAAATTTGAGGGATTTATTATTAAATTTGTCTCATCTTGTTTAGCGCGCATGCACATATATATATAAAATACGCGTCATATTAATTAACATGCAAAGCATGTTTGCATAATATATAATATATATAGTATAAGCATGCACATATAGAATACTATATTCTACCCGGATTGATTATGGACTTTTATTCTAGTTTGGTTCACTAGAGCCACCAAGTGAACCAAAAGGTCAAACCTTAGGGGTGCAAGAAATAATATTTAAATATAACTATTACATTTAAACCCTGGGCTCTATTACAAACGCAGGTCTTCAAGCTTCTTGTCCTTGATCTCTAATTCTTCAAAATTAATTCTAAATATTCCTATTACAAAACTATTTTAAAATAAATAGAAACCTTGATCGTGATCGAGGGAAGTAAATAGGAGGAGTTAGAATTTACATTAAGAAAAAATTAGAGAAGACAAGGTACGCAGAACCCCATTTAATAAAACCCATACATTCATGCATCCAACTAAAATAAAATCCAATCGCATTGGTCAATAAATCCATAATCAATCCCATTTATTATCATACACATCACCATATGCATCAATAAATAACATTCATCTCATGAATAATAAACATTTAATATATATATTGATATCATTTAATGGGCAAATTTAGTTAGTATAAAATCTATTTTTGAATCAAAATAAACTCCTTTATTTTAATCCAAATTTAAATCAAAATAAAACTATTTTATTTTAATTTATCCAATTTTGAATAAAATAAACTATTTTATTTTAATCAAAATCTTTAATCAAAATAAACTCCTTAATTTTAATTAATTATGGAATCCAATTCCATGTAAAAAAACTTTAATTAAAATAAACTCTTTTATTTTAATTAATTATGGAATCCAATTCCATGTAAAAAAAAAATCTTTTATTAAAGGAAACACTTGATTTTTTTTTTCCTATTCACAAAAATAAACTCCTTTATTTTGAATAATATGAAATCTTATTCCATATTTAAATAAACTCCTTTATTTAAGAAAACACGGATTTTCTTTCCTATTCAAAAAGTAAACTTTTTATTTTGAATAATATGAAATCTTATTTCATATTTAAATAAACTCCTTTATTTAAGGAAACACGAAATCCAATTTCAACTCTAATTAGTTATCATGGAATCAAATTCCAACTCTAATTAGTTAGCATGAAATTCTAATTTTAAAATTAAAATAAACCTTTTATTTTAAGATTAAAATAAACCTTTTATTTTAAAATTAAAATAAACTTTTATTTTAAGATTAAAATAATTATATATATATATATATATTCAATTTTAAAATTAAAATAAACTCTTTTTTATTTTAATATTAAAATAAACTTTTATTTTAAAATTAAAATAAACATTTTATTTTAATTATAAAATAATTAAGAATAATATATATATATATATATATATATATATATATATTATATATATATATATATATATATATATATAATATAATAACCATACAACACAACAAAAAAAGAAAAACAACTCCTGACTTCCTTAAATTAAGAAGCACGTGAATCAGTTTTTAACAACTTCCCTTGAAATCCCTTGAATTCCGTGCCTTTGCATCATCAAAAAAAAAAGCTAACCTTTTTTTTTTTTTTTTTTTTAATTTTAATTTCGTGCTACGACGTAAAAAAAAAAAAAAAAATCATGTTAACGATGAAAAAAAAAAAAAATACCGTTTTTTATTTTTTATTTTTTTTTTTTTTTTCTTTATTAAATTTTATACAATAAAAAATATGCCCAATTAAATTATTCTAAACACATATCAATATACATATCAAATTAAAACAATTAATAATTAGCATAAAGGTTTGGCTCGATGCCACCTTTATTAGGTTTTGTAATATTCATGTGCATGAATCAAATTGCATAAAAGTGCGGAAGCGTGTAAAATCAGAGTTTAAAATTTTTACAAACCATAAACCCGGATCACCCTTTATGCATAATTATTAATTAAACGAAAAAGATAACGAATGAGAATCATACCCTTGAAGATCGAGCTTCCTCGGTGCAGAGTTCACCTCCAATCCTTTTCGCGTTCAACTTGAATCCACCGGGTTTGGTTCCTTCCTTTGATCAACGTTAGCCACCCATATGTTTGGCCTCTAGAGGTGATCCACCAAGGAATTATAATGATTCAAGAAAAAGGGTATTTGGCTCAAACCCTAGTTTTCTATCTCTATAGAAAAGGGTACTCTCCAACAAATTGAAATTATTACGTTGTAAAAAGTCAACAACCCCCACCTATAATAAGACTCCTCTTATTTATAAATGTGGGCAACCCATCTTAACAATTAAGGAATTGGGTTTTATTTAATTAATTAAATTCTTTTAATTAATTAAGCTCCCTAATCTTATTATGGATAATTAATTAAACTTCTTTAACTAATTTTCCTTCCTAATCCAATTAGGAATAAATGAGAGTACTTATATTAAATTAATTTCTAAACTCTTTTAGAAATTAAAATAATAATAATTGTAATAATATTAATAAGACTCCTCTTATTAATTTATATTTAATATTTCTAAAATATTAAATAATAAATATTAAGTTATTTAATTTATTCTATCACCATAGATTAAATTAAATATACATAACATATTATTACGATTATGCCATTAACTTCTTAAATAATTATTCTTCCTTTTATGGTGTGACCCTTTAGGTTCTCCATATTAAACCGGGTTGTGAATAAATCAATTAGAACAATTTAATCTTATTTAAATAAATAAATTAAACAATTAATTTATTTAAATAAATAATATTTATTCTACATAATAGGATAAGCCTCCTAGCGATCAACGACTTTCCGGATAATATAGATTTCAACATTAATCATTAAAGAACCTTTGAGTAAATAGTTACCATTACAATTCAATCCTTCCACCATACAATGTCCCAATTAAATATAAGACATGGAATTCTTGTCGAGTCTTATTTTATTTAATTATATGTATTTCGATTCTTAAATGCACAACTCCAAATAATGCAAATTAGAAACTCCTTTCTAATTTCATTACTCGCTTTAACCAAGGACTCTTGGGTTGTCATTTATCGAATCACATAGGACATTTCTCTCTTTTATTAAAGTGGTAGATTCTTTATTGATCATACATTATCTCCATGTACAACTTATTATACCCAAGCATACCCTTTGATATACCCTAAGGGTCTTAAGGAATAAGTCAAAGTATAACTCATCATACACAAGATACTATGATGATCTCAAGTCCAAGGATCATTTGTACTACTATCTATCACTACAGAATTCCTATTGACAAGCAAATAAAACTCCATTAGGTATTCCTTAGCGAGCCACGCTCGATGAACTTATTCTCTAATAAGCACCTACATACTTGCTTTAGTGTCTCCACACAAATGATCATGAGATCAATCATCCTCATCCAATGAAAGTTAGAAGCAGCGTATGTACCAATCTATCCGGATTCACTAATCCCCAATTTAGTAATCCAATGATTGGGAACTATTTTAGTTTTAAGCTTTCTAAGAATTTAGATCTCATTAGAATGATCATCATCATTATTCTAAAAGCATTGCTTAAAACTATGGGTTTATCACATATTATAAAACAAATCGTATGTAGATAATTAAAAGCCTTTAATAAATTAATACTTTTTATTAATAAATGAATAAGATTGTTACAAAGTATATGCTTTATCATCAAACATGATTGGCTTGTATGCAAACTACTTTCAGTAAATGCATGAGAGTTATATGCTAATATGCCTTGTATATTCTAAGTTGACTTAGTGTAAAATTCAAAGAAAATTAGAATGAGAAAGCTAATGTCATCAAGAAATGAGTAAAGTACGTTATGACCATGCAAGCATGTATATTAGGACTCATTATGCCTGTAGATATATTGGCATGAACATCGTTTGGTTAATGTATGGTTTTCACTTATTCACACATAGTCATGAAAGGGAAATTTCTAAAATATGACCTATGTGAGTAAAGTATACATGTGTTGTCTATATACAAGCATGACTACTGAGTATTGAATGATCAAGTTGTAAGGCACAAATGATTACATGACCTTTTTATGTTTTAATGACATATAAATTGTAAGTTAAACTTGTGGTAATGAATTCAAGTATGGTCGTGTGTTATATATGAAACTCTAGCATGTATGTATGTTAAAATATATGTGTAATTGGTGTGTTAGAGTTGGACTAAATTCAGGAGAGCAGAAGCTCAACCTTGGTCTGGCCAAGGGATAGCGCAGCTGCGCCATCCTTTAGCCTAGACCAGGCGTAGCTGCGCCATCCTGAAGTCTTGAATAGATTCTGTTTTGGTCTTAAGTTTCAAGGCATGCTTATATGATTACTTTACCTTGTAATGTATGGCCAATATGCTTTTTAAGAAGCATGCTATGTGATGACTTGATTGTTTTAAGTGTAGACTCATAATAGTTTGTACATACTAATTGAAATGATCAATTTGATAACGTTAGGTCGTTTCAACGCAAGTAATTAAAGCTAGAATTACTTGTAGCTGAACAAACAGGCAAGTTCCCGAACCTTAATTTTATTGTGAAAGTTTCCCTAAACTTACTCCAATTATTATTGAGCAAGTTTCCTAACTTACACAAACTTTGGATTTTTTGCAAGTTCTTGAATTTCATACGATTCGTATGTTGAATGCAAGTTCCTTAAACTTACTCCAATTATTATTGAGCAAGTTTCCTTGAACTTCACTCTTTGATTGTGCAAGTTCCTTAATTCTTACTCTTTTACTTGAGCAAGTATTCGAACACTATTTTATTGTGTTGAAAGTTTCCAAACTTACACAACTTTAAGTTTGTGAAAGTTTTCTATCCTTCTCATATTGTATTGAGCAGGTTATTTTTGAATTGAAAGTTATTCATTTAAGATTGAATCTTATTTCCAAGCATGTTGTTAAGTGGTTTAATTACCTTAAAATTATTCCACATCGATATTATTGATATTCGCACTTAGTGCACTTGAGTTCGTACAGTCTTGGACTTGTACATCATTTAAAGTTCAATAATTCTTGAACTGTGATAGATAAAGTCTAAACCTTTGTTCGGTCAGAAAAGCGTATGAAGTTTTATAAAAGCTATCTAAACTAATTGATGGTAAGGATTCTTAGACTGAAAGAACACCCCTTCTATGATAGGGGAGTACCCCAGGTATCTAATATAAGATATATAGAGCAGATTTAAATGTTATGCATATACATAGAGTACGTGAGGCTGATCCCCTCAAGTATTTATTCTGTAGCTAGTAACCAAAGGGTCAATTAGCTATTGATTCCATTTAAGTGTTATAGTTCAAAGTCTACTCGACTAGCAGTTATTCTAAAAGCAATAATTATCTTTGCTTATGATATTCATATTGTTGAATCCTTCATATATTCGTATTGTTGAATCCATTGCCAAATATTTTTTCATTCATCATGATATATCCTTATTGTTTTATTTAAACTTGTTGAGCAAACTTGTTGCTCATCCTTGCTATATCATGAATATATTGCAGCTAAGCTTGAGACCTCAAAGAAGGACAAGGGTAAAGGAAAGATGTAGAATAGTGACAAGGAGCAGACTTTACCTTGCGCTTAGTTTAAATTACGGTTATGTAATATGAATCGTAATGATTATTTTAGGTTATGTTTGTAAGATGATATTAAGGTTATCGTATCTTGGGACTAGTAACACATTTTGAATGAACGACGTACGTTTATTATATTCTGCATTTTAGTTATCGTATGTTCTTTAGAGGTGGATGTTTGTATTTTATCATGATGACCGAACTGGGGTCAGAGGACCCAGATTCGGGGGTATCACAGGTTGGTATCTGTGACACCCCCAAATCTAGGTACTTCATTCCCACAAGACTTGGTGTTCACTATCTATTCATTCATACTATCTACCAAAATTTAATATAATAAAATTAAATCATAAATCCTCCCTTTAAAAGGGTTACATCATTAAATCCATAAACATCCCAGGTTGTCTAACCTTAACATCAATCAAGTGCGAAAATTACATTACATTATTAAATAAAAAGTCTATCAT